>JABBWL010000019.1:0-682536 GCA_016758765.1 Suillus cothurnatus
TGCTAAATTTATATCTTGCAGGATTGTGCTGAGATATGGAAAACCCTAAGTTGTTACTATCATCAGTGAACTGTGCTTCTGCATCTCCTCAGCGTCACTATGCAGGCCGTTCTCTACCCCAGACCCCATCTACATCACCCTTTCTTACATGGCTTGTAGGCCGGACACCGGATCCGAAGACTCCCACCACTATTAGGGCTATTCCCAAAAACCTGCATGTGCCCGAGGGCTTGTTGATCAATTCGGACGACGACGGCTTGGATAAAGCTAGCCCCTCCAGCGCCAGTCATACCCCTCCCCCCCTCCTCTCCCCTCCTCTCCCCTTTGGACGACGACAGCTTGGATCAAGCTAGCCCCTCCAGCGCCAGTCACTCCTCTCCCCTCAAACTTTCTGCAAACTCTTATAATGCTGAATGACTAGTCCTAACACGGCAAAGTTTTTGATAGTCCCGCAACTCAAACACTCTACTATCCCTTGCTGGACATGATGCATGATGAGCCAATCTTGTCACAAATTCTTCCTTGTAGTCTACATTTGCAGGCATCTGTCGCAGTATAAATGGGTACGAGAACCCTATTGGGAACAGTATTCGTAGAGTCCATACCCCACGAAGTAGCTTATGACTTACCCATTCCGAATCGTATTTGCTTGCGCCGTACATATTACCAAAGACCTACTGCGACCCTTGCGTCGTATTGTACCAGGGAATGTTTCTCTCGCTCTGTCCCAATTTTGAGCATATGAGATGGAGGATGTGAACATGAATCGTGGCTTTGGATGATGCGAGGAAGAATATGTTCATCGGTTCACTGATCATCGGATGTATATATACTACATGCCAATGACAGACTCAGTGAGTGACGACTCTACTAGTAGGGCACCCAGCGGCAAGCCCGCTCCGAGTCGCAGCTGTATCTTCTCGGGCTTCTCCTTGGAGCAACGTGTTCAAACCCTTGACAATCTATAATGTCCTTAAAACAAGACCGAGGAAATCGCTCCTGGATTAGTCGTTTTCTAGCCTCCTTCCGTCGTGTATTCATGTCAGAGCCTCCTCCTGGACTCCCAGCTTTGAAGTTTCACTGTCCAAATGGGCCTGATATCAATAGTGCGTCAGTCCTGAGTTGGTGTTCCTCGATGGCAGATTCTTGGGACGAAACTCAGGGTAATCTGTACGCAAAGTGTTTGCTGGCACGCATGGAGTACTACAAATGCGGTGGACACCCCGAACACGAGTTCCTCTTGTTTTATTTCAGACATTGGATTGATGGCTGCTCCGCTCAGGCTGTAGTGTCTGCAGACCGTGCCGTGCAAGGACAACGTCGTTCCCTCACACAATCATCTGAATTACTCTCTCCCTCATCATCCGACACCAACGCTTACGACTCCGTATCTATTTATGGTTCCCCCCACGATGCAACGCCACAACTTCAAGTCAGATATACACGATACAGCAAGCTCTGTACCTTTGACTTTCCTTCATCTTCTGCGCCCTCGGCACTTCAAGTGTCCACCGTCCTATCTCTGGTACACCGCCAGGCCCCGGCATATCATTTGTACGAAAACCAATGTTATTGGTTTTCGAGTACAGTGTGGGGCAGCTTGAAAGAGCTGTTCCCTAGCGATCAAGACTCAGAGTGCGAAAACCATCGCGCACGTGCTCGTTATCGTGGGGTTGCACTAGGATCGCCAACTGAGGACATCAAGGCTGTATGTGCTGCTTATCAGCCCGAGTGGCAAAAGATGCTGGAGACGCTCGAGCGGGTAAAGTGCCATCACGAAGCTGAAGAGGCAAAGGTGGGCTATTCTCAGCTAATATGGTCTCCATTTCTTGATGGTACTTGTCTTTGCAGAATCGACAGAAATTGCGCATGGAGTTTGAGGTCGAAAATGAGCAGTTTCGCCAAGCACAAGTGAGTTGTTTTTTCAGCAAATTTAGTTTTTGTTTGATGATCGGTACTTGTCTACCAGCAAGCCGAAATAGAACGACTTCGCCAAACAGAGGTGCACTATTCTCAGCAAAAAAACATGGTCTTAATTTGTTGATCTGTACTTGTCTTTGTAGATTTGCATGCAGGCTGAAAATGCGCAACAGAAAGCCGAAACCGAGCGAGTTCGCCGAGAAAAAGTGGGTTATTCTCAGCAAACATGGCTTAATTTGTTGATGGTACTATTTCACTAGGACGCCGAAATCGAGCGAGCTCGCCGGGTAAAAGTGAGTTATTCTCAGCAAACATGGTCTTCGTTTATTGATGGTACTATTTCACTAGGACGCCGAAATCGAGCGAGCTCGCCGGGCAAAAGTGGGTTATTCTCAGCAAACATGGTCTTCGTTTGTTGATGGTACTATTTCTATTTCACTAGGACGCCGAAATCGAGCGAGTTCGCCGAGTAAAAGTGGGTTCTTCTCAGCGAACATGGTCTTCGTTTTTTGATGGTACTATTTCCACTAGGACGCCGAAATCGAGCAACTTCGCGCGAGGCTTGCAGCTCTAGAGGGATGATATTTCATATCATCATACCGTGAATTAACTATACCTTGTTCATGTTCCATCTCTCCATATTCCATGGTATAATAAAGAGGCAATGTTCCTTTAGATGATGATCGATGAGCGAGCAGGTTGATTGCAAAAACACGGACCATTTCGGAGTGACGGTGGAGCTCCAGTGGACCACAGACAGGAGAGTCACGCGAATTGGTTCCGCGGGATCAAACGCTCTATCCTTACATACTATTAGTTACCACTTGCTCGTGCACACCACATTTCGTGCATGCCTCAAAAACCACACTTTACCTAGTACAAAATCTTCAAACTACTTCTATAGTTCACACGGTTACAATCTCAAGGACTCATGAACTCACTGATGATAATAAAGTGCACGTTTTGATTACTGCACCCACTAACATGATAACAACTGTTTAGCAAGCGCACTAATTCTATTAATATTGCAACTGGGATATTATACAGGCGACTCCTGAGAAATTCGAGGATCCTCGTCTCGTGCATATGCAGGGATCTAGGATGGAGTAACATGCTAAGGAATTGACGACTCCTGGTAACAGCTTCAGATCTGAACCTACTAGAATTACGACACCGGTCCACAACTCGCCTCAATTATCATAAGACGAAGCGCCGAGAAGGCCTGGTTTCATAAACGGTATAGAGAAAGGCGGAAGATCAAATGGATTCGTGATGGTAGCACTCAGGGCTGTTGCGAGTTCCTCCCCACCAGATGGGAAGAGTTCAAGACATGCGCGAGAGGGTGTTCCGGACAGATACCAGGCAGGGCTAGTGGCTTCTCCTGTCTCGGAAGTCGGCGTTGAAGGCAGGAGATGGTCGCAGGCGAATGGATTCGCATCGAATGGGTCATCAGGACATGGAGAATTGGCTAGCGGCAGCGGCTGAAGCGCACTAGCAGGATCATCGACCAATTGTTCAATGTGGCTTACTTGTCCAAAAAGGCCAACCGGGGAACGTAGGGGTTTGGGGTGCTTCGCATCAACAGATGTGATGAATATGGTGGGTGCGACGGCGATGTGTGCTTTGGCTGATGTAGAGCGAGCAAACCTACACAGCCATCGCTTCTCCTGCAGCTGTTGTTTTAAGTTTGCAAGGTATCCAGACGCAAGCGAGTCTTTGAACTTGGGGGTACAATGGGGAGCGGGAGAGACAATCATATCAGAAGATGTTGGGGAGTCCTGGGAACCGGATGACACGGTCAGGACCGATTTTGGTACACTGTACCGTGTATTCAGGGACCTGATCGGCAGGATGTCCCCCTCAAGCTTAGCATACTGACTCTCGCCCAGCGAGAGCTTTTCCAAGGTTGTTCCAAGCTGTCGCACGATGTAATCGCCCGCCGAATGAGAACGTAGGTTAAACATAGATGGAGATGATATCAAGGCAGAGGATGCACCCGAGCTGTCTGTGAAGGGGTCTACAGGGGCCTTCGGAAGAAGAGCTGAAGTGGTCTTCGAAGTGCGCATAACCAACAATGAACGTGGCAACTCCTCCGATGAAGCTATGCTCTGTTCAGCGGTGGTAGACCGGCTAGCAGACTCTGAGAAAATGCGCGTATTACTGATTCCTGGCAGAAGACTCGAATGATCGGTGTTCCATTCGTAGGATGGCTGCCTGGAAGGAGGTGACAGGCTCATATCAGATTCAGGACAGGGCGATGGAGCTGAAGTAGTTCGTTGCTCAGCCACGACTTTTCCCTTCAAACGATGGTGCCTAACGGATTTGAAAAAGTGGCCAAGTTTGATAGGTGAAACTTCATTGATTACGCCGCGAGTCTTGCGATGCCGCTGCTGGTTTTTACCAGTCTTGAGCTTGCCGAGAGAGAGAGAAGGATGTGGCATTTCTGAGGATGTCGTAGAGCACAGAGCAGTAAAGGCCAAAGCGTTACTCAGTACTACTCGCTGTCAAACATTAAAAAGATGACCGACCAAATAAGCTAACTATTTCAATGATTTCGGGATGGTCCGAATGTGAATATTCAATATTCAGTCCTCAACTGACAACTGACTGGATCCACTGTACAAGTAACGGCTACATAGCTTCTTGAGCCCAGGCTCCTTTACCTCAACGCGAATCAACTTGCAAGTATCGTAAAGCCAAAAAGCAGGCGTTACCAGGGTTCGAACCTGGGTTACGGGAAATTGTGTTATCAAAATCCCAAGTGATAACCACTACACTATAACGCCGCCGCAAATTGTGCGGATTTTTACGTAATTGAAATTGAGGGGTCCCCAGCTCGTCAGAGGAGGGCAAATTTGTTTTAGTGATTGGTTTTTTTCCCTGTCATTCTCGTGGTTGGGGCTATGCCCCGTGATAGTGTGGCTGTCGAGGTGAGTTAGTCGATGCTGACATCGATTCGGTTCGAAATTGACCAAAATCGTTTCAACTAGAAACTCCGACTCGTTTGAATCGAGTTGCAACTCCAAGTTGGGTTCGAGATTTACAAACGATTTCAAGTTGGTGTACTTCGTATCCGTACATCGTCCCCAGGCCCATCTACAACGAGCTGCAGTGTACTTGATATGGCTGCCATCTCAGTTCTGAACAACCTACACTTGAATTCTCGCCAAAGCACGCTATCTCTACTTCAAACTCCAAGTGGATCCTTTGAATCATTTCAGAAAATTTTGTCATGTCCACCAACTCCTGAGAGTAGCATGGCGGCATTGATAATCATATCCTGTGGATCAAACCCGACTTATTAGGTACCGAAGGGGGATCTTGGTACGCGAGCAGCTAGACGTCAAACGTGCCGAAGGGAGGTTTTAGCACCAGGTAAAACAGAGACACAGAGCTAACTCTGATAGGCCTGAGGCCTGGGTAGTTACTATGCGCTACCAGTGTGCAGTACGTAAATACCTTGTTAGCTAGTGCAGTAGAACTTCCAGGACCAGGAGGCAGCGGTACCCAAATCGCAACCGCGGCCCAGGCTCCAAAAGTATGCGGCTGACTCAAGTCCCTCTATCTCTTTCCGCACACTACGCAAGTTTTGCAACCCTCTCATGAGTGTATGGCCTTTCGCTTTATCGAATTATGTATACCTCACCCACGCAGCTACCCACAGACTTCCATCTCATCAACAGATGAACCTACCAGTAAAGCCGGCCAACAACCAACACATTTTTCATCAGACTTGCTGCAAGATCTTATCAAGGAACTCCAGAATAGGTCGCCGTTCCCTATAACTTGCTGAGGCTGTGAGGACATCTATAAGCGTCATTTAGTGAAGCCGGATGGGACCGTCCCGGTAAGGCCAGCCTGTACATTTCGTCACATATTTTCTTAAACATAATCAAGGTAGCAGTAAAGACCATCCGTGTGTTACGGTCTGGTAACGAGGCCTTGATGCGGAAGAATAGAAAGGCAACAACCTCTTCAAAAATCCTTTGTGGTTTTATAATAAACTTGGCAAAGAGGACTCGTCGTGAGCTGGAAGTTTGGGGCCACGACAGTATTCTTCTGCCCTGGAAAATGGCAACCCTATCTCGCAATTGTTTGCCCACGGGCTGATAATAAAACTCTGACCAACTTTTGTGAGCGTCAAGAAGATACATCGACATTTGAAAATATGTTCGCCCTTGTAAGTTCGTGTTCGCGAGTATTTCCAGACGCCTATTGACTGATATCGCCCTTGGATTGCAATATCGTAAGTCGTCGTTCACGACCTTGAAAAAAACAAATTTGTATCCCAGAATGCATCAAGTTCTGAATGATTTGGTGGGCCAAAACCCGGCTTGGTTTTCGTGGTCTTATGACGAATTTCGGTGCGCTCTCTGACTCAACTTTGACAGTATTTGATGCAATTGGGTACGTACCATATCCATAGTCGCAAATGTGTCTTTATTCATCATTTATTGAGAAATATGTTGCTTTCCTCGATTGTCCGCCGAATGCCGAACTTGATAGATCATCGTTGTGGTTCACTGATAATGGTGATGTCCTGTGCTCCCGTCTCGTCGCCGTGAATCGTTCAAAACTGAGTCAAGAGATGGCTTTGCATTGTGTAGACGATCATCTGCGGGGAACATTATAGTCTTTCAGTCGAATCTGTGTCATATGCTCACGAGAAGCCAGAGGAACGAGCAGCAAAATGATCTGAGATGGCAGGTGAAAAGATGTTCTGCATGACGTTGAGCAATTGTATTGCTATCACCGAGAAAGCATGAGGTATCATACACATGGCGAAGGAATAAAAAACAGAGCAAAATTCCACGAGTCGGGGATGGGAGCTGGCACCGTTACCGATATTGTTCAAGTGTGCAGCTGAAGTCATTTAGCTAACAAGGACATATAGTCCAAGGTGATTGATATCAGATTTGATACATTCCCCGAAAAGCTTGGGCGATTGAGCACGGCATCACTCTAATATCAAACGACTACAGTCATACACGTGATCACTGTACTCTTTCACTGCGTCGAGGAGTATCCAGCAATACAGTTCTGGTACGCCAAGCTACTCGACCCGCTGCGCATGTAGCATATTTTAGCAGGGATGCACTCCCCAGTGCAATTCAGGCCTGCGACAGAGCTCTTTGATTGGTACGTGTTGAACGTCTATGAAAAGTCAGTCTATCGTCATAGCCCTATTCATTGTTGTGGATCTCACCTGGACCAGGGTAGGATCGAGCTCCATTTCTGTGACAAGATCATCATTAATATTATGGTCGGCTCAAGGAGATAGGAGATATGAGACAAACGTTCGGTAACAAGGTGCCACCAAGTTGCGTTAAGGGGGTCATCTAGACCCCAAGTGATGTTTCCCCCGTATGCATCACGGGTACTGTATTCTAGATAGTACGCCGGGCCGACCTCAGTCTGACCGTCCAACGATGGGAACTCGTTTACGTTGCTGACATAACTGTAATGTTTGGATATGTGAGTCGTAGTCCATCCACACCCATTGCTGCTGCTTACGTGAATACATCTAGGACGTCGAAAGTCTAATCAACTAGTGAGTCAGTCCTCTGTAATATTGGAGATGAAAGGAAACTTGCAGCGGAGTCTATCTCGTACACACGGAATCCAGAGTTGAGATTTGTCAAGGGGGTGAGTGACGGCATAATCTGAATGATCAAGTTAGTCGATGTTCAAAATGGGTTTCCTAGCTTCTTACCCAAGATGCGGCCAACGCAGTCTCGGCAGACATGACTGTGCCATTGTTAGCGTAGAAGATCTGCGGATAGTGCCAGCATGAATCAAGCCAATAACTTGAACAAAAGTAAAAGACCTACAGAAAGCTCGTCCTCGTGGGTGTGGCCATAGAAGATATCTGATCATGAAAGTGTCACAATCAAAATCAAGGAATCCGAATGGCCGAACTCACTGGCAATGACATGAGGCGAGAAGCGGTCAACACTAATTAGTAAATGTTAACAACTTTCACGTTCCATCAAAGTTGAGAGACATACATCTGGTAGACTATATGCGAATCGATATCGATGTTAGAAATGCAAAGTGCAACAACAACACAAATTCACGTACATAGGTTGGTTGGATTGACCTGCGCTGCAGTTCCGTCCCATCCGCTCAACACATGTCCGATAATCCATACTGAAAAGCGATCACTATCCAGATCAGACCATCTGTCATTTTACGAACCTCTTTCACCGGCATCCTCAGAAGCCTGTAGCTCATCCGTGAGGAATCGCAAGATACCGAACGGATCAGGTTCCGTAGAGTTGATATAAGAGTAGTAGTTGTCACTGCAAAGAACGATCAAGATGGGTCATGAGAGCACCGAAATCAGCCCAGACATACGTATACCCTTCAAGGAGCAAAATCAGAGACATGCATAATATCTGGTTCAAGAAACCTCACAAAGATTGGTATCAAGCGAGATGATCTTGAGGCCGTCCGGGCGTGTCACTGCATATGCAGCGTAGTGGGTTGAAGCATATGCGACCGCCGCCTCAGGAACCCAGCCTTCGTACTCCCACATAGAAGAAATGTGTTCATACAGCCTAAGAGCGGTCATCATCTGGTGCACTTGAAGCATTTTGTAACTCACCAGTTGAATTGTGCCCCGAGAGCACCGCCCATCGTGTATGGGATCATTTGGAACTGCATGTAGGTATCGTGGTTTCCAATCGTCGCGTAGACAGGCGCGGGGCCAACGTATCTCTTCAACAAGTCGTAAAACACAACCTAGTGGCCGTCGTCATAAAAGCACGTCCACTTCCAACAGGAAATTCAATTTACCTCTTCATACTCGACAAAGGCCCTATCAGGCAGGTTGAGCGTTTTATAGTAAACTCAATAAACTTGGAGAAAACGAACCTTGAATATTGGTTGTCGGGATCGTGCGCGGTCAAGTCACCGGTGAAGAGGCTGAAGTTAAAACCACCCCCTTCCGTACCAGTGATAGGACCGATAGCTTGCATCGCCGCAGCCATCAAGTCCAACGGAGTATCACTGCACACGATGTTACAACTTTTCCTTGGAGTTGATTATTTAATTTACCACCAATAACTTCCGTAGCGCGCTGCGGGAAGGACGAGCTGGTCGGGACTCGCCGCATTGAAGACGTTTTCACGACAGCACATGTATGCGCTACAGTTAGCCTCGGATCCTATCGCGTAGCCTGCAGCACAGAATCGTCAGAATAAGATTTCAGAGTTGAATCGAACACAACGCACGGGGGTCGAGGTGAATATCAGAAATGTGGAAGACCTTCAGACGCTCGCCACTGGGTTGTATTGGAGGTGGTAGCGGGTTTGGTTTTGGTGTTGCGAACCAGCCAGTCGTGTTAAGCGGGACCGCTGGCGGCACAGTGCACAGGCCAATATGCGAACAAAGGTTCTGAAAGGGTAAGAAAGGCCATACATATCGCCTCGATTCAAAGTCAGGCGTAGCGTACCTGGCCGTCATATCCACCAGCATTGGCAAAAGCAAGAACTTGCGAAAAGGTTGAACCGAGCGCAAGCTCGCTATATTCGTTATAGCACGTTGTCGAGTAGTCGAAGTACTCGCAGACCGCCTGAGCAAGTAAGGGACCCTGTTCAGGAGCCCCAAGGACGAGCATTTTAGCAACTGCGAGAGAGGCTTGGCACTTTGTACATGTATCATCGCCGAAAACTGGATTGCTAGCGATCGCTATGATTTGCCCGAGAGCTGTTTCCAAAAGCTGCGAAGGTGTCGCTTGCATCGGCAGCGGGTGAGGGTCCACAGTATCATTCTGATGAACGATGTGTCAGTGTGTCAGTTTGGTGCCCTGACAGGGAACGCGACTTACCTGTGGGAAGTTGGCAGGATCTGTCAGCTCATAAGGGAATATCTCATTCTGGTAAAGTTTATGAGATTAGGCACATCTTCAAGGTATATGAAACACAATACATACAGTTACAGGGTCGGTTATCACAGGTTGAGGCTGCGCCGAAGTAGCAGTAGGGTCATTCCAGTACGTCCCATATATCGAGGTCGGAAAGGCGCCAGGAGCGGTGTACGTGGTGGAATTGATAGAACTCGCTCGTACGAGATAGGAAGTCAGTAATGTGACACCAAACAACCTCGAAAAGGGGAACATTGTGGCGAGCTACCTTGACACTGCGCCACCCTTAGAGGCCTAGCTTCATGATAGTAATACTTATAGTCTGGGCTTTACGCGGCCCTACCGATGGCATTCTAAACATAAAAGGGCAGCATGTGGAATCGGACTCTACCTGACGCACGTTCGCGTTGGCCCCAAGTGATGCTCTTCTCATGTGACCATACTAATCATTGATTGCATGCACAAGTTCTCCAATCGACCTACACGAGATTCTCCCCAACACTTCAAGCAACCTATCGGCAGGACGTGGACCATTAGGGTAAGTAGATTATCAAGGGTACCCTGCAGTAAAAATGCTTTCAGTGATGATATGACGTTTCTGGCTCAAATCAGATTTTGTGCAAGTCAACCACATACGACTGTCGACCCACGTGACCATGATCTTGTGGGACTCCGAACGTGATGATTGATTGCCTTCAGCAGTGCAAACAACAAATGATCATATGACAGAAAGATAAGATACGCGAATTTATTAACCGGTGGAGAGTGGACACGCGGTGTGTATCAACTCCCAACGGAAAAATAAACAATTCACTCGCCATGACAGTAGAACGTTGAACGGAAAGTGGCGGCCCGCAGAGGACCGTCCGTCATCATCACGACTCCTCAGTCTAATTTGATCCGGATCGCCGCAGCAAATTAAATGCAGAGCTCGAAATAAAAGTTCAACCCGCGGTGGTACATTGTCAACAAGAGACGTACCAATAACCTGACGCACGCGCTCAAGATTTGGAAGACATGTCAAACTCGTCCTGAGTTCAACAGTGCCAGGTACTACACTTGCATGGATCCGATTTCCTATTCATAAGACGTTATTCGCTGTTGCAGGCCGATATCAAGTTATTGGACATCTTGTGCGGCAGATTCACTACAGTGTTTGCATGTGGTAGCTAGATAAGCCTGGATATGTCGTTTAAATGTCGGCTGTTGGTTCAATCAGAACCTTCCACGCCACTGAGGGTGTTGGCGGAATATTATCCGTAAGCATGGATTTCTTGTCAATGATATCTAGTCTTAGTTTGCATCCACTCTCGGGGTCGATACCGACCATGTGGCAATGATATCGGAAGCTTGTATGCGGTATTTCCGCGCAGGAAACGCTGGACATACGGTGTATGTGACTTCTGCTTGTTTGTCTCCGGAACGTACAGGGACTCTGCAAGGGACCAGTGCGTCTATTGCTTGAAATATGCTGACAAGCTTGGCTTGTCCACACTACTCGCTGCCGGTCAGGTTATTAGCACGCCTTTTTCCACTTGCAGGTAAAAGGAGAGTCTGACAAGCAGAAGTGAGTTTTCATCACATGTGAGCTTCCTCCCGAGCGAGATACTGATGAGTTGGAATCAGCCCGAACAAGGGGTGCATGTCAGTTGTCGTATACTGAGATGGTGGGTTGGGGGGACTGGGGACAAGAATACGTACGAAATTAGAGAGGCGAAGCCGCGAAGTTGGGGTGGGAAGGTAGGGATGGATCGTACTCGCGCGTTGCAAGATCTGGCTGGTAGGTACGCGTTATATCACGTGTTTTCTAATAGACGGTATCGAAGGCCCGGGGCCGTGGGGGGACCTGTCGATGAGCAGAGGGTTCTATATAAGTGTGTGAGAGAATTTCAAAATTACATAAATAAGACACCTAATCTAGGGTTCGGTTAACTCCTTCCAACGTTACTTGCGTGCCGATGGTTCATAATCTATCTGAATATCATGAGCCTCCAACTTCGCGCGCCTGTAAATCGACGATCCCAGTTCCGTCCGGCTAGCGCTCTAGTGTTGGCAGCCTGCCACAATTCCACAGCAATAGTTCTGGCCTCACCCTATACTCGACGAATACATTTTTACGTCACCTCACCCAAAGGACTGCCATGAAGCACACCTCAAGGCCTTACGCAGGACAGGCGCACAACCTTCTTATCGAACAGCCATAAATGTGTCTACCGGAGCATAACGTACCGTGATTCATGCACATGCATGCATGACAGTCATCCTACTTAAGTAGGTACCACTGATGGCAGCGGCGTGGACCCCCGTCAAAGCTTGCTCCACGTCTACATAGAACCATGCCATTTTCGTATTATCAACACGAGAGATTCGCAGTGGCGTAATCAGTTGATTAATCACCTTGGATCCAGCGCTATTGGGCGCAAAACATATATAAATGGTGATTCAGAGAAGCCTTGCCAATCCAGTGGACACTCAGTACGAAGTGTTGCAACGTTGGAACCGTGAGGAATCTTGTGGCTAGCTGGTATCCACTAACTGGACACTGCAGGCGCAAGGTCTTGCGATACCTCGTGAACACGCACATCAATCTGTAACTCATGACCACTCAAGGAGACCTCGAACAAGCAAACCCCGGGCCAAGTGTTGGTATGTATTCAATCCCATTCTGTTGTCAAGCAGAAATATTGAGACACGCACAGATGGACCACGTGATAAACGAGTCCGCAGCAAGACTCAAAAGGATGCACAGACAACTACGGGAGATGATTCGGCGCTTGTGGCAGCATGGATGCAACGACTCCAGACCCTCACTCTTATAGTAAGTCATTGCTCCGTGACTCTGGTTACACGAATCTTGAACGATTTATCAGACGACATTTCTTGCTTCCATCGACGGAACGCTCTTCACCCTTACCTCCACGCCGTCGCCGGTATCACTTACTGCAAGCGAGGAATCTGAGGAACTCGTGTATGCATGTTTTGCTGGTGCCCTCGTTTTTCATGTCTGTTCTTGTGAGTACCAAGATGGTCGGGGAACCGCGAGGCACTTATAGTTTGCGTTAGCAATTCTGGGATACGCGGCATCTTTTGCTCTTATTCGATACCAGATCGTTGACGCAGCAACCCCTCCCGTGGAAACTGACGCGCTAGGAAAACGTTCTGTTACTGCCAGTGGTTTACCTGGCGACGAAATCATTAACGGAAAGCAGCTCTTGCTTAAAGCTATTCCTCCTTTGTATGCTGTACAGTCCCTTCTACAGATACCCTCGACGTTCCAGTTTCGATCCAGGACGTCCAATCCACCACTCGATCTTTTGACTCGGTGCCATTTCACGATTTTGGCTCTAAGTGGTGCCGGCTTTATCTTGGCACTTCTTGGTATCGCCACTTACGCATGGTTTGGACTGCAGCGGGTCGTTGGGATATTCACGATGGCTTGTCTAGGCACTAGCTTGTTATCGTGTGTGTGGGCGGTGGTGTACTGAACCTGCTTTGACTACGAACTACTTATACCCTTGACGAATTGCATGCTTATCGATTACGTTCTAGAGTCCCGCTCATGTTGTTAATGACAGCACGACTTATTCATGGCTTGTTTGAAGCTGTGCACTAAATACTTTGAGTATTGTATTCAAGATTCATTGATAGATCTTCAGCATCACAAGCGGGAAATCATCTAATCACTGGCAGTTCAAACGTCTAGGGACAAAGCGTAAGCATCTACTAATGGGAATGCTCCCCCTGATATTATTTCTGTTGTATATACCTAGAGGCGCGAGGTACCTCCCCTCGACGATGACACAAACAGGCACCAAGCCAGGGCGCGTCCAATAATTCGCATAGTTCCACAAGTCCATCTCGAGCTCCCCGATGATGATTATATCACCAAACAGTTTACTTATGCTCAGAAAACTTGCGCTACTTATAGCATTCTTCTTGTACTATGACACCCGTCGTTCAAACCACAAATATTCGACACAGCATATGCAGTAACGATCAATCATGCCGTATCAGATACATCATACATCAGATGGCATCAAGGGCAAGCTCAGGTTGAGCTCAGGCTCAGGCCTAGGCTTGCTAAATTTGCGCTGCGGGTCCGATGATCTCTTGTTCTGCTTTATGTAAGTCAACGAAAACTCTACCTTTTACGGCAGGTGTTGTTTTTCAGTTCCTTTGACTTTACCGCAACCACATCTCTTCCATGTTCTCATCCCAAGGCTGATTTAAATCTCCCTGCTGACAGTCCCGGCTACCTCTGGGAAAAGATCTAGACACATGGGTGACAATCTACCATAGAAATACAAGACATGGCACAGAATTCACCACAGGGATCAGCAGTGGCCCGTGTGCTTACGCATGTATGCTGAAAGGAAGGTCCAGATCGAGTTGTTGTGCCAGCCACACGTTGCCCAAGCTCCCGGGAAGAAATCGCGAAACGCCTTGTCTCTTCGACCGCACCCGCATCACAGACACAAAGATAAAAGGTCTTATAAAGATCTCTTTAAGTGTAATCAATTTCTTTATACTGTAAGTGCGAGCAAATCATCGCATATCTGATACCATATTTCACTCGCCCATATCATCACTGTGCACCGCTCTCTTGTTCTGTGCATTCTGTGGCTCGGATCTCTCCAACATCCTCTCCGGTACATTCGTTTTTCATACGCAGGCTCCAAGCCCCTCCCAATAACCATGGCACCGAAATTCATCTCATTCCCGGTCTTTGCCATCTTTCTGTTTGCTTGCCGTTCGTATTTGAATTATTGTCCGCATCAATTCCTTTTGATTCAAGCTTCGGACAGTATCCCTTCTTGCGTGTGCAAGTCCCATTCCCGTCATTCTTCCGCCCAGTGAGGGCATCACTCTTTTCAAGGATGTCGTTGCGGTAAGCTGTCTTCTTTGGGGTTTATAAGTTCTTGAACGAAGAGACGTGCAGCGCGAGGCTTTGCTCGAAGTTAATGTGTTAAGACGCGAGCCTGAGGCTGCTCCGCTTTTGGAGCTTCATGAAGCCACCGGTGTCTTGGCGCGAGACGAAGCCGCTGGGCTCGTCGTGGATCCCTCCGTAGCCGTCGATGATCCTGACGATGATTTGGAGGCACGCATCTGTCGTTATGGATGCCTTTGAATTTTCTGGTGGTCGCGTTTGTGTATTGTAGCTTCCTAGCTTATTTCAGGAGTACTAGTAACATCTCACGCGTTCATGGGGTGTGTATCCACTACATTCCTTCCTTCTGGTACTCTCTGGAGAACTGGTGTCGTTTCACCGTCCGCTCATTGCCTGGTTTCCTCTTTGTCTCTGCTATGTATTTTTGGTAGTCTATTCTTCGATTTTGTATTGACGGTCTCTCGCTCGATGCGGCTGGGAAATGCTATATATTATTATGTGTATCTGTCTTCGTTGCTAGTTTGTGTAAAATCGAGCTCAGTGTACTCTGAATATACCAACTTCTATTACACATCGTGCAGACACCAATCCACGAATTAATTAATGACTAGGCACAACTGGCCAGTCTGCCAACAGCATGCAAAAACTCATTCGGCCTGTAGAGTACATCTTTGATGGTACCTTCAAAAAAAAAGAAGAAAAGACGTGCCCATCCACGAGCTACGCTGGTAAATTGATAGTGGCCCACCGCAAGGCGGAGCATCGCACAACCACGAGGGTCCTTTCGAGCGCCAACTTGAAGTTATCCCTTTGATCCCAAAAAGGCAGGTACTGTGATTCACTAGCGCTGTGCCAGGGTGAACCACAAATTTTAATCCCTCCTCACACCCAACAAAGGGACATCCAAATACGTTTCGCCGCCGGTTTAATATCATGCTTATCGCCGCACGCTTACCAAAGTGTGCAAGTGCGTGCAAACGCAAGATATAATTTAAGAACCCATAGAACAAGCTAATGTCCTAATTTGGATTGAAGCTACGTCCCAAATGCGGTCGTTAGCTTTCAGACCAACCCCCTTTAGCAGTGTCAAAGGATCAGAAACTCACGCAAGGGCTCACGCAAATGTGAGGTGGTATAAAGACGTTATCGAATGGACATGGTGACTCAACAAGCCTCGACTCTTATTGTTTTTGCGCTCTTCCATCTAGCGCCTTTTGAACCTATTTCCAAAAGTCAACTAAACAATAGAAACCACTTCCCAAAACACCATGTTTGCCAAATTCACCTCCGTATACGTTATTGCATGCTTTGCTGCTTTAGGTGGGTTTAATTGTCTCGTCCTGATATGTTTTTTGACATTGACGGTTATGACGTGTAGCATTCGCATCGCCTATACCTGTTGCAGCTCCTGAAGCTGTTGCACTTGCCAACACGGAGATTCTCGCTGTGAGTCTTTTTGGGTCTGACATAAAATGTCAAGTCGCTCATGCCTTATTTTCGCAGCGTGAGGCTATGCCAGTAGCAGAAGCGTTTGTTGAACGCGAACCCTCTCCTGAAGAGGAAGACGTCGAGGCCAGGATATGCCGCTACGGCTGCCTGTGATTGTGTCGAATCGCTATTCCCACATCGCCTTTTCGCGCTATTGCGAATTATCAGCGCTCCACTGTCTTTTCTCCCTTCGCACGCACGCGTCGTGCAGTCCAGCTCGACGCGGACCACCATTCTTCATACCCAGCTGCAATTTATCCTTCTCCGATGACCATTCCGGACGATATTCTGGATAACCACTTTTTTTTTCTTACGCACGTTTCGAGTTTGTTTTTGTCAATTGGCGGGGTCTCGTCACTGTATTGGTACTTGAGTCATAGATGCTGTATCGCTATCCTTTTGCTTTCGTATGTTTTCGTATGCCTATGGAATATCCACGTTCGACGCACAAAAGTGTTGTATGAAGTGCTTTGGTACTTGTCGGTGCCCAATATTATGAGGGAGAGCCTTGAAGCTTGATAGGTGCATACCGTGCGATATTTTTGCAAGTGAGCATGAAGATTTAATTCTAGATAATATTAATAGGAAGGACACCAAAGGACACTCCTTTGGTCGGCGGTTCGACAATATGTAGTACTACATCAGCAACTGGCACCGTCATGCAATCCATCGTTCGTCTGTACAAGTAGACAGTGCAAATCGTATCTTCGTGTGCTCAATTGACCGTGAGCAAAGCCTTGAATCCGTTCGAAGGTCGAGCACGGTTCATGCTAGCGTCAACCCTGACAACCATTAATGTAGTTGCATATGCGGGTCAAAAAGATAACTGTCTTGGTGGCACCAAATGTGAACACATTTACACAAAGTATCTCCAATTTCTGATAACTGGCGATGAATCCGTCGTATCGCCAAGATTTCATTTGGTCAATTTGATAACTTGCTTCCATTGTGAAGATCAACAACGCTGTGAAATGAAGCAGACGTTGCCATACTTGGTATTTATGAATGCAGAGTAACCCAGCATTACGTGGTGGATGCAATAGCACCAGATGCCGGCGGTTATTCGTGCTTTAATACTGTAGCCAACTTCATTCGTATGTCGGGCACCTTTATCACCTCGAAGCGAGCACTAACTGATGTAGGAAATTAACGAAAAGCGTCAAAGGACCGCGATGAGTTGCGTGATGAATTCGTTGCTCCTCGACACGAATTCATCTCGCAACTCATCGCGGTCCTGCCAGATTCATCTGCCGAAGGTTAGCATAGTAGAACACTACAGATTGCAATGTTGACTGGGATATCTCATCCATAAGATATATTGTACGATCCACAACAGACACATTGATTTACTGAACCTCGATGCTCTTCAAGTACTCCAAGCGGTAAGGGTTGGCATCCGTTTGGTCACCGCGGTTATGCGCAATCCACTTGGGCTCATCCTGGAGTGCAGGGACGGTCAGAATACGAAAACGAAAACAGACTGAGAGCGAACCTTGAACAGTCTCATGGTCCTGACGCGGTTGCCCATATCGAGGGTGAAGCGGTGGTAAATACCCGCAGGGAGGACCAAGAGGTCACCAGCACCCATGTGGCAACGAATCCAGGATTCACTGGAGTGTTCTGCATGCATAGCGTAAATTTCATCAAAAGCTCCAGGGTTTAAGTTATTACATACCACGAACGTCAAAGAAGCCAGTGCCCTCAAGAAGGTACCGAATTTCTTCATCTTCGTGCATGTGCCTGAGGTTATCAGACCCATAGTAGTGAGTACATTGCGGACGGGCAAAGAAATTAGGTCTTACTCGTGGTAGAAGCTCTTGATCTTTGTTTCGAATTCATCACCAAGGCCCTCTTTGCTGATAGCGACAATATCGTGGTTTTTTGTAATTCCTCTCCTTCGCAATAGCAGCAATCTCCTGCTCATACTTGCCCTCGGCATCGATGGGAATGCGCCAATGCAAGACGCCAATGGACCTCAAGATCTCATCTGAAACATCCATGCCAGAGTCATGTGGGAGACGTTGGTCACCCTCAAGGTTATCGAAGTAGTAAGCACGCATGTTGTAGTTAAGAGGATATCAGAAAAGACTCTAAAAGATGCAGGATGGAGCTCAGAATATTCAGACAATTTACGAGGAGAATGACGCCTTTATATGCGGGGCCGTCAGCTGAACTCGTAGGTGAATAATGATAGATTACTCACTCCTAATTTTGTGAGCAGCTAATTTCGGATGGGGGTGTCCACAAGTTCGTGTGACTGGGGCAGATGCTCGATAGGATTGATGAATCAGCCTGAGCACCACTCACGGAACGAATGCATCAAGGTCTAGGTGCTCCGTACGTTCCGAACGCATCCGGCGTGTTTTCAAAACGTTCTAATGTTGGTCGCCCTTGAATCAATAAGTGGCGGTCCTTTGTGGTGCGGCGGATATAGAACAGGTCAGTCCCCCTCCAATTTTATGCTCGAAGAACCTAGATGTTTGCCAGTCACTCCAAGGGAGAAAATTCGAAACGATGGAAAACCTGCCCATCACGTGACATTAAATTTGTCGAGCGTTGCAACGTTGATTCTTGCCAGATTCCTTCATCGAACTATCCCTGCTTTCTCAATGATGGCGACTGCTGAAAATCCGAACGATGCTGGCAGGTTTGAAAGCTAATTTATCATGAAAACAATAATCTAATCTCGCCTTTTCCTAGACACTCTGATCTCCTAACTACTCTCCCAGACGTTATTCTGAGCCATATTCTCTGTCTCATTTTTGACGATGCAAACCGATGTACTACTAACCCGCTCATGATCAACCGGCGTGTTTTTTTATTGGCAAAACCCATATTCTTGTCCACGATCGTCTTACAGTCGGAACTATCAGTCTTACACCTCATACACCGTTGCATTTCCCTGAATCGGACGGCTCTTACAGCTGTCGACAGGGAACACGTCAAGTGCATAGAAGTCAATTTCTTACCATCATCTCAGCAGCAAACCCTTGAGGCACCCAGCGTACTCAGTGCTGCTACTCCTTTCCCAAACCTTCACACTCTGAGGTTTCGCTTTAACGTCGGAGTCCCGTTGTTGTCGAGCCTGCCTACTCCAAAATTTCACCAGCAACTTGTCACAGGTACAGCTGCACACGCTCACTGGCTAAGGGTGGATTCGCCATTATTCGATCTCTTATCAAGTCTCAAGCCGCAGCGTTTCGAATGGATTTCTGAAGATTCTTCTGGTCAATCTAAGTTAGGCTCACATGTAGACGGAACCGCATCTGTGGTTCGACCTATTCGTGTTCTTGGTTTCCATGGTTCTTTCCGAGCTCTTATCAAGCGCTGGGACAGTCTTACGCACGTGTATCTGGATGGTATCTGCATGCTTGCTGAACGTTGCACATCGACCTTCCACCTTGCTCTCTTCGCAAAGCACATACACATCAACGTGGATTCTTATCGGGACGTCTTGCATCTCTTTTCTTCAGCTCCTCACGTACTTTTGGGATCTCGCAAATGCGAGAGTCTGGTGGTTGAGCGTTCTGGAACGAAAGAAGATCGGACGTCTATCTATAACACCGTTCTTAAACGTGGAACCTTACTTTCTTTTCGCGGCTTCTCATCGGCACAGTGTGCATCATTCAAGTACAAATTTCTTAGCACAGAGGACCAGCGATATTTTGGGCCGGTACTGCCAGAACAAGTTTTCCGAGCCGTCAGGGCCGGGGTCCGCGAGCTACCAGAGTTGAACATTTCTCGAAAAGCTCCAGCCGTGACAGCTGTCACTCGCCCTTTGGCAACTGACCCGTCTCATGACGAAGCTACTACTAGCCCACCATCCAGACATTCGAAACCATGCCATACGCTCACTGCTGTCATATTTACAACTAAATACTCCACCTATATCATTGGTTTCATCGCCATCCCTGTTGCCATTTCCTTCACTATCTTCTATTTCATGTCATTACCCGCTATCCATTATTTCCGACGACGTCTCGGTGCTGCCTCCACTACGACCACCTCTGTGGCTACTTCCACGCCTACCGCACCTCAGGATAAACCTCGGTCACGCGCGACACCGTCCCTTAGATAAGGTCCGAATCCATACTTGAAGTAGGTACCAGAGTCGCCACAGCAAGGATCCGACGCATGATCGTTTTGTCTTTCTTCTATGTATATCTTCCTCGAATATTTCCATCAGTTTTACTGTAAGGGTCGATTTGTAAAATTCAGCTGATGTGCCGTTAGGATTTGATCTGATCGATTGGCGTTGACGTCGAGCGTTGAGCTTGCGAAGTGGCGTTGCTCTCACCATGGTTCACGGAGAATGTGTCATTAGAACCTGTCATATTGGGACTACCCGACGAATTGACTGGCTTGGCCCCATCGATTTCGGATACCCCTCCCTGACAGGTCCAAATGTCGGCATCGTAATAAAGCAGGCCATACGAACCTGAAGTTCATCTAACTCATCCATTTCTCAGTGGTCACAGATGCACATCTTTCCTTTTGACAATAATCGCGCCTTGAATCAAATACCATGAGAGTGAGGGCGTGGCATCAGAGACGAGATGTTGGACGACCAATCTTGGGCAGAAGAAGGAATCGTAGCTCTTTCCAGTCATCAGCAACGGCGAGCCAAAAGTGTAGATACGAGGTCATACAGGGTATTCGAGCGCCAGCAGTGCTAGTGAGTGCTAGTGAGTACCAATGAAAAACATATATTAGACATTTGGTGGATTCTGTAAGTTGGTAGGCAGCAGCGCTAGATAGACTCATGTTGGTATCAAAGGTTCGCCTTACCCCGCAAGTAGAGGTTGCCCCATTCTAGGACTAGAGTTTTGCGCGAGGTTTCATTTGTCCCTCCGCAACATCCGTCTTCGCGCGCTGGCGAAGTTCACGACGAAGGATCTTTCCAGCAGCACTATCATTTCGCCTCATCAGCCGGACGACAGAGCAAAGAGATAACAGTATAACCGGACCTTTTCGGAACCTTGTCGATGATGACAACTCCTCCTCTTAGTCGTTTGTATGGCGCCACACGCTGAGAAACCCAGTCTTGGACACCTAGTGCGAATGAAGACGCCTCTTGGGAGGAAAGTGGGCGAGAAGGCGTTATATACGCGCTGTAGAGTGACAAGCTCTTAGTTTGATTCACTAAAGGATGTCCATGGACTCACCGAGGTAATTCCGTCGCTTCCTCCTTATTCTCAATCCCAATTACGGCCGCGTCTGCGACCTCGGCGTGCTGTAATAGCACTGACTCCAGCTCAGCGGGAGGAACTAACACAATAGCTATCAGTTAGGTGGTCGCACCAAAGAAATTTGAATGTAAGCTCACCTTGGAAGCCCTACATGCGTGACCAGATTAGTTGATAATTGGATGCATTGCAACAACTAACTCGCCTTATATTTGATCAACTCCTTTTTCCGGTCCACAATTGTGAAGAACCCATCTTTGTCCCGCACGCCGATATCGCCAGTCTTGAACCACCCATCAGGCGTTATAGCTTCAGTAGTTGCAGTGGGGTTGTTTAGATATCCCTGATGTGAAACGCGTGATCAAACTGGTTTGAAGGATGTCGACACGCGGAATACCTTCATGATCGTCGGCCCTCTCACCCATACCTCACCAGCGCCTGATATATCAATGTGTGCCTGTAGAGTTCATCGTCAATATTGACCTGACCTAGATGAGCGTGGGAGAAGAAGTACGAACTTCGCCTTCAGCTTCGCCAACAAGTCTGACCTCCAAGTTTGGAAGCAGTACTCCTGCCGATCCAATGTGACTACTGGCGTCAGGGACAGGGAGGAGGAATACCGTCGGCGAGGTTTCTGTGAGGCCATAGCCTATGCAAAGATTTGAGACTCAGCACTCTCAGGAAGTGAATCGAGAGACGAAAACACACCTTGTAAGATGTCTACATCTGCGCCTATGCCTTTCATGCGCTTCATCACGGTCAAGACAAGCTCGGCACCGAGGGGTGCGGCGCCTGAGAAGAGAATCTTGAGGGAGGTGAGGTTATGTTTCTGAATAGCTGAATGCAGGATGGTGTCAGAAGTTAGAAGTAAGATAAATGATAGCGGAATAGGACAGATGGGTATACGGGCACACATCAGACCCCAAAGGGAATTAGATCCACGAGGAGCCTCATTAGCACTTATACAATGATGCGATATATGCGTACCATACGCAGTTAGACCCGGAATTCAAGTGATGAAGTGAGAAAGGGGAAAGGGAAGACCTACCTGGGTGTCTCGCAAATACTACTAGCATCGGAGGGACAACAAAGCCGACTGTCACGCGATATCTTGCGATAGCGGCACAGAAGCCATCGGGGTCGAATCCTGCCATGACAACCGCAGGTGCACCTAAGAACAACGGCAAATGGAGAAGTTTGACTGCGCCATAGATGTGATAATAGGGCAGACACCCAAAGAGCACGTCTACACCACCTTGTGCAGGGATGGAAGGGGTGAGGCATGGCTTGGAATCAGGCCAGACAGGCTTGAGCATCTCGAGGACAGAGATGAGATTGTAATGTGTGGTCTCGACACCCTTTGGATGACCTGTTGTGCCAGAGGAGTAGCAGAGATATACAGTTTCATTTGACCGTTCGCCGTCAAAGCTGACTTCTTCTTTGAGCTCGCCGCGACCAAGTAGTTGAGTTATAGCCACAAGGTCACTTGGAACAGATACGTCTTTAGCACCCGTGATCCATTGAACTCCAGCTACGATGACCCGGCTCCGTATTTCCTGCTCGGAGCATCCAAGGGATCTTAGCATAGTCAGGGCCGTCCCAACCAGCGAAGGGTGGACGAATACAAGATGAGCTCCTGCATTAATGTATTGATACTTTAATTCATCTGGTGTATATGCGCTATTTGCAAGCGTCGCACGAAAGCCAGCGGCCACTGCGCCAAACATCATGACGGGCCATGTGATTGAATTGGGAGAGAAAATGAGCACTGTCTTGGTGCGGTTCTCTAGCGGTGATGGAAGATTGTGAAGAGAGGATGCTAACTGAAGAGCATATGAGCGACATGTTCCACGAGAAATTGTTGTACCGGAAAGAGCATCTATGAATGCGGGTGATGACGCGGGGAAGCCACCGACTGTGCCTGGGGAAGACGAGGAGACACCAAGAACATGAGTGAAGATAGAACGACGACAGATGGGGACAGACGGGTAGGACGACGTGTAAATGGTGTCCGTCATCGTGTCACTCGTTGTGCTCAAGCCTCAAGGTGGGGGTGAAACTGAAACTGCTTTACCGTAGGTCCGTATTAATAAAAGGGTTCCTCTTTGGGACTGCACTGCACTTTACTGCAACAAATCGCGATTAGCAGCGGCAGAACTGATAAAAACAACGGCTTTCACCAAGCTTTTACGATATCTGTCAACATCATCTATCATTGTCCCTATGACCATGGGGAACGGCGTCAGGCAAGCGCTGCCAAGCGTGAGGTTTATTCGTTTGGTCCAGTTGTCAAACCGGCAGTCGACGTTCGTCATATCCGGATCACTGGTATTCAGCGCTCAGCGCTCAGCGCTCAACTATGGGCGTTTACCAAGTATTAAACCAATCTTCGCTTCAGAAGCCAACCGAATTATACTGTCTTCATTTATCTGTGTTCTAGCTAATCTTGGCCTTAGAGCAATCTTGTCTCGTAATGATTGGTTGACACTAGCATGTCGGGTCATATCCGTCATCGTCGGTTACCCTAGGCCTTTCGAAGAGGAATGATCCGGTGCCCAGCTCTAGTATGCACCTATGTAGATCATCTCGTTGATGTTATTTGCTCTCATAACTCTTTTGTCCAACGACCACTTGACGCCCAATAATTCAATTTTGGCGCTCGGACGTACACGTCCAGCCAAATTCCTCAAAAGAACAAGTCCACAAGTCTGATGGTTGGCAATGCCGCCCATATGAGAAGGCGAGTCATTACGGAGTTGAATATACATGCACTATCTTATTGTAATATTCCAGAATTGATCATCACAATTTACTGCGCATTTCGGGAACCAGGTCATGCCCTTGTCCATCGCGAAGGAAGTCTCTCAAGTTAGTAAGCGCACGAACCTCCATGTGGCGCTGAGAATCCTGGTTCTCTGTCCCCATGTGGGGGAGAAGTACATTTTGCGGGAATTCGAGTAAACGCGGATTCACGAGAGGCTCGTTTGGGTATACGTCCAGGCCAACAGACCAGAGCTGTTCCGGTCGTAAATTTAGAACAGACGAAGAGAAAAAAAGAACAATCTGGCGCACATGACCATCTGCAAGAGCACGAATCATCGCCTCCTCGTCAATGACCTTTCCACGCGCGGTATTCACGATGATACTGCCCTTCTTCATCGCCCGAATCTCCTTCTCACCCACCATATGAACTGTGTCATCACGTAAAGGAACATGCAAACTCAGAACGTCACTTTCTCGACAGAGCTTTTCCACGCTGTCAACGTACTCGCACCACTCTGGTGCATTGGGAGACTTATTCCTCGAGTAATAGATAACGCGCATGGGGAATGCGTGTACCAGATGAGCAAGTCTAAGGCCAATACCGCCCAGGCCCAAGATACCCAGCGTGCGTCCCGTAACGTCATGAGCCAGCCCAGGATTGAGGCCCGTTTTGAACTTCCCTTGGCGAAGGGATTGTTCGGCCCAAGCGTAATTTCTGAGACAAGAAATAACAAGGTACAGCGCCGTAGTGGCAGTGGCATCATCGACAGCGCCAGGAGTATTAGACACGCTGATGCCTAAACCAGATGTAAGCTCATGAAATATCATTGGTGGAAGACCCCAGCGTATGCAAGACATGAAAATGTAGTGCAGTTACCTTTTTTTGCGCATCGAAGGACATCAATCTGATCGTAACCCGCACCGTTATGCGCGATCCACTTGACAGTGCCCGTTTCAGCCAGGGCATCAATGATCTCTTCATCAAAAACGCCGATACGGTCTGCGGAGGTGTTGTGCCGGTAGATGCCCACAATTCCGTCGTACCTCTGTCCTGTTTTCAGCCCGGCAAGGAAATCAGCCCGATTTGGAGAATCCATAACCTGGGATATGTGTTAGATGCGAATGACTCTCCATCGAGGAGAAATCAACATGCAACAATATCTGCGAGCCCGTTAAAAAACTGTCTGGCCTCTTCATGAGCCCAAACAAGGTTTCCTGCGAGCACCAATCCTGTAAGTATATAAAAATGGTGACCACAACAGATCAGGACTCACCACAAATCAATATACGAGGTTGGCGAGACGACATCGTGGGAATCTAGCTGGAGTGGGGGAGACGAAGGAGAGGGCGCCAAAGAATGATTGTTCGAAGATAGACTCGAACTTTAAACCTTTCATTATAACGAAATTCAATGGGGTCAACTGATCAGTCAACGAGGTTGTAATGTATCCGGAAGGGTACGGAGCCGCGGGCCGGAGTTTGGCGTCTTATCTTTAGGACTCCAGGTCGGCAGCAGGCCTGCTAGTCTCAGGCTGCAAACTAACAGTAGTAACAGCAGTTAAACGACTGACTTTGTGTTATAAAGGTCTGACTTACTTGCTAAGGGAGACTAAGCTATAACCTTAGCATCGTTACTAGTACGAGAGTTTGGCCGAACCAGCATGCGTGCCCACGTGTGGCCAAAATGTCACCATGAGGTATTGTGAGCCTTGAGGGAAATCAAATAATGTTGGGTTCACATTCGGTTCGTCACGGAACGCGTTAACCCGACAGACGAAGGGCCACAATGTTGCAGTGAGACATTAGCGGATATTGTAAGCTCATGCATCGTACCAAATATTAGTGTTTGATGTACATCGGAAACCTCGAACGAGGCAAACATTCAACATATTTGTAACAGTAGTACTTGATACACGCAGACAATGCACAGAAGGAAGAGGATATAAAACGATACAGGTAACAAATATTAGTACAGTGCTATCAAAATTATGAGGGGTGATAATATGAAAACAACGTACTAGACTGCAAAACCTGTCAAAAATATCAAGAACGGCTTCAAAATCTACTCACTAGCTGCCTGAGACACCTCCGCTTCGAAAACTCTCATATCAAACGCCTTCTTGAAGGGTTCATATAATTTACCGGGAACAGCAAACACAACTTCTTCAAACGAGTCTTTGAACGCCGCTCGCGAGACAGTCGTCTTTCCATCTTTACGATTCTCTTCGCCTTCCCCGCATACAAGGAGGTCTGCCCAGATCTCCGCGATCATTTCAACTTTGTTCTCGCAGGAACCGCACCCAAACGCACCGAGGACCAGAGCTCGGTTACCACGTGCCTCAAAGATGCGAAGTGCCCTTGCCATCCGGTCTCGCATCTTGTCATGTATACCGTCCACAAAGATATGGGCGTCTGATGGAGTGATACTGTAGTTTTGACGTATTGCAGCTGCGTTGACAGGCACAGCTGAGAGAACATTGATAAGATAGGGGGGGATGAAATTATTTGACGACGCAGTCGTCAGTGGAGATGATTCATCGCTATCATCTTGGCGAAAGGCGACGACACCTGGGCTGTATACCATGGAGTGATCATGAAGACCAGCTCCATCGACGCTAACAAATTTCCTGTGGGTGGTGTAAAACTCCTTGCTTTGGTCGGCCTGGAGACTAGATACAAGCGATGAAGACCTAGCAAGGGTTTCTTCTTGCTCATTACCACCACGTAGATAGCCTCCGCCGGGACGTTTGGGTGAAGCAAAGGAAAGGACTCCAATTGACGTAGTAGAGAGCGAATACGGCGAACTACGAGTAAGATCCGGTCGCCGCTCGTGCAGTTGCCGAGCAGCCGTGAGCGTAGAGCTAGCAACAAATAAAAAACTAGTTGACTTGGTGCGAGAAGGAGAGACTGTAGGAGGTTTGCGCCAGTCAGCCAGTGATGGCAAATAATGAGGGAAGAACGTTGTTCCCTGCTTGCTTAAAATGATTTGTGATGATATGTCATGTGTGACATGCGTTGTAGCCATGGTATGCTGTCCATAAGAATGAGAAGGGTTTACTTGGGGCGAGGCGTTACCAGGGCAAGAGACACGGGTAGGGGGCATGATAACAGAAGTGGAAGAAAGTCTCTCTTCGACGTACTTGCCATCCCCAAGAACAATTTGTTGTGTTTCCCGAGCAGCTTGAGCCCAGCGTTCACGCCTTGCCTTTTGGACCTCGAAACCGAGCCGCCTCCGCTGTCGCTTGAAATGTTCTTGCTTCAAGTGCCGGCGTTTGTGGCCCAAAGACGAGCCTGCGGATTGCTTGATGGTGGCGACAGCACGCATCGGAGTGCTTGATCGCGTCTTCGATGCTGCTAGCTTGCGATTAGCCTGACGAGCCATAGATCTGCGAATAAGATTTTTGGTGATGTTCGATGGTTGCACTTGGTGGTTGTAGAAAGGAAGCTTTAAGTGTTGGTCTCGCTGGTGATAACAAATGTTTGTACTTATTTGTTATCTTTTTGTTTTTGGTGACTCGGTGGACAATTGCACAGGCTCTCCATGTCCAGGGCTGTCCACAGTGGTTATACTACTCAAGGACTTTTGGCCTTATCACCAGCAGCTTCATGGTTTTCCAAATCTCAACCCTACCGGTCAAGTTGGGTCATGCATACCAACTACGCAGTATATGGTGATATCATTGCCTAGACCACCCTAGGACTGATGGTATACAGTTTGGAAATAGCTAAATTCCTAGAGGCATGTATCCAACGTTACTTTCTTGGTCTGCCCAAACCTTTTGCCGGCCACCAGTATGGGACACTCTTAATGGGATTAGAACAAGCCTAGTTCTGTCAGAATCCTCCTCTCTGGTGCCGAGGCTCGTGTTATCGGTCCCGACGCGTCCCTCGCGAGCCCAAACGAGGCGGGTGAACTGAGTATTGTGCGCGGGGGTGTTACAGCGCTGGGATACAGAAAAAACGACAAGGCGACGCGGGGGACTTTCGTCGACGGATGGGTGCACAACGGGCGACCACGTAATGATCGATGCCGACGGAGTGCTTTTGTGAGTTGATTCGAGGACCGTGACAAGGCAAGCTTGCCATCTACCCATTACTGGTTGGTGTTGTACTAACCTGTCGCAGGACACGCTTCAAATCTCGGGGATGCAATTATGTCCCGTCGAAATTGAGACCATGATCTTGGCGCAGTCTCACAAGCTCATTACTGACGTGAGTGTCGCAGGCGTTTCGGGTAGGCGTACCTCGGACGAACGCGTCCCACGTGCATGGATCTTGCTATCTCCGGCAGGCGCAGCGCTTGGTGAGACAGTAGTCATGGTTGTTTGTTCTGAGGTGGATTTGAGCTACACAGTCCCACTTGGTAGCATGCCGGTGTTTGCCACCCATTCTGATGTCAATGAACTTTTTTGGTGCACTGCTCCCTTACAAAGCTCACGCAGTAGCACGTTGTGGAAGATGAAGAAGCGTACTCCTGAGAAGTTTCACACATGAGCTTTCGAGCCTTTCAAATCACCAGTATCAATTTGAGCGAAGCCAATACAACCGGTGGCGTCGATAAGATTGTATGCAAGTGGGTCCCATCACGGTGTTCAGTAGGTGATTTCAAATGACAATTGCCGCTCGTGTGACTCATCATACTAGTAATAGGTCATACAGTGATTATACTTGGCAAAGTCTCGCACCAGGATGAAGATCGTTCCATACTTAGCCTCACAAACATAGAGTGACCTGCAGTGATTCAAAAATAGATCCTGTTGTAACAAGTGAGATTTGGTTGCGCTTCGTTCGATCCTCATTCATACTGATCAATGAGAGGGGCGCGGCTGCCATTCTCAACCCATGACTGCGCATTATCCTTGGCCCTTCTTTTCATAGCCTACCTTTACCTCTACTCGTCTGGGCCCCTCTCAGATCAATCTTAACATCTTCTCATACACCGTCTACAAGAAGTTCGTCGTGAGACGCCAAAAGCGGGGCCCCCTGGATCTTTTGACCTACCCGGACAGAACTCAGGCACGAAGATGCCCGCCGCTCAAGACGTCTCAAGAGAATTCTACAGGAGCGGCTCGCGTACATCGTATTGCAGCAGTCATCGAACACGCTAAGCTCCAGTTTATAACTCAACTTTGTTTACTTAGATTGCTACACTTCCGTTCAAGCGGACAAAGAGACTTGTCGTGTGAGCTGATACGCTGTTCAAATATGTGGAGTAACACACAATCACGGATCATTATGCACGGTATGTGTATATGTGTTGTCGTTCACTTTCTCCACTTTTTTTTTGTTCGTACGGACCTCCGTTTCCAATATTTCGTAAATGAGCCAGCTCACATGGCGTGTAATTTGATATCTTGCATTCGTTTGCTAATTCCACTCGACAGTGACGTTACAATATTCGTGAGATTCCAAGCCATGTACGCGACCTTGGCATTGCAAAGCCGCGGGCACTTACTGGCTGCTCCCCGACTACATACGGACGTATCGACCGTCAACCTTGATAGTTAGATATTAATGCTGCTTTTCAGCCAAACAACACTTGATGCTTGATACCAGCGGAACACGTGTAAATGTTTTATATATACCCTTAATTCACACACTGATAACCGTCGTTCTTAGTTCGGGCCATACATCGGGAGGGCAAATTGGAGCTCACAAATACCATCAATCTATGATTATCGCGTTACGTGCCCTTGCACTTGCAAGTTTTCTTAGACTTGGTAAGTCGTACGATAGTGACCCCTCACTCCACATTTCTGAGCAGTGAGACATTGGATATTAGTCTGCGAAACAAACGAATGGAATGTTGATGCACGGTCCTGAATGTCAACGAGTTGAAGAAACTGCTAAACTGGAAGGCATCATATTCGAGCAGGAGTCGCAAATGCTTCTGCTATCTGTACTAGGTGTATTATCACAGCACTACGTTATCTACATAGTACGCCTGCATTGCAGTCCTACTCAAAGTTGGTCCTAAGTAGTATCGAAGCTTAATGCAATGTTTCGAACTCCGATGATGGGTTGGATCTAATCCGAATTACTATCTCAGATAACGAATAACGAATAGCAACTGCATCATGAGGAAGCTAGGCCGTCCCAGGCCGTCCTCCTATGATACCGTACGATTACAGGACCTCAAGGCGACGATTATGACAAAAATTTACAATGTCAATCTATAGTTGGTGTCGACGATAGGTGTGTATTTACTACCACTTGTGGCACACCGCTGAGCCTGACGACTGCCTCGAACTTCAAGTTGGCGCCAGACAGTCCTGCAAGTGCAACGCTTACCACAAGCATGTGATTTCAAAAGTAGTTTGATGATCACCGATGAAGCTCAAGGTGCGACTTGTGTTTACATCGTGAATTACTAACATTATCCCACATGCACCACAGTATGATGATTAGGTTGACCTGAATTTCCGCGCGCTAGTCTGTATCTGTCCAAAAAATTCGGCGACTCGCGATCACCATCCATCTCTCACACATAAAAATGTGAGCAGTGTGCTGGTGAACGCGATTGTATATTCAATTTTAATTGTCCGTTTCAGTAGCCGTGATGGGCCCGAGCCGAGCCGCGGCTTTGCTGGACCGGCACAGCATGACTCCGACTGAGAATCGTACCGTACGATTCTGACCACTTCTGGTGCCGACATTCAAAGATCTCAATCCTTGGTTGGCCGGGTCGGAGCTCTTGTCCAGTGGACATACCTTCTGATCACTGGTGGCTGCAGGAGTCTGATCCTCGTTTCGCCCATTTCCTTAAAGGTCTTGAAGTAAACCCGCAAGCATAGGCACACATTGACACTCGGATCTACGTACTGTGCTCATCCGAGGGGGCACACATTGACATCTGTGGCACACCTGTGAAATCTATGTGGTGTGACGTGCATGAAGTTAAGCGAAACACAAACTACCTGACATCAAATCTTCTCACAAGGTACGTTGAAACATACCTGCACATTTGATCACACGATCCTAGGAGAATATTTCCTACATCAGTAGAACCTGGAATGTGAATACATTCAAGCCCGGTCATTTCAAAGCAACTCTCGAAAAGAACGTTTTCCCCTGCAAATCCGAGGTGTTTCTACCTCTACGTGGGGAAACGTATTTCCACCTTGAAATCGATGAGACTCGGTCATCATATCGTCATGCACACATGTAGATCATCTGACGGAAGGTTTTACCCCACAAGTGTCATTCCATAAGTATTCAAGGCGACTTGGTTACCGACTTGCCCTGAGGGCGAGTTGTTCTCTCCAAACCATTCGTCATGCCGCTTTGGTCCCCCTCCACTGTATGGTATAATTAGACACAAAGCCGGCGACAATTATTGTATATATCAATAGAAGATGATCTTGGGCTACGGAGTTGACCCACCGGCGTTTGCCAAAACATCAGGTGATCATGATGGTATTCTGGTCGCTTTCCACTTTTGGACTTGAGCAACGGGCTTACTTAGTTCATCACAGGCACTAATATTGCGATAACGCCTCCAGTGACCCAGGTCCCTAGTATAAAAGGCATCCGTTTGGACGGCTGGATTACTGCGCTAAGTTGGCGTAGCGTTTCGCTGATCTCCTTTGCCCCACATGTATATCGAGCCAGTGAAGAAATCGAAATCTGATTCCTTTACAGAAAATGTGATCGATGATGACTTCAGACTGTTGACTGCAGATGCCAGGCAGGCGGGAGAACGGGCACTGGTGCGCAAATTGGACAGCCGGCTGATGCCCACAGCTGTATTCATATACCTCTTGAATTATATTGACGTACGCAAACATCCATTTGTGAACCTCATCGTGCTCACGTGTACTATGCATAGCGTGTCGCTGTTACTGCTGCGCGGCTGCAAGGCTTAGAGCAAGATCTCGGATTGACAAGTGAGCGAGGTGGACTACAGTAGTATCCATGCTTAATCGATCCACTAGCTGTTCAGTATGACACTATTCTGGCTATTCTTTATGTTACTTATTGCCCGGCACAAGTGAGCAAATTTTCTGCACAACCCATGCTATCTTACTCACTATCTGCGACCAGATACCCTCCAACATGGTTTGTTTGTATACTGTTCTTTATGAATGCAAGCCTGATCTTGATTGTCGACAGATTTTGAGCTATATTTCACGGTTGGTTGTGATTGCAAATATTTCGATTTAGTCAATACTAAGGAGACGCGCCTCAGACCATCAATTTATATTGGGTCTTGTGTTGTTGCATGGGGCCTTACGAGTGCTTTAACTGGGGTCAGTTTGTTGGAAGTTGCAGCTCGTGCTTGCTAACCGCCGCGCAGGTCACAAAGAATTTTACGGGAATTATGGTCTGTCGTGTATTCATTGGCCTCCCCGAGGTAAAAAATTCCATTTTGATAACCAAGTGCGAGCTGAGCTTCCACAGGCTGCATTCTATCCTGGTATCATGTATCTGCTTTCGCGATGGTATACCAGGAAGGTGAACATCGTGTTTTTAGAATCATAAATTGCCACTTATGCAACAAAATCAGGAGCTTGCCGTGCGGTCAGCTTGGTTCTATTGTGGTCTTTTAATCTCGAATGCATTCGGAAGCGTGAGCTTGCCGTCGTCACAGTGGACTATGACGCCTAATGACGTTCATTTTTTAGTTAATTGCAGCTGGAATTCTCGCAAGAATGCAAGGCGTACTGGGACTTGCAGCCTGGAGATGGTGAGACAAACACTCTATTCTAGGAGCAATGCCCTAACTGGAGTTTCGTATCGCAGGCTGTTTTATATAGAGGTATATGTTACACCACCTCTGGATCTTCCGTGCTGATCAGCCACTTTCTCGGCATAGGGCGCCATCACCATGTTCTTTGGCTTCTTGACAATGTGCGTTTTTCGTATTTTTATTCTTACTCAAAGCTGACTGTCACGGTTTTGTCCAGGTGGCTTCTTCCAGATTTTGTAAGCAGTCATTTTTAACCGAGTTTCGGCGGGTCTGACACGGCATCACATAGCCCCATAACACTCGATGGCTTAACGCAGCGGAACGCCGCTTGAGTCAAGTTCGCCTTGCAGAAGACGCAGGGGAGGCCGACAAGGATTCCGACGACCTCACGTAAGTCCAACTCGAGTTCCATCATTTCCTATTACTGACAAGGTGTTATTTCATGCCACTTTTGTTAATTGGCACGTCACAGCATTTACGATGGCTTGGTGCTAGCTATCAAGGATCCAAAGACCATTATTTTCATGTTTATGGCTTGCTCGCAACTTCTGGGCCTGAGTTACATCAACTTTTTCCCCACGTAAGTATATGGGCAGTCTTGCAACTATTGCGCTAACATCGAGCGGGATAGCTTGACTCAAACGCTTGGTTTCAGCACTACTATTACATTTTTGATGGCAGCGTAAGCATGACATTCCGTTGTTACATTCACAGCTATGGCTCACCATCGCCTGATCGCTAGTCCTCCATGGATATTCGCGTCAGTTTGCTGCGTACTCAATGCATGGCATGCAGGTACGTCTGATTCCCGGTAATGCACCACAGTCATTTTGACAGAATGAATAGATAGGTCTGGAGAGCGATTCTTCCATATTGCTGGCTGGTGGTGGGTGGTCATCCTCGGATACATCATCTCTTTAGCCACTATGGCTACGGGCGGGCGATACTTCTCCTTGTTCCTCATGACCACTGGATATTGTGGTAAGTTCTAACTAGAACGTTGAACGCAAGCCTGATACGTTTTCGAAAGGATTTGCCTTGACATTGACCTGGGTTGCAAGTGCCATTCCTCGTCCACCTGCAAAACGCTCCGTAGCCATGGGTCTTGTCAATGGGTTTGGAAACCTCGGTAACTTGTGAGGCGTCTATGGTCAGTGTAATGTCGGATTGCTTACAAGTTTCCATAGGATGGGCTCGTATGTCTGGGATCCTTCGTGGGGTCCTCAATACCATCAATCCATGATTATAGCACTGTGTGGTCTCGTTTTGTCCTCATCATTGGGCTTCCGTGAGCAAAATCACAACTTGACCACTTTGATGTACTCACCTATTGATAGTAATGCGATGGATTTTAATCAACGAGAATAAGCGCATGGATAAGGAGGAGAAAACATTAATGGAAGGCCCTGGTCGCGAACGTATTGAAGAAGCTGCTAGACTGGAAGGGATTACGTTCGAGGAGGCTGTGAAACGAAGGAAGGGCTTCAGGTATCTGTATTGATCTTTTGAGAGACGCTCGATAGAACTGGACTCCTGTAACTTGATTGAACTTTGTGATACTTCACCTGATTCGTGGATCGAAGTCATTTGTATCTGCAGGCTGCAGGGCTTGAATTTCCATAATCCACAATATATAATCTTATGATGACTTCGGAGCGCGGCGTCCACCCACGTGCGTCTCACGTGCGCTTACTTGACCAACTTCAACTAACTAGCGTGAGTATTTTGCGCCATCATTAGCTTCGCTTCATCACTGCCGAGTACTCATGCTCACGAAATAGAACTCCACATTACTTCATTTGTTGTTGCGAGCACATCATCAATTCCTTACTTCGGACTCTTTCATCTGCGTCATCTTGGTCTTTGAACACGGCAGCTCCAAAACATGTCGACGTCATTTACACACAATGAAAAATATGAATTCCGAAAGGAAGATAATCAGCTCATAGAAGATCACTCTGAAGTAACACCTGATTTTCTCGCAATTCTCACAAGCATGAACTTCATCTCAAGCAGGGCTGTATTTGCTCACTTATGCACAATATGTCTGTTGAGAAAGGACTGGTGAAGAACGCACACCTTATCATACAAGAATTGCACCACCATTATGTTGAGGTTCAACTCATCAACAACAGGACAGGTCAACTTGGAGATGCTCAATGTATCCCCCGCATCTGCTTCGAATTCACACCCCCACGCGCAAGCTGGACTGTTCATTGTCTACAATTTCCTCTGCGTCTTGCATATGCGACGACTTTCAATGGTTGCCAAGGTCTAACCCTTGACAAGACCGTCCTCGACCTTTGCTGCGAAGTCTTCGCACATGGTCAACTTTACACAGCACTTTCATGAATCCGTCAATGAGACGATTCATGCATCCTCTTTCCAAAAAACAAACTAAGTGACGACTTCAACATGTCGAATATTGTATATAAAGAATTGCTATTAGATTTGAACTAGATTTATCCAACGAGCCGCGCAGCGGCAAGCACTTGTCCACAATATATAATCTTATGATGACTTTGGAGCATGGCGTCCACCCACGTGCGTCTCACGTGCGCTTACTTGACCAACTTCAGCAAGCTACCAACGTTAGTATTTTGCGCCATCATTAGCTTCACTCCATCACTTAACAACATTGCCGAGTACTCATGCTCACAAAATAGAACTCCACATTACTTCATTTGTTGTTACGAGCACATCATCAATTCCTTACTGACTCTTTCATCTGCGTCATCTTGGTCTTTGAACATGGCAGCTCCAAAACATGTCGACGTCATTTACACACAATGAAAATATGAATTCCGAAAGGTTGATACTCTATTACGTAGTGAGGCATGAGCGGAGGAAATAGAGCTAAGTCTTTGTGCAAACAACAAGCGTGGCGGTCACACTTTTGCTTCCGCACCACGACGAACCGTTCAATCCGTGCGCTTCGTCCCACTCAGCTTTTCTTTTTCCTCCACACATTCCTATAGACTCCACCCACAGCACTCTATATCACAAACCTTCCTAGATGGCTGATCCATCCTTAGAAGTACGCCCTGACTTTGAGGGCAACCTCTATGAAGACATTCGCAATGACTTAATAGCAGCAACTGGAGCTACCGCCGAAGAAGTCGTCGCCTGGCTAACAGAAACATGGACTCGCGGGCACAACAAGAGAATCCAAGAGTGGAATCGACAGCGGGAAGAGGAAGCCCAAGCGGAAGCGGAAATTGAACAAGCGCGCTGTCATGCATGGTATGAACTCCATACCATGACATATATGATAAGGAATATAGAAGGAGATGATTAGGGAAGTATACTAGGATATATTTCTCACTATCATAAGCTTAGTTTCCAGTCTCTTTCTATTTTTCAGCCACTTGATTACATCAGTGAACCACTCAGATATGTTTGTAAGCATGTCATGTGACTGGTAATAATCTGATTTGTAAGGATTCTCCCATGACTCATCATGTTTAGTCATGATTCGTCATGCTTTGTAAGATTTTACTGTGCTTTGTAAATATTTTACTCATGTACTTTAGTAAGCAGCTGATTCAGCACACCAAAAGGCTTGGTTTGTAAGCACATTCTTACCAATCCAGTGATGACTCATTGCTTAGTAAGGATGGTTTCCAAAATGTATATAAGGACTCCATTCTCACACAATAATTAAGTTTTCCCTTTTCCATTCTTCTCTCAAACCGTGTGAGAGTCAGTAAGAATTTGAACAGGTGTTTTCCCCTTTCTGTCTCCTAGTGTGAGATCCAGAAGAAAGTGAAGGCCTAGTGTTGCCTTAGAAAACTGTGGTATAATCTAGTCAGATTAGTTGTATACTATCTTACAGGGATCGCCTATACAACAGTCTATCGTATTCATCTATTCGTTTTAGTTCAGCTTTCTCTCTTTTATAGGAAGAGAGACTCGTATTATCTAGCCAGCATTAGCAGAGGTTTAATATTACCTACTAGGTTCAGAGTAACCTGACAAAATATATATACTTCCTCACTATCAGAAGAGACCAACAAAGAAGGTGATTCATCACTCTTTGACCACCCACGAACAGCATGTTATCAACCGAGAAGTAGAAAATCCGTTGACCGTGAACTTGAGGCAGCTGGCACCTGTAGTCTTATCGAGTACAATTGTGATAGTCATTGTATTCTGAGCAACCTATAAGACCCTCAAGTAACAAGACAGCGTGCAGCCTGGGAAGAGGAGGAGCGTTTAGCGAGAGAAGCGGAAACTGAGAACGAATGCCTCGAGGCAGAAAAGAAGAAACCGAAAATGAATGGTTTCAATGCCAAATATGCCATTCAAAAGCTAAATAATTTCGAATATGTAGAACTATGGTACTTTTCCCCAGAAGGCTGCAAAGAGGCCATGAAGACATCCAGATCCATTGCGGACGATACATTCAGTCTGACAAAGCTAGATGACCACCTAACCATCCGTCCATCCTCCGCTTTCAAAGTGTCGAGGTCAGCACTACTGGACCACGAACTCACGTTCTCCACGTTCCTAAGGGCTAAGAACTTATTCCTCACCCACGCTAACACGGCAAAGTGGCCCCAGACACACCTGGACGTGCTAGCATTATTTTTCTGGCACCTCGAAAACCATGCGATACGGAACAACAGCGAGATAGGAGACATGGTTATCCTGCACTATGCCTCCCACGTTTGCCTGAACTGGCACGATCGACTCAAGCACGACAAAGGCTTTAACATCAGAATCATCAATGAGACCCTGCTTCATACCATCAACGAGGAGGTGTGGGACCGGATCCACTCCAAAACCTTGCTATTGGTATGTACACTGCCCATACTCAGTAGACGCACCAGAAACTGACCAAAATTTTTCTCTCCCCAACCTCAACACTCTCTCAATGATATGCACCGCTTCACTCCCCACACTCTGATGTGCGGATGCCCACCCTCTGCCCGCGTGGATGCCCGCTCATTATCTCACGTGGATGCCCACACCTTCTCTCATGTGGATGGCCATAATGCACCATGACGATGAATGCTTGTCACACACGCACATTGCCATCAGACTCAGGCCAGCAACACAGAGCCGCCATCCTCTCATCAACAGCACCGAAAGTCAAGCTACAGGGATGCAAATGAACTGCGCCATCGTCCCTCACGCTCCCACTCCCCACCCCGGGCGAATAGCTCAAGAAAGGCTGATGGATCCTCACCCCCAGAAAAGGCCAAGAACAGAGAGAGTTGTAGTAAGGGTTTTTCCCATGGTGCAGGCTCCTGCGGCCAGTCTGCCTGCACCATCTGCTTGGGCCGCTTCTCCCACAACATCCAACAATGCGACTCGCGCTGTAGAGACTCAATTCTCTACAGGCTGGTATTGGCCTATTTTACGGCTCATGACGACTGGGCTTCACAGCACAACATCACCATCATGTGTAGAGTGATTCAACATATTATGCGCAGCTTCCCTGCAATAACGCGCCAGACTCAAGACACTTTCCCGCACTCGCGCAATGCATTCCCGCGCTCGCGCTTAGCGCGCGTTCTCGCGCATCTTCGCGTTTCATCGCGCATCTTCGCATGTCATTGCGCATTTTCGCGTTTATTGTGCATCTTCGCGTTTCACTGCACATCTTCGCATTCCATCGCACATCTTCGCGTTCTCGCGCATCTTCGCATTCTCGCGCATCTTCGCATTCTCGTGCATCTTCGCGTTTCATCGCGATTTAGTGCGCATCATCGCAGGAGCATCCATCCATTGTCCAGCCAGTTCCTTGGTGCGTCGCATTCCGTTTATCACTATATCTGACTATGTCTGGCATCGTATGATTATTATTTCGTTATGGACCCTTACTTTACATCATTTACATACTTAGAGCGCTCCCGATTTGCTTCCGAGCCCTGGGAAGGCGCTTATGTGCGACTTAGAGTTGCCATGTCTGTTTTTACAACTTAGCTTCTGGCAGTCACCATCTATCACCAGTTAGTTCCATGCAGTGCATGTATCCGTTGTTGTAGTCCCTAGCATCCGTCTATAGCTAGTGGCAATCGCATTATCTGTCTATTATCCGTCCAGCATCCGTCCTCCTTGCCTCAGTTCAGATCTCAGCATCATTTATACGCCCTCCCTACACTTGCGCACTTCCCGCGCTACTTTCCCCTGCTTCGCGCGCTACTTTCCCACGCTTCGCGCGACCATCGCATTTCGCGTTTCTTCGCATTTCACTGCATCTCCTCGTGTTTCTTCGCGTTTCTTCGCGTTTTCTTGCGCTTTCATCGCATTTGATCAGGGTTGATCAGCACTCATCTGTGGATCTTCGCTTTCCTTGCGTCCCCTTTAGGGTCGAACGCTCTTGCTTCTGCAAGTATAGCAGCTAGGTAGAGCTGAGACTCACTTATACTGGTTTTGCATTATTATAGCTAGTGCCTAGCCAGGTTGTGATACCTACAACTGGAGCCCACCGCGAGGGGACCAGTCAGCTTACCCACATGCCCTCTCAACCCTATCCTGCCATCCGCACTTCCAACACTTCATCCGCACATTTTCGCGCAAATTCCCGCGCCCAACGCGACACTTTCCCACACAACGCGCGACACTCCCGCGATATGAACGACCCTATAGATGCATCCGGCATGCCCTTACGAGGCACTAGTTCAGCTCCGCATTTTTCAGGCGACTATACTCAAGTAGTCAACTTCCTGGAGTCAGTAGAACGACTCGCGCAACCCCTTGGTTTATCAGACGAGGTTATGATCAAATACGCGCTGAAATATACAGCTGCACCACAGAGGCAGCTCCTGTCATACTTCGAAGGCGACAACTATGTAGAGTTCGCGGACTATGTCCTGGATTTTTACCTAGAATGCGGAATTGACCATTATACGCGCCCTATCATTGCAAAACCAGCCGCACGCGAAGCGCCACTTGCAAGCGCACCTCCAGAACCAGAACGCGCCTTAGTGCAACGCGAAATCGCGACTTTAGCGCACTTGAGCGCTCCACCTGAAACCAAAGTGCCTGTTGCATGCGCACCTCAAGTGTCAAACTGCGAACCACACCAACCATCCGACACACCTATTACACCTCCAAGCGAAATTCGCGATCCTACCGCCCTTCCAGAAGCGCCTCTGGAGGATATCATATCGCCTTTGGTCAGCGATGACCTTAAAAATCTATCGCATATTAGCGCGCCAATTCCAGAGCTTCCTACCACATTAGAGGCTCAAAATGCGACGCTCCCCATGGTCAGGGATGACCTTAAACATCCAGCGCATCAAAACGCGATGGCCGCCATGGTCAGGGATGACCTTAAACATCTATCGCATATTAGCGCGCCTATTCCGGGGCTTCCTATGACATCAGAGGCTCAAAACGCGATGCTCCCCGCGGTCAGGGATGACCTTGAACATCCATCGCATCAAGCTGCAACGGCCGCCATGGTCAGCGATGACCTTAAACATCTATCGCATATTAGCGCGCCAATTCCAGAGCTTCCATCCACATCAGAAGCTCAAAACGCGACGCTCCCTGTGGTCAGGGATGACCTTAAACATCCAGCGCATCAAAACGCGATGCCCGCAATGGTCAGCGATGACCTTAAACATCAATCGCATTTCAGTGCGCTCATTCCAGAGCCTTCTGCAGTATCAGAGGTTCATTACGCAATGCCCTCCCACCAGAGTATGTCTCTGCATTACCCGCTTGTCGCTGATGATTCCGCGCTTTTCGCGTTTTCTGCATACAACGACTATCATCCGCCGGTGAAACATCCGTGCATCATGCCGCCAATGCACGAATTAGATCATGCCTCAGACAACCCTGAGGCGCCATCAGAGCGCTATATTGCGCCTAGCATTGCACAGATTGCGCACATAGAAGCATTGTACATTCATCCTCGTATATTTTCGCGTTTTTCATCTCTTTCATGTTTAAGGCTCTCAAGGAGTCATTTACCCGTTGCTGCTTTCCTTCCAAAGGATTGTCAGATTATTCTAGATCATGCCATTCAAATTTCGCATCCACTCCCAGTGCGCTCAATACGCGCCTGCAATACTGTAAATTTTCGCTATTTTCGCGTTTTGTCGCATTTTCATGTCTTTGACTTTACACCATTCACCTTTATCTCGCATCATTTCGCCCATAATTCGTCGTTCACGCGCCGCATTCGCGCGCCACGCGCTTTAATTCCCGCGCTAAATGCGCTAACTGTTGCAGAAGAGTTTTCCTGCTATCGCGTTTTTACCGTTTCATCAGTTTTTAGCTGCATTTCTCTCATCCAGAATCAGCCTCACTTTAATTTCGCGTCCATGCGCACCTCACGCGCTCATCTTGCATATACTTACACACCTTCATCATTTATGATTGTCCTTGACCTCGCGTTTTTCACCCTTATCCGCATTTTTCGCGATTCCACCTATCATGTTGATATCATCCTTGTGCACCCTAACAAGGGCTTTCCATTTATGTCTTCACGCAACATTGCGTTTGATCTCCAGCTTATCCGATGCAGTCGCATCATTTCCGCACCTAATTTCACCTATCATTTGTCCCCTGTTCATATTCTTACCATATATCCGCCCATCCTCGCATATTCAGAGGATATAGCCATCAACACGCCAAAACGCGATTATGCGCGCAGCTCACGCGCACATCATAGACTTGTAGAGCACCCCAACGCGCCTTATGTCACCCCACTAGGCCACGCTTTCAACTTGTACCGCAAGGTGCAAGAATTCATTCCGCCAGTTACTAGTCCACCAACAAGTCACGTTTGAAGAAGATTCGGTTTATACCCAGTAGGCAAAGAAGTAGAAGAGTTTGATGATGAAGATCAAAATGCGCCGACCTTCCAACCCACACACTCCATTATGCGATGCCTCCTGATCCAAGTATACCCCAGGGAACCCCGCGCATTACCGATCGCTCTGCGCCTTGCGCATTTTCCGCTGATAGCAACTATCGCGCACCGGTGAAACATCCGCGCTTTGCTTCGCACAAGCACCAGTTAGAGCGCGACTCAGGAACCACTGAGGCGCCTCTAGAGCACTACTTCACGCCAAAGGTAGCGCAGGTCGTGCGCCCTAAGGCATTGTATATTCATCTGCGTCAATTTTCGCGATTTTTGCACATTACCGCATTTTGATGATTTTGACTTCACACTAGCTGCCATTACCCCGCTTATTCCCTCGCATCACCACACCATTATCTCGCCTTTCATGCGCTGCATTCACGCACCATGCGCTGCATTCACGCACCATGCGCTGCATTCACGCACCATGCGCCATACTTCGCGCGCTCCATGCACCTATCATTTTAACAGAGTTCTTGTCCATCTTGCACTATCGCATTTTTAGCCTCGCATCAGTTTTCATTCGCATCCCTCTGACTTCATATCAGTTTCCACTTAATCAGCCGTCCATGCGCGACTTACATGTGTGCCTCACCTATAATTTCGCCCCATGCACATTTACTTTGTCTCTAACTTCGCGTTTTCACTCCAAAGTCGCATTTTTCGCGTTTTCAGCTATCGCGCTGATTTTATCCTTGCAACCCCACTCTATAACTATTCCTTTTGGACTTGGCACCTATTTCACCTTGATCCATTGTCTATACGACGCATTCACATACTATTCGCACCTAATTTTGCCCCCCCCTATCCATATCTCGCTAATGTCTTTACAGACAATCTGTCTATCCTCGCATGCATGGAGGATATAATTATTCTTGCGCACAAATGTGCTAATGCGCTAGCTTCACGCGCCCCCCCCATCATGATGTAGAGCACTTCAGCACCCCTTGCATTGCCTTGCCTTCCCGCACCTTCAATCTTCGGTGCAATATTCAAGAATTCATCCCACTGGTCTCCAGCCCGCCTGCAGAACTGTAGAAGAGATTGACGAAGAAGACAAAAGCCCCTCAAGTGCATGCCAACTTTTCACCCACATCATCCGCAACACCTACTTCACCCGCAATTTTCGCATATTTCGCGTTTTGCATATTTCTGCACATCATGTATCTTCGCATTCTTGCGTATTTTCGCATATATCGCACGTTTCGCGTTTTCGCGTTTCTGCGCATCTCGCGTATTTCGCGCATTTCGCGTTTCAGATTCCTCGCATATCTCGCGGGTTTCGCATTTCTGCATATTTCGCATTCTCGCATATTTTCGCATTTTCGCACATCTTTGTGTTTCGCACAGTTCGCATTTTCGCGTAATTCTGCACTTTGCATATTTTCGCATATTTCGTGTTTTGCACAGTTCACATTTCGCACATCTTCGCAATTCCCATATGTTTGCATTTTCGCGTATTTTCGCATTTTCGCGTATTTCCGCACTTTGTGTATTTCACATTCGTGTTTTCGCGTTTTTCGCATGTTTTGCGTTTCTGCACATCTCGCATATTTTCGCATTTTCGCACATCTTCACATTTCGCATATGTTCGCATTGTCACGTATTTCCGCATTTCGCTTCGCATTTTCGCGTATTTTCACATTTCACACATTTCGCGTTTCGCACATCTTTGCGTTCGCATATTTCGCATTTCACATATTTTGCGTTCCTCACATATATTCACATTCCGTGTGCTTTCGCATTTTGCATATGTCCGCATTTTCGCATATTTCACATTTCGCATTGTGTTTCATGCATTTTCGCATGTTTCGCATATAGACTTACTCATGCCATTCCATCCCTAATTTAGAGCGCCTAGGGGGACTTGGTTTGGACATGGATTGGATCGCTTCCAGACCACGCAGCATTGCCCTGTACCCCCACAGACATATTAGACATGGACATCATCGTGCACCATCATGCATCATCGCGCAATTACCCGCTCATGACTCCACGCAATTTCGCACTCAGCGCATTTTCACGCGCCATGTTCTCGCGCACGCACGCCTCTCCTACGCTTTCCCGCGCTTCGCTGTTCCATAGCATACTTGCCAATCCCCGCATATATCTTATCAACTTCGCCTGAGATCCTCATCAGACATGCTCTGAGTGGGGACACTCAGAATTTAAGCACCCGGGAGATGTAGAGACTCAATTCTCTACAGGCTGGTATTGGCCTATTTTACGGCTCATGACGACTGGGCTTCACAGCACAACATCACCATCATGTGTAGAGTGATTCAACATATTATGCGCAGCTTCCCTGCAATAACGCGCCAGACTCAAGACACTTTCCCGCACTCGCGCAATGCATTCCCGCGCTCGCGCTTAGCGCGCGTTCTCGCGCATCTTCGCGTTTCATCGCGCATCTTCGCATGTCATTGCGCATTTTCGCGTTTATTGTGCATCTTCGCGTTTCACTGCACATCTTCGCATTCCATCGCACATCTTCGCGTTCTCGCGCATCTTCGCATTCTCGCGCATCTTCGCATTCTCGTGCATCTTCGCGTTTCATCGCGATTTAGTGCGCATCATCGCAGGAGCATCCATCCATTGTCCAGCCAGTTCCTTGGTGCGTCGCATTCCGTTTATCACTATATCTGACTATGTCTGGCATCGTATGATTATTATTTCGTTATGGACCCTTACTTTACATCATTTACATACTTAGAGCGCTCCCGATTTGCTTCCGAGCCCTGGGAAGGCGCTTATGTGCGACTTAGAGTTGCCATGTCTGTTTTTACAACTTAGCTTCTGGCAGTCACCATCTATCACCAGTTAGTTCCATGCAGTGCATGTATCCGTTGTTGTAGTCCCTAGCATCCGTCTATAGCTAGTGGCAATCGCATTATCTGTCTATTATCCGTCCAGCATCCGTCCTCCTTGCCTCAGTTCAGATCTCAGCATCATTTATACGCCCTCCCTACACTTGCGCACTTCCCGCGCTACTTTCCCCTGCTTCGCGCGCTACTTTCCCACGCTTCGCGCGACCATCGCATTTCGCGTTTCTTCGCATTTCACTGCATCTCCTCGTGTTTCTTCGCGTTTCTTCGCGTTTTCTTGCGCTTTCATCGCATTTGATCAGGGTTGATCAGCACTCATCTGTGGATCTTCGCTTTCCTTGCGTCCCCTTTAGGGTCGAACGCTCTTGCTTCTGCAAGTATAGCAGCTAGGTAGAGCTGAGACTCACTTATACTGGTTTTGCATTATTATAGCTAGTGCCTAGCCAGGTTGTGATACCTACAGCGCAGCCTGTGGGACAAAACCACCCCAGCACACTCCCATCGCACCCAAGATGGGCGCATTTTCAATGCCAATGGTCTGCCTCTCTGCTACTGATGGCAAAGGCCTGGAGGGTGCCAAGCAGAGAACTATGACTCGGCCCACATCTGCTTGGGATGCGGTGAAAAGGACCATGGAGCCCAGACTTGCCCTCGAGGCGAGAAAGCATAAGGCCATCACCCCCTACCACTCAGAGGAGTGGTGTCGAGCCCCTCCAGGGCTCGACCTTATCAACAGATACCCCCACATCCCAAGCTGTCTCGAAACAGGCTTCTCAGGGGGCATCCCAGCCATCACCCATACATACACTCCCCCTAATCACACCTCCATTAATGTATATGCTGAAGCCTTTGAAAAAATTGTTAATAATGAGTTCTCCAAAGACCGTTTCATCAGACCATTCTCAGCAAATGAGCTGGAGGCCACCATTGGACCATTTCAGACTGCTCCCTTGTCCATTATCCCGAAACCAGGTAAACCCGGTAAATATTGGCTCATACAGAACTTATCGCATCCCATCAATCCCTTACCCCCCATCAGCTCTATCAACTCGAGAGTCGACTCAGACCTCTTCCCTTGCACATATGGAACCTTCGCGACCATATGCCAATACGTCCGAAGTCTGCCCCCCGGATCACAGGCAGCAGTTCAAGACATGGCTGAAGCCTATCGAACGATCCCTTCCCACCACTCACAGTGGGCGGGCCTGGTGGTATGCCTACCAGGAGAGGACTCTTTCACAGTGGACACAGTGCTGTACTTTGGTTTTGGACCATCAGCAGGAATTTATGTTGCTGATGCTGGAGCAGATATTTTCCGAGCCACCGGTATTGGACCATTGTCAAAATGGGTGGATGATTATATATTTTTCCGCATTAGGCGAGAGTTCCTGGAAGAATACAATAAGAGACGTAAGGAATGGGCTAAGAGAGTTGCACACTGTGGCAGGGCGATCATTGAATGCGGCCGAAAATGGTTTAAGGGCGAAACATTGCTTGACAGGGGATCAGAAGAATTCAACGAAGACTGTACCTTCCTGATTAAAGATTTTTCAGCTCTATCCCCTCGGTCAGATGAGGATAGTCAATTCATGTGTTGTATGGACAACATCAATCATTTCTCTTCACCCCTGGGAATCATTTGGGAAGTCTTGAAAGACAAACCCTTCAGCATGGAACCCATTTTCACAGGTCTCCTGTGGGACCTCCCCCAGCTCACGGTCTCACTCTCACCAGGAAAGAGAACTAAGTACCTCGATGCCATCAAAACGTGGCAGACACGCCGTACCCACATGTTACATGAGGTACAAAAACTATATGGAAAGTTACTACACACAGCACTTATCATCCCAGCTGGGCGTGCCTATCTCACGAGTTTGGAGCAAATGCTCGGTATATTTAATGACTGACCCTTCCTCCCGCGTACCCCCCACAAAGGCACCACCTCAGACCTCAACTGGTGGAAGAGAACCCTCAGCTCACAACACCTCGCTTGAACCATCCCAGGACTCTGCACCATCCATGAACTTTTTGCCTATTCGGACGCTAGCTCTGGTCACGGGATTGGGATCATCATCAATGGGAGATGGCGGGCCTGGGACTTGCTTCCAGGATGGAAGAGCAAGGGACGTGACATCGGTTGGGCAGAAAGCGTCGGTTTTGAGCTCCTTGTACTCACAATCCTCGATTTGTGCCCCCTGGCATTTATTTCAAGGTATATGGAGACAATCGTGGCATCATGGAAGGCTGGTGGACCAGTCGAAGCTGAAGCAGAACCTGCAACGAAATCTTCAAATGGATACACCATGCCACTAGTAACAATAAATGCACGGTCCTCACCAGATACGTCCTGAGCAAAGGCAACCCCACAGATGGACCCTCTTGTGGCATATATCCCCCCTCATGCCAGATGCTTCCACCAGTTCCTATCCCTACCAAGCTCCACCCTTTCATCGCCAACATCTCTAGCAGCACAGCTGACACCAGGTCAAAGCTTCCCAGACCCTCAGGCAAACAGGTTACACCAATGGTCAAAGAGTACGACCGAGAGGAATTCCAATGACGCACCTGGCTCAACCGAGAGTTTGAGCGCTGCGGCGAAGAGCTTAATGAAGCGTCGAAAGAGTAGTGTGTAGTCAATAAGGGACAGCCACTCCCCAAACTAACAGATCAAAGTAGCATATAGCCCGGATCTATCCCCAGTACCCTCAGCTCTCAGACCGCACTGTTTAGCCAAAGACAGGCTATACTTATGGGTACCAACATCACCGAGAGCACCAAGAGACAGACTGGGCAAATGTCTGCCACTATCCCAAGCCGAAATGTTAAAGATCCGTGACGTCATGGTGCATGCATATGCTGAGAGCACGCGGGAATGCTATGGGTCAGGCTTGCTTGTTTTTCACGTATTTTGCGACAGCAAACTAATCCCCGAAGAGCAACATGCACCCGCCAGCCACATTCTGATATCTCTTTTCATTTCAGAGATGGCCGGGCATTATTCAGGGAAAATGGTATCGAACTACATACACAGAGTTAGGGCTTGGCACACTCTGCATGGTATCCCGTGGACACTCAGTGGAGACACAGAGATTGACATGCTGTTAAAAGCAGCTACCTCACTCACCCCCCCATCACGAAAGAGAGCTAAACAAGATCCTTACGCCATCCCCTTGATCACCTCAATTAGAGACCACCTCAACCCCAACAACCCCCTCGACGCCGCTGTCTTCACTTGCCTCACAACCCTCTTCTTCACCTGTGCCCGCATAGGCAAATTCACAATCCCTTGACTAGATGCATTTGACCTGAATCTCCACATCAAACCCTCTGACGTTCGCAAGACCCATGACCAGCAAGGCCTAGAAATGACAAACTTCCACTTACCATGTACAAAGACAGCACTGGAGGGAGAGGACATCTTTTGGGCGAAGCAATCTGGCACATCGGACCCTGAAGAAGCTTTCAGGAACCACCTGAGCGTTAATGAGCCACCAGCAGAAGGTGCACTGTTCTCATACCATTACAAGAACTCCCACTGCCCTCTCACAAAGTCGAATTTCCTCAAGAGACTGGCAAATGCAATGAAATCAGCAGGTCTGAGACCCCTGCAAGGTCATGGGATCCGATGTAAGGAATCATAATTCTGTGGGCGTGAAAAGGCCATATTTACACGAGATGTCATTTGATCATTCGCACTATGGAGTTGCATGACACTTCCCTGTATAGCGCGCCAAAGGCGCACGCTTTCCTGCGCTTACGCGCTTCCCGCGCCTACGCCTTCTCGCGCCTACGCCTTCTCGCGCCTGCGCTTAGCACGCGTTCCCGCGCTCTATCGCCTATCAACCAGGAGGACCGATCCATGTCCAAGCACCCCTCTAGTACGTCATACTACATGCTGCACGAGTGTAACAAGGACTGCAGTGCTATTCCATGTCATTACATACTATCGCGCATGTTCTCCCTATCCCTTCCGCGTCCGATGAGATCTTACTTAGTATAAAGCCTGATGGTAGCGCTACTATTCATTACTTCCCTTTACTGTATTTCCCTAGCATTTGGGTTTTACTTTAGAGTAGTAGTCACCATTAGGGCGCGCGCCCTGTGGTTATCGCATTTTGGCTTAGATTAGATCGCCTAATCAAGCCTTGCTTTTTGTCCGCTTCGCCTTTGCTCTCGCTTTACATCGCGCTCGTTTTCACTCACGTCATTTCACGCTCATTACGAATCCCTACACTGCTCCTTGCCTTCCGCATCACCTGCGCGCTTTCACGCGCCCACGCGCACCATAGGCGCGTGCCTTCCCGCGCTTCGCTTACCTTAGCGCGCGCTTCCTGCGCATTTCTCATCGCGCACTTTGCGCCTTTCTATATCCTTGTGCGCATCCCCTGTCTACTTGAGTTCTCTTTATTCCTGGTTCTGTGTGTGGTAGCAGTCCCCTTTAGGGTCGAACACGTCTGTCTCAGACATAGCAGCATAGGCGCAGCGAGACCCAACATGCTGCCTCACCAGCAGTGTTGTTGATCTCACATCTAGAGATTGATTGCGCACGCCGCAGTCAGACTTAGTTCCTTCACCGAATCGGCGGAACCCTAGAATACCTTTTATGAAATGTACCATTTGATGTCATAAAGGTCAAAGGGAGGTGGGCGAGCGACGCATTCATCATATATCTTCGTCGACACGCGCAAATATTAGCACTGTACATGCAGGAAACCCCCGCATTACACAAAGAATTCCTCTGGTATACCATGCCACCCGTTCGTTGATCACGGCCCAAACGTAGGGCACAATCATGACATATACCCAGTAAGCATCGTCATTTTCCTCCTAAAGATGGGGCGTCCTTGAGGATTGCTGCACGCATTGTCAAAACTCCTAATGAAACGGGATAGCAGCTCACCCTTTTTCCATAGGACAGAGCCCCTTTGTGGCTGGGAGGCACTGCACACCTTCGCCCAAAAACCAATCTCTCCATCAATATAGATAGTCTCAATCCCTTAGTTAGTCATTACCAATCAAACTGATTGCTTTACCCCAAACAAAAAGCTAGTGTGAACCGCAAAGAAAGATAATCAGCTCATAGAAGATCACTCTGAAGTAACACCTGATTTTCTTGCAATTCTCACAAGCATGAACTTCATCTCAAGCAGGGCTGTATTTGCTCACTTATGCGCAATATGTCTGTTGAGAAAGGACTGGTGAAGAACGCACACCTTATCATACAAGAATTGCACCACCATTATGTTGAGGTTCGACTCATCAACAACAGGACAGGTCAACTTGGAGATGCTCAATGTATCCCCCGCATCTGCTTCAAATTCACACCCCCACGCGCAAGCTGGACTGTTCATTGTCTACAATTTCCTCTGCGTCTTGCATATGCGACGACTTTCAATGGTTGCCAAGGTCTAACCCTTGACAAGACCGTCCTCAACCTTTGCTGCGAAGTCTTCGCACATGGTCAACTTTACACAGCACTTTCATGAATCTGTCAATGAGACAATTCATGCATCCTCTTTCTGGAAGACAAACTAAATGACGACTTCAACATGTCGAATGTTGTATATAAAGAATTGCTATTAGATTTGAACTAGATTTATCCAATGAGCTGCACAGCGGCAAGCACTTGTAAATAATAACTACATCATGCCGCTTCGGCACAGGAAGCCAAACGGAGCGCGAAGCGCTCACCTGGGTTGCCCAATAAGTCAGGATATCCGGAGAAATTTACGATTAGCTAAGGTAAATTCTGTAAAGGGGGTTCATCTGAGATTCACTTTGAAAAAATAAGTTGCGCAGGGCCACATCTGTGGCAGGGCTCACTACCTGTTTTGGTTGTTTTTAAGCTCAATTGTCTCTCTATGCTTTTCCTTCCTTCCTCCTTGGGGCTGCGGATGCACAATATTGGGACTATCAGAACCACGGTACGACATTCGAGTACAAGTAACAAAGTAACTAGCAGTAATCAAGTGGCTAAGTAGATGGCCTTAAGTGTCGACAAGGTTGGCGTGATGTCGTTGAGCTGCTCAAGGACTTCAGCCAAAGTACGATTGTTACTATGCAAGTCAAAAAAATAAGTGAGTCCAACAACGTGGCATGCTCTTCAGACTTCATTTCAGGGTTGCCATCTTCAATCTGCTCGAGCAAGCTGGAGTGTGTGATGCGGGCGTGAAGGGCTCAGTAGAAGTATTTTCGAGCGTCTTTCCACATGGCAAGTTTCGCACAACTTTTGGTTTCCATTCACCCAGCGTGACTGTACACAAATCAGACAAAGATCATTTCATGAGGTTGGGGGATTCTGTAGGCAGGAATTTTGTGCCCTATATTTATGAGTTGCGTCACATTTAGAGTTTGCTTATGGTTAGGGTTGAAATGGTGTATGAACAACATCTCCAGACAAATAATGTCATGGGCAATGCTAGAGCGGTGCATGAGCAACATCTTTAGACAAATAATGTCATAGGCGATGTGCATCATTTTACGGGGTCATAGAGCTTGCACGGAGACCTCCAGCCATAGCAGGGCTCTCACCCGTAAAAATCAACAATTGAGTTTTCTCAGGACGTCCTTGAATGTTCGGGGACCGAGAAGCACAAGCTAACAGCAGACGGTCGTGGATTAGGGCCTAAGCACCTAAAATTGTCCCACCAAGGGGAGCCACACATGATGCATGTATCAGCGACTGGTGTGAATGAATGTCCAGTGGGACTAACTGAAGGAAGAGCAAAATCCTCTGCCAATGTCCACTGGCACAGTAGCAGGCATACCTCAGGATGACTGTGCAGAATATTGCGACAAAACGCGAACCAATCACGTCCCAAGACAACTGTGGCTGGCAAAGTATCACGGACAGTAAACAGAAATTGGGTAGACAGCCACATGTTGCCTTTGAGCAAAGTTACAAGCGCCCGAAACACGCCGTCTCAAGAATGATCGAGCGACACAAACGACATAGCAACCAGCGAATGAGAAGAAGAGTGGTCCTGCACAACTGATACATTTCGATCATCGAGCATAAACGACATAATGACAGCAAATAAAACAATCAATAGGGGCGCTCAAAGTCAAAACGCCCAATGCCCAACACCCAACCTCATGACCAAAATGAATATACCTAGAATAAATAGAAGTAAATACAAAGTAAACCTACTATTATTGAATGTTATATAAGCAAATATTATTGCATTGTCACGGCCATCCAGATAGAGCTCTATGCCACAGCTATGGCTCATACAACTCTACACTACCAATATCTGCAAAACTACATCCTGCATATGATCTTACGAAGCATTTTTCAGCCACCACAGACCCCAGAAGAGGCTGCATGCGAGTTTGATCTTGATATCACTTGCATTCTTGCTATCCGTCACTTTCGTTATCTCCGTGAAAGACTCCCAATGCCCAAAGCTGGCTTGCTTCACCTTGCATGGGAATATGCACAAAATCCATTGCACCACTCATGCTTTACCAACATGCTCTGTGTTTCACCTGAAGTTTTTCAGGTCATCCTTGACTTGATCAAAGATCATCCTGTGTTTCAAAACAACTCAAACAATGCACAGGTACCAGTCTGGATACAGCTTGGAGTCACATTATATTGGATGGGTCGATACAGGAATGGAGCATCCATCCAGGATATTGCCTGTTTTGCTGGCATTTCAGAAGGTGCTGTTGAACTGTACACAAAATGCTGTTTTGAAGCAATTGAGTCATTTCATGATGCATTTGTTTGTCGTCCAACAGCTCAGGAGAAGGAGCATGAGAAGCAGTGGATCGATAGACATATAGGATTTAAGGGCTCATGGAGAAATGGGTGGGTAATGTATGATGGAACAATTGTGGCCCTATTTGCAAGGCCAGGGATTGATGGAGATGCCTACTTCACTCGTAAATCAAACTATGGACTCAATCTCCAGGTATTTCCCCCCTCAAAATCACTACCATGACTCTAACTTTATATGTAGGTTGGAAACCTGCCTTCCAATCTTCAAATTGTCGATTACACTCATGGATTAACAGGCTCTGCTCACGATGCTGCTGTCAAACATTCTGACTGGTTTTTTGATGGTGATGAGTTTGCTTGGACAGACTCTGCCTATCCAGTCACCCCACACTCGATTCCTGTACATAAACGACCAGCTTCACTTTGCCCTGACAATGCCATCTTCGATAGCCTGGTTGCACACCTCCGGATATGTTCAGAACATTGCATGGGTGCTCTGAAAGGGAGATGGCAATGCCTACATGGACTGAGGACTGTTATTAACTCAAAGCACCAACATAAGGAAGCTTGTCGATGGATGACCATTGCAATCATACTTCACAATATTGTCATTGAGGTTGAAGGGGCAATGCAAGGTGCATACTTTACTCCCATTCATACACAAGTTGAGGAAGAGCATGATAGGGGACTTACTGAGCTAGGCATGGAGGGTAATGATGAAGATGGAGGAGAGCAGAAGCATAGAATGCTAGTTGAGGAACTCCTTGCATTCAGAGAGATACAGCAAGGACATTAAGCAGTAGTATCAGAGATAAATGTAGATAAAAGAAAGCAGGCAACATTTGACGAACAAATTATAAATGGTTAAAAGAGTGTAGGGTATCTTACTCAATCTCATCCCAATCAGGAGAATATTGGGCCCTCTTTGCAGATAGTGTTTCCACCTCAACAGCTTTGTTGTTATTCAGCTCTTGAAGTTTCATTCGATACTCCTCAACCTCCCAAATTCCAGCCTTGAATTCCTCCAAAAGAAGCTGCCTTTTCTTCAGATTAATCTCATCTTGAGCTTGATCATTAATACTCTTGAGGTTGGCTCTGGACATTGTGTCATACTCAAGCAACACTCTAAAAAAGCTTACTGCTGAAGGTTCGCTAACACATCTTTGAAGGTCCGCTTTTTTGGAAGCTTGGATATATGCTGCTTTGCCTTCTCAATTGCATCAAAGACCTTTGGAGTGCAAGTCGAGGGGGGAGTAGATGTAGTAGGACAGGAATTGGATGATACCTGTTTCGGAGTTGAAGGTGGCATAAAATTCTCCTTCTGCGACTCGTCAAAGTCAAGGCTTGGAGGGAATGAGTCAAGAAAGCTTGGGCTCGGAGGGCTAGTACCACTTGCAGCATTGAGAGCTTCCTGCAGTGTGCGAATCTGCTGTAGCTGTGTTGCAGAAAATACTTGAGGTGAGGCAGAATGACCCTTGTTCTCGTCCTCACTAGGTGCTTGATAATGAACTGTCTTTTTACCTGTTGGACCAACACCAGTCGTAATTACGATAGGGGTGATGTTAGGACAAGTCGAAAGCATGTGATGCAGTTCTGGAAAGTATGCAAACTTCAAAATGATCTCATCTACATATGTGATGAGCAACAGGCATCAAATTCTGAATATTACACACCCCAGATACTTTTGATGTGCTTCGGAGTCGAGTCATCAGGGCCAGACATTGGGATGTAGTGATCGAAGTGCTCCTCATCAGGTTCATAACCAGGGTCATCTTGGACACCCTCACCAGTTGTTCTGAGCTGACGTGCATGGCACTTGTAACAATTGACAAGACTATTAGCAAGGTGGATAAGTTACTACAAAGACATGCAAACCTGAAGTGGGTCACATACTAGTCAAACCATTTTTTAACACGGTCACCAACTGCATCAGGATTGAGGGCATATGAGTCTGCGAGAATGACAGATCCAATACATTTGAAGACCGCAATTTTGGTGTCTTTCAATGTATTCTGGTGCCATGTTTTCAGCGCTGCATTTACAGTTGAGACTCTGTAGCAAAAGTAAGCTTACCTCGTCCTTTTTTTCCCCAAGAAGTGTCTTCCTGTTCTCTGATTTCTCGGCCTCGGCAAGGAGCTTCCAGGTAAGATCCGTGGCCCAGTCTATCTCAGGAATGGGCAGTCCCATTTGTTTCTTGCCTCACGCCATAGTTGGAGCAGCCAGAAGATGAGACAGCGGAGCAGAGATGACCAGATCTAACTCGTGCACTGAATGACAGTACTAGCGGGAAGATGATGTAATGCTTAATATTCATAGGTATACCTTTGTATTTACTTCTATCTATTCTAGATATATTCATTTCAGTCACGAGGTTGGGCATTGGGCATTTTAACTTTGAGCGCCCCTAATTTCTCACGTCACATACAGGCACCCAGATAAATCATGAGAAAAGAATACTCCATTGAACCATGATGACAAATTATTGCCGCTTGTGTGTGAGTGAATTTCAATATGCGCAAATCCTGTGTTATTTTCGAAAAAAACGATCCACAAAAATCCAGCTACCTAAAGGTAGCGGGAAAAGGGAATCCAATGTCATGTGACATACAGCAGTTGGAGTTCGCCCATTGTGCTGACACAAGGTTGGGAATTTCTGCATTGTTCATGCTGGATGGCACATGTTCGGCACACGAGTCACTCACATTCCACCAAGCCTGGATGGACTAAAGTACATAGTGTAGAACATTAAATTACTAGTAATAGAAAATTGCAAGTACCACAGCAGGCTCCTTCCCATCCTTGTTGGAGAGGAAGGGAGCGGCATCTGAGTGCAGTAGTTCATGCTTAGTAAACTGGAAACATGCACAAATGTTTCAAACCCAGCCAAACTTTATCCTCCCAACCTCTCCAACAGTGGCTGGCACAAAACATTTGTAAATAAGGGCAGCCACAGTGGCAAAAACCCAGAAGAGTCTGCAGAAGTTGAAATACCTCAATTAAATATTTGTATCGCTAATAAATATAATTTTATTCCTGATGTATTATCCTTTTTTGTCACATGCTGGCTGAAGCTCCTAACTTCTCTGTGATTCAACAGAAGCTTCAGGATTGTTTTGGCAAGAGAGTTTGCTTGTGGCAACTCAAAATTACAGATGCATTCCTGCAAAATGATTGTGATATTATCTGCATGGCAGGGACAGGGATGGGAAAAATGCTTGCCTTCTGGTTGCCATTAGCTCTCAAAGACACAGGAATCCTAATCATTGTGACTCCACTTAATCAGCTAGGGAAACAGAGTGTCAACTTCCTTGAAAAGGTGTCATATCCCATATATTTGCGCTTCTCATCCAAAGTTCCGGATATCAGATCTGATCCACAGATCTGTACTGGATCTGTTATGATAAGCTTCTTCATTCATATCCTGTTCATATAACGTTAAACACTGCTTATTTCCTCTATTTAGTATATCTTCCCTTCTGGTATATTGGTTATGCTTACTTCTGGCTATGTTTACTGATCCGTTAACCTGTGATTAACTTCCGGCCTATGTTTGACTTGTAATAAGCATTGCTTATACATTGCAATACTTTGTGCATAGCCTTTCGCTTAGTTCTATTGTATATAAACTCTTGTATATGTCCTGTAGCACCCCAGTTCAAATATCATCTTAAATTGTCCTCATTCTGCTATACAGACTCAAGTCTTATCAACTCTTGTCACCCTCTGAGACTTAAGGATTGTATCCGATAAAGTCTAACACATCTGCCTCTATCTTCGGATAGTCTACACTCCATTAGTTTCTAGTCTTAGACTTGTCTAGACTAGCCTTTATACTTCTGTCCGATATCCGGACGCACCTCTGGATAAGTATATGATACTAATCCTTATCTTCAGATAGGAATATGATACTTATCCTTACCTTCAGATAGGTAAACGATACTTGCCCTTACATCCAGATATCATACAATAATCGTCCGGACCTTCGGATATGCTATGATAGCCATCTGGATCTTCGGATACGATACTTGTAGTATTCTGAAATATTGGGCTATACTCAGGAAAGGGGCACAGCATACAAGCTGAGGCTGAAGCCCTTTGGATCCAAACCTATTTGAGTATGACCTTAACAAAAGGCCAGTATCCAAAGCATTTCGATCTCTGCCAAGACAGCAAGCAGAGCAAATTTCTGTGTAAATCAGATATTATCTGTTAATTATAAATGTTTAATCATTGTATACAGGACATAGAAGACTTGCATTACTGTGTGATTATAACCAGCCCAGAACAACTGATGAAACCAGCTGGAGAATTTGAAAGGCTGTTGCAAAATGTTGATTTCGCCTCAAAATTAATTGGTATCATATTTGATGAAGCGCACTGCATTGTAACCTGGGGGGATTTTCAGTCTGAGTACAAGGACTTGGGGCACTTGCATTATATTCTACCCTGTTAGGTCCCTTTCATGATCACATCAGCAATGTTCACATCAGATGCTCTGAGAGACATACATAGGCTCCTTCACATTCAATCAGAAAAGCTTGCCATGAATCATGTATCCACCAACCATCCGAACATCAAGATTGGAGTCCACAAAATCAAACACTCCCTTGCGTCATATGCAGATCTTGCATTCCTCATACCTACCAGCATGAAGTCACACAATCCACCACCACCAAAATTCCTTGTTTTTTTTCGACAGCATCCAAGATGGAATCAGTGCCACAAAAGACTTGCAGGCATGTCTCCTGCTAGATCTACGAACCAAAGTCAAATGGTTCAACTCCAACATGACTACCAAATTTAAGGAGGATGAAATCATGAACCTTGTTGCTGGAGATACGTGGGGTCTGTGTACCAGAGGCATTTGGAATGGTGAGGTGCATGAGCCCAAATAATGATGTCAGGGAAGTATTAATTAATGTACAGGGAATGGACGTACCCGATGTGACTTTGGTCATTCAGTGGCAAGTATCATGCAAGTTGTCTGCCCTCTGGCAGCGGTGTAAGGAATCATAATTCTGTGGGTGTGAAAAGGCCATATTTACACGAGCTGTCCATTGATCATTTGCACTATGGAATTGCATTGACACTTCCCTGCATAGCGTGCCAAAGGCGCACGCTTTCCTGCACTCGCGTGCTTCCCATGCCTATGCCTTCTCGCACCTGCGCTTAGCGCGCGTTCCCACACTCTATCGCCTATCATCCAGGAGGACTGATCCATGGCCGAGCACCTCTTTAGTACGTCATATTCCATGCTGCACAAGTGTAACAAGGACTGCAGCGCTATTACATGTCATTACATACTATCGCACATGTTCTCCCTATCCCTTCCGTGTCCAATGAGAACTTACTTAGTATAAAGCCTGATGGTAGTGCTACTATTCCATTACTCCCCTTTACTGTACTTCCCTAGCGTTTGGGTTTTACTTTAGAGTAGTAGTCACCATTAGGGCACACGCCCTGTGGTTATCGCGTTCTGGCTTAGATTAGATCGCCTAATCAAGCCTTGCTTCTTGTCTGCTCTGCTTTTGCTCTTGCTTCACATTGCGCTTGCTTTCACTCATGACACTTCACGCTCATTACGAACCCCTACACTGCTCCTTGCCTTCCGCATCACTTGTGTGCTTTCATGCGCCTACGCACACCATAGGTGCACGCCTTCCTGCGCTTCGCACCTCCCTATATCCTTGTGTGCATCCCCTGTCTACTTGAATCATCTCTTATTTCTGGTTCTGTGTGTGGTAGCAGTCACCTTTAGGGTCGAATGCGTCTGTCTCAGGCATAGCGGCCTAGGCGCAGCGAGACCTGACATTCTGCCGCACCAGCAGTGTTGTTGATCTCACATCTAGAGATTGATTGCGCACACCGCAGTCAGTCTCCGTGCCTTCAGCGGTTTGGTCGTGCAGCTAGGGACCGTGCAGTGGAAGGGACTGCATTGCTGTTTGCAGAAAAAGAGTATTTTGATGATGTATGTGAAGATAAGCATAAGTGTCAGGAGCATAAAAAGAAAGCCATAGATGCACTGGATGATCAACCAGCAGCCAAACACTGTGTAATTAACAATTTAACTGATAGTGCCCAGGCTATTAGTAGTGCCTCAGCGGCAGACACACCTATGGTTATAGTTACTGATGGACAGTTGAAGGAATTAATGAAACCACCAGCAGGTACATTGGAGAGGGTATCAAGGCAGAGGAGAGAGAATGAATTAGATCAAGCATTGGATTTGTTGATCAATGCTGATTATTGTGGTGTTGGGTGTCATTGGAAGGTCTTTAACATCCAATTTGACAATGGATCAGCAGGTGTGAATTTCCCATACTGTATTTCTGTAACAGTTGTAATAATATTTTATAGATTCAAGTCACCTTATATCCAATGTATCAGATGCAGAAGGCTGCTCACATTGTGCTCCCATAATTCCCAAAGTGTGCTGTGACATCCATCACCCTTTAGTATTCTCATCATTTGAACGTATCATTGTCCCTCAATTACCTAGGCTTCCCATCTGCTCTCAACTTGCAAAATATACGATGGGCCCACAGGAGTGCAAATTATGTGAAGCACTGGAGGATTGGAGAGATGAGAAGACAGTGGAAATCCATGGACACTCACACTTGATTGACCTTGGTCCAACCATTGTAATGGGTGACTCAATTCTTGACCGGATTGTTGACTGTGCCCATTTTGAGAAGATTAAAACTATTGAGGATCTCCGCAAGGAAACACATTGGTCTGCCAATGATGATCTGGCCAGGGAGGTGATCTCCATAATCCACCACATCATTCCAATTTCACTCTATGTCACTACCCCCCTACAACAGTGCCCTCTATCCAACACTGTCAGTACACCAAATAATGGGTTAGCTCGAAACCCAGCTCTCAATCCCCCCACTGGTGTCAAAAGGGTGTTGAGGTGCAGTGCTTGTGGTCAGGCTGGCCATAACAGTAAGTCGTTCCTTTGTTCGCCTTACCTTTGCTGACCAACCTTTTGACCAGAACGTGGCCATGTTTATCCAATGCATCTACCATGGATATCTTCAGCAGCTGGGAAGGAGAATGAGAGTAAGAATTTTCAGCATCTTGCATGAATGGAGAGTTCTGGTAATCCAGGGCAGAGCACTGGTCAGCCATAATACATCCTTCATGAACAGAGAGTTTTGGTGATCCAGGGCAGAGTGCTAGTCAGCCATAATAACCATACCATCATATATCCCCCTACTACCAGACTAATTCGACAGCAAAATCATCAACTGATGGGCACTCATCCTTGCCTTCCATAATGGCAGCTTCCTTCCCTCCATCTTCGTTGTCTATGCTACTCTTTTCCATCAACTCCTGTCCCTTGGCAAGGATGTCAGGGATACTGTAATAGCTTCCACACCCCTTCACTATTTCATTTGGGGAGTGTTTTTTCATCTGTCTACATAGGACTTGGAATGTTTTTGACATATTGGCCTCTGTGTGTTGCATCATTTGTTGAGTGTGCAGGAAGTCATTCTGGAACATTGTATGTAAATTCTGGTATATCTGAATGAGCGGAGATTCCATTATAATCCTCGAAACAGTGTGGTTTGATCCTTTTCCTCCATTGATAACCTGTGACTCATGCTTACTGACTTGCATTTTTAATAGTGATGAGGGACACGTACCTTCATGAAGAAATTGTTCTGTGATAGTCAACAGCCCATCTACCAATTGTAAGTCCTTAGTAGATGAGGATGTTTCCAAACACTTACTTCAATCCTGCAGGATACACAAATGTACTTTGCACAGGAAGTCTGTCATAGCGTTTGCATATTTATGCTTTCCTGTAGCCTTAAACATGGGAATCCATGTCACAAGACAAGTCTCAACCCATCCTATGTCTCCGCTATTCATCACATATGACAGCTCCTCATAAAGAAGCATGTACTTGTTCAAGAAGAGTCCATTTTCATATTGCACATCACATTGAACTGCTGGTGTGCATTGTACATGCCAAAATTGGTGACCTGCAATGTAATTACGAGCAAGGGTGCGTGTCATTCCTTCAATCTCTTTCCAAGTTGGCTCTGATACTGCAAATATTCTAGACTTGTCCACTTTGGGTCTCATTTCTTGGCCTTGACTCTCCAACAATAAAGGCAATGACAAATACCATCATGCATAATCAGTTCATGCATATGATGGAACCCCAGCTTTGATCCATAGTGGCCAGTTTCCTTTGGTCACAAGATACCTACATCTTGCATGAGGCTAGTTTCATCAAGTCATGCTGCACTGGGCTGCAGAAATATCTGCCAAATTGTGTCTGCAGCCGCCATTTCAACTGAAAAAGACCAGGGACAAAGATAATGTGTTGTAAATGATTCCATGGTGTGTTTTCTATTCCTCAACACTGCTGTGCTAATTGAAGACATTCCCCTGTCCCAAGGTCACCGTGGAACATAACTACATACTGTGAGATGTCGGGCATCTCTGGATCATCAACAACCACAGGATTTCTGATTCCACCCTGCTCAAGTAAGTCAACAACACTTTGTATATTACCTGCAACAGTCGAATTACTGATATTCATTGCAGATGCAGCAATAATCGGTGTTTTGGTGATGGGGATGGCTTCAATGGCTTCGGGTTTGTGAAGTTGGTCATGGAATCAAGAGAAGTATGGAGGGCCATATGAAATGAGGTTCAAGAGAAATTTCCATATATTTAATCTATCACGACAGCTAAGATCTGATTCATCTGGTGTGTCCACATGAAGACCGAGCAGGTGTGTCCATCCTTTCTTTGGTGGCAGTTGTGCTTGGGTATTAAATGGTGATGTCTTCCACAGCTCTTCAGAACACCTAAGGTCCTCCTTGGAGATGTCATGCTGCAGCAGGAACATCAAGCCTGATGTGAGATGCTCGAGAGATTCCATCGAGTTTTCAATTTTGTGCTGATGAGTTTTCAGGTCTACATCAAAATTATTGTATGCATATGCCATGAGAAGTGACTGTCCAAGGGACTGGAGGTGTTGGTGAGTTTGTGCCAATAATGATTTTGTTGCAGCAAGAATAGCATTTGCAGACACTGATACACCTATCCGTTCCAGTGTTTCAATAACTTTCTGTGGTGTGTGCGTCGATTGTAGGAAGATCCCAAGTAGACTTTGAAAGGTATTTGAATGCTGATTTGTACACCTCATCATGATACTCAGAATAGTGATTTTTCTCTTGATTACATGTAGCAATGTCAGTAATATTGATTTGAAAGGCAGTGAAATAACACACAAGCAAGATCTTTGCTGTCCATTGGGTACACAGTCTGGTTCTATCAAATTCTGCATTATTGGTAGCTATTGTAGTTTCAACATTGTCACTTGTATCTCTTTCTTTGTTCCTGTTTACTCTTTACATAATTTCACCTTATAAGCTCTTTGTATGAGCTCACCAATACCTCAGCAGTTCTTTCCTGAATACTGAGGTATGTTTCACATCTTTCTTGCACACCGGCTTTGTCTCACATTGTTTCGTATCTAGACTCTGTCTTTAGGTACTTTAATATCTTAGCAGTTCTTTCCTGAATGCTGAGACTGTCTTTAGTTATTCCTATAGGTTATGAGCCCTCAGACGAAACTACAAGGTGGAACTTCCCTCATGCTCGCTCACTGCTCACAGCATTTTTTTCATCTCATTTTCTTCAACGTGGTATCACTATGGGAAAATATGATCATATTCCAGAATTATTGGGTATGGAAAACTATGTTGGATGGTCAACTAAAATGCAATACACGCTCACATGTGAAGACCTTTGGTGCCACATTAACATGACCATCAATCCTGCAGATCTTTTTGGAACACCATCCTTCATCTCTGCCCCTGTCGATCCCAACAATGTCATGGCTGCTGAGAGGGCAACGATGCGTGAATGGTTGTTAGAAGACATAAAAGCTAAGGACTTAATCACCCATTGTCTCAGCCCTTCAGTTGGGGCATTAGTATCGTGTGCACACACTGTGTCAGCACGGAAAGCTTGGCAGACGCTTGCTGAACACTTTAATCGCACTGATACCAGTGCACAGTACCAACTGCGTCAACGACTTGATGCTCTCAGAATGAAAGATTCAGCTGACACAACAAACTACGTCAGACAGCATGCCGTCCTCCACGAACACTTACACGACTCAGGAGCCCCTCTCAGGGACAGTGAGGCCATCTACAGTCTACTCATTGGACTACCCCACACGCCTATATGGCAGCAATTCAAGTCCATGCTTGAACAGCGGATGCACGATGAGATAATGACTGCCACACCTGCCAGGCCATCCACATTCACAGCTGATAGCTGTGTCTCTCGCATTAGAGCCAAGGCAGCTCGTCATGTACATGCACATGCTGTGCATTCTGCTCATCCTGGATCTGAGTATGCGAACGCAGCCACCATGTCCAATAGCAGTGCGTCTAATGTGAATTCAATTACTGGACTTCGTAAGCACAAGCACAATCCTGAGGGGGTGTTCTGCACAACACCTGGTTGTAATAAGGGCAATCATGATCACACTCACTGTTATGGAAAGGGTGGAGGGATGGAAGGGCAGGCGCCTTGTATGCGGAACAAAAAGACTAACACTGCCATTGCTGCTGCTGCCACACCTGTACCTGTGCCCTCTACCCCTGCTATTGCAGCTGCAGTCACACAGGCAACTCTTTCAAGTCTCTATGAGGATGTCTCATTCGCCGCACTCACAGAGATTACAGACAATATTGCTTTTGCCATCTCCCTTCTGTTCTCAATCATTCTTGATTCCAGGACCACAGTTACCCTTGTGAAGGACTGCTGTTTCTTTCATACTTACTCAACAGAGAATTCTGTCCCTGTCCACACTGCAAACCACAGAGTCCTGGAGACGACTGGTCGAGGGACATGTATTGGATGGATGACCATTGGTAAACGCCGTCTCCGAGTCAAGCTCTCTAACTGCCTACACATGCCTAATGCAATGCTCAATCTCTTATCTGTCTCCTGCATGAATGTGAAGGGCTGGGATGTTAATTTCAAGTCCAACATGACGTGTGAACTTGGATATAAGGGAAATACCCTTGGGAGCATTCCAGCAACTGGAAAACTCTATGCGGTAGACCTTGACTTCATTCCCCACTCAGAACCGTCACCAGCATGTTCAATGCCAGAGTTTGTGGCATTCATTCAGGCCCCTTTGACACTTGATCTCTGGCATGCTCACCTCGGTCACCTTGGCCAAAATGCCATCATGCAGCTGGACAAGGCAGCCAAAGGAGTGTCATTTGACACAAACACGCTGTAGAAACAACAACACAGCGAGGCGTGAACAAAGCTCCTGACTGTATCTATAATTGTTGTAGGTCGCGCTGTCCTACTACTTAAGGGTCTTACGAACAACGCACGTATAATGACAACACAATTATACGGGATAAGACTTCTTGCCAGTCCTTAAGTACACGGTCTATGACTTTTCTACTTCGTGGTAGATAACGTGTGAGTTCTTGGGAGGGTTTATTTAAAAATGTCCTCTTCTTGTTCCTTGGTTAGATTATCCCTACTTGGTTTCTGGGGTTCTTCTGTACTGAGTGTACCTGGCTGAGTGCTGCTGGATCGTGTCTCCCTTCCTGTAAAAGAGAGGTAGTGTTGACTGAGTGTTTCTGGATCGTGTCTCCCTTCCTGAAAAAGAGAGAGGTAGTGCTGAACGTGAATTTGTGTCTCCCTTCCTGAAAAAGAGAGAGGCCGGTAGTGTATGAACTTTAGCTAGAAAGCTGTACTGTGTTATATAGTCAACCCCTGTAAGGTAGTATATAACCTGGGACTGTATGACTTAATCTTACTTCAAGGCTCCTGATTGGCCTGCACTTAAATCTCACTTTATCTCATACTATTTGAGAGAAGATTGAAAGTGGGAAGCTTTTATTCAAGGGTGTAAATGGGCTCCTTTTATACCTTTTGGGAGGCCATATTACTAAGCATGATCCATCACAGGGATTGGTAAGAATGTGCTTACAAACCAAACCTTAAGATGTGTTGAGTCAGCTTAATTACAAAGTAGATACTAAATAAGTGTAATTTTACAAAGCATGAATAAAAGATGGAATGAGTCATCACATGGATTGGTAAGATTGTGCTTACAAACCAGGTCCATAGGTGTGTTGAGTCATCCTTGTTAGTAAGTGGATTATAAATACAACTGTAAGTCTTACAAAGCATGACCAATCATGACAAAACATGATGAGTCAAGTTGAATTCTTACAAACCAAGGTATTTCTCAGTCACATGACAGGCTTACAAATATTCCTGGTGGCTTCTGAGAAAATAAGATGGCCAAATAAAACAAACATAAACATAAAGAAACAGAATCTTATAGAAGAAAATAAGATATAGGGAAAATAGGGGTCAGGAATGAAGAAAAAGAAACTAGCTAGAAAATAAAGGAAAAAGGGTAGAGTAACTTAGTGATAGGAAACAGTATGGTGCCTAAGACCTTCCTTATCACTCCTTATCACTCCTTATCTGTATATCTGTCATGGTATGGATCATATACCATGCATGACACCGCGTGCCACGGTCTTTAACACCATCACATACAGTCTTGACAAGAAAGTTGTCGGTGAGCACAACGTTCTCATCTTCAATCTTGGAGGAGGGACCTTCGATGTGTCCCTCTTGACAATCGAGGAGGGTATCTTTGAGGTGAAGGCCAACACCAGTGACACCCATTTGGGTGGTGAGGGCTTTGACAACCAACTTGTCAACCACTTTGCACAAGGCTTCAAGTGCAAACACAAGAAGGGTAAGTTATTTTCTTATACTATCATCGGCCACCCAGACTTCCATTTACTCCTACTTTAACAGCATGCTCAAGCCAGTCAAGAAGGTCCTCCAGAACCCCAAGATCGATGTCAAGGTGGAGTGGCAAGCAGGTATGGTTTTGCTAACTCCAAGATATTCAGGAAAGCAGACATAAAAGCATTAGTAGATTGTGGGGCATCAACTCTTTTCATTAGTGAAAGATTTATGAAAGAAAAACAAATCCAAACTAGAAAACTGATGAAAGAGATTCCAGTAAGAAATATTGATGGAACGTCAAACATAGCAGGTCCTATTTCATGTTTTGCTGAACTTGGTCTCAAGATAGGAGATCATGAAGAAGAGAAAGTGGCATTTATGGTGACAGATTTAGGATCAGATGACGTCATCATTGGGATAGATTGGTTAAGATACCATAACCCAGAAATAGACTGGAATGCAGGGAAATTTGCATTGACACATTGCCCTATTAGTTGCGAGAAGAAAGCAAAGCAAAAAGAGAAATGCTTGATGAAAGAAAAGGAGTTAGAAGAACTTGAGAAGTGAATCAAAGGAGAAGCAGAAATCCCACTCAATGTCTGATCAATATCAAGACAAGTCACAGTCGAAGAAATTACCAACAAAAATGAGGATCTCTTTATTAAAGCTAAAGCCTCAGTAGCAACGGAACTGGCAGTTCAAAAAGCAGAACAACAGAAGAAGAAAACCTTTGAAGAACTTGTACCAGAATGGCTCCATGAGTTCAGAAAAGTCTTTTCAGAGGAAGAATCCAAATGATTCCCTGAATCAAGAAATGGGACCATACAATTGATCTCAAAGATGATAATAATTTACCACCAAATGCAAAAGCATATCCCTTATCTCCAAAAGAGTTGGACTCATTGAAAGATTGGCTTGCAGGCAAATACAAACTGGGAAGACTTAGAGATTCAGAATCCCCAGTTGCAGCACCTTTCTTCTTTATAGCAAAGAAAGATAGCAAATTTAGACCAGTACAGGATTATAGAAAGCTAAACGAGAAAACAATTAAGAATGCTTACCAGCTTCCTCGTGCTCAGGATCTCATAGATAAATTGACGAATGCCACACTCTTCTCGAAGATGGACGTAAGATGGGGATATAACAATATTCGGATAAGAGAGGGTGATCAGTGGAAAGCAGTGTTTAAAACTCCTTTTGGGCACCATGAACCTCTAGTGATGTATTTCAGGATGACAAATTCCTGGCTACTTTCCAGATGATGATGGATGAAATACTCAAAGACCTGAAGGAAGGCAAGGTGGTTGTAGTATATATTGACAACATTTTGGTCTTTACCAACAAAGGAAAAGAACATCATTGCAAGGTCATTAGAGAAGTGCTCCAGAGATTGCAAGATCATGACTTATTCCTTAAACCAGAGAAATGTTCATTCAAACAGGAAAAAGTCGAATTTCTTGGCATGATCATTAAGAAGGGAAAAGTATCCATGGATCAAGTCAAAGTAGAAGGGGTTAAGAAATGGCCCACACCCACATGTGTCAAAGACATTCAAGCATTCATGGGTTTTGCAAATTTCTACTGAAGATTCATCCTAGGATTCTCAAATATCACACGACCAATGAATGATCTTCTTTAAAAAGGTGTCAAGTGGAATTGGGGAGAAAAGCAGCAGAAAGCTTTTGATGAGTTGAAGGAACATTTTACCTCCACTCCCATCTTAGTAATGCCAGATTCTGAAAAGAAGCATAAGATAGAAGTAGATGCCTCTGATTACACAACAGGAGGAGTGCTTTCTCAAGAAATGGAAGATGGATTATGGCATCCAGTGGCTTATTATTCAAAATCAATGAATGATGCAGAATGCAATTATGAAATATATGACAAAGAATTGCTTGCTGTGATTAGAGCCCTGGAGGAATAGCACCATTACATTCAAGGAGCTATGCACCCTGTGGAAATTTGGACTCTATTGGCAGAATATGAGTTTACACTCAACCATCAACCAGGGGTTCAGAATGACAAAGCAGACCATTTATCTCAGAGATCAGACCATGGAGAGGGGGTAGAAAATGGTAATTCCAATTGCATACTTTTGAAACCGGAATATTTCTGAGTAAATGCCACAAGGAGGGGTCAAATTCTTGTGCAAGGAGAAAAAGCACTCTTGAAAGAAATAAGAGAATGCACAGAACAGGAACCCAAAGTGATGCAAGCATTGGAAAACTTGAAGAAAGCACCGATTCAACTATGTCAAGGTTTGGAAGAATGGAATATGGAACATGGATTAGTGATGTTCAGAGGATTGGTATACATTCCAAACAATAAGGAAATATGTTGCAAGATTCTGGAACTATTCCATGATTCACCAGCAGCTGGACATCTGGGATGTGCCAAAACTCTAGAACTGGTTTCCTGAAACTATTGGTGGCCACAGATTGCAAAGTATGTCAATGATTTTGTGGACAGATGCGATAGATGCAAATCAATGAAAACATATCCTGCAAAATCACATGGTCCTTTGAAACCAAATGAAATACCAGAAGGACCCTGGCAAAACATTACTTGCAATTTGATCATAGATCTGCCAGTAAGTGAAGGATTTGATAGCATTTTTGTTGTCATAGATTGATATACAAAACAAATGCATCTTATTCCCACCACCAAAGATGTTGATGCAGAAGGAATAGCTAAAATCTTTCTAAATCATGTCTGGAAACATCATGGAACACCAAAACAAGTGATATCTGATAGAGGGACACAATTCACATCTAAGTTCATGGAACAAGTATAAAAATGCATAGGAATCAAGTGGTCTATGTTCACAGCATCGTAGAGAATCATGCCTCTCATTGTGTGATATGGTGCTTTTCACTAGGGAGTACATGGCACGAACTTGTAGCATCACTCTGGGTGCCATCTGCAGCTATTCCTATATGAAGCGCAGCTTTCCCATGCTTCACAATGTGCACGCTTTCCCGTGCTTGAGCACCCTATAGCACCAGCCATCCAGAAGCATCCATCCACTGTCCACCAAGCTCTCTAAGTGCATATATGCCCATTTCCCTTATTTGCATATTGTTCCATCTTTATTTTTATCATGGACCCTTACTTATATATACCTTTACATACCTTACTCAGTAGTGCTTCAGCTCTGCATGACAGCGCTTAGGCGCCATATATAAAGCACCAGCAGTACTTACTACAGGGTTACTTTTTGGTTGACTGAACTTTCCACCCACTATTTACCTAGCAGAATATAGTAGAAATCCATTTGTTTACACTCTCTCATTTGCGCATACACGCACGCACTTTCCCGTGCTTCATGCAGCACATGTGCATGTTCCCGCGCCTTCATGCCTTGTGCACACCTGTGCTTTCTCACGCCTCACATTGGCCAACCAGTAGCACCTTCAGTGCATATGACTAGATCCTTGCTGCACTCTCTTCCCCTTTAGGGTCGAATGCACTTGTCATCTCAAGTATAGCAGACTAGGCAACACATGACCTTACAACAATTATAGATACAGTCAGGAGCTCTGTTTGCACCTCACTGTGTTGTAGCTTCTACAGCGTATCATCCCAGAACCGATGGTCAAACAGAACAGATCAATCAGGAAGTTGAACAATATTTGCAACTCTTCACTTCCTACAGACAAAATGATTGGGTAGACTGGCTCCCTATAGCAGAATTCACCCACAACAACTCTGTCACAGTCACTGGCCACAGCCCTTTCAAAGTCCTTTATAAATATGACCCCAAATTCACAGTATCTCCTAACTCCATATCCAACATTCCTGCTGCTGATGAATGAATGAATGAGATGAAAGAAGCTTGAGAAGATGCAGAAAGTATGCTAAGGATGGCAAATGAGCGGATGAAGCATTATTACAACAAGAATGTTAAAGATACACCACAATTCAAAGAAGGTAACTTGGTTTGGTTAGAAACAAAGAATATTCATCAGAAAAAACCAAACAAGGGACTTTCAGATCGATGATTGGGACCTTTCACAGTGATAGAGAAAATAAGCGATGTGAACTATCACCTAAAACTTCCACCAAAATATAAGATACATCCTGTGTTCCACATTGAATTACTCACCACCTATACTCCATCTAAACTCCTTCCCCATGATGAACCTGCAAGGCCTCCACCTGAAATCAAAAATGATGATGGTTCAGAGTGGCTAGTAGAACAAGTGCTAGACTCATGAATGCAGAGATCCACACTGCAATATTTAGTGAAATGGGAAGGATATCCTGCATCTGAAGCAACATGAGAACCAGAAAGCAACTTATGAAATGCCTCACAACTAGTTCAAGACTTCCACTGGAAAAACCTGAAAGCTGTAAACCCTCAAAAGATCAATAAATCCATATTCACCACCCCTGATTTTCTAGAATTCCGAAAGAAGTTTATTCATTCTTACATCACATTTGGCAACTCATGAGATGCTCATCCTAGAAGGGGGGTAATGTCACAAACACCTCCCAAAGTCCCTAAATCTCCCTTAACAATTCCTTTAGCACCTACTACATGTGTTACTTCTATGACAGAAGATGAAGAAGTGTTCAATGATTGTCTTTAGATAAGATAAGATTAGATAACATCACATGACATGTTCCAGAACATTCTATGACATGTTCCAGAACATTCTATGACATCATTACTATTATTAGTCTTAGGTACATCATATGATTCTCATTCTATTTAATGATTGGCTAGTAGTTAGAACTCAGTTTCAGTCTCAGTTTCAATTAGTGTATATAGTTAGCCAATTGTAGTCAGTAGTTCTTCAGTTCAAACCTCTTGTGTATTCATCATTAAATCGACCCAAGGCATACTTGCTCCTTACTCTGTGATATCTTTGTTTGAGTCCTAGTCTCTGCCCATAGCATTTATTTGTTTAGTGGGTTGTGACATCTTGATTGTGCCAATCAAGCTCTCTATGCCTGAGGCAGGTCTTTTTGGCCTGCAGAAGATGGCCACCATCAGCAAGCGAACATGGACTGCACATACACCATTCATGTGACATCATAAGAACTTGCAATGGCAAAGTCAACCTTCTGTGTTGTCCCAGGCAAGCTGTATTACTGTGAACAATACAAAGATGATGATTAGTGTAGCAGAGAAAGCAGGATGTGATGCATGCCATTGTTGTGAGAGATGATGATGAGCACCTATGGCATACTGCAAGCATGCTGCTGCAGGTGAGACTTAGCAATTTTTGGGCATGAGGCTCTCAGGTATTCAAACTTTGGAGTGATTATTTTCAGGAAACACACAATGCTCATCTACATTTGGTTTATTTTCTCATTACATGATACATATTTCCCTGAAATAATAGTTACCTTTATTTCAGCCTATTCTGCATTGGCAAGAGTCACACACCGAACTGCCCATACTGCAAGAACATAGCTGAAATAGTGATGCACTTCCTACTTGTCTGCCCCCAATATGCAAGAGAGCACCACATCTTAATGTCCACACTATGCCATCAAGCATCATCCATACCATACCTACTGTCAAACCCCAAAGCAAGTGTGCTGCTGTGATGCACAAACTTAGCTAGGTAATAGGAACACTCCCTAAACAATATGTGGCCAATAACCTGCCTAGCTGCTATGTCCTAGAAGACAGTGTTTGACCCTAAAGGGTTTCTGATCTAGGCTCAAGCTCAGAGGTAGTGAAAATCCATTAAACTTCAGACTGGTACTGGTGAAAGGGAAACATGCTTATATAAGCCACAAAGTAATGAATGTAAAGTAAGTAAGTAAAGCTAATATCAGCCCAAAGAAAACTTAATTGTCACACCGCTCATTAGATATGTCAATAGCATGGGCCATTTATGCCCCACATTCAGTGATGTACCCTCCCCCCCCCCCCCACTCAAGATAGTCAGTGATAACCAATCCACCGCACAGAAAATCTTAAACAGTCACTTCACACATGAGACAGGTGCTGGCCACCATTCTCATTATCTCACTTGCCAACAAAGGGAAATGGGACCCAATAGAGGCCCCAACAGGAGAGATGCTCAGAGTCCCTTTCTAGCAGCAAGGGAGAATAAAAGAGACAGGCCTCAGCTCACCAACACCTCAACACCCCCATGATCACCAGGACATCAACAGCGAGGCCTCCAGACTTTTATATTTACTTATTCATCTCCAGCATCTGCTCTCCATTTTCCCATCATACCCAGTGTAACACACCCAAGTACTTGTATCATCCACAGCCATCATCAGAATCGGCCTATACCGCAAATAGAATAGAAAAAGGCTCTGTGGATTGGAAGACTTGTGCATCTAAAATGGCTGGCAGGAACGGTGGACTGGTGGGGTCAACCCTCACCAGGGCATTTGTGAAGTTGGAGATGCAGTGGGGGCACAGGTGCCCCCTTCCTAGATAGAATTGTCCTATGTAGGGTATAGTACCCCAAATGGACAGAAATTGGATTTTTTTTTTTAAAAAAAAAGCACATACTCAAATGTCATTAAGTGGGCCAGGAGTGAGAGAAGGCCTATTTTGTTTGTTCTTCTGTTGTTAATATGTCCTTGATATAATATCTCCAAATGTTTATTGTGACAGTAGCAGAGGTGTTGTGAGTTGATGGAATCAGTTTCTGCTTGTACTGTTGTTTAGCCAGAGTTGCAAAATCTGAGGGTCTCATTTTCTTATCTCAATAACTGCCACATATTAAGACAAAATAACTACATGGAACTGTAGCTACATGTGTCACAGGAAAGATCCAATTGACAGAAAAACAAAAGTGTTCAAATGATGCTGCCAAAGGGATGCTGATGCAAAATGTTAGAAACAGTAGAGAGTTGCAAAATTTCTCATGAGCAAGTTGGCATGATTGTCACACTGTGTCACAGCATCAATTTTGCAAATTTGAATCCTGACCAGTGTGAGGAATCATATTTTTGTGGGCATGAAAAGGGCATATTTACATGAGCTGTCCATTGCACTATGGGTCCCGCTTGAGTTATGTGACACTTCCCTGCATAGTGCACCAAAGGCGCATGCTTTCCCGTGCTTACACGCTTTCCCACTGAAGGCACGAAGACTGACTGCGGCATGTGCAATCAATCTCTAGATGTGAGATCAACAACACTGCTGGTGAGGCAGAATGTCAGGTCTCGCTGCGCCTAGGCCGCTATGCCTGAGACAGGCGCGTTTGACCCTAAAGGGGACTGCTACCACACACAGAACCAGAAATAAGAGATGACTCAAGTAGACAGGGGACGCATGCAAGGATATAGAGAGCGCAAAGCATGCAATGAGAAATGCGCAGTAAGCGGAACGTGGGAAGGTGTGCGCCTATGGTGTGCATGGGCGCGTGAAGGCGCGCAAGTGATGCGGGAGGTAAGGAGCGGTGTAGGGGTTTGTAATGAGCGTGAAGTGACATGAGTGAAAGCGAGCGCGATGTGAAGCGAGAGCAAAAGCGGAGCAGACAAGAAGCAAGGCTTGATTAGGCGATCTAATCTAAGCCAAAATGCGATAACCACAGGGCGCGCGCCCTAATGGTGACTACTACTCTAAAGTAAAACCCAAATGCTAGGGAAATACAGTAAAGGGAAGTAATGAATAGTAGCGCTACCATCAGGCTTTATACTAAGTAAGATCTCATTGGATGCGGAAGGGATAGGGAGAACATGCGCGATAGTATGTAATGACATGTAACAGCGCTGCAGTCCTTGTTACACTTGTGCAGCATGGAATATGACATACCAAAGGGGTGCTTGGACATGGATCGGTCCTCCTGGATGATAGGCGATAGAGCGTGGCAATGCATGAGAAGGCGTAGGCACGGGAAGCGCATAAGCGCAGGAAAGCGTGCGCCTTTGGCGTGCTATACAGGGAAGTGTCATGCAACTCCATAGTGCAAATGATCAAATGACAGCTCGTGTAAATATGGCCTTTTCACGCCCACAGAATTATGATTCCTTACACTGCACTTGTGCACTTCCTCCGCATTCCCACGCACTATTGCCTATCATCCAGGAGGGCTGATCCATGTCTGAGCACCCCTTTGGTATGTCATATTCCATGCTGCACGAGTGTAACAAGGACTGCAGTGCTATTATAGTCACATACTATCACACATATTTTCCCTATCCCTTCTGCATCCAATGAGATTTTACTTTAGTATAAAGCCTGATGGTAGCACTATTACTCACTATTACTCCCCTTTACTGTACTTCCCTAGCGCTTGGGTTTTACTTTGGAGTAGTAGTCACCATTAGGGCGTGTGCCCTGTGGTCATCACATTTTGGCTTAGATTAGATCACCTAATCAAGCCTTGCTTCTTGTCTGCTTTGCCTTTGCTCTTGCTTTACATTGTGCTTGCTTTCACTCACACCGCTTCACACTCACTTACAAATCCCTACACTGCTCCTTACATTCCACATCACCTCCATGCTTTCATGCGCCCACGTGCACTATAGGTGCACACCTTCTGTTACAGTCACCCTATTCTTTTCTCACAGAACATTTCTCTTCCATTCTACTATGCTTCCTTATCACATCACTGTTTCCTCATGCCTCTCTTATCTCTGACTCGTACTGACTCACCTTCCCATGGACCTTCCTCTTCTGTACTTCTATCCTTGGTCCATGCTCCATCTCTCTACCTATTTAAGAACGTAGTTACTGGCTGTATTTCCTCAACTTGAATCTACTTGGTTCTCTCTGATAACTTGAACTCTAGCTCCTTGGGAAGGAGGCTAGCCTTGTTGACCTCAAATAGCTCTAGATCCTGTGGGAGTCTAGACGATCAGATCCTGCGGGAGTCCATAGCCCGACAAAGCTACGCTTTAGTCAGTCCTGATCCAGAACCACCTTTATTGGTGCTAGTGATTGCCTTTGTTGGCGTACTCCATCCGAGTCCGTAACAAAAGATTCAAGTTTCCTCTGAACCCCTCCATCTGTAGGGACCACCCTTGAAACCCAGAAACTGATTGATTGCCAGTGTGGCGCCCAGAAACCCATTCTCCACGAAAGGACTTGAAAAAGTCCCTGGACCGAAAGCTATAGCAGCACAAGCAGAACACGCTAGACTATACGCCCCCTACCCACCAACTTCTCCCAGAAGATCATCTTCTAGAGGGACCTTTGAAACTCCTCGCACCCCTGTCCTCCCTGCACTTGCTGTTCCAGGCACATCCTTCTCTCACAGCATTAGTACTTCCTCTGAGGTACCCGCACCAGCAGTTGTAGAAGACAGAGACGAAGAAATCCCAGACGCATCATCACCTGACTCCGACCCAGGCTCAGAACCAGAATCAGAACCTTCTATCGTAGAAGAACCTTATCCTAGATTCCCACCACCAGAACCAGAACCAGAACCAGAACCCTTTGACTCAGACAACTCTGACTCAGATGACGACATGCCAAAACCCATTGAACGAAAGATTTGTACCCCACCTGACTTCAGTGGTGACAGAGACGAAACCACAAAATTCATGCGACTCATTACCCTCTATCTCGATGTAAACTCCGAGATTTATGACACTGATACATGAAAGATCGCATTCGCCCTTTCATTTATGAAAGAAGGCACCACTGCAGCATGGATGGAAGACACCATCGCATTTGCACACCTAACAAACCCTGCCATGAACCGACCCAATGGCTATGGAACTTGGGAACAATTCCTAGACCACTTTGAAGAAGCATTCAACCCGATCGACTCCGCTGGTACTGTGCTCCTCAAGCTACACGCCCTTAAACAAGGCAATGACTTGAGCGAATACATCTCCACCTTCAAGCAGCTCTGTAATTGAGCTGAGATTTACAGTTTCAATGCTCAGAAAGACTACTTCATCTGTGGACTAAAACCCGCCCTTCTTTCGAAGCTCTGTAACTCCGGAGACATTCCTACCGAAATGGAAGCAATGTACAAAAAAGTAATTGCCATCGAGAATGCCTATCAGCTTCTCCTTTCCCACAGAACCGCTATTTCTGATTCCCGAAACCGATCCAATAATCGAGGCCCGAAACCTCACTTCACCCCGCGCAGGAGCGACCCTGACGCCATGGACATAGACCGTCTATCCGAGGCTGACAAGAAAGCCTATATGAAAGAAGGCCACTGCTTCAAATGTGGTGAGAAAGGACACAGGGCTAACGACCCTGACAAACACCCGAAGACCGGAGATGCTGATAAGAAGAAGAAAGGAAAGCAAACGGTAAGGCGTACAGCGCCTGATGATGAAGACACCACCAAGATCGAAGAACTCTCTGACGATGAAGAACTCGACACCAGAAGAACGGATTTTTGAATAGGAGGCCTACCACAATGTTAGCCACCTCCTCCCTAGATGTACGTATTGTCCAGAATGTAGGAAAACCTAAAGAATTAAGGGTCCTGGCGACCATCTTTTCCTCCGTACACCCTGACAAATCATTGCAAACCACTGCTGTTGTCGACTGCGGTGCAGCCGCCACATTCATTCATTGGATGTTTGTCCGAAAGCATGGCATCAAAACCCATCGCTTCACCACTCCTTTCCCGATTTGGACCGCCAACGGAAAGATCTCCGAGAACCCCATCACACACTACTGCCACCTCGCAATCAAGATTGATGGAAGATTGATGTTTGGAAAATTCAACATCATGAACATGAGTGATCGTGACATGATCCTTCTTGGAAAACCCTGGCTGACCGCCATGAACCCTGACATCAATTGGGCAAAAACACCCTTCAACTCCCATCCACTCCCAGATCCCTCCGACTCAAAAAAGCCTTCGAAAAACTTTGGAGAGAAAACTCCGCACCAAATCCCACTCCATCACCGAAACCCAGAAAGAAAGTTTCGATCGAAGAAGAAGAAGACCCAGAGAGATTCGCTCCTCTTCACTCTCTACTTCCCAAGGATGGGAAGAGAACCCTTGAACGACAAAAAGAAAAGAAAAAGAAAGAAGCTATCCCTGCACTCATCCCAGACCCTGACGATGAACCCCCTCAATATGATACAATGGAAGACATCTGGGATGACTCTTCTATGTTCGCCAGAAAAGTGGATGATCCAGTAACCTACCCCATCAACGACGATGAGGTCTTGATTGAATACGCTCAAGATGGAACTTCTGTAACCCTTCATGAAAACCTCTCCTTCAATTCTCCTCTTACTCGTGACAGCACTTCTGCCTCCGAGATCCGACGAACCGCAGCTCTTAGACCCCTAAGGAACTCATGGATCTATGCACGAAAGGCTGAAGAAGACGAATACCTGAAGACTAGTAATAAGGCGCAAGAATTTGCCCTTAAAGACGCTCAAGAAAAGAAGAAGAAGACCTTCGAAGAACTAGTCCCTGACTACCTTCACAACTTCGCCGATGTTTTCGCCAAAGACGGCCTAAACAAACTCCCACCATCTCGTCCCGGAGTAGATCACAGAATCGAAACAAAACCAGGATTCATCCCAAAGTCTGCAAAGACTTATCCCCTCTCTCCAAAAGAAACCGATGCTGTGAAAGCGTTCCTTGATGAACATATCGCTAAAGACTTCATCCAACCATTGAAATCCCCACAAGCTAGTGGATTCTTCTTCGTAGGAAAAAAAGACAGCTCTCTACGACCCTGCCAAGACTATCGCTACATCAACGAATGGACAATAAAGAACGCCTATCCTCTCCCTTTGGTTCCACCCCTGATCGCTAAACTAAGCGATGCAAAATTCTTCACGAAGATGGATGTCCGATCCGGATATAATAACATCCTGATTCACCCTGATGACCGCTGGAAAGCGGCATTCACCACATCCTTCGGACTCTTCGAACCGAAAGTAATGTTCTTCGGCTTGTGCAACTCCCCAGCCACGTTCCAAGCCTACATGAACCAGACCTTCCAGAAAGAAATCGCTGAAGGATGGATGATCGTCTACATGGACGATATTCTCATATTTTCGAAAACCCTTGAAGAAAACCAGAAATGAACCCACCGTGTCCTTGAAATCATTCGCAAAGAAACCCTTTTCCTGAAACCCGAAAAATGTACCTTCGATGCTCAAGAGGTCGATTACCTCGGCATGATCATCCGTCCTGGGCAAGTAGCCATGGACCCTGCCAAGCTGTCCGGTATCAGCCAATGGCAAACCCCTTCCTCAGTTAAAGAAGTCCGATCATTTCTTGGATTCTGCAACTTCTACCACCACTTCATCTCCCATTACTCCAACCTCGCACGACCCTTGATTGATCTCACGAAGAAAGACACTGTCTTTGCATGGACGCAAGCATGCACTGAATCCTTTGAGAAGCTGAAGCAATGCTTCCTCTCAGAACCTGTTCTCCGAAACCCCGATCCTTCTCGACAATTTGCCTTAGCCACCGATGCATCACTAGTTGCAACCAGTGCAGTCTTACTCCAGACTGATGAAAATGGAGCATACCACCCTTGCGGATATCTTTCGCAATCCTTCAACCCCACTGAACGGAACTACCAGATCTACGATCATGAACTCCTTGCCATCATCCGTGCCCTGAAAGCATGGAGGCATTACCTTGAAGGGAACCCTCACCCTGTCATTGTATTCACCGATCACAAGAACCTTCTCTATTTCCGATCCGCACAGAACCTCACTCGCCGCCAAGCTAGATGGCAACTAATGTTGAATGAATTTGATCTAGAACTCCACCATGTCCCAGGAACTAAACTCGCCGCTCCTGATGCCCTTTCATGTCGCCCTGATCACTCCTCTGACCCTGCTGATAACACAGATGTTACCCTTCTCCCTGACACACTCTTTGCTCGAGTCGTCGATATCGACCTCGCCAATGCTTTGAAATCCACTGACCCCCTTTCTGACCCCGTAATCATTGCTGCTCAGTAGGCCCTTGATGGGCTAAGCGCACCTCCTATGAAATCTGCTCTTTCCAACTGGCGACTTGACCATGGAACCCTATTTTATAAAGACCGAGCTTATGTCCCAGCTCACCTCCGTCATTGTATCCTTACCCTCCACCATGATCACCCCACTGCCGGTCATCCCGGACGATTCAAAACTGAAGAGCTAGTCAAGCGTGACTATTGGTGGCCCGGAATGGGCACGTTCATCAGGAAATACGTTGAGGGTTGCACCCTATGTCAGCAAATGAAATCCGACACTCACCCTTCCACTCCCCCATTGACCCCTATTCCCTCCTCCACGACACGCCCCTTCTCGCAAATCTCTGTAGATCTGATCACCGATCTACCTGAATCCGGAGGTTTTGACTCAGTCATGGTCGTGGTAGACCATGGGCTTATGAAGGGGGTAATTCTCTCACCTTGCAAGAAAACCATCACGTCTGAAGGTGTGGCCCAACTATTTTTCAAGAAAGTTTTCTTGAGATTTGGACTCTATGACAAGATCATATCCGACAGAGGCCCCCAGTTCGCCTCTAAATTTGCCAAAGAACTTGGAAGACTCCTCGACTACGAAGTCGCCCTTTCCACAGCATATCATCCTCAGACCGACGGTCAGACTGAACGTCTGAACCAAGAATTAGAAACTTACCTCCGCATCTACTGCTGCTCCGCACCTCTCGACTGGGTTAAGCACCTTCCCATGGCAGAATTTGTCCACAACCATCGAAAGCATGATTCCTGCAACGCCTCCCCATTCTTCCTCATAATGGGATATGAACCTCGGGGCATCCCTCATATTCTTCCCAACTCCGCCATCCCTGCCGCAGAAGATCGAATCAGATACCTCCAGAAGACTAGATAAGAAGCCATCGCATGTCACAATCTTGCAATGCAGCGCATGGCCGCTCGATCCTATGGAAAGAAGTTTGAACCCTGGAAAGTTGGTGAGAAAGTATGGCTTTCAGCAAGGAACCTAATCTCCGCTCTCCCTTCAAAGAAGCTTGCCCCTAAACGATATGGCCCTTTCACAGTCGAAGCTGTCCTCTCCCCTATCACATTCAAGATCCGACTCCCCCTTTCTTGGAAATCACATCCTGTCTTCCATGCTTCTGAGTTATCATCCTATCAAGAAACAGAAATCCATGGTCCGAATAACACCGAACCTCCTCCTGACATCATTAATGGTCAAGAAGAATATGAAATCAAAGCCGTTCTCGCCCATAAGGGAAACGTAAAAGGAAAACGCTGCTTCCTTGTGTCATGGAAGGGATACCCTTCTTCTGATAATTCATGGATACCCAAAAGAGAAATGAACAACGCCCAAGAAATCCTGAAAACCTATAAGAAACGCCTCAGAATCTCTCAACTCCTCACCAACTAGAACTCAAAACATGTCTTCTTCACAATCCTCCCAATCCTCTCTTGAAAACCACTGCTCCCAACTCAAACTTCACCACAAACGTGCCCTTGTAGAATCGACTTTGCTTTCCCTCCCATGCACTCTTCCCTTAGACCATTTCTTTTCCGAAGACCCCGTCGCCCTCTCCCTCATCACCGCTTACCGCAGCGCGGACCTTTCCTCCAGCTATGCCCATACTATTAACGCCCCTGAAGAAGAGGCTACCAAGCGCTCCATCATTTATCATATGACCAAGATCAAGCTCGTCCTCGCTGACCGACTCCTTGAACGAGGGTTCGAGCAAGCTCTCACCCCTTCAATGATTCGCGAAATCACCAAGTCTAGACATGGATCTTGTGATCCTTTCGGACCAGCCCCTATGCAACCTATGCGCTCTCCATCACTAGACGTTCCCAGCTCCCCATCTGAAGCTTCAAATGAAAGCACCCCAGTCCCACCTCCATCATCCCAGCTCGCCATCCGCTCTTCCGGAGCTCCCCGCAGAAGTCATGGGAAAAGAAGGAATTCCATTGCATTCGGAGTAGGTCTATCTCGACCATTTACACCATCTCCTGCCCCTCTTATTAAGGAGGAAGACTCCAAACCATCTATCGCACCCCCTGAACCATCACATGCACCTTCCCCCACCAATTCTCGTGCTCCTTCTGAGGAGACCTTTTATGACCGCAATGGAGTTGACTACTCCAGGATGACTTGCCACTACTGCGGAGACGATGGGCATCGTCAGATCCACTGCCCCCGATACTTCTGTTGTATTTGCCACAATCACGCTCCCAAGCATCTCACATGCTTCTGTCCTCAACTTAAAGGAAGACGTGTCATTTCAGCCAAACCAGGATCCTGGCTTTTCCTTTCGGCGTTGAAAACTTACAAAGATCACCTTGACGAGGAATACGAAGCGATCGAGAAGAGAACTCTCACTGACGACACTTATTCCGCGGACTTATATTTAAATATGGATAACTAAAGTCAGAGACTTTAGACGTTGACAGGGGGGTAATGTTACAGTCACCCTATTCTTTTCTCACAGAACGTTTCTCTTCCATTCTACTATGCTTCCTTATCACATCACTGTTTCCTCATGCCTCTCTTATCTCTGACTCATACTGACTCACCTTCCCATGGACCTTCCTCTTCTGTACTTCTATCCTTGGTCCGTGCTCCATCTCTCTACCTATTTAAGAACGTAGTTACTGGCTGTATTTCCTCAACTTGAATCTACTTGGTTCTCTCTGATAACTTGAACTCTAGCTCCTTGGGAAGGAGGCTAGCCTTGTTGACCTCAAATAGCTCTAGATCCTGTGGGAGTCTAGACAATCGGATCCTGCGGGAGTCCATAGCCCGACAAAGCTATGCTTTAGTCGGTCCTGATCCAGAACCACCTTTATTGGTGCTAGTGATTGCCTTTGTTGGCGTACTCCATCCGAGTCCATAACACCTTCCTGCTGTAAGGAACATCGTGTCTACCCATTGATTTTGAGGTCCTACAGGCTCAAACTCCAATGCTTGTATCACTACGCTCAGAGCATGCACTTTAGCGCACTCGCACGCTTCGCGTGCCTCGCGCCTATCTCCACACACCTGTCCATCCCTTGTCCTTGCTGATTTACTGGTAAGTCATCTCAATTGCTATGGAAGCGTTCACTTCAGATCCAAGCATGCGCCTTACATATAGTTACATACATACTAATTATTCGGGACCGCGCACTATTCAGCTCGGTACCACATGCCTTCGTGCTTATAGATACAGTATATAGAGACCTTACTAGACCTTTAGTTTACACACTTCACACACTCCCCACTCCTTAGCTATAGTTAGATTCTAAAAGCACTGAATATATGACTGGATTTATCGTGTATCTGCACTCACGACGACCCGCATGCCTAAGCTATAACACGCACCGCGCCTTACATGTCCCCCATGCTTTCCACATGTGTGCCTTAAAGCACCCTTCCTTGTTACAAGAGAGTCCCTTGCCCATATTCTGAGGTTCTCCCTCTCAGTAGCTGTCCTACAGGTCAAGTACATACCTCGTGCCTGGGTCTTACTGCAGAGTTTCTCCCATACTCTTTTCCGCCTTTTCATCCCTGTAGTCAAGCCTCACCCTTCACCACACTTCGCTTGCCTTAGCACACACTTCCTGCGCTCTGCTTACTACACATTTCTCATCATGTGCTTTGCGCCTCTCCATGCCCTTGCGTGCCCCTGTCTACTTGAGTTCTCTCTTATTTCTGGTTCTGTGTGTGGTAGCAGTCCCCTTTAGGGTCAAATGCATCTGTCTCAGGAATAGCAGCCTAGGTGCAGCAAGACCCAACATTCTGTCTCACCAGCAGTGTTGTTGATCTCACATCTAGAGAGTGATTGCGTGTGCCACAGTCAGTCTTCATGCCTTCACCGGCATGCATACAACTCAAGAGTAAAAGTAAAGTGATTGCAGCACAGAGCTATTCCATAGAAGAGAGATTAGAGTACAGTATAGAAAATCTATGGTAAAGAATATTCATGAATGACTATAGTATGCTAGAGGATAGTAAAAAGGTTGTGGTATTGTATTGGAAGATGGGTAGTTGCTCAAATTAAATTGCATTGGAGGGTAGAGTCTATTATGCGACAAAAAAGGTGATACCAACTTTATTGGGGGCATAAATGATGGTCGCTGTGTGGGATATGAAACACCATGCTCCTTTGCAACAGTGCAAATATTTAGAGAAGGAGAAGCAAGAAGAATAGCACAGACATCCTGGATTTTTTTCTCACTCTTTAATGAATTTCTGAGCTTTGTTCTGAAAACATGAGCACAATGCACCGGCATCAGCAATGATATGTTTCACAGCCACACTTAGAATTGGTTCTCTACTCCAACCTGTCACACTTGAGCATTTGTTGACATTGATGATTGCATTGTCAATAACAACTGCAACTCTGCTCAATTCTCACTGGAAAAATGCTCAGAAGGCAAGGGTATGCATAAAGTACATGTCGAAAAAAAATTTGAATTTTTTGGTTGAAAACTTAGCCTTCCCCTGACCATTCTGCTTAAAAAAGGTAACTATGAGTGATAGATTTGAAGCCATACATGTTCCTCATCCTTTTTTAAGAATTAAAAAAATACAGTGCTATGAATCTATGCTAGAAGGTCCTAAGTCCAAAAGTAGAGAACTCGAGATGTGTTGTTGCGTGAGCTATGAGGCGTTTTGCAACTCCCTACTGTCTTGCAACTCTGGCCAAACGATAGTACCTTGTTTACGCCACGGCTTGGCAACCGAATGGTGGCGGTAACAGGTCACCACACACTCGATTGCGGCTGCAATGCCATTGGAAGGTGCCGAAATTAGATTTTTCCGACATTGCACCGAGCCGCGGCTTTGCTGAATCAGCATACCATGACTCCGACTCAGAATCGTACCGTACGATTCTGGCCACTTCTGGTGCCGACATTCGAAGATTATTCCAATCCTTGATTGGCTGGGTCGGAGCTCTTGTCCAGCGGACATACCTTCTGTTGGCTGCAGGAGCCTGATCCTCGTTTCGCTCGTTTCCTTGAAGGGTTTGAAGTATTGAATCCGCAAGGATAGGCACATATTGACGGGTCTACGTACTGTACTCATCCGAGGGGGCACACATTGTCATCTGGGGCACACCTGTGAAATCCGTGTAGTGTGACGTGCATGAAGTTGGGCAAAACACAGACCACACGCACATGGTACGTTGAAACATACCTGCACATGCGATCACATGTTCCTAGCTAGGAGAATGTTTCCTACATCAGTGAGAACTTGGGATGCGGATACATTCAAGCCTGGTCATTTTAAAACAACTCTCGAAAAGAATGTTTTCCCCCGCAAATCCGAGGTGTGCCCACCTCCACGTGGGGAAACGTATAATCGACGAGACTTGGTCATCATATCGTCATGCACACACGTAGATCATCTGACGGCAAGTGTCATTCAAGGCGACTTGCCCCAAGGGCGAATCGATCCTCTCCAAACCATTTGTCATGCCGCTTTGGTCCCCCTCACCTGTATGGTATAACTAGACACAAAGCCGGCGACAATTCCTCTATATATCAATAGAAGATGATATTGGACTATAGCAGAGTTGACCCACGTTCGCCAAAACACCAGGTGATCATGATACGGTATTCCGGTCGCTTTCCACTTTTGGACTTGAGCAACGGGCTTACTGAGTTCATCACAGGCATTAATATTGCCATAACGCCTCCAGTGACCCAGGTCCCTAGTATAAAAGGCATCCGTTTGGGCGGCTAGATTATCGCGCCAAGTTCTTCTTTGCCCCACATGTATATCGAGCAAGAGAAGAAGTCTAAATCCTCGACAGAAAATGTGATCGATGATGACTTCAAGCTGTTGACTGCAGATGCCAGGCAGGCGGGAGAACGGGCACTGGTGCGTAAACTGGACAGCCGGCTGATGCCCACAATTATATTCATATACCTCTTGAATTACATTGACGTACGCAATCATCCATTTGTAAACCTCGTCGTGCTCACGTGTATTATGCATAGCGTGTTGCTGTTACTGCTGCGCGGCTGCAAGGCTTAGAGCAAGATATCGGATTGACAAGTGAGCGAGGTGGACTACCGTAGTATCCATGCTTAATCGATCCACTAGCTGTTCAGTATGACACTATTCTGGCCATTCTTTATGCTACTTATTGCCCGACACAAGTGAGCAAATTTTCTGTACAACCCATGCCATCTTACTCACACTATCTGCGACCAGATACCCTCCAACATGGTTTGTTTGTATACTATTCTTTATGAGTACAAGCCTGACCTTGATTGTCAACAGATTATGAGCTATATTTCACGGTTGGTTATGATTGCAGATATTTCGATCTAGTCAATACTAAGGAGACGCGCCTCAGACCATCAATTTATATTGGGGCTTGCGTTGTCACATGGGGTCTTACAAGTGCTTTAACTGGTGTCAGTTTGTTAGAAGTTGCAACTCGCGTTTGCTAACCGCCGCGCAGGTCACAAAGAATTTTGCGGGAATCATGGTTTGTCGTGTATTCATTGGTCTCCCCGAGGTAAAAAATTCCATTTTGATAAGCATGTGCGAGCTGAAAGAGTGTGGCTTTCCACAGGCTGCATTCTATCCTGGTATCATGTTTCTGCTTTCGCGGTGGTATACCAGGAAGGTGAACGTCGTGTTTTTAGAATTATAAATTGCCACTCATGTAACAAAATCAGGAGATCGCCGTGCGTTCAGCCTGGTTCTATTGTGGCTCTTTAATCTCGAATGCATTCGGAAGCGTGAGCTTGCTGTCATCACAGTGAACTATGACGCCTGATAACGTTCCTTTTTAGTTAATTGCAGCTGGAATTCTTGCAAGAATGCAAGGCGTACTGGGACTTGCGGCCTGGAGATGGTAAGACAAACACCCTATTCCAGGAGCAGTGTCCTAACCGGAGTTTCGTATCGCAGGCTGTTCTATATAGAGGTATATGTTATGTTACACCACGTCTGGATCTTCCGTGCTGATCAGCTACTTTCTCGTAGGGCGCCATCACCATGTTCTTTGGCTTCTTAACAATGTGCGTTTTTCGTGTTTTTATTCTTACTCAAAGCTGACGGTCACGGTCTTGTCCAGGTGGCTTCTTCCAGATTTTGTAAGCGGTCATTTTTAACCTGAGTTTCGGCGGGTCTGACACGGCATCACATAGCCCCATAACACTCGATGGCTTAACGCAGCGGAACGCCGCTTGAGTCAAGTTCGCCTTGCAGAAGACGCAGGGAGGCCGACAAGGATTCCGACGACCTCACGTAAGTCCAACTCGAGTTCCATCATTTCCTATTATTGACAAGGTGTTACTCCATACCACTTTTGTTAATTGGCATGTCACAGCATTTACGATGGCTTGGTGCTAGCTATCAAGGATCCAAAGACCATTATTTTCATGTTTATGGCTTGCTCACAACTTCTGGGCCTGAGTTACATCAACTTTTTCCCCACGTAAGTATATAGGCAGTCTTGCAACTATTACGCTAACATCGAGCGGGATAGCTTGACTGCAACGCTTGGTTTCAACACTACCGTTACATTTGTGATGGCAGCGTAAGCATGACATTCCGTTGTTATATTCACAACTATGGCTCACTGTCGTCTGATCGCTAGTCCTCCATGGATATTCGCGTCAATCTGTTGCGTACTCGCTGCATGGCATGCAGGTACGTTTGATTCCTGGTAATGCACCACAGTCATTTTGACAGAATGAATAGATAGGTCTGGAGAGCGATTCTTCCATATTTTTGGCTGGTCGTGGGTGGCCATCGTCGGATACATCGTCTCTCTATCCACTATGGCTACGGGCGGGCGATACTTCTCCTTGTTCCTCATGACCACTGGATATGCTGGTAAGTTCTAACTGGAACGCTAAACTTAAGCTTGATATTTTCGAAAGGATTTGCCTTGATATTGACCTGGGTTGCAAATGCCATCCCTCGTCCACCGGCAAAACGCTCCGTAGCCATGGGTCTTGTCAATGGGTTTGGAAACCTTGGTTATTTGTGAGGTCTCTATGGTCCGTGTAATGTCGGATTGCTTACAAGTTTCCATAGGATGGGCTCGTATGTCTGGGATCCTTCGTGGAGTCCTCAATACCATCAATCCATGATTATAGCACTGTGTAGTCTCGTTTTGTCCACAGGATTAGGCTTCCGTGAGCAGTCTCACAACTTGACCACTCTGATGTACTCACCTATTGATAGTAATGCGATGGATTTTAATCAAAGAGAATAAGCGCATGGATACGGAGGAGAAAACATTAATGGAAGGCCCTGGTCGCGAACGTATTGAAGAAGCTGCTAGATTGGAAGGGATTACGTTCGAGGAGGCTGTGAAACGGAGGAAGGGCTTCAGGTATCTGTATTGATCTTTTGAGAGACGCTCGATAGAGCTGGACTCCTGTAAGTTAAACTTCGCGCGGTGACTTGATTGAAATTAAATAATAATGGATACATGACCTTTACACTCTCGTGTGCAGTGTGATAGAGGCTATACACGGAGTAAGTCTTACTGTCTCAGTGGTCGTGGTCGACAAGCAACGCTGGGGTAAACTGCGTACAAGAGAGACTTTAAATATTAGACTTCAAGAGGACCAAGACGGGAGAAGCAACCGGCTATAGTAACAGCGGAAGGATAGTAGAAGGTGAAGAAAGCTGAAAGATTCACCCGGAGGCTACTCCTCCGGGGCTCGCACCGTGTGTGCCCTGCTCTTCTCTTCTCATCGCTATATTGCAGTGTTTAAACTTGAAGCTTGAAGTTTCATGCATGGTGTCAATTATCCGCAGCTGGGATTTTGTAACTTGGAGTGATGTACGGATATCGATCCGAGCGGCTAGTATCTAGTAGTATGCACTGGTACTATTAATCTATTACATAACAGCCCGGCCACAAGTTGGCAAGTTTAATCACCAGCAACTTGACTTTCAGCTTCCAACAATCAATGTTAATCGTGTTCCATATACCACACCCCAGAAATTTGGTCCTTATGGTATCTGACCGAACATCATGTGTAATTCAAGCAACGCTGCCCTGTTTTATTGACCTAGTGCGTTCCGCAAATAGCCAGTGGAATGAAATTATGTACTCAATATTCAATCAGTTGTGCTTCCGAGTTGCGGTTCTAGAGTTGACCCACAGAATTCCCAAATCGCTATGAGGATCACGGACTTTCTAAAAAGCTCTCGGACAACTTGAAATTGCTCGACCCTCCAAGTCCTTCCTGGACTGCTCATTTGACCGCTATCGTGTTCGTTGGTGCCAGTTCGAAATCAATACCAAGATCATGGCACACCCTGTTCTATGGAGAGGAAAAACGTTCTTCTACCCTATCGGCAATACATCTGCAGTCTGCCTCACGCAGGATCTTTGTCCAACTGAAAAAGCAGACGTACTGCTTCTTGCGTGCGGCGATCCGAGGCATATTCTTTACACTGTATATGCAAACGGCACTGGCTTGCAAGGTAAGAGCACGTTCCTATCTGATGTAGTGGCGAACTAATGTTCCGTGCTTAGCGTCACGAAAACTGGACTTCACTTGCTGCGACCTGGAGAGTGCAGTCATTGGTGAGCTCAAATCTAGCACTCAATGTGTCTTCCTGGATGAACGATCCAAACAGCCCGCAACGTTATCTTATTCACCCTCCTTGCTGACGAAGGTGCTGTGGAGAAAGTGCCGCAAATCTGGAACATCTTTTTCCACTTTTTCCTCGACAAAGCCTCCCATGACCTGCTCATATCACAGTGCAGGAGGTTGGTTGAGTTGTCCAGCGATCTGGATAGCTGGAACAATGGTCCTTACGGTCATTTCCTTCGTATGTGCACTAGTGATACTCTCGCCGAATTGCGGCGCCTTTGGCAGCTCTACGTCAAGACGACAACCTACTCTCCCAGTGAGACGAAAGCATCTGAATCCGCATATGCTGCTGATGTCAAGGCTTCCAAGGCGCAATTTGAATTCGTATTTACAGCAAGTCGGGCAGCCGGGCCACTGTCAATGTATATGCTAAAGATGGCGGGTGTTCACTACAACATTTTCTGGGAGACAGGCATATGTTCGGCTGTCTCTACGAGACCCTCGGAGGTCTCACATCCAAATCCAACCTTCGCATACTCCATGGTCGGTGATAAATTTGCGGTCCACTATGGAACGGATATTCTCTCTTGCTTTCATTTGGCAGAAGCGATTGCGCCAGCTGTCGGAAGCTCTCGCTGCCCAGGCCAATTTACTCTGAAAGACGTAGTAAATGTCTGTAAGACGCAATTTTCCAGGTGGTGCGCTTCGGTTTCCAAGGCCTTGGGCAGCCAAAATCCATCTTCTTCGAGCCTGCTCGTCATACGCTGCTTTGTGGGAGATGCTCTGAGCTTGTGTCAAGCTCTTGGCTACTCCAGCACCACGAAATCGACATCCACACCATTCCCCGTTGCTCCTTGGAAGAGCGCATGCATTACCTTTGATCCTAACGCCTACGGATCTAGTACGCAGTCACCCGCGCCGACCACATTCAATGTCATCGATACGTCCAACCTTCTTGATTACGCTGGTGTGTTGAACATCATTGCTGTGGCTTCTCCCATTCTTCAGCGAACTCCATCCGCTACGTTGTACACGGAAAGTCTTTCGAGTAGCCCAGACGACACGTTGGCCAATCAACTTTGTGGAGATATTGCGACTGTGGGTCTGCTCCTTGGCTTGATTCCTGCATGCTTCATATCGCAGTTCACAAACCGGTCGAACATGCATGAGCACATTGTGCGCCGGTCGCTAGATGCAACCCAGAATCACGAGCGCCTAGCCTGGAAGTTTATTGGCGGTGCTGAGAAACTCCTGACTGATCTTGACTGCCCCATCGACATCGCTCCGGAGCAGCTTGCAGGCGTTTTCCTCAATATCTATCTCAACATGTTTTCTCACGAGAACGTGGCACGAAGGTTGACCCTAACCAAACTGTCCGGGATCGTACATTAGCATCGTCGTTCGTTTGTGGAGATTCTGAGTGTCGTCAAGAGGAGGGTGATCACAGACTGGGGTTCGACTATGAACATGCTTCATAGAAAGATTCAGAATGACAAGACCCTCATAACCGGAAGGAACTTTTACCAAGATCTCTGCTGCCAGCTGCACCTTGTCGGTGTTTTCGATGTGGATTGGCTGTCCCTACAAAAGGTGCAGGAGGTGCATCGTGTCCGAAGGCCCTTTGTCTTCCGCGATTGGAAGACGCTCCCGCAAATGCTATGCGTCGTCCTTGTTGTTCCTCGGGATCACCTCCAGCCGCTCTTACCTGATCTTGATGAGACTGGAACACCTGTGTTACAGTGCGACCTGAGGGGCGTAGCAACCCAAAATGCGTTTTCTGCCATCAATACAGTTTTTGGTACCATTTCGACCAGCGGCCAAGGTGATAGGAAAACTGCAACCATCAAAGAAGACACCACTGGACGTTATGGAACTTCTCCTCTAGTGGTGTGGTTCTGGGTGCCATCGATTGTGTTGATGAACGAGTGTCGTTTATCGGTCGTGTTATCTGTTCTCTCCACTCCAGCGACTGGCACACTGGCCACAAAGCGGGGGCTCGATATATTCCGCGCGGACCTGGGAGACGAGAAATTCATACATATTCTTCGACAGCGTCCCAACGCCGCCCCAGGGGGTCCCGAGGAGAAGAATATGCAAATCAGCGGTCATCCCATGAAGACGTCTGGTGTATGCGCATTCGTCACGTTAGACAAAGAATACAAGACACCTCTGTCGTTCACCACTCGTGTGGATATCGTTGAACCGGAGATGAAAGCTTCCCTGACCAGCGGTGCTACTCCCACTGTGAACCAAGTTTCCATGCATTCGATCGCCATCGTTCTTGGAGACAAGTCTTTGAAATTCCCTTTCCCGCTTCCTAGTGACGCCAAGAAAGCCAAGTTACGAATTGCACGAAAGTCGCTATACATCGAAGTGCGTTTCTTCTACCTCTATCTCAACAAATACTCATGTCGGACTCGGCGCAGATCATCGTGCCCTTGAAACTTAATCTTGGAGAAACCGACTCGGACATGTTCCCTGTTATCTCACACGGAGGCGATCTTGCTCTATGGAACATGCATCGCGTCAACCTCGACCAATGCATGCCTTTCAGCATTGCTGATAAGAAAGCTCTTGGCTGGGTCAACCCTCATGTTTCCCTTATGATGTCTGATCGTGAAAGACGCATCCCCAATGGATTGACTACAGGGACCACGCTGCTTGGTGTCAAGCGTTCGCTTCATTTCATCTTTGGGCACGCAAGCGGTCTCGCGGAAGGCAAACCCCCCCTATGCTTCGCCTTGCAAGTGAATGAGGAATCGGAGATCTTTGTCGTGATTTACATCACAGACCTCCGCTTGGACGTCGGCTCCCATACCATGGTTGCTGATGCTTGGGTGATGCCATCATCATCTTGCTCGTCTGATAAGGCCGAGGATTTCAGCCAGATTTGTACTTATCTGAAACCCGGTAATGTGAAGATGGTTGGGATGGGTGATGAGGAGAGGAAGGCATGGATGCACCTCCTCGTGGCCGCGACGGAGCGCTGCCGTACCTGGGAGCACAAGACCAACTGCGAATACCGCGTACAAGGCGCTATTCCCCTGACGTTAGATCCAGATGAGGATCCTATTTGCTCGTGTGGTGCCGGGGTGGGGACAGAATCATTTGTGAAGAAATACCCGATGCTTCGACCGCTTGCGCCATTTGTGACGAGGTCAGTGATCAGTCCGCTATTCGCGCTGTCATACGTTGAAAAGGTTGGCAATTTGGAAGATATTATCGCTTTGAATGTGCAACCGATGCCTGCACCGGCAGCAGTGGTGCGTAATATGTGTGCTGCTTGTGGAAAGGAAGGAGGTGATTCTGGGTCGTTATTGGTTTGCAGTCGGTGCAAGGATGTGCGGTATTGCTCACAGGATTGTCAACGTGAGGACTGGAAGGGGCACAAGAAGAGTTGTGTAGCACCACTTTCTGAGGCGATCATTCATCAATGAGTAGATATTATGTCGATTATTTTTGCCAGTGAATTTGCAGATTGTTCACACCAAAATTGCCGTATCTAAATTGAAGTGTGCGGCATATCGGGATTCGGAAATGACTTTCTTCCTGAACCGTTGGCTGGCATTGCCTGGCAAATTACAACACTCTCGATTATTCTCTCCCTGCGCATGGTACAATGGGCTCAATTAGAATGGACCTGCTTTTCTGTCTGTGTCATGACTCTTTTCAGCGGTTCGTGTTCGCACTATAAAATATGCCGGACCCCATGTTTTACCTTAGTTTGCTTACTGAGTCGAGTACATCTCCGAGGCTCAGCTATAAAAGTCAAGGTCAACGAGTTGAGTTGCAGGTTCCGTTACTAGCCCAGGACATAATACTCTGAGATTCGCATATGATGTGCCAATCACTTCTTTAGTACAGGCTCTTCCCATATCCCTTCTGGAGAACATTTCACCCACTGCCCAGCCCATCCTCGATCCTCCTTGTCATTATGCGTCACCGCACCATCATTCCCAGTCATTTGAGATGGCCAGCCTATATGACTTGAAGGTGGGTCACTCCAGAGTCCATATCACTGTCATGTCTCTTTCGTGATCCTCACGCTAAATCTACGGTTATCAGCTCAATGTCTCTCCCAAGCACACTCCCACAGGCATTTACATATCGACGTGAGGAGACGCTGAAAATGATCCATGAAAGTAATACTGTGCCTTGTAAAGTCAACAGAGAATTTCGGATGCGATCCGAGGACTGATATTCCATTTGTAGATCATCGCAGTCACCTGAATCATCAGTGGAGATCAGGGCATCCTTTGGGCTCGATCGAATGCTAGGCAATGGTGAAGTTTGGGGAAAACTTCAAACAGCGTGGGATGAGCTGCTCGATCATGGAGATGCGCTGTCTTGTAATTTATTTCCTCCTCTTTCATGTAAATCCACTAATCATGCTGTAGATATCTCAAAAAATCTTGTGCAACGCTTCAACCCCCCGAATCCCTATCAAGTTCTAAAGGACAGGAATGATCTGGCCTGCCAACATGCTCGTCGACAGACCGCATATATCCTGTCACACTGTAAAATCCAGGTAATTGCATAGCAGCAGTGAGACGAATTGCCTCATCTGGACTTGATTCATCGCGGCAAGCGAACAAAAATGCGAACTCTGGACTTTGCAAGTGAGATCGGATAATGCCCCTGATGGTCAAAGGACCGTCACGCATTGTAGGAGAAGATTTGAATGGTTTTGATTTGGCATGCCAGGTGAAGCCATTGGGTTCGGCCTAATGCATTGGATGCTCCTTGATTGCTGTCCACAAGCGATGTAATGGTAGGATGGGTGTGATATGCTGAACAAGATATTGAATCGCGCACGAGGGTAAACGTTCATCGCGAACTACGTTTCGTCCTGACTCAATCATGAAATTCCAAATCAGTCAGGATCGTCCTATATACTTTGGGAGCTAGCCTAGAACCAAGCTCCGAGTCCATGGGCCGATGTTCACGGATCTTCTTGCCTCGTGTTGCACGTACCCTTCAAGTCCTTCCTGATTTCAACCTGACTTGCTCTTTGACTTGTATCATTATTGTTTTCACCAGCTACTAGCAGCTTGACATCAACACCGAAATCATGGCACACCCTGTCCTATGGAGAGGAAAACCATTCTTCTATCCTATTGGCAATACATCTGCAGTTTGTCTCACACAAGATCTTTGTCCATCTGAAAAAGCAGACGTACTCCTTCTTGGGTGCGGCGACCCAAGGCATATCCTTTACACCGTATATATAAACAGCACGGGCCCACAAGGTAAAAGTAACGTTCATATTTTGATAGAGTGGCGCGCTAATTCTCCGTGGTCAGCATCACGAAAACTGGACTTCACTTGCTGCGACCTCGAGAGCGCAGTCATCGGTGAGTCCAAATTTAACACTCGGTGTGTCTTGTTAAGCTAATATACCAAACAGCTCGAAACGTTATCTTATTCACCCTCCTTGCTGATGAAGGTGCCGTGCAGAAATTGCCACAAATTTGGAACATCTTTTCCATCTTTATCTCGACAAAGCTTCCCATGTCCTGCTCATATCGCAATGCAGGAAGTTGATTGATCTATCCAGCGATCTCGATAACTGGCACAATGGTCCTTACGGTCATTTCCTTCGTATGTGCACTAAAGACACTCTCGCCGAGTTGCGACGCCTTTGGCAGCTCTACGTCAAGACGACAACTTTCTCTCCTAGCGAGACGAAAGAATTTAAATCCACATATGCTGCTGATGTCAAGGCTACCAAGACAAAGACCGAATTCGTGTGCGTTTCAAGCCGCGCAGCCGGGCCACTGGCAATGTATGCGCTCAAGATGGCGAATGATCACTACAACATTTACTGGGAGACAGGCATATGCTCTTCCGTCCCTAAGAGACCCTCGGAGGTCTCACATCCAAATCCAACCTTGGTGTACTCCTTGGCTGGTGACAAATTTGCGGTCCACTATGGAACAGATCCTCTCTCTTGTTTTCATTTGGCTGAGGCGCTTGCGCCAGCTGTCGGAAGCACTCGTCATCCAGAGCAAGTTACTCTAACAGGACGTAGTATATGTCTGCAAGATGCAGTTTTCTCGGTGGTGCACTTCAGTTTCGAAGGTCTTACGCAGTCAAGGTTTGCCTTCAAGCCCGCTCATCATACGTTGCTTTGTGGGAGATGCTCTAAGCTTGTGTCAAGCTCTCGGCTACTCCCGCACCACGAAATCTATATCCACGCCATTTTCTGTCGCACCTTGGAAGAGTGCATGCATCACGTTTGATCCTGACGCTTATGGAACTGGTATACAGTCTCCCGCGCTCACTACATTCAACATCATTGATACTTCCAATCTCCTTGATCACATCGGCATGTTGAACATCCTCGCTGTTATTCCTCCTATTCTTCAGCGAACGCCATCTGCTACATTGTACATGGAAGGTTTATATGACGGCAGCCCAGCAGACACGTTTCCACAGCAACTCTGTGGAGATATTGCGACCATTGGGCTGCTGTTCAGCCTCATTCCTGTGTCCTTCATTTCACAGTTCACGAACCGGTCGAATATGCATGAGCTCATGCGAATCGCACCAGAGGATTTAGCTCACAATCAAATTCACGAGCGCATCGCCTGGAAGCTGCTCGGCGGGCCTGAGAAAGATGTGACTGATCTTGACCAACCCATCGGCATCGCTCCGGAGCAGCTTGCAGGCGTGCTCTTCAATGTTTATCTCGACATGTTTTATTATCAGAACTTAGCACGAAGTATGAGCATGATGAAGCGGATTTCGTCATCGATCATATTCTCTGATATTCACTACCATCGTCGTTCGTTCGCGGAGATTTTAGGTGTCGTCAAAAGGAGGGTGACCGCAGACTTGTGGACCCAAAGCATGAACATGCTTCATGGCAAGATTTCGGGTGACAGGACCCTTCAGATTGGGAGAAACTTTTACCTAGATCTCTGCTGCCAGCTGCACCTTCTCGGCATTTTCACTACCGATTTTCTATCTCTACCAAAGGTGCAGGAGGTGCATCGCCTTTCAAGGTCTATTGTCCTTCACAATTGGAAAACACTCCCGCAAACTCTCTGTTTTGTCCTTGTCGTGCCTCGGAACCGCCTCCAACCACTCCTACCGGCTCTCAACTACGCTGGAAAAGCTGTGTTGCAGTGTGAAGTGAAGGGGGAAAAGACCTTGCAAACGTTCTCTTGTATCAAAACGGTTTTTGGGACCGTCAAAATCAGTGGCAAGGGCGATGGAAAAACTGCAACCATCGAGGAAGACACCACTGGGCAGTATGGAACTTCCCCTCTTGTGGTGTGGTTCTGGGTACCGTCCGCTGTGCTGATGAACGGGTCTCGCCACACAGTCACGTTGTCTATTCTATCCAACCCAGCGACTTGTATGTCGCTCGTCAAGACTCGGAAGCTAGGACCCGACCTTTCCTTATTCAGTGCGGACATCGGAGATGAGGAACTCGTGCACATACTGCGACAGGATCCTGATGCTTGCCCAGAAAGTCTTGAAAAGAAGAATATGCAGATTGGCAGTCATCTCATGAAAACGTCTAGCGCATGCACCTTTGTCACGTTGGACAAAGAATGCAAGAAACCTCTGACGTTCACCACTCGTGTGGATATCGTTGAACCAGAGATGAAATCTTCCCTGGCCAGCGGTGCTTCACCTGTTGTGAACCAAGTTTCTATGCATTCAGTCGCCATCGTACTTGGAAACAAGTCTTTGCAGTTACCTTTCCCACTTCCTGTCGATGCCAAGAATGTCAAACTTCGCATTGCACGAAAATCGCTGTATATCGACGTTTGTTTTCTCTTTTTCTCTATCTGTCCAAATCCTCATTTCTGACGGTGCAGGTTATCTTGCCCCTGAAACTTGCTCCTGGAGGAACCGATCTGATGGACATGTTCCCTGTAATTCCGCAGGGAAGCGATCTTGCTCTCTGGAATATGCACCGCATCAACCTCAACCAATGTGTGCCTTTCAGCATTGCCAACAAGAAGGCTCTCAGCTGGATCGACTTTCACACCATCCTCATGTTTTCTGAGCGTGAAAGACGCATTCCCAGGGGTTTGACGACAGGGTCCACACTGCTGGATGTCAAACGTACACTTCAATCAATCTTTCGGTACGCAAGCGGTATTGCGGATGGTGAACCCCCTCTATGCTACGGCTTGCTGGAAGAACAAGCACTGCTTGTTATAATCTTCATCACTGATCTCCGCTTGGACCTCACCTCGCATGCCATGGTTGCTGATGCTTGGGTGATGCCGTCTTCTGCCTCGTCTGAGCAGACTAGCAGCAATATGAAGCAGTTGGGGATAGCTGTTGAAGAGAGGAAGGCATGGATGCACCTCCTCGTCGCTGCGACGGAGCGCTGCCGTACCTGGGAGCACAAGACCAACTGCGAGTATCGTGTGCAAAGCGCTATCCCTCTGACGTTGGAACAACAAGAGTCCTATTTGCTCTTGCGGTGACGGAATGGGGACAGAGTCATTGTGAAGAACTACACGATGCTTCAACCGCTTGCGCCATGTGTGACGAGGGCAGTGATCAGTCCGCTGTTCGCGCTATCGTACATTGAGAAGATTGGCAATCCGGAAGATCTTGCTCTGAATGCTCACCCAACGCCTGAACCAGCAGTAGTGGTGCATCATACGTGTGCTACTTGTGGAAAGGAAGGAGGTACTTCTGGGTCGTTGTTGGTTTGCAGCCGGTGCAAGGTTGTGCGGTATTGCTCACAGGGTTGTCAACGCGATGACTGGAAGGGGCACAAGAAGAGCTGCATAGTACTATCTTCCTAAGGCAATCATTCGATATGATGTCGATTATTTTTGCTGCCAGTGAATTCGCAGATCATAAATGTTGTTCATGCCAAAATTACTGATAAGCTTCACAAGGTTTAGCCTAGGTGGCGATAAGCTAGTATCGACCTTTGCTTCCCAAGGTTATATTTTGTTTCCACGCCAACAGACATTGTTTCACAAGATAGGTGGTCATAGGTGGTAATCTACTGTTAGTTGGATGTTAGATATGGATGGAACGTCACCATCAAGAATAATATTCAGCTTCGAAAGGGGATATCAGGTGGGTAGGAGTGAATAGGTCATTCCTACATCGTTATCAATGGTAATATTCAGCACATAAAAACAAAGCGCCTACGGTATGATGTCCCCTTCATATTATTTGATCCCATATCACGTCCTTAACTAATGCGTCTCTACTCTGTCCTCGCCGTTGTTGCTGCTTTAACAGCATCAATTTCCTGCCAGTGATGCTACCAGCGACGTTGCCAATGAATACTGTCCTTTATTTTGCGTGCGTGATAGCACTTGCTCACCTTGCGAAGGGGGGTTTTGTGTGAGTATCAGTAGTTTGGTGTCCTGGAATTGACTACATGACTCACCGGCATGATAGAGCTTCTTTATATGCTTCTAGTGTGGCAGTAAGTCGTGTTTTTGCTTTCGTAATGGTGCAGTATGGTTCATGACACGACATGTGAAGCCTCAATCAGATGCTCGGCTATTGGGGTGGAATAAGGACTTTGGTGGTGGCAGAGGCGAGATTGGGGTAATCAGACGGTGGGGAATCGGGATGACATCTATTTCGGAGGTTGGAGATTGAGGAGTCTTGTGGTGTCATAGTCCTTGTAAGCTAGGAGACTGTACAAAGCCGGTTTTCTGTGAGCTGGCTTAGCGAAAAATAGTCAGGGAAGGACAGGATACTCACCATAGATCTGAATGTGCTGAAGTGGCCTCGATTCAACCTCGTACTTACCTATGCACAATTCAGTGTAAATTGGCGGGCCTAGTTCACAACGCTACGGTCAGCTGCTGTCGTTATCGCCTGCACAACCAGTCATATCGTTAGGCAGACCTTACTTGTTTAGCAAGTTTAGCTGAACCCGTCATTTTACCTTGCCCATTCTTAGCCAAGTGGTTAATAGGGTTCGAAACCTGCTGACAATCCTTGATCGCATCTGAAAGTTCATGGAAAGGTCATGGAATGTCAATCATAAGAGTCATGGCCTAGTTGTAAACAGATTCGAAGTCTGTTCTTCGTGGATGGTGCGGGTCCGAAACCCGCTGACAATAGTTTTTCTCTATGGTCGTACCTTGGGCATGAGCTTGTGATCAGAGAGGTGAACAATCCGACTTTATGACCAAGTTGTTAGTAACAGATTCGAAGTCTGTTGCTCCTCAATGTTGCAGGTTCGAAACTTGGTGAAAATAGTTTTTATCTGTGGTCGCACCTTGGACATGAGCTCGTGGAGAGATCTTCGAATGCGAACAGTAAGACTTTATTACCAAGCTGTTAACAGATTCGAAGTCTGTTCCTCCTGGATGGTGCCGGTTTGAAACCTGCTGACAATAGTTTTTCCCTATGGTGGCACCTTGGGCATGAGCCCATGGGGAGGTCTTCGAACATTCCACATAGGACTTGATGACAAAGTTGTTAATAGATTCGAAGTCTATTCCTCCTGGATGCTGCAGGTTCGAAACCTGTCGACACCTTTTTCTCTAAGATCTGGATGTTGCGCATCCTTGTACAATGGCAGTCGTTTATTGGGAGCAATATTGAATTGCATGTGTTGTCAAATACCTTGTATCGTAGTGATATCTACTCTAACGTGAAAGTTCGGAAAGAACAGAAAGCTTTTAGCGGGAGCTGGAAACAGACGAACTTGTTTGTCTGGTGCGTAAAAGACGCGGGAACCACCTTGTGAAAACTGCAAGGCAGCTGATGTCTGGAACATATTCAACGTACAGCGGGGAGGGGGTTCTGATACTAGTAGTTGCACTAGTACTTCAGGTCTGCAACGTTGCTGGGGTGGCTGCACCAATCACATTGGATGTCCCTGCTGCTGCTTGAGGTGTCAGCGTGGGCTTACTGGCGAGGAGGACGTGGTGGCTGCGCCAACTTGTATACACAGTGGGCATTAGCGGTGTGCTACGGGACAACATCAGCATCACGAGATGGATATCAAAAGTTTGGGAAAACTTACATATTTGCCTCGCGTCACAAAGACGGCCACAAGGGGAATCCTGTATGAGCGAGATGGCCCTTGCGAGTAGGGGAGTTGGAAAAGAGATGATTTATCATGTTATTCATTCCGAACCCTTCGGCGTGGCGAGTAGTGCAGCAGCGCAGTTGTTGCGTCCAGGTGGAGGACGTAAATGAAACTATGAAAGAATGGTGAGACGTGTACCGACACATACTGGTTATGTCGCACACAGTGGAGCAGTTGAGTGCAGCTCAAATCCAATGTACACAACCGACAACATTTAGCGAGGCTCGAAGAAACGCACCATTCAATTTCAAATTCATCTATGCACTTCCCGCCATTCGTAGCCCGATAGTGTTGTCATTAATAGCGTTGACGAGAAGGATATCGTCAAATAAAAGTGGTAGACCATTGACGTCCTCGGTGTGCCCTTCAAAGGTTCAGATGTCGCTACTGAACAAAAATAAATCGCGATTTGAGTTGATCTGATTGTGCCTAAGATATGACAGCTCATGGTAAATCACGGTGAATAATGGTGTATGATCAATGACCTGAGTCAAAAACTTACGAAGGTATAGCGCAAGATTGCCATGGCCGTGTCAGAGAACAAGGAAATTCAAAAGTTGTGCCCCTCGGTTGATGTGCTTTGGAATTAGCTGATCTCCTAGTTTGCCTCCCATCATCTGATTTTTGCGTATTCGATCGCCCAACCATGCAATGCAGAGTCATTTGAATCAGACACAGTCGGATAGTTGATGCTTGTGCTAGCAGCGTGCGTGGACACGTCTGGGTAGCGAGCAGACGTGTAGTAGGTGTACTCGGAGACATGGAAGATACAGTCACGGCAGATACAACAACAGGAGATTCGATGGGTGACGACAGCGGGACACGTAACGGAGGCGATGGATTCGCCTGTCGACAAGGGAGAATCGAACATCGACGGGTTTCTCATGAGGTCTGCGTTGCGGCGGTGACAAGCTTTAGCTTCGTCTTCGGCTCCTCTGTTGGCCCGGTCTGGGTTTCGCAGACAAGGCGCACACACGTGATGTGAGTCAAATTTAATTTCAGATAGTTTGTTCGCTCCTTCTGGTGGCTGTGACAGAACGGAAGTAGTACCAGTACTCATATATCGGCATATCTGCGGTTCACGAGTTCTTTGATGAAGTTCAATTTCCAACCTACACACTCCAGATCTCCAGATATGATAGATCCGAACCGCTATGAACCGCATGAATGATGTGGAGGATAAGCTAAGGCACCGTGCAGGAACGGCCCACCAAGGTATGGATAATGGTAAAAGCCGGAAGGGCTCAGCGAGAACTGAATGACAGACGCAAAGTCCACTTGACAAGCCTCTAGCAAATATATAAGGTATCAAGTGATTGTAACCGAAAAGGCTTTGAACACGGATGTAGCGGCTAACAAGCCCACTGCAAGCCCCCATACCTCTCAACATCATCACATCTATCTATCATAAGCACAGATTATTTGATCCCGCAGAGGCAATTCGTGTCATATGTGCGCTCTACTTGAGCCCCTGGGCCTTGCTGAAGCGTTCTCAAATAATTTTGAATGATTGGCGCCACTGTTTCATGTGATTGAGCTTGATTGAGTGACCACATCAACGTGCGCACTTTACTTGAGCCCCTTTACTAACGCGTTGTCGAATAATCTGGAACACTTATCGAGCGGCTCTAAGCGGTTTTCTTTTGGACCCTGTTGCTAAACAAGAGAAAAGGCAGTCGAGTTACCCTTGTACCACGGTGATGGCCAGACTGTGGAGACATACGAATGTTCATTTCCGCTGGGAACAAAGAAGTCACGGATCTCAGCTTGAATGGTTCCATGGTCTGGATTGAGGTCACAAGCAAGTTACATTACGTACATGTCGAACGTTAAGCTCTGAGCCCCTGATCCGAGTGTTGAGCCTACGTACATCCATACTCGTCTGAGGTTCTTCAGTTCCTTGGAGTCCCATTACTTTTCACAGGTGCGAGCAATCACAAGTCGTCCATGACCGGACGTATCCTTATAAAACTATCGACGAGGGATCAGTGCTCAGCGAAGTCAAGAGGTGCAAAGCATGCGCAACCATTTATTGCAATTGAGAAGTATTTCAAATACCTCAATGAACCGAACTTGATCGCGAAGTTGGAGTCATTTGACATGGGTATTAATGTTATGGTCAGATTCAAACATGCTTGGTATTGATTTAATTTGTCCTGTCTATCTCATCAGGACGAAGAATGATTCTAAATATATTTTCCTGTTCAAGGGGCACTCAATAGGGAGATGGGATTTGGTGATGTAGTTAAACGATTTACGCGCAGGCAGTGGCTTCAACTTACCGCTAGCAGTTTTTCAGAAATTCTGTACTGGGGGTTGAATAAAGGGAGCTCAGCAGCATGTCGTATATCCACCATTATTTTGTTAACCGGAAGAGCGAGCAACTCGCCAGCGCCTATCTTAGTGTTCGGTAGCGCTATTCGAAGAAGAGTTAAGTTGAAGGATCTGGTGACCAGGTAGTCATCAGTTATGACACGATTCCTGCTGCGCTTCGGAGATAAAATGTCGTAGAATGTCATACAATGAAAGGAAGCGAGCCAAACCTGCACCCCCATGATCATGAGGCCAAAACACTTGACATCACACCCGGCCTGGGTTAGACCAACAGCCGAGGGACTTTATCCAGAGCCAGACTCGGGGCTAATATCCAGCAGTGCTCATCGTATAAAGAGCCTGCGATGTACACTGTTTTTCTTCAGTTCATCCACTCTACAACCAGGTTAGATATCGTCGATTAGCCTTGCATCTTATCGTTGTCTGACATTACCCTACAGACACAATATGTCTTACTCAATCTCAGTCAGAACCGCCGACACTACGTCCCTCAACCCCGGTTTCACGCTTGTCGAGAAAACCGTATGGTACTACGCCAATGGCGGGACGTGGTCCAACACAGAATCAATCCAGACCCTCGTCATGGGCGGCAGTGGTACGTCTGGTACGCTCCGCTACAGAAGTGGATCTGGGGAAGAGTTCCTCGTGGCATTGGGCGTCCACAACTACAAGAGGTGGTGCGACATCGTCACTGACCTCGCGCCCGGTGACACGTGCATGAAGATCCATCCCAAGTACTACGAGGATGGCACCCCTGAGAACGCGATGCTGTGGAAACAACTGTCTGAGATCGATAAGAAGAGCAAAAAGGGAACTAACATCAATGTTAAGTACGTCGAGGAGCTTGAAGGGGGGAAGGCCTTCATCGTTCATATCACCATTTCTTGAATATCTCATGTATACATTCTCGTACCAAGGCAGTTGTCGAGAGATGCAGAACGAATGTACTACTAGTATGTCAATATCATGACGAGGATTGCGGAACACTTGACAAGCACTCACGCAAGAATGAATGTAATCATGTTAACATGGAAAGTGATACTGTCACACTAGATGAAACGTCGTTCGTTGGCTACCGGTGATGTTCAAGGCAACTTTGATCATAGCGGCTACTCACCTAGTCCCCAACTCTATTTTTCTGGGATCCCCAATTCAGACCCAAGCCAATTTCACACCGTCAGGTACCCGCAAATTTTCACTGGCTGTTGAAAGCTAAAATTAAGCAAACATAATGTGCTCGAGCCTATCCAGGCAACGAAATGGAATCAGGTGTTAGTCGAATAAGTTAAATGCACAAATGATATGTTCGCCATCCAGCGTAAATTCCAGGGAATAAATCATCCACCCGTGAAAGGCCGAGTCAACTTCAATTGGCACAATATGCATCCTGCTTCGCTATTTTGTGGTTCCTTATCATCGCTTGAATGACGGAATACTTCTCCCCGACATTGAGATGCTTGGCTTCTTGTAGCATACCGTTCAGACGTTCATCATCCATAGTCATGACGGCAAATATTGTCTCGTCACTCAGCTTATAAAAGTTTGCGTCTTCCGATACTTCGTCAGATATCGCGGTATAGTAGTTGTTGGCCACGGTCCTTTTAATGAGAGAAAGTGATACATGGAAGACGGCGGCGATCTCTTTATGGTTCCACTTGCCACGTTTTGGGAGGGCACAAACTAATGCTCGTTTATTTCGGTCGAGTTTGATTTTATTTTGACCCCTTCACGAATCATCAACACAGAATTTCTCATGTGGTATGACTATACTTACACATTGTATTATCTTGGTTTCTTTACAGTTAGATGATTATTCGCACAAGATTTCGGATTATATTCAGGCTCATCTGACAATTCGTCCTGCTCGACCTCGATGATCGTCGTTATACTGTGAGATAGATTGCCAGTTAGGTCGTCCCGACTTGGGGCACATTTGGGGCTCCTAAGCTTTTCATAATTATGTTCAAGTCATCAGCATGTATGTTTTATTAACAAATTGTGAAACGTACGGCCAATTCTTTCGAAGTTTCTGAACATACTATTGGCTGCTACTAAGTAGTAGTCTTGTTGGGAATCCTATGTAGGCCATTGCGCCACGCCTAGCAGTCGAGGCTCCCGACCCCCGGGTACCATATGTGCCGATCAAATAGAAAATATCTTTTATCTTGGTGAATAACAGTTACAAATATCGTTGATTGGCTGCTGCCGGCAGCTTTTCCACTTCAACCTTGCAATGTGATTTCAGGTTACCTGTTACTCTAGATCTCGCGCCGACTGGACATCTCATGTGCGCAGGTTGCTATTGTTCATGTCAGCGACATTTTATACATGTAAACGCAGTCATGATACATGAAATCAGCGCGAGGGTGCACTACCCTTTTTATCATTAATCAGGATCGTCCTTTGTACCTTGCAACTCCGAGCTAACCTAGAAGTTAACGTTCAGGACCAAGCTTTGAGTCCATGAGGCTTTCGGACCTTCTAGTAACAGAACCTCGTTCAGTCAACGTGTTGTCTGTACCCTTCAAGTGATCAAGTTCTCCTGCCCAGCTCGTTTGATTTATACATCTTCACTTCCACCAGCTAGCTGCTCGAAATCAACATCCAAATCATGGCCCACCCTGCCATATGGAGAGGAAAACAGTTTTTTTACCCTATCGGCAATACATCTGCAGTTTGCCTCACACAGGATCTTTGCCCATCTGAAAAAGCAGACTGTGCTGCTTCTTGGATGCGGCGACCTGAGGCATATCCTTTACACTGTATATGCAAACAGCACGGGATTGCAAGGTAAACGGCATATATCTTGATAGAGTGGCACGCTAATGTTCTGTGCTCAGCATCACGAAAACTGGACTTCACTTGCTGCGACCTCGAGAGTGCAGTCATTGGCGAGCTCAGATTCAACACTTGATGCGTACTGTAAAGCTAATGTATCAAACAGCTCGTAATACTATCTTATTCACCCTCCTTGCCGATGAAGGTGCTGTGCAGAAAGTGCCGCAAATTTGGGATATCTTTTTCCACTTTTATCTCGACAAAGCTTCTCACGACCTGCTCATAACGCAATGCAGGAAGTTGGTCGAGCTGTCCAGCGATTTGGATAGCTGGAACAACGGTCCTTACGGTCCTTTCCTTCGTATGTGTACTAGTGATACTCTCGCCGAATTGCGGCGCCTTTGGCAACTCTACATCAAGACGACGACCTACTCTCCTAGCGAGGCAAAAGCATTTAAATCAGCATATGCTGCTGACATTAAGGCTTCCAAGGCGAAATCCAAATTCGTGCTTACATCAAGTCGGGCAGCCGGGCCACTGTCTATGTATGCGCTCAAGATGGCGGGTGATCACTACAACAATTATTGGGAGACAGGCATATGCTCTGCCGTCCCTAAGAGACCTTCGGAGGTGTCATATCCAAATCCAACCTTAGTTTACTCCATGGTCGGTGATAAATTTGGGATCCACTATGGAACAGATCCTCTGTCTTGCTTTCATTTGGCAGAAGCGCTTGTGCCAGCTGTTGGAAGCGCTCGCCATCCAGAGCAAGTCACTCTGAAAGACGTAATAACTGTCTGCAAGACGCAATTTTCCCTGTGGTGCACTTCAGTTTCCAAGGTCTTAGGTAGTCACGGACCATCTTCTCCAAGCCCGCTCATCATGCGCTGCTTTGTGGGAGATGCTCTGAGCTTGTGTCAAGCTCTCGGCTACTCCCGCACCACGAAATCGACATCCACACCATTCCCCGTTGCTCCTTGGAAAAGCGCATGCATCACGTTTGATTCTGAAGCTTACGGAGCTGATAAGCAATCACTTGCGCCAACCACATTCAACGTCATTGATACATCCAACCTTCTTGATCACGTCGGCGTGTTGAACATCCTCGTCGTTACCTCTCCTATTCTTCAGCGAACTCCATCTGCTACGTTGTACACGGAAGGTCTTTCCGGGAGCGGCCCAGAAGACTCGTTGTCACAGCAACTCTGTGGAGATATTGCGACTATTGGGCTACTCCTGGGTCTTATTCCCGTGTCCTTCGTTTCGCAGTTCACGAACCGGTCGAATATGCACGAGCTCATGATGCAATTTTCGAAAGAGAATATAACTCAAAATCACGAGCGCCTTGCTTGGAGGCTGCTCGGCGGGGCTGAAAAACTCATGACTGACCTTGACCGCCCCATCGACATTACTCCGGAGCAGCTTGCAGGGGTCTTCTTCAATGTTTATCTCGACATATTTTTTTATCAGAACATGGCACGAAAGATGACCATGGTCAAGCAGTCTCCATCGTCAATCAGAATCTTTGGGGACATACACTACCACCGACGTGCGTACGTGGAGTTTTTGAGTGTCGTGAAAAGGAGGGTGATCACTGAGTGGGCCCCAACCATGAACATGCTTCATGACAAGATACTAGGTGATAGGACCCTTATGACCGGGATGAACTGTTACCAAGATCTCTGCTGCCAACTGCACCTTCTTGGCGTTTTCACTGTGGAATGGATGTCTCTACAAAAGGTGCAGGAGGTGTATCGCATTGAAAGGCCTCCTGTCTTTCACGATTGGAAGGCGATCCCGCAAACCGTCTGCATCGTCCTCGTTGTTCCTCGGGCTCGCCTTCAGTCACTCTTACCAGCTCTTGACGAGAATGGAACACCTGTGTTGCAGTGTGACGTCAGGGGAGCAACGACCTCGAATACGTTTTCATGCATCAACACAGTTTTCGGAACCGTCAAGATCAGCGGCAAGGGCGATGGCAAAACCGCAGCCATTAAGGAGGATGCCACTAGACGGTATGGAACTTCCCCTCTCGTAGTGTGGTTCTGGGTGCCATCCGTGGTGTTTTCAAACGAGCATCGGCTGTCGGTCGTTCTGACTGTTCTATCCACCCCGGCGACTTTTACACTCACCATGAAGTTAGGGTTTGACCTTTCCTTATTTCGTGCTGACATGGGAGATGATCAACTCGTGCACATCCTGCGACAGCGTCCTAATGCTGTACCAGGCTGGAGAAGAGTATGCAGATCAGGGACTGTTCCGTGAAGACGCCTCGCGCCACATTTGTGACGTTAGATAAAGACTGCAAGAAACCTCTATCGTTCACCACTCGGGTGGATATTGTCGAACCGAAAATGAAAACTTCCCTGACCAGCGGTGCTACTCCCACTGTGAACCAAGTTTCCATGCATTCGATCGCCATTGTTCTTGGAGACAAGTCTTTGCAATTCCCTTTCCCGCTTCCTATCGATGCTAAGAAAGTCAAGCTTCGCATTGCACGAAAGTCGCTATACATTGAAGTACGTTTCCTCTATCTCTGTTTCACTAAATACTCATGTAGGACTCGGCGCAGATCACCTTGCCCCTGAAACCTGTTCTCGGAGAAATCGATTCGGACATGTTCCCAGTTATCCCGCACAGAGGCGATCTTGCTCTGTGGAATATGCACCGCGTCAACCTCGACCAATGCGTGCCTTTCAGCTTCACCAATAAGAACGCTCTCCAATGGGTCAACCCTCACGTCTCCCTTATGCTGTCTGAGCGTGAAAGATGCTTTCCTGATAGTGTGGCAACAGGATCCACGCTTCTGGATCTCAAGCGCACACTTCACATAATCTTTGGGCATGCAAGTGGTACTGCGGATGGCAAACCCCCTTTGTGCTATGCCTTGCAGCAAGAACAGAAGATCTTCGTTATGTTATATATCACAGACCTCCGCTTGGATCTCGGCTCGCACACCATAGTCGCTGATACTTGGGTGATGCCGTCTTCTCCCGTGCCTGCGAAGATCGAGGCTTTCGGCAAGGTTGCTGAGCATGTGATGTCTGGTAGTAATATGAAGCAAGTGGGGGCGGGCGTTGAAGAGCGGAAGGCATGGATGCACCTCCTTGTGGCTGCGACGGAACGGTGCCGTACCTGGGAGCATAGGACCAACTGCGAGTACCGCGTACAAAGCGCTATCCCTCTGACGTTGGAACCAGACAAGAGTTCTATTTGTTCTTGCGGCGCTGGAGTGGGGGCAGAGGCGTTTGTGAAGAAATACCCGATGCTTCGCCCGCTTGCGCCGCATGTGACGAGGGCAGCGATTAGTCCGCTGTTCGCGTTATCGTACATGGAAAGGGTCATAAATCCGGAAGGTGCCGCTGCCACGAAGATTCCACCGACGCCTGCGTCGGCAACAGCGGTGCGTTATGAGTGTGCTGCTTGTGGAAAGGAGGGTGGTGCTCCTGGATCATTGTTGATATGCAGCAGATGCAGACTTGTGCGGTATTGTTCAGCGGGCTGTCAGCGCGAGGACTGGAAAGGGCACAAGAAGCACTGTGTAGTCCCATCTTCCTGAGGAGATTGTTCATCACGAATAGATGTTGTGTCGATTGTTTTGCTGTATTCACGCTATGTAGTGCTCTGTGGAATATGAATTGGGTTGTGATCAACATGCCGATTAAAATTAGAAATCAACCGTTGTGAATATTGTTCGACCAGATTATACCGCGAGTTCTTAGCGAGTTTCCGTGGACACCAATGGAGGGCGTCACGTTGAGCTCGGGAAGGAAACTATCGTCAAAACCGAAGAAATGCTCCGGGCCAAAGTTGCACTGTCCACCAAGATAAGGTCTGTCCATTCAAATGTCTGGATCAAGAGGAGTTACTTTGAAAGGGCTGATAGATGAAATGAGCCTCCATGGGAGATGGGCCGCTAAAGCCGTGACTGAGCGATCCCGAGGTAATCCATGACACCGAGTTTCAGGAAAATACGGGTACCTGCAAAGAACCCCTCAGAAAACGTTCTCGCATAACACACGAACGAGTGAGGGAATAGAACGAATTATTATGTGACCTAGCAAAGACAGGCGTTTGATCGTCCTGAACGTAACCTGAAGTTAATACAATAAAAACGAGTTTCTGGTGTGTTGGGCGTAAGATACAAATACAACGGTCGGGTATTTGCAACGTTACTCCTCTGTCTCTACCAAAGTATCAAGTCTTGCCAATGATGAATGTGACGACGAATGCTGCTCCTTAGTCGAGTGACAAGACTGATAGCTCGGAGGGAGTCCAGATACGTGCACATCTATGATCTCATATCGTGCGAGATGCGACACGACCGCCGACCATGCCTCACGGCTGATACCCGCAGAGCTCTGCTTCCCATTCGCCAGCACATTCAGCGAGAAGGATATCCGGCTTTTGTCAATCCCAGTGAGATCACTCTCAAATGCTGATTTGGCCAATGCGACTGCTTTCTACGATGATTGTGCCAAAGTTCAGTGAACACTGATAGACTAGGGTTGAAAGACTCACGTCGAAGCTCTGCGCTGGGGGGACATATATCATTCGATTATTCAAACGATACGTGATAACATCTACGAGGGGTTGGGCCTGTGGGGCCTGGTGTCTTGCAAATATTCGCATGGCGACTTATCAGCGCGCGGAAGAATGTTTTCACAAGTGAAGGCTGTACTTTTATGAATAAATTATCTCCGCAGCATCCCGGAAACTGTAAGTTTGAGTAACACAACCACACTCCCGAATTCGTCACTGTCAGCCACCCTGAGGCGATTCAGAGATAAGGATGATGTCAGTGATGTTATTCAATTACACGGGTAAATTCCTTGTACTCAAAGGTACCTGGACGCGAGTCGGCGCGAATCAGAGTACTGTCTTGATGAAAGCTGATCGGCTGGAATGAGGGTGAACTGAGCTGTAAGACACCACCAGAAGCGTGACCCACAGGGAAGGTACCTTGTCGAGTATTTCTACAACTGGACTAAGGATCCTGTTGATGATGATAGGAGCCAACACAAAAACGGGTTGACACAGGACTCGATCTTGAACTCGAAGGACAACAGAGACTTTGATGTCGACACAACTAGTTCATGATACCTCAGTGATAGGCATAGAAAATACTTGGGACGCGCTAGCGCTAGCAAACGATGAAAAGAGGACTACCGTAGTGATAGTTTTTTGCAGCGAACCGAAGTTAAGCGGCGTGACCTGTGACTGCGTGTGACATTGTTGAGGGTGGCCAGTGTTCTGCCAGGTGGTTCTTGGCATTCGTACTTCATCAAGGTATTTTACTCGTAACTTCACGTCTGTTCTACTAACATAAATCTGATAGCTGCTCCGGACTCACGCGACAGCCAACAACTTCTAATTTTCGTATTTGCTTCACTTTTCTAACAAAATGGGTGGTGCTGGTACGTGTTTCCTTACCGACCCGAGTCTCCTGGCTGATGCTTGCTGTAGGCTGGTTGTTCTTGTTTTCTGTGCTAATGGCAGCTGGTTTACTTTTTACGATGGTTTTCTTCGTCAGTCTTTCTTCCTATCTCAATTCCCACCCACCCATCGACTTACTTTCACTCCCCAGATCATCATGTTCTCAGACCTTGAATGCGATTATATCAACCCCATAGATCTCTGTAACAAACTCAATCAAGTACCTCTTTCCACCCCTACCTATAGTACATCCACTGACACACTCCCAGTTCGTCCTACCAGAAAACATTGCACACGCGTTCCTAACAATCCTCTTTCTCCTCTCTGGTCAATGGTTCGCATTCCTCCTCAACCTCCCTCTCGTCTTGTACAACGTCAACAAGTACGTTCAAACCTGATTCTTGGGGTTTTTTGTGGAGCTGGAGCTGACGCGTCACACAGGATACGCAACAAGAATCACATGTATGACGCCACAGAGATATTTAGAACTCTTAGCGGTCATAAGAAAGAGAGCTTCATGAAACTAGGCTTTTACCTTCTTTCATTTTTCTACTATCTTTACCGGTGCGTGGTCCTCTCACAAGTGTCCTACGGTAACTCACGAGACTCTAGGATGATTGTCGCGCTTATCTCTGAGAGCGAATGATTGCGGGTGGTGGGTTGATGACGAATACCTTTCCGGATTGTCGGGTAAAGCCTGTGCACGTAACGTACAAGGCGGTCGATGTTGATTGGTTGGCTATCACGATCTACTTTCTTCTTATTATGTCCAGTTCACGCTATCCCATGCTCATGCCAAGCACAACATACTTGGCCGTGCTTTAACCTGGTTGCGTGAAATAATGGTTGAGATGAGATGTGTAATCAGCACAAGGGAAAATACATATGCTAAGATAATTCGCAACCCAAGATAAAGCTAGCGTATGTTGAGTAGGGTCAGGCCTCAGACTCTTTCATCCATATTATACCCGTACCCAAGAAAGTCCGTCCCATAACATGGGCCTCAACCGTCAATATCCATCCCTGCTCCTCGTTCTCCACCACCACCTCTCCTTCCACGACCCCCCCGTCCACGACCCCTACCCCCACGATGCCACTTCTGTCCATCAGGACGAGAATTCGAGTGCGACTGCTGGGTATACAGCTTCGGGTCCGTGCCTGGCGGCGCAACTAACACGCTCGCTCTCGGATCCGAAGCGATAATCGAATCCGACCGCATTTTTCTGCACCAACGCAGACAAAGGATAAAAGATGAAAACTCAAAGCTAATCCAAGACCACTCACGATGAATTCCCCTCATCCCCACCTTCCATAAGCACATCCACGCTATCATCCACAACATCCACACCCGCAAGTCTCCCCGAAAGACCCACCGCTTTCGTCCCCACAATGCTCACTTGCAAGATTTTACCGTCTGCAGGCTGCCCGTTGAACTTATTCACCGCTGCGTCTGCATGTGCGGGTAGTTTGAATGTGATGCGGACAATGACGTTCTCCGAGGCTTTAGGAGATGCAGTTTCAGATGAAACTATCGTACCGCATCGTTTGAAAATGGCCTATCAAAAAAGTAACCCCAATCTCAATCACAAGCAAAACACAGAACAAAGAAAACAAGATCACGAACCTCGACATCAGCAGCAGTCGTACCCCTCACAAGTCCTTTAACCTCCACCACATTCCCCGACGGCACCGCACTCGCCCCTTTGATGCTCAAGCCCTGTCCTGATTTGTTGTCCCCTGCTGCATCCCTAAGCGCGCGCTGTGCAAGGCGCGAATCGGGTTTACGAGGCTGTGCAGCGCTTAGGGTGAGTCTTGATGATAGGCTTGGTTTTTCTGGGTCTTCGTAAAGGTCGTGGCTCCATTGAGCGTCTGGGTCGCCTTTGGGGGTGCGGTTGGGGCGGGTCTGAGAAGACAATGATTGGATTGGTGGCGTGGTGTGATAATCGAAAAGAAGAATGTGTGTGTGCGAGAGAAGAGGTTGTTATTTTGATGTGTAGGCTAAGGAAAGGTGTACGCACGTATGGGGATGAGCGACTGCCTGATTTTGTACGGACAGGGCCTATGGAGGGGGCTCCGGCTCCGTTGTCTATTGGGACATTTAGGCGTTCTAGGAGGGACATCTCAGCGTCGTCGTACTGGGCTGTATTTGAATGGCTCGAAGGAGAGGTGGGTATGTAAGAAAGTAATGGGACTTCAGAGTCGCGGTGTAAAACTAATAAAGTACGGTACGTTTCGCTCAACACAAGCTGTGTGTTGTTGTTTGCTGTGTGGCACTGCGCCTTGATCAACTTCTTAGATGATACTTGTGATGACGTTTCAGCACGTTGGATCAGAACAGGCTTTATAATTGATGCGGTATGCATGTGCTCTGTAGGTCTGTGTGGTGGAAGGTTCTAGTAATCGTGATGTAACCCTAATCTGCGTATTGACAAGACGCCACTATCCTCTCCTTTGAGGATTTATATTTACCTACACGTATGGCACTGGCACACTGGAACTCGGAATGGTTCGGTTGATTGTTCCTTTCAGGTTAAAATACACTGCCCAGAGTGAAAGAAAACCAGAGCGAGGACACCAGCAGGAAACATACTCCATACTCGGGTTTCGTGATTTGATTCGGAGCAGTGCTCTAGTAGACAAGCAAGTTTCCTGTACATCAGATCAATGCAAAATACGCACATCTATCGTTTCGAGACGTCACATGTAGCAGCCCTATCCTGCATCGAAACGCAACACGGCAGATAATGGGCTATGGTCTCGACCAATAGACTCGACGTAAGGCGGTAATGGCGCGTAAACCCTAGGATCGTATCTCCTGAGACAGCAAGCACGAGATTGCACGTTTGAATGGGTGGAAAGTAGAAACAAGTGCAAATTTGAAGCGAACCGTCACCATTGAACGAGTCAGAATCCACTGAGAATCCTATTTTCAGGATCTTGGCTTGATGTGTAGGGAGTGGTCATCCAAGCATCCATCTAGCCATTATGTTAACAAGCCACCCACAACTCGTTCATTTCCAATTTCGAAAGGTACATTCCGAAAAAGGCTAGGACCTGCAGAAAGGCGATGGTCCGGCAAAGTCCCATATCGATACGTCGAAGTCACGATGAGCGAAGTATGTGCCAGATCGTGGAGGCTCGACAGACTTTCGACGTGTTTCTATATCCCATGAGGAGCACTGACGAGATCTATGACGAACTGCCACGTTTTTCGGAGGTGCCACGAATCATGGCATTCGCTCCGAAAGCGTGATAAAAGATCCTTGCGAACTGGGGTGGAATGTTTGCCCTTCCAAAAACTCCCGGGGAACTTCTATAAAGCTGGTTGATAATGTGTTATCCCAGTACTTAACATGGCATCAGTGTCAAGCATTAGCATCGGAGTGTGTGACGCCCTACTACCATATTTTCCGTTGCCCACAAACATGAGCTGTTACAATCTGAGGGAGATCTCCATTCACGTTCACAGTTTGAACCTTTCTTGAGCCCTATGTACTAAGCGAGCGCTCAGCATCGGTGGACTCGTTCGGGCTCAGCTGCGTGTACTTGAAATTCCGTTCGAAACCTCGGTGAGCTGTTTGACCATTATGGTAGAATGGGTGTATGAAAACCGCCTGTGAGGGAGATAAAAAAAACGCATGTATGACTCGAATTGGATGAGCCAAATTTTTATTCAAAGTGCTGTGATAGATACTCAGGCAAGGTGTCTGACAAGGTTACACGCGTTACTTTGACTGCGATGAATTATCCTTCCGTCGTTGTCAACCTACATGTGCAAACTTGTAGGTGTTTTCCAGGCGTGCAAGAATGGATACATGGGGCGCGAAGTGTCCATGTGCGAGAAATGAGAGGGAGGAGGTTGTTTCATTTGAACCAGGCGTTCTGCGCAAACACTGTGAAGGTACTTTGATGAGTCAATGAACAGAAATTGATCCAGTATACAATTTTGTCGGCTGAAATTCGGACCCCGTGATGGTGCTTACTCATACTGTACAGTACCTCTAGTAGCATTTCACCTTCATCACAAGCCACTGGTCATTACTGATACTTATTATATGCACGTGTCCTTTGTACAGCTCAGGCTGCGTTGTTTTCAACAATCGATGAGGTACATCTCACATTATTTTGTACTTGGTCTTGCAGCGATGAAACTTCCTACTGTGTGGAAGAGAAGTCATGGTGTTGGTGTTTGGCAAGGCCTTTCGATTTCAATACGAACAAACAACTATGAAAGGCAATTCGCTTTGTTGGCAACTTCAAGTCCGTCACTCGTATAAATTTCTAAAGCCCGTCGACAAATCAGGAGAAATGCGTCATTCCTTCTTGATTGTCGCCGGTCCCATGGACGGATGCATTATTGTCATCCCATTCACTGATTACATTATTCATCTTCAGGATGTTTCACCATCGACATATTGTCCATCGCCACGTCAAGGGTAGACTCAAAAGAGAATGCATGGGAATGCAGAATTAGCCACTCGCTGATTGCAGACTGACCTATATAATCCGCTGCGGAGAAACTTGGGGAGAGATTCCGACAGAGTCCCCCATTGATATAACCCCGGGGACTGCCAGCAGGGGAAGGTGGACAATTTCAAACCTGGCGCAACTTGAAACCTTTGGGTTTTTTTTTTCTCAGTGGTTCTCATCAAGACTCTCGCTCTCAAATGCAGAATCAATAAAGAATATGAAGTAGAACATGACATGACCTCTTTCGACATTAAATTACAGACTTTTGCTCCATTCTTCGACAGTTCGAACTTGCCTGGCGGACAGCACTGCATAGGCCTTCGGCATCACTTCGTATTGCCAACTCCCGAACACCCGAGACCGGTCTGTGACCCTGTGCCCTGCTGGCAACTGCACACCGTCACGGTATGCGTATGAGAACAACCTTTTTTCGGTCAGTTGATAATATGGAGCTTATTTAATCTACATGGAATCCTGATTGTGCAGTAAACCTGAGGGTCCTCCAATGGCTTAATCTGAGCACTTGATGCGAAACATCTACCATAACCGAATACATAGGGCCCACAACCGCTGACCACGAGGCTCCTTGACGCCTTTGCAGGCCGTTTACCAGCCTTTTTCAACAAACGGTCATTCATCTGGCTCAGTATCTGCTGTTCCCGTCTCATTCTGTATGACTTCTCAACGGTCAGAAGAGTCCTTGCAAGGCGAAAAGGAAGACATTGGGGAGGCCAATGCAGCCGACCTTCTCCGACCTTTACACCTTCAGCTCGATACCGGCGAGGGATATACTAACTTTCGTAAAAAATGGTGGCAGTTGTGGTAAGTGAAACTATTTTGCAAGCAATGTCCTTCGTTGAGCCGCGATTAGGTTGCCTAAGGACCCACCGCCTCCAGCTCCCCCGTCTCTGGAGGATGCAGCAGTGCGTGAAACTTCTATGCTAATTTCTTAAAGGATTCTTCTAACAACACAGTGATCTACAGTTAACGCCTTTGGTCAATGCTTCCATTTTTTCTCAGCTCACATACACCTGGGTAACCGATATAATCGTTTGTTTGAACCCAGATCCCAATGTGTACTATTCTGACGCATGTATTTAGGCTCTCGGATATCAACGCACGTTGCAAGCCTCTGATCTATACAAACTGGACACATCCCGAGAGTCAGCCATCCTTGGTCCTAAACTTGAAGCTGCATGGCAGCGGCGTGTTAGGGCAGCAGCTGACTGGAATGCACGTCTTGAGAGTGGAGAGCTCAGGCCATCTCTTTTCAAGCGTACCGGCTGGGCCTTGACTGCACTTTCCAGGAAACAAGGCACGACTTGGTCTGAGCGACGTGCAGCGTTTCAAAAACATTGGCGAGAATGCGCAGGACGGAAAGAGGCCAGTCTTACTTGGGCTTTAAACGATATCTTTCTTAGTATGTTCTGGATCGGAGGTGCACTCAAGGCATGAGACTTTTTCATAATTCGTCACTGTCAAAATGAATTTATTACACAATTCAGGTCTTTGGCGATACGGCACAGCTCATGGGTCCTATAATTCTTCGGGTAAACAGCAACCTGTGTTTGGTTGTAGTAACCTCTGATTTTTGTTCTTCCCCTGCAGCGAATCATCGTTTTTGCGAAGGAGCGTTCCGCTGCAATCCTTGCGGGAGAACCTGTTCCACATATCGGTATTGGTATCGCCATGGCTGTTGGGCTCTTTGCGCTCACCTTGACTGCCAGCATCTGCAATCACCAGGTCCGTGAAACTTTGCGATTTAGAAATACCTTGGTTCAGCTTATGCATTTCAAGTTCTTTTGGCGTTCAATGGCAGTAGGCGTAATGGCTAGAGCCGCACTGATAACATGCATTTACGAGCGTGGAGTGAACCTCACAAGCAAAGCGCGTGTGAAAATCAACAACGCCGTACTAGTCAATCATATTTCCACAGACGTGAGCAGGATTGAAGCGGCCGCTCAGTGGTTTGTGAGTCGCTCACTTAAGCATACGCGTATGTCGTCGACTAACCATAGCCCCTTCCTCGCTACCAGCACGTAGGTCAGTATATACGACTAGTGACATTCGTATTTTCAGATGACTTACTGTTCTCAAGCCTGGACCGCGCCTATTCAAATCATAGTTTGCTTAATCATTCTCTTAACCCAGGTCTGTTATACAGTACGAAGACTTTTGTTTGTGTTCTAACGACACATGAACACCAGCTCGGGCCGTCTGCGCTCGCTGGATTCTCCGTATTCATCCTCATGATTCCGCTTCAACAGCGGTTGATGGCACTGCAGCACCGTCTTCGCTCAGGGTCGATGAAATGGACCGATCAACGAGCCAAGGTCCTGCTAGAGGTACTCGGTGCGTAACCTTGGGGCTTCTGACATGCAAGGATGCTGAAGAAATGCACAGGGGCCATACGCGTTGTCAAGTATTTCTCATACGAGATCCCGTTCCTTCAAAGTGAGCATGCTGAGTCGAAGAAGATTAACAACATGCCCACGAACGCTACTTAGAAATATTCGAGCTTCGAAAGAAGGAACTGCATGGCGTCCGATGGATTCTTCACACAAATTCTGCGAAGTAAGTCCAGATGGTGATAGCATGGCAACGCCTGCTGATGCAATCCACCTAGCTTGGCGTTCGCTTCTTCGGTCCCAGTCCTCGCTGCTACACTGGCTTTCGTCACGTACACCCTTACAGCGCACGACTTCGATGCTGCCATCATATTCAGTTCGCTAAGTTTGTTCCAGGTGAAATCATGTCCCGTAGCGTACATAAACATGCACCTAACCGACAGACAAATAGCTTCTGCGACAACCAATGTTCTTCATGCCTCGTGCTCTATCAGGTATCCCTGATGCATCTAGTGCGATTCAGCGGCTCACGCACGTGTTCCACGCCGAGCTTATTTCTGGAGATACGCTTGTGATTGACAAGGACCAAGAACCAGCGCTTCTGGTAAAGGACGCGACATTCGAGTGGGAGTCATTTGAGAGAGATTCTGGTGATGCATCCGAGCTCGAGAAATGGCGCACCCGGCGACAGCAGTCCACCGAAGAGCGTGAAGGAGGACACGGCGAAGGAAAAGCCCGCTTCTGGGAAGGAAGCCCCTCTCTTTAAGGTAAAGAATGTGACCATGACCATCCAACGAGGCCAGCTTGTCGCTGTAGTTGGGCCTGTCGGAAGCGGCAAGGTAATCTTCTTGAATGAAATTCATGAAGACCCTACTGACCCATGAACAGTCCAGTTTATTGCAAGGTTTAATAGGAGAGATGAGAAAGGTCTCTGGGCATGTCTCGTTTGGCGGGCGCATTGGTTATTGTCCACAGACCGCATGGATACAGAATGCTACGTTGGTTAGCATGGCGTTGCTCTTGAAGAGCGAATACATCTAACATTCTACCGCAGCGTGATAATATCACTTTTGGCCAGCGATTCGAGGAAGACAGATACTGGCGTGTTGTTGAGATCGCTTGTCTACTTCCTGATCTCCAACTGCTTCCAGATGGGGACTTGACTGAGGTGTGGTAGATAAATCCAACCTGATAACACTGTTTATACTATATTCCAGATCGGAGAAAAGGGTATCAATCTCAGTGGTGGCCAAAAGCAGAGAGTGAGTTTGTGACATTTCTCTGTGATAGGACTTAGTTTTGATCTTCCACACAGGTCAACCTTGCTCGTGCTCTGTACTTTGATCCTGAAGTTGCCATCCTTGATGACCCGCTCTCAGCAGGTGAGAAACGTGGTTTATCTTATGTCTATCATGCTGACGAATGCCTTCAGTGGATGCTCATGTCGGAAAATCCTTATTCCAAGATGCCATCGTTGGTGCCCTGCGAAATCGTGGCATTACTGTCATTCTGGTCACGCATGCGATCCATTTCCTCTCTCAAGTCGACTACATATATACCCTGAACAACGGCATCATTACAGAGAGCGGGACTTACGAGGAATTAATTTCCCGCGGTGGAGACTTTGCGCGTTTGGACCTGGTGTTCGGTGGTCATGTGTTAGAGGAGAGTGATGAAGTTCGGGCAAAGGAAGTTACTCCGCAAACAGGCATTACCATCGAGGATGTGAAGTCGAAGTCAGAACGAGCCAGAAATGAGGCTACTGGCAGTGGCAAGCTCAAAGGTCGCTTGATCGTCAAAGAGAGGCGATCGACGGGATCTGTGCACTGGGGAGGTACGATCAAACTCATCTGAAGGGTTTCCCTGGATTAAGCCAGTTTCAGTGTACTGGACCTATTTGGTTGCGGGACGCGTTTCAATAACAGGCCCTCTACTTCTTTTCTTCGTCCTTGTGATGCAGGGAAGCCTGATCTTGAACTCGTACGTGCTGGTTTGGTGGCAGAACAAGTCAGTGTCTTTTTATCGGCTTCCAGATTTCCTTTCTAAAATCCTGGCACAGTAAATTCGAGCGACCAAACTCGTTCTATCAGACGCTGTACGGCTGTCTGGGGGTTGCTCAAGCGATCTTCACATTCTTCCTGTAAGTCAGTTCCCACTGCAGATGGCGATACGCTCACTCCATATAGGTGTGTCGGAATGGACATAATTTCCTCTTATGCGTCCCAAAACCTGTACCGTAGGTCCGTTCGTAACGTCTTTCATGCACCAATGTCCTTTTTCGACACTACCGTAAGTGGTTGTTTATGAAAGCGCCAAAACAGATCCATATTGTGTTCCTGTAGCCTATGGGCCGAATCTTGAGCATATTTGGCAAAGATATCGACAGTCAGCATCTCGCTAATTTGTGCTATGCCATGCTTTGCTGAAACCTTTCCTTCAGGTGTTGACAATCTACTACCACGTGAGTCGTCTATCACCGCATGGTGATATGTTACTTATGCATGATCTAGATTCAATGAGATTGCGTATGTTAGCCACACACTTTTCTTATGGAGACTGACGATGGAGATCCAGTTGTCTATATGCTGTCCAGCCTTATAGGCTCTATCACCATCGTTTCTGTCCTTGAACCATACTTTGGTCAGTAATTAGAAATCATTTGCAAGCATATGGCTCATGCCTGTCTAGTTATTGTTGTGTTCTTCATCGCTCTTGGTTATAGCTACTTCGCTGCGTTCTATCGAGCTGGTGCTCGCGAGGTCAAACGCCTGGGTTCGTTATTGTATTTCTGATCTAGAAAGCCACTGCTGATATTGGTCATCAGACTCTATGCTCCGCTCTCTTCTATATGCGCACTTTTCGGAGACCTTGACAGGGCTTCCTACCATCCGAAGCTACGGAGAAATGCAGCGGTTCATTGCTGCCAATAGATACTACGTTGATCTGGAGGACAGAGCTCTATACCTCGTGATTACGAACCAGAGGCAAGTGACCTTATACATATCTTGGCGGTCGTTGCTTCATCAGCTTCCCTCAGATGGCTTGCGGTAAGATTGGACTTCATGGGAGGCATATTAGTCTTCCTTGTAGGCGTCTATTCAATGATAAGAACCGTGATCTCATGTTCAACCAATGCTAGGTTGCTCTTCTTGCGGTGATCGACGTCTCCGGTATAAATCCAGCTCAGATAGGGTTGGTACTGACGTATACAAGTGAGTCTCCCAATGTCACCACCAAATTATACATGATGAATCTTGTATCAAAGCCTTGTTGGCACAGACGTGTACTCAGTTAACCAGACAATCAGCAGACGTCGAGGTCAGGCTTTCCTTATCTTATAATATAAACTATTCAATCGCCATTTGCCTCAGAATCACATGAATGCAGTGGAACGATGTGAGCCGCCAATTCTACAACATTTCGCTTACACCTCGCAGTGGTACAGTACGTCGCAAGCGACACGATACCCCAAGAGGCTCCGCAAGAGATTGAAGAACGAAAGCCCCCAGCGCAATGGCCTGAACATGGCGCGGTCGAATTCAATGATGTTAAGATGGCATATCGGCCGGGCCTTCCTAATGTATTGAGGGGAGTCTCAGTCAAGGTTAGGGGAGGCGAAAAGATAGGTGTTGTGGGAAGGTCAGCGGGTTTGTCGGATCTACACACATGTGCTAATGCGGTGTTCCTTTAGGACTGGTGCTGGCAAATCTTCGTTGATGCTTGCACTGTTTCGAATTGTTGAGTTGTCCAGCGGTTCAATCACTATCGATGGGTACGTTGGTCATCCCATGTGATGAACATTGGGTTTCACCCCTTCTAGTATTGATATATCTACGATTGGTCTTCAAGATCTCCGCTCCAAGATTTCTATCATCCCACAAGATGTTTGTAAAATTTCTATGCACCGGCTAACACAGAAAAGACTGATGTACGAACCCGATAGCCGCTTCTATTCAGCGGTTAGTGCAGTAAATCTACATGCTCTTGTTCGAAGTGCTTAAAGACTACCAGGGACTATACGCTCCAACCTGGATCCATTCTTCCAACACAATGACGCGGAGCTGTGGGATGCGCTGCAGCGGTCTTGTCTGTCTGATTCTAGCATCACTTCAAAACAGTCATCTTCCATTGATGGTGTCAGAACCGAGCAAGTGTTCAACAGTCGCCACGGCCTTGACAGCACCATTGAAAGCGAGGGAGTGAACCTCAGTGTTGGGGAGAGATCTCTACTCAGTCTAGCTCGTGCGCTGGTGAAAGACTCCAAAGTCGTTGTGCTTGACGAAGCCACGTTAGTCAAATACTTTTCTCCTGGATGCGTGATGTTGATTCTTTTCCAGAGCCTCTGTCGATCTCGATACTGATAACAAGATCCAGCACACGATCCAAACGCAATTCCAGGATCGCACACTACTTTGTATTGCTCGTGCGTTCCATCGTGTTTGCTCTCGGTACAATACTGTAACGAGATGATGCTTCTTCAGACCGACTTCGAACTATCATTTCATACGACCGGATTCTGGTCCTCGATGCTGGCCTTGTTGCAGTGGGTTGTTATTTGAACGTCTTTCAGCGGTTATTAACTCACCGTCTCGAAGGAATTTGACACACCATCCAATCTCTTCAAAATGGAGGGTGGACTTTTCCGCGGAATGTGTGAGAAGAGTAATATCTCACTGAAAGATATAGAGACGGGTAGAGGTGTTTGAATAGTGACGATTTGTTTTCATGTTGATAAAGCCACCATGCCGTTGTGTCCCGCAGATGCATGCATAGACCTTATTATGCAGTCCTTGCGCATTGTAATAATTTTAAAGCTGAAGACGTTCTTCACTCAGGCTCGAGAGGATATAAACTTTCTTATCTTCAGATTGGAAACAAACATGCAAGCGTCCACGAGCGTCGAGCACGGGCATGAACACGAACACAGAATACACATAGCCTCACAATACTTCGTATTTCAGCAGTTTCTGCCTCTGCAATATGTGTATAGAGCGTCTATATTCGATCCAGGACTTGTCTTGTTGCGAAAACAAACTTATGGCATAGCTTCTTGCTCCTCACCAAGCTACATGGGCTACATAGTAGCACACTACGTAACAGTGCTGTATCACCACGACTCGGAATCAGATAAACAAGGCATGCCACAAGAGTCTCAATCTACCCGAGATGCGGCTCTCTCACTAAAAATATACCTATTGTAATGAGCTGTAATCATAGGTGCCTGTTCCCAATAACCTATTTCTCTTAGGTGTACTCCTGACTACACTTGTATTCGCTATTCTGTTCCGATTCGTTGTTGAACAGGAGGAAATTGATGTTACATCAGGTATAGGTATGAACTTTTATGTTCCCCACCTCTTGGGCTTGGGCGACTTTTGTCAATTAAGACCCGTAGTAAATGGAGCAGGAGAATATTAATATGCCTCACTCGCAGCATCAGAGTTGAGCAGTGAGCGCTCAGACTAGTGACTGACGATGGCTGTCTGAAGACCCACTAGCCTAGTAGCACGTAACATAAGTGGATGGTGCAGGAATGCTGCAGATTGCCTGTTTGCGAGATCTACGCTTGATCTCGAACGATTCAGCGATGGCCGTCTACTATCCACTCATCTCCCCAAAAGAGCAAGACCAAAGCAATCGTATTCATCGATAACGTACACATACACGACAAAAGCAGACACAACAAGACGTAGCACACATATGCGGGAACACTTTCAATAGCTCAACCTTTGAAACCTCTGCAAGGCGGTGCCTAGTTTTCAAGTTGACTTGACGATTGTCCACTGCTGGTATGGATCCCCTGTCAATGCATTCGCAAGTTCCACCTTGTGAACGTTATGAGAAAAAGGCTTTGAGAAAAAAATCCGCCGACTTACTTTATTGTCATCGCTTGGAATGGAGAACACCAGATTCTTTTCCCCGAGAGTGAAGCTAATACTGTACATGCAAGTCATTAAATTAGTAAAAATAGGTTGCTGAGGCGTCGGATTCTCACGTATACATGTCGTTCACGACTGGATCAAGATCGAGGAGGAACGCTTTCCTGGTATAAAGGACTGGTTCTTGCGCATTCTGTCCACGTCTGTGTCAACCAACAAGCAAATGGAAAAACGGATGCCGATCCAGCATACCTGCTCAGCAGTAAAAAATCCATTGCCATTGTTGCCCTGGTTGTTGGACTGAACGGTGTAAGAGTTCGTGGTGGACCCTGGCACCTCTTGTTTCTTGATGAGCCACTAGCATACATGATGTGTATGAGAACCGGTCACAAAGTGGGTGCGAACACATATAGATACCTGTTGAGCCACGGTGTGATTTTCCTCGTGGCCTTGAATCTGATTGCCTTCAGCGGTGCTGTTGCCCTTCAGATCGAGCATGAGGCCTCTGCCGACGTTTCTGATGTTATACACTCCATCGGTGAAAGAAGGCATTGTATAAGATGTAGGTCGCTAATGGGATGATTCGACGGTGAGATGAGGAATTGACAAAGGAAAGTCCAGAGAATGCTGGGCTTTTATATTGAGCATCATGTGGGTTGTTTGGCTCAACATCAAGCTGAAGTGAAGATGTTGAGTAAAGTCTGTTAGGGGTCTTTTCATTGTGAATGCCGTGAGTGTCTGGTGTCCAGATTTCGTGTGGTCAAGGTTCAAAATTGTTTGAAGGAACCGAGCAGATTCCAATTGATAATAGGGGACCAGAAACCGAGTAAGTGGTGGCGGCGGCATAATTTGAAAAAAAGGGCTGCTAATTTCGTTCAGTTTGCATTCACTTGAAGGCGGCAAGTCGCTTACAATGCGGTCGTGGAAGTGCTGGGTGGTCGCTACCGAGAAATTTACGAGAGATCTGACAAGGAATGATTAGTAACTCATCCAGTAGTGCCCACCGACTTGTGGCTTGATCTGTAGGTTGCGGCCTCAAGCCCACCGCGCCCACAATAGGTGCTCCTTGCCTTCGGCTCGAGCATATTGCCGGAGCGAGCGAGCGGCAGAAGAGCGCATTGGAGCCTGATTATCAGACAAATGGGTGCGTGAGTTGCGCTGGGTTCAAGACAGGTTATTAGGACATGCAGTTTGAAGGAGAACCTAACTATACAACCAAAGTCACGCCTCGAACCGAAAAGCTGACAGTAGTTCTGTACTTTCCATTGATACGAGAAATCAACTGATCTCTCGAAAAGTCCTGGTCAATAACGTGCTGTGATCGGCAAATGTTCCCCACAAACAATGTTAAATAAACCTCTTTTGCGATGCATATGGAAGTATCATGTAGATGCCGAGAAGTTGAGTAATGATCCTGCCCTGCAATCAATAAAGCTTCCAAGCGAGCAAAAATGAAGAATGTTGGTGTCTGGTAACCTGTGATCATTCGGATCTTTCTCGGTTCTTTCGAACGACTTCAAACCCTGAGCAAACAGAGTTCGGACACCCTCACGTTATTCACAATGAAAAAACCCCATTGGAACTCTCCTCAACATCTTCGCTTCGAGTTCAGAGTTTGTACTAGTACAATGTTTCAGATCCGTGGAGTCTCAAAAAGGCTCCGGACCTACATGTATTGAAGACGGGTTTATTGACTGTATTATGAACGCCCTCTCAACAGCTTCATGAAATATTCAGTCTGCTTCTCCAAGTCTCACATGCAAAGATTCACTGCGTCACTCATTTATCGCGAGTTCAGTACAGACTTATGGAACTCAATTGCAGCATTTGTCGAGTCTCCAGAAATTGACTATTGAAGAGCCCCTTAACCAGCACCTGCGTCACAATATCATCCTCTGACTCGTGTATCATGCCGGAACCGTTCATCAACGTTAACTTCGCTCTTACTCTTCGCATTGGCTCAATTTCACCTTCCGTTCGCTTACTCTTGCCCGGCGCCTTTTCCCTCCAGCTATTTGTTCAAGCTTCACAGCTCACACCATCCTTTCACGCATCGTTTTCATGTTGCTCTCGTTCTCACCGCTTTTGTCTTAGATATCGCGATTACATGCTGTACCGTATAGCAATGAACTAAATATTTTGTCCCGCCCTATTTTTAGCCCGCTTTGAATGTACTCGATGCAACGGGAACTTGAATGACCACAGATGACCATAACAACGATGTCATTCTGTTCAGCTTCTCAGTCCGCCATGAGAAAGTCCCGATGTTATACATCACTTTGATGCGATCCACAGCGCATACACAATCGCACCTCTGATGGAATCGGCATACCTTGCCCATCATTGGGTGCTCTCACAGAGCAGCGCTAACATCAAGAGTGTCATACCGTCAGCTCACATCGTTCACACCGACAATCACCGACAATCCTAAATTCTTTGGGTATGCAATAGAATACAAAGTATGATCTGCTGCACTCGTCCACAACTAATGGTATCAGAAACCTATAGATCCATTGCTGCAAGCATCATTGGCACTAAGGTCTGCAAATATTGATTTTAGTGCGAGTAACAGAAAGGGCATTGAAGAGACTCACTCCTCTCGGCACTCTTTCCATTGTTGTCCATGTGCCATGCGGCTCAAATCGAGCTCGGGACATCTTCTGGGTATCACCAATACAGTTGCAGGGTTATAAAATGGGTTTTGAGAGGCGGGTGGTACCCAGAATAACAGCTGATCTTTAGGCCCTACCATCCATCCACTGTCAGCATTCAGAACAAAGGGTGTCGAACTGCGGTCGTCATGGGATGCTCCCTCCATTAATTCAGAAGTGTTGTGCACCGCATGGATGGAGTTGGGGGGAGAAGCAAACGAAGTAATTGTTCCGAGTATTCGATGTCATGGGAGTGGTGGACTCGATGGGATGCATGATGCGATGTTCACCTGAGGTTTTGACACAACGCAATGTTGCGACGGCTGGCGCATCACTGCATCCCACAACCGAACAGTGTTATCGTGCGAATCAGTGACAATGCGAGTGCCGTCCGGCGAGAACGAGACCGACAAAACTGAAGAAGTGTGCCCCCGCAAGGGCTCACCGACTTGCTCTCTCGTCCCTGCATCCCACAGCCGAACGGTCTTATCGTCCGAGCCAGTGACGATGCGAGTGCCGTCCGGCGAGAACGAGACCGACCTTACTGAATAAATGTGCCCCCGCAAGGGCTCACCGATTTGCTCCCCCATCCCCGCATCCCACAGCCGAACAGTGTTATCGTCTGAACCAGTGACAATGCGAGTGCCGTCCGGCGAGAACGAGACCGAGTTGACTGGAGAAGTGTGCCCCCGCAAGGGCTCACTGACTTGCTCTCCCGTCCCTGCATCCCACAGCCGAACAGTGTCATCCGAAGAACCAGTGACAATGCGAGTGCCGTCTGACGAGAATGAGACCGAGTAAACTGGACCCCGTGAGCACGGTCTGAACAGCTGGCCAATTCATATCACGTCCACATGACATACGAAGAGTATTCGGAAACCGTGCAGAAAACTGTCGAGACAGTGGAGAGTTGGCAGGCGAGAACGGGAGCGCTGATACATACAGATGTGGCGTGCTGTGGAAAATCAAGCCACCGAACACTTGAACGAATCTCTGTACGTCCATTGCAGTCGACGAGACATCTTTGAATTCAGAATGGCCCTGTGGTTGCGCGTGAGCGCTTTATCTGACACCTAGTAGTAATGTGCTCACCTTCAGCCACTGGGCAATGGGCGGAAGGGCACCAGCTGCACCGCTGAGCGCATTAGTCAGGGCGAGTGACTCAAGCCAGAAAAACACCCGCTCGTGGTCGAATAATAATTTCACTTCTCTCGCTAGTTCCTTGTTGAAGGCTGTGCTTCGTGCGTGCGACGTTCAAAATCGAGATGAATGACAGATGTGGGGAGATGCATTTTTGAATTCGTTCTTGTAGACCGATATCTTCGCCATTAGGTAGATAAGACGACTTGAAATCACAGATATTGAAGCGAAGACCGTCTTTCATCACTCCAAGTGATGCGAATGCAAGAGCGTGTTGCGCCTTTGAGAGGTCGATGAAAAACTCTCCACTGCGTCGGGAGCCGGGAAACGCGAACATCGATGGGGGAGGTGGGTAGGACCAGAATGAGCAGCTGGGGTTTGGGAGTAGGAGCCCCGGAGAGTGCTGGATGCGTGCTTAAAGAGATTGGAAGGTATGGAGGTTGTCAAGGAACTCGATTAATGCTGGGCGGCGTGTTGCCCATCGCGGGAAGGAAGGATCTGATACGGTTGTGCGCGCTTGCAGCTTATCGTGTTCCACGATCTCCTTGCAAGTTCGATGTTGTCCGCCCTCCATAACTCGATATTTTGTGTTAGTCCCATATATTGGGGACTCGTCGTACACACCCACTAAGTCCGTGGTTTGCGTGTATTCATCCTCACCAACCAAGCAAACTGGCTCACCTACCTGCGCATCGGCAGCATCAGCCGTTGGAGGACTCGGTATCTGCATCTTGACAATCACACACTCGCGGTAGACACTTCTTCTCGAGTATTGGTGCAATGAAGTTAGTACAGCCGACTGATGATGAAACCTAGTTGTTGACACTGGTAAGCATTTGAGAGTATCATATTGTCATAGTATATGAAACTGAAACGCATTCGAAGACTACGTCGAGCTGTGCACCCATCAGATGACAGGGAGTATTTTGAAGCGACGCTCATTTTCACTGGTAACGCTGGTCCCGTTATCGATGAGGTACAGGTCATCATGTTGTAAGGTTTCTTATCGCGAGCGTTCAACAGGTCATTTTATATATAAATGATACAGGACTCATCCTAACTTTTGCACCATGTCGCTGACAACGTGGATAGTGGAGTCGTCTGTCCTGGGTACCTTCCTGCCCAAACACGCTGAAGATGGCAGGTGAAAATGACCATTTGAAGGTAGCGTCAGCTTTCTTTGGAAAAGTGGAGATGTTAGAGGTTGGGGTACGGTTGGATGCGGTGGCAACATAGAAAGGGTTTATTTGCAGGAATCAGGGTATGCCGTGGATTATGTCTACCGAGGCTATTTTTGTCACAATCTAGATTCGACGATCGGATGACCACCGTATCAAAAGAACACCATAACTCAAATGCTTAGCCCTTAGCCCTTGCAACACTGCAACAAATATTGCCTCGAGGCGTATTTTATATAAATGATGTGGGTCTCTTATCTTACTTCGCTTCAACTGCTACTCACAATGACGAAAGGCAAAGGCAAATCGTCGAGGGATTCAGCTCAACAAACCCACAAATCTAACGAACCAACATCTGGCGAAAGTTCGGTACGTGGTTTTTGGTGATCACTTCGTCCCTCCACTCCAAATACTCACATTATCGCATCCTTCGCCTAGCACCGACCCCGTAGCAAAGCTGGTCGGTTGTTGAGGAAGGTCAAGGTCAAGTTAGGGATCTCGGTAAGTCCACGAGCATAGTATTAGTGTCCTGGAATATGACTAAGATTACCATAAGCACTCGAAGGTTTCCCCCAGCCACGACCCTCATCACCAAAATTGCCAAACTCAGACTTGGCCAGACATGGGGGTGACTGACAATGGCTAGGGCATCACACATGTCGACAGTGTCAGCCCCAAACCCGGCCCTGTCTAGCAATCCATAGGAACGCTAATGACGACGTGAAACAAGGTTAACGTTGTTGCTGCTGTAGAGGTATCTTGTGTAGCTAAGACTTATTCAGATATTGTGTATCACCGAGACTTATTCAGATATCGAGCGTCACTCAGAGATGTTCAGACATTCTGTTCTCATTCTGATACAACACAAAATTGATTGTCTGTCAGCTAGTACAAGGTATGCGAGTGAGGTATGAGACGCCTAAGTCCAACGGATGAAATGGCCAGCATGCCGTGCAAAAACGATGGAAATGAAAGAGCAGAGAAAATTAACAGAAAAAGCGAATTGTTCTGGAGGCAAGGTCATTTCTTCTGCTTCTTTGCCGATCTAGCGGTTGGTTTCCTGACGGGAGTGGCTGCCTTAGATTTCCCCTTGCGCTTGGCTGGTGCCTTCCGCTTCGCTTGGCGTTCTTCCTCGTCAGACTCTGTTAGCTCGCTGCCAGATGCGTCACCGTGGTCTTGCAACACGGTTTTGGTTGGCGAGGCCCTGCCTCTGAGAGACACTGGTTTTGAGGGTCCTGGGATGTTGTGCACAGGTGAAGGCACTAGGGGCGTCCTTTCAGGTACCGGTGAGTCCTGCCGAGCAGCTACTGGACGTGTTGGTGTCTTTGTAGGACGGGGAATGGGACGTGGGCGTGGAACAGGACGTGGGGTTGGAAGAACGCGAGCCGGTGAAGAAGGTGGAGGCGTCCTTGGGATATTCTCTTGAGCAGGTGGTGGATGAACTGTAGGAGGCGCAGCTGGGTGCTCTGAGTCCGTAGTAGTGCGAGTTTTGACTGCAGCATTGTGAGCCGCCATTTGTGCACGCAAGCGAGCCAAGTCGCTGCCACCATCACGAGCACCAGAGGGTCCAGAGTCGTCGGCATCGTGCTTTCCCACCTCACGTCCGTCCTCGTTCTTAAACAATTTCCTTATTATCTGATGTCAGTAAAACGAAACAATGAAAAAGGCGTCTTACATGTTCCAGTCCTTGAACAACTGCTCCCTGTCATCGTCAGGCAAGTCCTCGATAAACTCGACGATGTTACGGTAGAAGTCGCGATACTTAAAGTCACCATCTACCTCAGTCCATATATTTTTGGAGCTGATGCCGAATCGGACCTGCAAGACGTCAATGTGAGCTATGTGTGATTAGAGTGCAAACGAACCTGTACACAACCATATGCAATGTGGGCTGCTTCAACGGTGGTCATATCATGCAAAACAGCATTGCATGGCCGTGTCCCGCGTGATTGAGTGCCCAAAGCAGTCGAAGGTCCTGTGAATATGTGCCGCATTGTCTGAAAACAAAGTGAGATGTGGATGAAAGATCGATAAGTAGTTGTACTCACGCGCTCGAGGGTGAATCCTTCAAGGAATCCATCCATCATGTTGTCTGGGTCGTAGTCAGCCCCAGGAGGATCACCTTTCCAAAGAAAGGCTGGGAATGCATCTGCCGTCAGTTCAATTTTGCCAGCTTGCATGCGATTGATGGTTCTAAGTTAAAGTAAGCCATACTGATAATGGGCAAATAAATGAACCTTACGCTTTTGGATCGTCTTGGAACCTCGTGATCTCACCAATCGGACAGAGAAAGCGCGCCAATACTGGGTGGTTGATACCCATGTGAGTTCGTTGGCCACTGCCGTCGTCGATAGGTGGAGATACGGGATCCTTCGCTGGATTTAATGCCACGTATTTACTGATTTGAAGCTTTAAACGGGTTGAATCATCTGAACGAGTGCCCGAGATAGCAGACTCCATCTAAAATAAACATCAGGAGGCATCAACATGCGCATATATGCGCATGTACTCACCTTTCGGATGATTTTCCTGAGTTCCGATGCTTTCTTTGGGTCCTTCGAGCCAGCGATGAGAGGTCTCAGGCCTGGTGCGAGTTCCAGGAGTCGTTTATAGTTCTTCTGGTAACGATCCTGTGTTTTCTGGGATCTATTAAAGGCAAAATTAGTTTAACACTGTCAGTAGGATACTTCCTAGCCATACAACTTTGACAGCTGCTTCTTTCGACGAGCTGCATTGTCCTCATCTTCGGACAAGTCTCCAGAATCGGCAAGTTCGCGCTGTTTGAGTAGGGCACCGATGTCGATAACCTTGTCGATCTTGCAGAACATGTCGACGCATCGAGTAATATAGCGCGCAGCTGCAAGGTACTCTTCATGTAAATCTAATTTTGATTCTTTCTTTTCCGGCCTATTGAGAGTGAGAAGCAGCTCAATATGGATATGAAAGAGCTTACTTTTGTTTATCATCATCGGACTTTGAGGAACGTTGCTTTTTCTGCTTAGAAGAACGTTTGTGAGCAGTTCGAAGGTCTTCTGAGTCGCTTGAGGAGATGGTTGATGATCCTGACGGACTCGGAGAACGTTTTCGACGCGCCATAGTGATTGAAGGTAAAGGAGGGACGCAGGGTTAAGGGGAAAATGCTGTTTTGGGTAAGTCACATGATTATCAGTTCACACGATTTCAATGCTTGCGCCAAGAAATACAATTGAATGCTGCAGGTACTAGTACTACATGAGACAATGTCCATGAAAAGCGATATAGCAACAGTGCGGAGACAGTAAGCACAATAATACGATAACAATAACAATAGAACGCGAGAACTTAATCTAACTTCACTGCTGCTACAGCAGCGGGTATCGTCATGAAAGAGCTAACACGAGTGAGTGGTTCCGCGTTCATCTTCCTGAAGCCACGTCGAGGAGGCCAAGTATAACCGTTCTCCCGCGTGAACTTCTCCCGCAAGCGGACAATCGAAGGAGCTTCCTTGAAGATGCCATGTAGTTGCACAGCCTTTGCACTAACACGCTGAATTCCATCCCTATAGTAAGGGTCAAATCAGAAATTGGATACACAAGGGGAAAAAAACGCACTTGGAGGTGGCCTCACAGACCATGGTGACATCCGGGTCCTCCTTGATGGCTGGCGGTGTGCATTCGACTTTCCCTGTCCCCTCTGCCTCATCTGCGCTATCATCATCTTCAGTGGACCGATAGCTTGAAGCATCCTTCAACCGCAAAACAAGCTTCTGTGTGTAAATGTAAGTTGTATGGAGTAATTTGGACAATAAAAATGACTTACCAATGGTCCTGGACGTTCAGGTGTGAAATTGATCGTGTAAGTAGGCCATCCGGCAAGAAGATTATCGACCTCCATGACAACAACGTTGTCATGGAAGAAAGTGGTTTGGTTAGCCAAGTCAAGAGTTTCACGGGTATCAATGAAATGCATTGGAAGGATGTGGGTAGAAAAGGGGGTTTGAGACGCGAAAGACGCGTTTACTACTTTACGGCATTTACCGACTGGCTTTGAAATGCCCGCCTGCTCACCGGATTCGCACCATACATTCAAGCCTTCCTGCCATTCCTGTATCCTGCCCTCAAAGCACACGAAGATACCCAGTTGTGCATGGTCGCCGTTGACATCGGTTCTCTTTCCCCTAAGCTGTAGAGGTGCGTGTATCATTGTGCCATTTTCTCTTTACACGGCATCCTCACTACATTCTCTTTACATGTTGTCCCATAGCAATCATCGCATACTATCTCTCACCCACCTCCCATTCTCACCCGCCCTTTTCTCGCCCTCCTAGGCAGTCCTGATCCCCCAGTTCTCACCCCTCTCATCAGCCAGGCGCTTCTCCCACCATCCGAGCCGTCTGGCCATATGCGCCATGCATTCGGGCAGCGCATACTGGCAGCATGTCAGAACCTCCTAGCAGCGCGGTTTCTTACTCCTCTTATGGAGGGGACAGCTTCACGGGTTCACCACTCTAGCAACGGCAGTGGCGCTGATCGCAGCTCACAATTCGTGCACCCTCCAATGTTGCCTGATACTACTGGAACCTCTGACGGACATGTACATGGACATGGACATGGGATGGATTTCCTACATCCGCCAATGATACTTCCTCAGGAGGAAGAGAGTCTCTTCACAATCTCTTTGCACCCGCCCATGATTCTTCCGCAGGAGGGTAAGCAGGTTACGCCACCCTGCAGGTTGGAGGATGCGAATCCAGGGGTCTTTGCGAGGCCCACGCCAAGTCCATGCTCTTTCCCCCATCTTCCATACTCTTTCCATGTCTTACCCTCGCGCTCAATCTTGTACTCTCCTGCTCCTATTTAGGATATCAAAATTATATCTGATTTTATCGTTTATGTTATTTCAAGAGATTTAGCCAACGGCGGATCACCTCACGACACTTACAATCTGGTATAATAGTTTGCTTGTCTTCAACTGACTTTCTCGTTTGTTTACTAACCCTGATGGACGACCTTACCTGTCTAGGCTGTGACAAGATGTTTTCTTCTCAGAAACGTCTCAGCAGCCATGAGACTCAATGTGCAGAGCAGCGCACTCTCAAGAAAAGCCTTGACAAGGCACGCCGGCACCTCGACAAGAAGAAGAGGAGAAAAACGCACCATGAAGAACCGATGGATGTTAGGGACGAAACTCCAGCCAACGACATGCAGGTAAGTCTGTTGTATGTATATGGGTCTTACTGATATCGATTTCTCTAAGGTTGATTATGACAATGTTGCCGGACCTTCTGGCTTGTCACCTCGTCATTCTCCTCCCTTACCAGAACCATTACCTCACAGCCCTGCTCCTGCTGTGCGGTCTGCTCGTTCTGGCCGTGCGATACGCATGCCAAATCGCTATATTGACTATCTACCAGGTTCTGCGACTTATCTCGAGCACATGCCTCCAACACGGCAGCAAGCTTGTGGCCGCCACTTAGCTCAGGCTGATGAGCCCGTTGCAGAGCCTGAGGCTCCACAAATCGAAGACAACGATGACGCTCACCCCCTGCTTATCCCATCCGAAACAGAGCCTGATTCAATGGGCCTCTACCGCGTCTATTGCACACGCCCCACCTTAATTCCCAAGGGTGGAGGTGCACTTGACAGTGTTTGTGATGCTCCCACATTGGACGCTGCAGACAACCCAGCCGAGCAAGCTTCTCAGAGACTCACTGGTGTTCCGCTTCCACCACCTGAAATAACGCGCAATAACCTATATGATGCCTTCAGTAGTCCAACCGCGGGTCTTATGATGTGTTGGCATTTCTCCGGCTCGACTGCCAAGTCAACGGCCGAAATGCACCGACTCATGAAATTCCTCGACGACAACGAATTTAAAAGAGAAGATGCTCGTATATTCAACATCCCGCGCGAGAAGAAGCTCCTCGAAGACTACCTCACAGATACCTCAAATCCTTTCCGTGCAGAGAATGGCTGGCAGGAGTCGTCAGTCAAGATACCTCTGCCGAAAGAGAAGGTAAAATGGCCGTCTGAAGATGCTGCTCCTCAACTCGAAATCGAGGGTGTGCACCACCGATCCTTAACCAGCATAATCACCTCGGTTTTTGAAGACAGTATTTCGTCGACTTTCCATATGACCCCCTTTCAGCAAATGTGGGAAACCTCAGACGGCCGCAAGATCGAGATATTTTCTGAGTCTTATTCATCCATTGCAATGCGAGAGGCTTATGCCAAAGTTCATTCCCTTCCTCGCGCAGCTGACGATAACCTTGAGCGCGTCGTGGCTTCACTAATGATGTGGTCCGATGCAACCCACCTTGCTAGTTTCGGTGACGCATCACTCTGGCCATTCTATCTCTTCTTCGGAAACCAGTCAAAGTACACCCGCGGCAAGCCAACTGCCTCTGCTTGTCACCATGTAGCCTACATTCCAACCGTACGTTGTGTTCCATTAGACCTATACATGCGCTAATTCATTGGCCATGTACAGCTGCCAGATACTTTTCAAGATACCTACAAGAGGATCTTCGGCGAGGCCTCGACGGCAGAGATACATACTCATTGCAAGCGTGAATTAATTCATGCGATATGGGAGCTTCTTCTCGACGAGGAGTTCATGCATGCATACGAGCATGGTATTATCATTCGTTGCGGAGATGGAGTCACACGAAGGGTCTTTCCACGTTTTTTCAGCTATTCTGCTGATTATCCTGAAAAGTTTGTTACTTGCTGATTTCTCAACGCCACCTGATATTTCTTTCCAGGATTCTTCTTGCAAATATCAAGTTCCTCGGCCAGTGTCTGTGCCCTCGGTGTCTCGTCAAGAAGGCTGCTGTTCCAAAGATGGGAACAAAGCCTGACATGAAGCATCGCGAAGTGACTGCGCGTGTTGATGACCAACCTCGCCGTTACAATATTGAAAGAGCCCGGCAGTTTATATTCAAGAAGGGAGCTCGGATTGATGGCAAGCACGTTAGTGATCTTTTAGGCCCACAATCACTTGTTCCAACCTGAGTAAGTGTTTCCCCTACCTTTCGTCACATGCTTAGCTCACATCATCCTCAGAATGCTTTTTCAGAGTGCTTTTTCCGGTTCTCACTCAACTTTTTCGTGCTGTTTGTTGTCGACTTACTGCACGAGTTTGAACTCGGTGTTTGGAAGGCGATATTCACCCATCTGATGAGAATCCTATTCGCTGCAGGAGGATCAGCGGTTCAGGATCTTAACTGGAGGTAAGTCCAAGCTTGTACTGTGTCCTCAATGGTACTGAACCATGCACAGATATCGACATGTGCCCACATTCGGAAGGGGAACGATTCGACATTTTCACAAAAATGCATCGTCGATGAAGCGTCTTGCTGCCCGCGACTTTGAGGACCTTCTACAGGTACATAACCTGATTTTATCTCGTCCAGTTTTTGATATTTCGTAGTGTGCGATACCTGTATTTGAAGGTCTTATTTCAGAGGACAACAGTGAAGACACACCCTTCAACAAAATCATACTGGATTTGTTGTTTGATTTAGCCACTTGGCACGCTTACGCAAAGCTCCGCTTGCATACAGAGGACACCCTGGTATTCTTCGACTCCGCAACTGTTGTACTGGGCAAAACCGTTCGCAAGTTTTCTCAAACTGTATGCTCGCACTATCATACCACAGAGCTCCCTCATGAGCATGCAGCACGTGGCCGCCGGATGGCTGCACTTGCTGCCAAGCAGCCTCAGAATGCACAGGGAAGGGCCGTTGGAGTGAAGGTGAAGTTGCTTAACCTTCAGACATATAAGTATCACGCTCTCGGTGACTATCCTAACACAATTCGGCGTATGGGGACCACAGATAGCTACAGTACTCAACCAGTAAGTGTTTGTATCAATAAAGTAACTTTTACTTATACATTATGTGCTAGGGTGAACTGCAGCACTGCCGTTCGAAACGACGGTACCCACGGACTCAGAAAACCAAGGCAACAACAGTCCAAAGCATTGCGTCACAGGAAGCCATTGAACGATTCTGTGAAAAGGTAATTGCTGCTCGTGAACACTTTGCCAATGAAAACTCGACTCAACCACGACGCCGGCGTGAGCGTACTTCGCCATCTGAGCATTATTACATTGCAAAATATTCACAAGCGACTCATGATCTCACATCTTGGCTGGGTGACCTAGGCAATGATCCTGCAACCGAGGTAAGTTAATGCTTTCAGTCGTTGCAGGTCACTCATTTTTGGGAAGAATTTTATACCTCGACTCAAGGATCATTTGCTTGCCCGCCTTCGTAAAATTACATACGACGGTGATGAACATGACTTTTCTGACACAGATCGTGACACGATCCTTTTCACCAACAACAAAATCTTCGAACATAGCATCCTATGAGTCAATTACACTACATATGACCTGCGACGCGAGCAAGACACAATAAATCCTCGTACTCGTGCTGATATAATGGTGCTTGCTCATGAAGACGAGCGCACACATCCATATTGGTATGCTCGCGTCATAAAAATCTTCCATGTGAATGTGGAGTATCGCGAGCACCATGTAACAGTGAGAACTCCCCCAACTCGCATGGACGTACTGTTCGTTCGATGGTTCCGTCGTGACATCTCACCTGCAGGCTGGGCTGCAAAACGTTTGCAGCGCCTTGAATTTTTTGATGAAGACAGTCTTCCTGATGCGTTTGGCTTCTTGGACCCGGACTCGGTCATCCGTGGTGTTCATCTCATTCCCGCATTCAATTTCGAGACTACAAACGAGTTAATTGGACCAACGTTCGCACGGCAAAAGAGCGACTCATGCGGGGAACTCTTCGACTGGCGCTTTTATTATTTAAATGTGTAAGTGCGTTTAAATTCATACCCAGACACATGCTGACATTACCTATTTACAGCTTTGCCGATAGAGACATGTTCATGCAGTTTCATGGTGGTGGAGTAGGCCACAAGGCCACGCGTGATTGGGATGAATTCCTGCAGGGTGAGGGACACGGTGGCGAGGAAGCTGAAGATGAAGGTCTGGACTCGGAGGAAGACATACTAGAAATGGAGGGCTCAGAAGATGACTTGGAGGACATTCAAGCTGATATAAATGAGGAGGATAGTAGTAGTGACGAGGAGGAGGAGGAGGAGGAGGAGGAGGAGGATGCATTGGTAGCTGACGATGGTGAGGAGCTTGACGACGATGTTCTCGCGCAGGAGGGTTATGGGGCGCTTTGATATTTTTGATGAACTTTAGCTCATATAAACACTTGTATTTTCTCGGTATATGCTACTTCAATACATTTTATTACCTAGCCTATGTCTGATAAGTACACTACAGAGAAGGTGATGTCTACCAGACAGCGAGCCTGCCGAACTGGTATCGCGCTGATACGTCTATATCAAGGGTGTATTGCACATGACTGACGTGTAATACTCACGTGTCCAAATTTGGGCACATATCACGTGGAGTCTGAGTTTGGCAATTTTGGTGATGCTGTCACCGTTCTCCCAAATGTCAATCATGGACGTGCTTCATCGACCTCGGTAGGTTCTTATACTTGCCCTCCAATTTCTGCATTCTCTCTAAATTCTTGTCGTGCAGGGTCGGCCGGCTCCGCCGGGTGTCAAAGTGGAGTCTGATACCCCATTGGCGCTTCAGGATACCCAAAAGGCCGTAGACGACATGCATTCACTCTCGGGACATAACACAACCGTGGTTTCTGTTCTTCAAGGCGCACAAAAGGATCTCGATGCTGTTGACAATTTCAAGGACACATATCTCAAACCCCTCCAGATATTCGACGCTGTTATCGGTGAGATTGCGGATGTATGTAGGCCCTCCTCTCGATCAGAACCAAACTAATATCGTTCCGCAGGTACATCCATATGCAAAGATAGCACTGGGCGTGTTGTCTCGTGCAGCCAAAGTATATTTTCATTTTCTCTCTCCCTCTCTCCCACTGTTACTCAGCAATAATTTATGCAGATTATTCTAGCTCAAAGGAATCGTGACAACGCGATACGCCAACTTCTTGAGAAGTTGGGCGAAGTTTACAGCTTCACACAAGACGAGATGCTTGGCAAGATCTCGTCGATGGACCCTATCCTTGGAAAGATTTCGCAGCAGACCCTTGAATGTGCCGATTTCATCAAAAATTATTCGGAGACCAAGAACTTTGTGAGTCTTAACAGGCTGTTGCACTTTGTACCGCCTTGAGCTTTTATGATCATCATAGGGAAGAGACTTGGAAAGAACGTCTTCTCAGAAACGGAAGATACGATCAATAAGTATAATGATGTGTTCGATAGGCTCATGCAAAACTTCCGGGACCACGTTACTCGCGACGTAGCCATACACGTCCTCCATACGGGTAAGGGTTCAGAGGTTCGGACGTACTTGTGACTTGACATATATTCATACCTTTTCAGGTGAAACACTCGAACTCAGCGGTCTGACTTATGCAGAGGGCGCAGGACTAGATACTAGGAAACAATGCCTGCAAGGAACGCGCACGGAAATCCTTTCCCATATCACGGAATGGGTCAACAGCACTGGGGACAAAGTTCCATGTGTGCTTTGGCTATCTGGCCCCGCAGGCAAGGGCAAATCAGCCATCGCCCACACGATCGCTAAATCGTTTGAAGACGCGGGAGGGCTTGGTTCGTGTTACTGTTTTGACCGTCAGCGAGAAGCAGATCGTCGCCACGAGAAGATCTTTTCCACGATTGCGCGCGACCTGACTGACCGTCATCTGGATCGACTGGGGAACCCACCGTAATTGTAATCGATGCGCTGAACGAGAGCGGTGGAGTAGGGGCACGGGAGGACTTCCTCAGCATTCTAGCTGGCAAACATCAAAACACCACCGTTCCCAAAATCACAGACCTCCCTGGCAACTTTCGCTTCATCGTTACCTCTCGCCCGCTTGATGACATCAAAGACAAGTTTGGTGGCGTTCAGCACATTCGACAGATGTCAATGGACGACATTCCACGAGCAGACGCAGAGCCCGATATTCGTGCTTACGTATCCAAGGAGTTGGAAGGGCTGGATTTCCAGGATAGAGAGTTCGCAGTCCTCGCTAAAAAAGCTGATGGACTATTCGAATGGGCGCATCTCGCTTGCGGATACATCAAAGAATCCCATGCTGGGCTATCTCCAATGGAGTGTTACGAGGCCGTGGTGTCACGCAATCCAGCTGAGAGAAGCCCGCTATTACACGACATGTATCGCCTCATTTTAAAAGATATCATACCCGGGGATACATTTCCGCATTCGCAGAAATTGCGTTTGACTGCGTTGGCGAGATTTCGCTCAGTGATGGGACAAATACTAGGGACAGCTGAGCCCCTTCCTTTAGCTTCTCTGAATGCCATGAGGCGCCATTTTCCAAAGCAAGAGGACGATTTCGACGTGAAGCTTATGGTAAATACATGGGCTCCCTCCTCAGCGGCACCATCAACCCAGATTCCCCAATTCGACCCCTTCACGCACCCTTCCATGATTTCTTGACGGACGAACGATCCAGTGGAGAGTTTTTCATCGACCTCTCAAAGGCGCAACACGCTCTTGCATTCGCATCACTTGGAGTGATGAAAGACGGTCTTCGCTTCAATATCTGTGATTTCAAGTCGTCTTATCTACCTAATGGCGAAGATATCGGTCTACAAGAACGAATTCAAAAATGCATCTCCCCACATCTGTCATTCATCTCGATTTTGAACGTCGCACGCACGAAGCACAGCCTTCAACAAGGAACTAGCGAGAGAAGTGAAATTATTATTCGACCACGAGCGGGTGTTTTTCTGGCTTGAGTCACTCGCCCTGACTAATGCGCTCAGCGGTGCAGCTGGTGCCCTTCCGCCCATTGCCCAGTGGCTGAAGGTGAGCACATTACTACTAGGTGTCAGATAAAGCGCTCACGCGCAACCACAGGGCCATTCTGAATTCAAAGATGTCTCGTCGACTGCAATGGACGTACAGAGATTCGTTCAAGTGTTCGGTGGCTTGATTTTCCACAGCACGCCACATCTGTATGTATCAGCGCTCCCGTTCTCGCCTGCCAACTCTCCACTGTCTCGACAGTTTTCTGCACGGTTTCCGAATACTCTTCGTATGTCATGTGGACGTGATATGAATTGGCCAGCTGTTCAGACCGTGCTCACGGGGTCCAGTTTACTCGGTCTCATTCTCGTCAGACGGCACTCGCATTGTCACTGGTTCTTCGGATGACACTGTTCGGCTGTGGGATGCAGGGACGGGAGAGCAAGTCAGTGAGCCCTTGCGGGGGCACACTTCTCCAGTCAACTCGGTCTCGTTCTCGCCGGACGGCACTCGCATTGTCACTGGTTCAGACGATAACACTGTTCGGCTGTGGGATGCGGGGATGGGGGAGCAAATCGGTGAGCCCTTGCGGGGGCACATTTATTCAGTAAGGTCGGTCTCGTTCTCGCCGGACGGCACTCGCATCGTCACTGGCTCGGACGATAAGACCGTTCGGCTGTGGGATGCAGGGACGAGAGAGCAAGTCGGTGAGCCCTTGCGGGGGCACACTTCTTCAGTTTTGTCGGTCTCGTTCTCGCCGGACGGCACTCGCATTGTCACTGATTCGCACGATAACACTGTTCGGTTGTGGGATGCAGTGATGCGCCAGCCGTCGCAACATTGCGTTGTGTCAAAACCTCAGGTGAACATCGCATCATGCATCCCATCGAGTCCACCACTCCCATGACATCGAATACTCGGAACAATTACTTCGTTTGCTTCTCCCCCCAACTCCATCCATGCGGTGCACAACACTTCTGAATTAATGGAGGGAGCATCCCATGACGACCGCAGTTCGACACCCTTTGTTCTGAATGCTGACAGTGGATGGATGGTAGGGCCTAAAGATCAGCTGTTATTCTGGGTACCACCCGCCTCTCAAAACCCATTTTATAACCCTGCAACTGTATTGGTGATACCCAGAAGATGTCCCGAGCTCGATTTGAGCCGCATGGCACATGGACAACAATGGAAAGAGTGCCGAGAGGAGTGAGTCTCTTCAATGCCCTTTCTGTTACTCGCACTAAAATCAATATTTGCAGACCTTAGTGCCAATGATGCTTGCAGCAATGGATCTATAGGTTTCTGATACCATTAGTTGTGGACGAGTGCAGCAGATCATACTTTGTATTCTATTGCATACCCAAAGAATTTAGGATTGTCGGTGATTGTCGGTGTGAACGATGTGAGCTGACGGTATGACACTCTTGATGTTAGCGCTGCTCTGTGAGAGCACCCAATGATGGGCAAGGTATGCCGATTCCATCAGAGGTGCGATTGTGTATGCGCTGTGGATCGCATCAAAGTGATGTATAACATCGGGACTTTCTCATGGCGGACTGAGAAGCTGAACAGAATGACATCGTTGTTATGGTCATCTGTGGTCATTCAAGTTCCCGTTGCATCGAGTACATTCAAAGCGGGCTAAAAATAGGGCGGGACAAAATATTTAGTTCATTGCTATACGGTACAGCATGTAATCGCGATATCTAAGACAAAAGCGGTGAGAACGAGAGCAACATGAAAACGATGCGTGAAAGGATGGTGTGAGCTGTGAAGCTTGAACAAATAGCTGGAGGGAAAAGGCGCCGGGCAAGAGTAAGCGAACGGAAGGTGAAATTGAGCCAATGCGAAGAGTAAGAGCGAAGTTAACGTTGATGAACGGTTCCGGCATGATACACGAGTCAGAGGATGATATTGTGACGCAGGTGCTGGTTAAGGGGCTCTTCAATAGTCAATTTCTGGAGACTCGACAAATGCTGCAATTGAGTTCCATAAGTCTGTACTGAACTCGCGATAAATGAGTGACGCAGTGAATCTTTGCATGTGAGACTTGGAGAAGCAGACTGAATATTTCATGAAGCTGTTGAGAGGGCGTTCATAATACAGTCAATAAACCCGTCTTCAATACATGTAGGTCCGGAGCCTTTTTGAGACTCCACGGATCTGAAACATTGTACTAGTACAAACTCTGAACTCGAAGCGAAGATGTTGAGGAGAGTTCCAATGGGGTTTTTTCATTGTGAATAACGTGAGGGTGTCCGAACTCTGTTTGCTCAGGGTTTGAAGTCGTTCGAAAGAACCGAGAAAGATCCGAATGATCACAGGTTACCAGACACCAACATTCTTCATTTTTGCTCGCTTGGAAGCTTTATTGATTGCAGGGCAGGATCATTACTCAACTTCTCGGCATCTACATGATACTTCCATATGCATCGCAAAAGAGGTTTATTTAACATTGTTTGTGGGGAACATTTGCCGATCACAGCACGTTATTGACCAGGACTTTTCGAGAGATCAGTTGATTTCTCGTATCAATGGAAAGTACAGAACTACTGTCAGCTTTTCGGTTCGAGGCGTGACTTTGGTTGTATAGTTAGGTTCTCCTTCAAACTGCATGTCCTAATAACCTGTCTTGAACCCAGCGCAACTCACGCACCCATTTGTCTGATAATCAGGCTCCAATGCGCTCTTCTGCCGCTCGCTCGCTCCGGCAATATGCTCGAGCCGAAGGCAAGGAGCACCTATTGTGGGCGCGGTGGGCTTGAGGCCGCAACCTACAGATCAAGCCACAAGTCGGTGGGCACTACTGGATGAGTTACTAATCATTCCTTGTCAGATCTCTCGTAAATTTCTCGGTAGCGACCACCCAGCACTTCCACGACCGCATTGTAAGCGACTTGCCGCCTTCAAGTGAATGCAAACTGAACGAAATTAGCAGCCCTTTTTTTCAAATTATGCCGCCGCCACCACTTACTCGGTTTCTGGTCCCCTATTATCAATTGGAATCTGCTCGGTTCCTTCAAACAATTTTGAACCTTGACCACACGAAATCTGGACACCAGACACTCACGGCATTCACAATGAAAAGACCCCTAACAGACTTTACTCAACATCTTCACTTCAGCTTGATGTTGAGCCAAACAACCCACATGATGCTCAATATAAAAGCCCAGCATTCTCTGGACTTTCCTTTGTCAATTCCTCATCTCACCGTCGAATCATCCCATTAGCGACCTACATCTTATACAATGCCTTCTTTCACCGATGGAGTGTATAACATCAGAAACGTCGGCAGAGGCCTCATGCTCGATCTGAAGGGCAACAGCACCGCTGAAGGCAATCAGATTCAAGGCCACGAGGAAAATCACACCGTGGCTCAACAGGTATCTATATGTGTTCGCACCCACTTTGTGACCGGTTCTCATACACATCATGTATGCTAGTGGCTCATCAAGAAACAAGAGGTGCCAGGGTCCACCACGAACTCTTACACCGTTCAGTCCAACAACCAGGGCAACAATGGCAATGGATTTTTTACTGCTGAGCAGGTATGCTGGATCGGCATCCGTTTTTCCATTTGCTTGTTGGTTGACACAGACGTGGACAGAATGCGCAAGAACCAGTCCTTTATACCAGGAAAGCGTTCCTCCTCGATCTTGATCCAGTCGTGAACGACATGTATACGTGAGAATCCGACGCCTCAGCAACCTATTTTTACTAATTTAATGACTTGCATGTACAGTATTAGCTTCACTCTCGGGGAAAAGAATCTGGTGTTCTCCATTCCAAGCGATGACAATAAAGTAAGTCGGCGGATTTTTTTCTCAAAGCCTTTTTCTCATAACGTTCACAAGGTGGAACTTGCGAATGCATTGACAGGGGATCCATACCAGCAGTGGACAATCGTCAAGTCAACTTGAAAACTAGGCACCGCCTTGCAGAGGTTTCAAAGGTTGAGCTATTGAAAGTGTTCCCGCATATGTGTGCTACGTCTTGTTGTGTCTGCTTTTGTCGTGTATGTGTACGTTATCGATGAATACGATTGCTTTGGTCTTGCTCTTTTGGGGAGATGAGTGGATAGTAGACGGCCATCGCTGAATCGTTCGAGATCAAGCGTAGATCTCGCAAACAGGCAATCTGCAGCATTCCTGCACCATCCACTTATGTTACGTGCTACTAGGCTAGTGGGTCTTCAGACAGCCATCGTCAGTCACTAGTCTGAGCGCTCACTGCTCAACTCTGATGCTGCGAGTGAGGCATATTAATATTCTCCTGCTCCATTTACTACGGGTCTTAATTGACAAAAGTCGCCCAAGCCCAAGAGGTGGGGAACATAAAAGTTCATACCTATACCTGATGTAACATCAATTTCCTCCTGTTCAACAACGAATCGGAACAGAATAGCGAATACAAGTGTAGTCAGGAGTACACCTAAGAGAAATAGGTTATTGGGAACAGGCACCTATGATTACAGCTCATTACAATAGGTATATTTTTAGTGAGAGTGAGATGGGACCACACCCGTCTTCCTGCCTCTCCGACCTCCAATCCCATCCCAGTTCTTCACTAAAACCATCGCCTCATCCTTCATCAACGTAAACGCCTGCTCAATATCGCTTTCCACAGTTTGTTCGGCACCAATCACCATCCTCACACAAAACACCCCATTCGAGTCCGTCTGGGTGATCGCAATATCGCTCCGTGCTGCAAGACGAGCATGGAAGGCGCGGTTCAAAGCATTTAGTTCAGAAGTCTCAAGGTAAGCAAGGGACTTGGGCGCGATCCTGAAGACTGTCATCGCAAGGGAAGGCTTTGTGACAACAGAAAATAGGTCAGATTCGTATATGCGCTGTGCGAACCTGGCATTCAGCCTGATGCACTGATGAGACGCGACTGTACGTCAGGACGAGTAGACGAGAACAAATAAATAAACATACGTCAGTGATGTATCTTTGGAAGCCATTCACCCCACGCGCCCGAAGGGCAAACCAGAATTTGAGGGATCGGAATCGTCTGCCAACGCCAAGCTGCCAGTTGCGGTAATCGATAGCGGTGCCTATACACATCCGTGAGTATTGATACAAACGACTCAACAGGAACAGCAATGTACTAGCATCACCGTGCTTCGACCGCAAAAATTCGGGCGTAACGTCTAACGCGTCGGTCAAATGCCTCCGATGCCGCACCCACAAACAGGAGCCATCGACATGTATAAGACCCCACTGCAGAATTTGTATAAATCTCCAGACTGATGCTCACGAGACAGAAACAAACAAACCTTGTGAAAATTAGTGCAGAAGGAATCTGCATAGTTATTGATGGCGGGAAGTTGGTATGCTTCGCGATATTCGGGACACACGAATGCGACGCCTGCCCATGCAGCCAAAGGAAAGGGTAATGCCTCCAATGCCACCTTAAGTGTGTCTCCACGTAATGCAAAGTTATCCTGTGCTGTGACTTCCAGTGTGCGCACTTTGAGACCTAAAACAAGCCCAGCTTTCTTCCCAAGCGAGTGGGTTTGTGTGGTGATATAGAGCACGAGATCCTCCATCGCCACGTGAGGGTGCTCACGGATATATCGTGAACGAGCAGCAACAGTTGCGACCAACACAGAGTCAGATGCTGACGTCTAATGCATGTCGATCAGTACAAATTAGCGATGTGAAGGGATAAGAAATAGACCTGAATGACACCGCCGCCGACCTCGGAGATATTGAGAAACGCCTTGTTAAGCCCGAGTATCTGTGCGGTCCAGTCCATGACCACAGCCTCAAGCTCTGTACATGCGGGGCTCGCAGACCACTACAAAAAGTCACAAAGACGGCGGGAGGGTTGTGGTGGAGAGACGTACGTTGAATCCGGGGTTAGATGTACTGGACGCGTATAACTCTGCAAGAATACCCTCGAATGTACTTGACGTAGGGAAGTACGCAAAGAACGAGGGGTGCTGCCAGTGTGTCAGGCCTGTCAGTCCAAATGAGATGAGTAAATGTATGCAATAATAGGAGTCAAGTACCAGGAATGATGTATTTTTGATAGTCGTCCGCGATGAGCTGGAAGTCCTGACCTTCAGTGGGGGCAGAGGCTGCGTTCGTGATGATGAGAAGGAAGTGCGAGGTAAAATGAAACTTGCATACATGGGAGCGCCTTCCTGAGGTACCCTGGCTCGACTTGGGATGAGACGGGCCTATCCCTTAAGGAATAATGATAGTCGCATATTCTATCAATTGCTTGGTAGCCAGCTTTGCGGAATCTGGGGTACATCAGAGATGACCGAGGCTAGGATCTGACACTTGCAAAACTTACTGTTCAGCATCCATGACGATAACAAATTGTTGGTTAGGTAAGAGTAGGCTTGGAGTGGAAGAAAAATATACAGGTAGTTGTGTGCAGTTCAAGCCTCTGGTTAGTATGCATTTATAGTTAGGGCATCTTGTTACTCTTGCGCAAAGTGAATAACCGGGAGCATGTACCTCCAAAGGTAACAAGCCCGATCGTTTGGGATGCCTGTGGAGCTGTGCAATGCCTCCGGGAGTAAATACTTGCCGATTCAAGCAGAATCTGTATCGTGTCAAAGGGTCAGTTGAGTTAATGACGTCAGGAAGAGCATCAGCGGGTTTGATTGTGCTACAGAGTGCTCCGTAGCGCTCCGTAGCAAAAAGACATCTTCATGCGCTTCTCCTTTTGCCATGCGAACCAGAGTTCGAGCCAAACCTGTAAAGAAAGCAAGGCGTCAGAATTACCAAGGCAGTCGAAGGGCGCACAGTATACAGGAAGACGGAAGTTGAGCTCACCAGCATTGCCCATAGATTGGCCATCTATCCGTAAACAAAGGTTCGATTCTGGACAAGCGTGCTCCAACACCACCAAAACAGCTGTCATACGAGCTCCAAAACGGGGAAAGATGGCTGAGTCGTGTGCATTAAGAAGGTCGCGGAACGAATCACGATGGTTGTCGTAGAGCTGTTGATTGAAGAGGTTGGCGTCTGACATAAGCAGGTGTTCGAAAGCGCGCCCAAGATGTTCTTGTGCAGTAGTTCCCGCACTCCACAACAGTCGCCATGAAGGAGGCGCATCGCGATAAATGTGAAACAGAATCATGAAGGCACTATCATAAGCGCACGACCAGTGCTCAGAGGACCATTTGCATCCTACCAAAAACGCAGATGGTGCCAAGTCTTCCTGACATCAGTGAATCGGTGAACAAATTACAATTTCATATTTAAGTATATATTGCTAGCAATCCCAACAATCACCATAAATCTGGCGGTGGGGTTACTTGGAAATGTCTGACCTTATGAAGGAAAGATGAAATTTTAAATAAAGAAGCCAAGTTTCCCTATCCTCTATGTACTATTTAATACGTGAACTAGTCTATGAATGAAAGATGTGACGTCAGTTCGTGATGTGGATTGCAGACCATGCTTTGAGACCCATTTATGAAGGTGAAAGGGAAAGTCGAGACTCGAGAGCAAAGCAATTTCGATGATGGTGTTCGGTGCGTGCCCGCTGGTACCGTGACTGTGTGAAAGTGCAAAATGTTATGTAAGCGTCAGGTACTTCTTCACAAACCCCTTAAGACGTTTGGAAGCTCCCGTGCAACAATGGTAGAAGAATCTTACGCGCAAGGGGGTCGCCTCCAACTACAAGTATCTCTTATGAACGACAATAAATCCTCGTTCATGTGCACTGCTCTCATCCACAAAGTCTTCACCCCTGTCACAAAATGCCCGGTCTTACTCGTCGAATTTGAGGATGTCCTTGTCAGAGCCGGCCTCCCAAATCCATTAATAGTTAAAATATACGACCCTCGTTTCAACTACGAGCGCGAAAGCCCACTGCCAAGACTATCTCCCATCCCCTGGTCTGCCGCCAATGAAAAGGCAGCAGCTGACCGTCGTGCACTCGCACTGGGCGAAGACCATAGAGTCCCTCCATGGGAGAGAATGTTCTTCGACGGTTCATTATGGGAAGAAACCTACTACTACGAGTATGAGAGGTCGTTTGCACGCGAAGTTGAAGCCTACAGGCGCCTTGGACACCTTCAGGGTTCTACCATCCCCCGGCTCTATGGTTTGGGTCAGGTCATTTCAGGCCATGGCGAAGGTCGCGCTATATCTCCCAAGGTACTTATCATGGAATACATCCCAGGCGAGAACCTTGCAACCATCCAAGACCCCCATTCAGTCCCTAGTTCAGCATACCAGGAACTCGTAAAGGCCGTGAGCACCCTCGCATCTTTCGGTATTATCCATGCCGATATGCGCCCAGAAAACATTGTCGTATCTTGCAGTCACCCTAGACGAGTGGTGCTCATTGACTTTGGGGTGTCTCAATTTCGTTATACTGATCAGTCTGACGACAACTGGGAAGAGATTGTCATGATCGAAGGGGATGAGAGGGAGCTCCGGCGCTATTTGAAGAAGTCGTGCATTTGGCACCAGGGATAGTGTGCATAATGCCCGGGAGAACGTAAGTTGACTCAATATTCCAGATACTAAGACATGATCTAACCGTCCACAAACTTTTGCAATGGCGTAGTCAGGAGACCCATATCGATGAAAATCGAAGTTGTGCAAACATTTGTTGAACAATCTGTCTACGATTTGAGCAGTACAGCATGTTCAATACTGCAAGAATCCGACGTCCAAGGCTTGTGCAGCTCAACTGTCAATGTATTCAACTGGTCCAAGGTCCGTGCATAATACATATCTTCCAGTCCTTGTACTTGAGGACAGCAGTTTGTGCACGGAGATTAGAGTATAGAGAGCGGAGGGTATCGTGGGCTTGTGGTCACGGCATGATCGATCAGTGGTCACGCACTAGTTTACTGTTTCAGCTACAACGTGTCAATTCATACAGCCTGAGCGCTCGGACTTGGTCTTCTCGCAGTTGGGTTACTTGAAACTCAGAAGATGGGCTAGAATAAGAGACAAACTTATTCAGTCCTAGATTCATACTGATTGGTTATACTTTGTTGGTGCATGCAAAGTGCACGTGACGACGCAACGCGCCCTAGAGGAGTGTGACTAACAGGAATTCCAACCACGGTCTGTTATACAGTATACTGAACATTGAATGTTCACGTTCAATATCAGATATATCAATATTCAATTTCAACTTCTAAAATGCACATGCAACATCATCAATACCCAACAGATGAAGCTACGCCACTAACAACTGTACACAACTCCATCTGTCGCAGAGCGGATTCTGAAGCCATGCCATTTCCAATCCACCATTGAGTTATCTTCTGACACAACCGTTTAGGGAGAAAGTACGTGCCAATCTGATTTTCTGAAGACATCGTGCGTGTTGTGGATATTGAAGCCAGGACTGTGGTCATGAGCAAGACAACACGGCGATCTGTCACCTTGAAGGCTGATTCTCGATGATCTCCAAAATACACTTATGCTGCAGGTGAAGTAAATACATAATCCAATTTGTGGAGCCATCGAGCCGCACTATTTCGTGATGGTGAGCCTAGGCGCGCAAACAGCCCGGAGAAAAGGATTGATATTCAAACTTTCACTCCCAGATAGCCGTTAAATATCCCTGCGTAATTGTCCGCTGCCTGTTATCGATAAGGCTGCTCCCAACAGATGATGGACGCAGAGGCTAGCGACGAGAAGGCTAAGAGACTCTTTCCAGCTCCATCTCCTCCACCGACAGCGCTTTGTCCCCAGAGATTGCCAGGATGTGGTATCGAATCACTGAAGGCCCTGCAGCATGTTTTAATCCATAACCACACCAGATACCACATCTTCTTTAATCACATGAAGTTCAATAAGTGAGTCGCACAAAAACCTTGCCCAAACCGGTTGGTGAGCTCGACCATGTCTAGTCATATAGCCCATCGAGCACTGGCAATATATGCGATGGGAGGGAGCGGTCCCGTGATTGAAGCATTCTACCAACAGGATAGTGGAATTCAGAGACCTGCTTTGCATCGCCCAAGCCTATCACAGAACAGAATTTCGTTGAGCATCTCGGTGATGAAAAGTAAGTAAAATCTTGCCTGACTTTGTCCGATACTGACATCTGGTATGTTTGAAAATAAAGCTTCTATGAGGCATACAACACCTTCTTTGACAAAGCCATCGAAGAGAAGGGTGCCGCCGCAACCTTAGAGGAATACGTGTTTTCCGACAAATACAACTTCAATCCTGGAAGAGATGCAGCCAGCCAGCCACACATGCTGTCACGATTTGTTGACGGAATCATGCATCCATTGATTCATTGCGGATATGGGGTAGAATTTGGTTTGAAAGGCATGCTTTCCGAGGGCAAGTCACATCCGTGCAAAGGAAGACGAGTCGCTTACTCTCCATTAGGTCTTGCAATAACAGCGTTGCGAGATGCTCATCCACTAAGGTTCCTTCCACTGTCACTATCTGTCGCTCAAGTGACTAGTGATGTTGACGAAACCGAGGCCAAGCTTGCATCACTGGTGCTTGACGACACGTCTATAATCCCAAACAGGGCAGCAGTGGGACAAGAAACACATGCCTTTTCCATCCTAGCTCGAGTGCTCAAGGACCCCAGCCTTGCGCCAAATGGCCCCCGTCAATTCATTCTACAATATCCAGACACACTCGCGGCTCACGAGGACAAAATTCGTGCATACGTTGATGAGTGGACGATAGATCTCTCGATTCCAGGAGAGATTGAACGCAAAATGGAAGAATGTGTCTGGACAGCATCGGTGATGTACGCTGTTGGAGGGTGGAGTGAGAAAAAGTTTACGGCTGACTTCTTCTTGTAAGTATTGATTGCGTCTGGGTAACCCTTACTTATAACGATGCTAGGATGCATCTGGTCACATCGAGCATATTCATCCCTTCGCTCATCGCATCCCTGTCTCCTCAAGCGCAAGTTTTGCTTCTCCGTGTGTACTTCGCAAGCGCAATTGCATCATGGATATCACGCGGACGTCCCTGCTTGAATTTCAAGCGCTTCTTTGAGTCAACATCTCTATTGCCGAACACTCCAAATATTCTCGCAGTCCCACCAGTGGATAACGCCCCAGCACAAGATGCGCAGCCTCCTAACCCATTCCTTCCCCTTATCCAATCGTCCTTAACGCACCCGGACGACCACCATACGAAAATCCAACGAACTTTCGCGCATTTCTCTACCATCTACGGGGCCCGGCCCAAAGGTTACTTTGCAGGCACTGAACTAGATGGGGCAGATGAACTTGACGGCTCGCTATTCTTACGAGCAGCCGTGTTGACGGCAGATCACATGGGATGGGTGGAAAAAGGAGAGGAGGCAAAAGAGTGGAGTTTCGAGGGGTTCTATGTCTAGGTGGGACCCGATTGTTTGGAGTGATTGATTTTTTGTCTTCCCTTGCCTTACGAACGTTTGAATCTGAAGCCTAGAACGAACGGTGCCAAAGATGGTGACGATTCTGTACGCTTATTCGATGTTGCAATCATAGTATGAAGACATGTTGCAATTGTTTTTCCCACTTCAAATACCATGGCAGTGGTGATCCGCAAAGGCCGTGCAAGAGAGGACGCAAGTACTGAGAACCATTCCAGGGGTATGTCATCGAGATTGATGTTTGAGCCAAGCGGAGTCGGTAGTGTACCATGAGACACCGTGGATGACTCCGAACCATTACTGAAGCGAAGTCAGCACACAGAGCAATGACTGTAATGCGCATCCACACAACGCCGCGGCGCTGCCACATCCTCACTTTCCACATGGCTGGAGACCCGTGAAAACGGACATTTGCTGGTGTGGGAAGTGAAATTATGTGGAGAAGTCGATGCTTCTCATATACAACAAGCTCGAACCCCTGAAGATGTTTTTCCCAACGACAAGAAATCGCCGGCCCACCGGGGCGTCATTCATATTACCCTTCAATCACGGGGTCAGAGATCATACATATTCTCACGATCACTATTCCATTTCATCTTATACCATCCTTTACAATTGAACTTTCCAGCATTGTACACCCTGTACAGTACCGCCATGCATGATACTGAAACGCGACCTCATTTCAACCCCATTTTCCAAAGAAAAAAATTAAATTACATGTAGCAGTTGGGATATATCAGACATATATTCTCAAAGTACGCGAGCGACGACAACTTTCGAAAGGTTTTTGACAAACAAATTGCTTCTTGGCGAGGCGCAGAGGCTGACTGATAGAGATTTTCGCAAGGTATGTCTGACTTCTACTTGACACAACTTATATTTGTATGGGTATGTGATCATGTCTCGCAGTTAGATGGTGCCCTCTGTCAATGCATGGTCCGGGTAACCTCTTTCGCATTTGCAAAAGATAAGCTATATTTGGAGGTAGGTGGCTACAGGTGTATCTTATCCGTGCTGTCATCAAATATTGAAGGCTACATGCACGTTCTTTGTAATGGTGACAACCTGCGAGGTTACTATCGCTGCATTCACAATGAACCTGTCCCACGAATCTATTCATGGGAATCTGACACGTTGAATCACGTTGGGAATGCATGAAAAAGTAGGTTGTCAGAACTCCTCAACTTGTCTTGTCTCACTCATACTCCACGCACGTACCCCTGCCAGTCAGAACTGGAGATCGCTCTCCGAGGAGATCAAAAAGACCGTGGCCAGGTTACACACATCTGAGATGGTCGCTCTACGATTCGAACGCGCGGGATCTCTTTACTTGACCCCTCTTTTACCCCACTTCGTTGTTGGACCAATAATCAGTACACCGTTTTATCCTGCTCTCGATGGCATTGTTTGCATTCCCGACAGTGCCGACACATGTAACTTACCAAATGTCGATCCCAATAAATGACCTTCCTCCACCGTATCTGAATGTCTTTCGATCAATCTACGGGCAGAAGTGAGTGGGAGTCATTCACTTTTGGTACGAAAGAACATGTTTTCACAGCTAAGCGGGGGTGGCTCGTCAAAGCGGTACAAAGGGATTTCATCTTCAGCAGAGTGTCACTCCTCACAGATGCATATGCAGGTCCTCATATGCTTTGACGGCCATTACCCCTCTGCGAGAATGCGCAGTGATTCCACGATGGTACAAGATGCAGTTGACTCAGAGTCCACTTCAAGTTGCGAAGGCAGATCTGATGAAGTAAGAAGCTTTTTGCGTGCTGCATTTTTTTCATCAACAGAAGTGTCGGGCTGATATCCAGGGTGGCGAAGGCGTACGACATGGATCGTCCTTTCGAGAGTTTACAAACCTACTGTGCTTCCACTGTGCAAACGTTTGGACTTCCGACAATCTTGGGAGTAAACGTCTCAATTGGGCCAAAACCTATTCCGGAATCGAATTGCCTGAAACAAACGTTCAACGATATATTTCACAAGTGGTCTTGTGCGCTAGTAAGTTAGCACGTCTCAGAACTTAGTTGTGAAGTCACTATTCCAACATCACTACACCTATGGAGTTGAGTGAAGATCGCAGTAAGTCAACGGTTATTGTACAAGGTTCCTAGACTGAACCCTGCAGCCTGAGGATACTAGTAATGTTGTAGTGTGGCATTATTGTCCGGGTCAGTACTAATGTATCGTGTGCAGGATCAAGCCACTTGGCTAGTCAATACAGAATCATTTCTGCAATTTTGCTAGCTCTCTCTCGACTGCCAGAAGCCGAAAGCGAGTGTCTCGTCGACCAGTAAGGTTCTCCCGTCGCTGCCAGTGTTAATCTGCGATCGGATAATTTGGGGTGTATGTGGAAAATGTGAGCTTTAACCCAGATAGTCATCCCACGGCTGATTTGTCGCACCCATAGCTGAAACTTCGAATTTCCCTCTTTCTTACAGGAGTGGACATAGACATCACCGATTTTGGGTGCTATGCACTCGTGCGGGTACCGAAGCTCTGATGAGCTCACGGACTTGTACCAGCCCATAAAGAGATCCTTGTTGTTAAGCTTGCGCTCCATTCGGAGAAGTTTTGAGGTATTCGTGGCTGAAGAAACGCCTGGCTCTTTCTTTGTCTTGGCCTCCTTGGCTACCAACTCCTGTCTCTCTATCTTCGGTTTCTCTGTTTCAATTCGTCCAATTTCCCTTATCTCTGCTTCCTTGATTGCTGACTCCAATGTTTGTGTCTGCAATTTTTCTAGCTCCAATTTTTCTGCCTCCCTTGAGTCTGCTTTATCTGTTCCCCTCTTTTCTTTCTCCGTTGTCGCGTCTTTCATTGCCGGGCTAGATATTTCTGACCTCAACGATGCGTCTGATTCATCGGCAATGACGATAGGGTCTACATGACTGCCAGACGCGGAATACTGCACGTCAAGGCCGACAGGAGCCGGGACACTCATCGTTTCGTCGGTAGCTCCAGAGTCTGATTGATATCTAAAACTGGTATCAGAATGAGTATGCGCGCGAATGACGGCACTTACTTGGACCAGAATCTTGGGGGAACATAGGATCTAGAGCTACTGTCAGATTGACTATATCCACGTGAATAACAACACCTACTGGGAAGAGAGCATTTGTGGAACATCGGAAATTGATTGATTGTGATTCATAGATGCGCCATCGTGTATAGGGGCTGGCACAGCAGCTAAATTCTTATCTGTGTAGCATGAAGACTTACGAAAAGTGGCGTGCTCTGGCAGAACCTGCTGCACGCATGGCTGGAGATAGGCTCCGCAGCGTGAAGGTGCAACATGTTCACGAATTCGTTGTATGGATGACTGGAGATGGATCCTGCAAGCCTGATCAGAACTCATAGGGACCTTTCATTGTGATAAACTGACCTCAAAGTCGGTGACTGGATATAACATCCTCTAGAGTCCAGCACCTGCGAGGGTTGCTCAAACTGCGTTGTGACACTTCAACACGAGGCACAGAATATAATACCTGACTGACCACTTCCATATCTGGCTTCCATCTTGGTTCCCACTGGTCGGCAGAAGGAGCGCCTGAGGTCCCGTCAAGTGCAAGATGTAGCATTTGCGCCGGATGCTGCGACGAAGGCCCGGACTCCTGAAAAGTCAAGGATGTCAGTGTATTTCTTCAGAAAGGGTAACTGCGCACCTTTGATCGGACTTGCACGTATGGATTTTGAGATGGATCGGTGTAGCGCGCGAGAGTCTCCTGGAGGCTCGCGTCGAACATCAGTGTACTTGCTAGCTGCCGCCACTGAATCCGTTATCAAGAGATTTCTAGAGCAAGAGGAAACGGCTGATTGCATATCGATTTATACTCATTGCCTCATGTCATTGTCGATCAAAGAGCCACCGAAGGTAAATAAGGCATAGAATTGTCGAGTTTGGCGCAATTAGATGACGCTACGTTCTCACTGTGAAGCATTGTAGAACTTTTGCTCCATTTGGTCATGAAAGAACAATTTTTTTGAAGGTGCAAACTGTCTACATTGAAACTCTAAAATTTACATAGACAACAAAAATAAACGAGCCAGACCTGCAACATGTCGTCTACACAACTCCGCTATCCGACGAAAGGCCAATGGCATGCATCTAACAAAGGACGAATTAGAAACAAATTTCCAAAAGAACAAAAAATATCAGCATGTCAAGTTGTGGAGCACACCCTCGAAAGAGGTCAACTCCCTGAAGAAATTCAACGAAAAAAAACCAAACATCATAAATCAACCAAAACAAAGTAGTTACTCACCATAATCAAAACCCGCGCACAAAATCACATGGATCGAACGGCGAACGTTCAAAAGCTCAAAAAATAACGCCACAAGGCGAAACCACATCGAATGAGAGTGAGCCCCATTGAGTTGATGACATGCCGGAAGCAGTGTCGACAATCGCATAACTATGTCTATGAGCAACGAAGCGCTAACCGTCTTCCACGATGCTCAAACACGACCACACTCGTATCTTCGCATGGCCGTGTAGTTGGAAGAGCACTGGGAGTCAAGAAAGCAACAGGGTAGGCAAGCGGAACTGGTCCTGAGCCTGATGCGGCAACAAGTCCAGTAAATCGACCTTCCCAACCAGTCTCGTTCCCCGCAGCGCTCTTAGAGCTGGGAGATTTCCATTGCGAACGAGAAGGCATAGCCCTGTTTCTCCGGGGACTTTCCCCGCAGCCAAAAAAGAAAGTAAAACCTTTCCGTGCGTGTGCTGCGACAGCGAATCTTCAGACGATGCGGTTGAAGGGTCAAAATTTGTGACAACTACTATTATGGGCATAATTGAAACTCCGAATATAATTTCACCGAGAAGCCGACCGGTGCGGGGCTGCGAGACATGCACCAAAGCCCTTGTTAACCGACTTTCACCGTGTTCTCCTATGAGTGATCAAATGGACTCCTCAGACACGGAAAATAAGGATTCTACCAGAAAGGAGTTACCTCATAATGCTTCCACTCAATCCACTACGCGCAAGGAAGCGCAAAGCCGCTCAAGTATGTGGCCACTTCCCTCTATTTCAGTGACTCGGCATCCCTCTGGCAAGCTGCCAATCTTCTCTATTACATGTATTCATGATTAACATCATCCGTGCTTTCACAGGAAAGTTTTCACCACAGACCGATGAACGCTGCTTTTCATACTGCTCTCAGACTACCCGCGGACGCACTGAGGGCCGTGAACCGACGTGTCGTTCGGTGTGCTTCCGCAGGGTTTTTGCTCATGAAGTCAAAACAGCGATCGCCCATGATGATGCACTCAAGGAGAAAGCTGCTCAAAAGGATCACGGTTTCCCCCTCCCACCTGAGGGCCAGCCTAATGTAGATAGCTTATCATCGTCCAAGTCTGATGACATACGGTATTGGGAGGAGGGTTGGTACCTCTGGACGAGTAGGAGTCGGTGGGCAACACAAGAGAGATTGGACCTTATGATGTGGGACCTGGACCACCAGGATCATTGGCAGCGCCACAAGGATGAGGTGCAGAAGCAGTGGGACGATTATTGGGCAGAGCATCAGAGGCAGTCAGGGGAACAGTTTCACGGCACGCCTACGACTGGAGACAACATCCAGCTCGAGGGCACGCCATATCCAGTCGATGGGCAGATGTTCCCTAAGCAAGAGGCTAGGCATCCATGGCGAGTCACTTACGGCGTCAATCGCAAATTAACCTTACTCATGTTTATTCCAGGCAAGAGTCTACTCTAGTAAAACTACCTCCTCCCCTCACCCCTCTGGTGGAACCAATCCATGACCTTCTTTCACCATCCTTCAAGGTTTTAACCACTTTGCAACGTAGTTTTGAATCGGGCGCCCATGCTGAACTCGCTGTCCGCATGTGGGAAAAGGCAAGGACACCCGATCCCTTTGTCCTCGCGAGCACGGTTTGCAGGAAGATGTGGGAGAAATGGAAGGAAGGGCCTCCAGATTCTGACACCACTTCTGACCTTTGATAGCTTTGCCTACAGTGTTATACCTCCAATAGAATACTACTCCGACTACTCACCTACAATTTCTTTTGGGTCATATATTTATTCGATTGTCGACGCTTGGCCTGGTGTGCCACGGTCACTCCACTGCGAACAAAAAGTGTTTGACTAGAGTGAGATTCGAACTCACGCCCTTTCGGACTGGATCCTGATTCCAGCGCCTTAGACCGCTCGGCCATCTAGCCATATGGCGATGGTTGTCCCGATGAGTACTACATGCAGTGACCTCGTGCATAAGTCACCACTGATGCTAGACACTCACAGCAAGAAATGGCACCCCTGATCTTGATTCTAAGAAATTCAGAGCAGTCAGTGTACACTCATCCAACAAGACTTCGTGCTTCAATATCTGATCAGGATGGATCGGCATCTCTCCACGAAATATCTTCGTAGACGAGCTGAAAGAATGACCAGATCCAGAAAGCCAAGGGGTTTCTACGTCAATGAAATATATGACATGTTCACCACCTTGTATTTCCCAGGGCAACATACTTGGCTGCAACGCAATTTCAACGCCGCCCAGACGCCGCCAGAGCAAATGAATTCGATTGACAAAGACGGTGTGACCATTACTGACCACAGTTCGGAGAAATCAGCGTTACAGCATGTACCCTCGAAACCAGATGTTTTAGGATGCAGGGAAAGTCCAGGGAAAGCGGTTCTATGCAGGTCCGGATGTTTCCAGTGTTCCTAGAAGCGGACAAGCGGACGTCTGATATTGAGATGGCACCCACGACAGATGTTAGCCTACTGCATTATTCCAGATAGGACACAAGGTTGACGTTGGCGCATGTCTTGTATATAGAAAAAAATATGATAAGTGATATGTAACACCCAACTGTGACGGATGTCATATCAACGTACAGGAACTAACGCCATAAGCAAGTGGCTTTATCTAGTGAAACTTAGTGAAATAATCGGGATCCGTTTGCAAAGGAAATGGGGTGACTATGAGGCTGATAATCACTTGCCTTAGTCATCGATTTCCCCCTCACTAATATTAACTTTCTAGAAGGACTCTAGCAGTGGTTGACGCCAAGTTAACGCCTTTCGCATTTTTTTCATGGGTAGTGCAGTATACAGAAGGAATCCTACAAGTGACGATTTGCCTGGTCAGAGCAAGGCCGAGTCAGGTTGTGTGGGTTGCACCCTAGGAAGGATACATACTTACGCGTGCGACAGGGGCGCCATCGATTCCGATTCACAAGCAATAATCCTATATCAGACAATCAGATATCAGATAATGTACATACGCCGCAGCGTCGTAATCTATTGGCATCAGTGTATAAAGGCAAAATTACCGTCACGGTGGTCGATTTCGATCATCGACTAAATTGAGATCAGACGGACGTCATACTCACTGGCCGCATGAAGGTCTTGAGGCCTACCTAGCAAGAGCTGTCCATAACTATCCACTGGCAATAAGAAGCCCAATCGTTTGATAAGGCCTGTTTTAATAATAATCATTTACTAAGACATTTGAAGACAATGGGGTGGGAAAGTTCATATACACACCTACTACGTACTAATGAGTTATCCATTTTCGGTTTCAAGTCAGCACCATCTCATCGCACAGCAACCGTGTATGTTCGAACTTATCATGTTTAAAATTATCGATATCGACGGTATTCTGACATGTTACCATTGATACACCTTTCTTCATGGCAGAAAGTGGTTGTCTTTTCAGTCGTACGTGGCCATCGACTTAACGAGGACCTACATTTCAAAATAGGCTTGGTGCGTCAAATCGTAATTTCTGAAACCACTAGAAACTCATCATCAACAATTGACTTGCTAGTTGCCGCACCTGTCAGATGTCCTATGCCGAGCTAGCCTGAAATTCAACCTGCCGACACCCTACAACCTGAACAGCTAATCACAGAGTCAGCAGACTACTTCAAGTTAGGCTTTGAGCCCCACTATCTGACGCAATTGGCTATCGCTCATCGAAATGTTGCGCCAGTCAGACAGTCACACTGTGTGTCAGAGAGTTAACACCAACAATAGTATCTCTATCATCGAATCAGTGAGAACAGATAGTATTGATAGCAACAAATCACTGTTGACACATCTCTTGATAGCATTTTGATGTCTTTGTGCAAAGGTGTTCAGACATGTCAGACCATGTCGCATATACATATACCCGCGGTCTTCCATGTAAGTAATATCAACTGTTGCAATTTCGGAAAGCACTTGACAATCACCGTTGTTCAGTGGCACTTGACGTTCAGCACCCCGCCTACTTGTTAAATATCGTAGGCTCGCCCAATGCACATCGAACAGCCCAATCGCACTACGGTGGTACACTACTTGGGATTCCAGGATTTCGGTGATATCTTATTAATTCCCAGGAGAACTAGGGACAATCCACGCATGTTCGTTTCTTGGGTGTACGCTAAGTAAATTTGAGAGTCCCATGTCTGGCCCCCGTATGGGGATAGACACTGTGCGAAGGTCTGCACCATCAACCCTGTGATAAGCTAGCGTGTGGAACTTATTCGATTAGATAACCGGGGGTTGGTCATCTCATGGGAGCATTAGGATGTTTTTAGCCCAGCTGCTTCTTACCAGAATGAAACGTCACAGGGCAAGGTTTCAAGAAGCAAGCTTTCAGTCGCTCTACTGTGGAAGAAATATAAAGGGTTACGAATTGTTTGCTCAGCCCTTCCATCACCTTTATAGCCCTTTTGCAAGCCCCCTACAAATACTACAACCATGGCCAACAAGGCAAAAATCGAGGCACTCCTGACTCTGATCAACACATCCACACGAGATGCCATTGCGTTATATGAGCAGTACGGTGATGTACCCTCCATCGACCAGACGCAGCCCCACCCGTTGGACGATGAGATTGACCAAGTAGCTCTGAAGAGTGCTATTCGTACTCTTGAAGGTGCTTGTGCTCAGATAACCGCGACACTTGCTCCACCTGCCCATACTGCAATCAACGTGAGAACTTGGATGATGGAATGCGCTTTACTTTCGCTGATCAAATTGCGCGCAGCTTGTCCAAGTGTATGATTATGCCTGCATACGAGTAGCTGCTCGGGAAAATGTTTCAGATATTCTGTTAAACTACCCGAAGGGTCTTCATGTCAGCGAGCTCTCGAAGAAAATTAACATTGAGCCCAAGAAACTGGCCAGAATAATGCGCCTCCTAGCCACGAGGGGTTGTTACAATGAAGGTAAGGAGCCGTTTGTTGCTTGGTCCGATTTCTTCTCATACTCCGCCAGTTGACATGGACGTTTTTGCCAACAACCGACTGTCTCTGATCCTGCTCAACGAGAACCCTGTCAGACACATGATCTTGCTTCACGTGGAAGCAGCTGCCAAAGGAGCATCAGTTTTGTATGAGACACTCAAAGATCCGAAGATTGCGTACTCGTATGAACCATCGATTGCTCCAACGATGTACGCCATTAACAAAGAAGGAACCGAGGGAACGTTCTTCGACTGGATGGCGCGGAATGTATGTTTTTAAATATTGCTCATCATAAAGCCTTGCTCATTTAACTGACTCGTAGGACGGCCAACGCCAGGTAGGAATTTTGGTCCTTTCATACGATCATTCTGACACTCTGAGTAGTCCTATCATACCTCGATGAGAGCTCTGAACACCATCATGGGCTCCCTCGCTGTCCTGAACCGTAAGTATTTGAGCACGCAAAGACGGGAGAATCTTGTGCTAACCTAATAATAGATTTCCCATTCGAAAAGTACTCGACAGTTGTTGATGTTGGAGGAGGTATCGGAGCATTTTCTCTGCCTTTGGCTAAAACGCACAAAAACGTTAAAATTACAATCCACGATCTTCCGGAGGCATTGGTCCAGGCGAGAGGCGTGAGTCAGCAGGACAATGTGCTTGTCACCAAATTGATGAATTTTAGATCTGGGCGAGAGAATGCCCTGAAGCCCTGGCAGAAAACAGAGTCCAGTTCGAGGAATTGAACTTCTTCGAACAAGTGCCCGTGAAGGGTAAGGACATCTACTATGTAAGCGCTAAACTCTGTAGGCGGCCACCTGCAAAGTTAATAGTGACCGCAGCTCAGAAATATCATCCACGACTGGCCTGACCACGAATCGGCACTCATTCTTTCAAACCTTCGCAAGGCACTCGGTCCAAACAGCCGCGTTCTCATTCGTATGTCAAATATAGCGTAATCTGTTATCTCGCAGTCTGACACATTCTAGATGACTATGTGCTCCGCCAGCTCAGTCGCAAGCAGGCAGCAGTAGAAGCTTCACAGCTGGGAGTTGTTTCGGTATGTCGTGTCCACTTATTGACACCTATCTTTGTCTATCCCTGCGCCTAGGCTCCTGAACCTCTGCTTGCAAACTTTGGTGCTGGAAATATGCGTTCGTACCAGCAAGACATGACCATGTGGTTCGTACACAACGCAAAGGAACGAACATTGCAAGACTGCCTGACACTTGCGTGAGTAACGTTCTATTGTTGCCTTGGCTTCACCTGATTGGTTTGGAATAGCACTGCCGCTGGTCTTAAACTGGAGAAGGTCTGGGACCTTGCCGAGGCATGCGTCTTGGAGTATTCTGCAGCATAATATCTTGCGAGCTAACTGGTTTTTTTGGCTGATGTGTTCATCCACGTAAGCATGGAGACGGTCGGGACCTTGCTGGAGCACGCATCTTGGAGCTTTCCGCTTCGTAAAATTTCAAAACCTTTGGCTTATGTGTTCATCCACATAAGCAATATGCATCTTAAGATTCGTGGGTTTTGCGATGAGCATGGAATCTGATTGTTGAAATGTTGTATTAAATAAAATAAACTTTTGCAAGATAGACTTGATGTAGTATAATTACTGTGTGGTAACCCACAGCTTCTCAACAAGTTTCCACACTTTGAGAACACCGGTACCGATGCTGAAGAAAATCACAGGATTATTAGCAATAATATATACAAGACGTGAGAATACCAACTTTGTATCCTCTACTTTAGCCAGCGGTACCCACTGAGCACTCAATGTCTGCTGGATTGCATTAAGCTCCACCTCGGATACCTCGGATACTTTTTGCTTTCCCTTGGAGTTCTTGGCCTGACTACCATTTTCTCTGGCGCCTTGCTCTATGGAAACAGTTGGACGAAGTTGTGGGAGCTCGTTTCCCTCCAGTAATACCCACTGAACACGATAGGTCTTCTTGATGTGCGAAAATACATGGACAACATCACCGGCGGACATCACTTGTATTACTTTCGCAACATCATATGATGAGTTAGAGTTCGCTAACTTCTTCGAGGGCTCTTTGTCGCTGTGCGAGGACGGTGGATGCATGAGAAGTTCCTGGAGGAGTGTGTATGGTATGTCGGCCATATTAGATGCAGAAGCCTTTGCTCCTGATAAATTAGGTAATGTAGGAAATTCATGTAAACCGGCTAAAAGACCTGTGTCCATACAGTCAGAAAGTATATCTCAGCTAAGCGTTTGCTCACCTCCTTGGGGTCGGCGAACCAGCAGAAACCAGCGATCCCGACTGTTCTTGCTTCGCCACTCGATGACATTCACAGAATCAAGTTCTTCTCTAGGCTTTTTGCGCTCAGCTTTCATTGGATATATAGTCACAGATCCATTGTCTTCATCGGATGGTATAGGATCGCAAACGAGGCAAAGTTCCTCGATATCAGCTTCTACAGCACCCATATGCGATGTCTGTGAAATGAATTCATTAGGAGGTGGTCAGGATCCATTGAACTAGAAAGCTGACTGTGGCTTGGGTCCTCTGATATGCCTTACACCATGTACGCAGGGGGCAATCCGAGCACACAGGATCTCGGACTGTACAGACGGTACTTCCTAGTTCTATCAAAGCTTGATTTATGTCACCTGGGCGCTTCGACTGTTTTATGAATGATTCGGCGCCTGCCCATAGAACATCTAGGGTTCGTTTAGACTTGGGTTGTGCGTGCAATGCTGTGAAACGGCTAAGAAGTCGATGTACATTGCCATCAAGCTAAGCGCCGTTGAGACAGTGTAGTGAGACAATGCTAGCGAAAGATAACCTACCACAGGTACACATTGATTATACGCAATAGAAGATATCGCGCCTGCGCTGTATCTACCTACGCCTGGTATCTTTGCCTCCATATCTTTTGCATTGTCGGGTAAACGACCATGTAATTCTTTGACGGCTTTCTGGGCACCGCTCAGTAAGCGCGCCGCACGCGAGTAGTAGCCCAGCCCCTTCCACAACGAGTTGACGGTCTCAATATCAGATGCTGCAAGGTCCCTGATGGTAGGGAATCTAGATGAATTAGGCCAGATAACCCAGAAACCTGAGTACGGCGACGTACTTCGCTATCCACTTGTTATAATACGGTATTACTGTCGCGACTTGAGTCTGCTGAAGCATAATTTCCGAGATCCAGACCTAAGAATCTGCCTGAGTCAACTCTGAGCAGCTCTTAAGGTTCAAAGATACATGATTACCTCGTATGCTCTTTGTGCACGTCCCTCGACGTCGAGCGAAGGGTCAAACTTCTTGCGCCAGGGCATTTTTCGAGCGTCATGGACTCTGTCGTACCACTCCAAGAGGGCGATTCGCATCGGCTCAACGTCATTTATGACATGCATGGACACTGGATGTCTTGAAATACTGTTGACCTCGGTAGAGCCATCATTCTCGCGACCCTTCTTACGCGCCTTCCTAGTCTTCTGTACTACCTTAGCACGCGATGTTTCATGGTAGGAACTGTCAGAGTTGTCGGCATAATCTTCCTCCAATTCAGAGGCTGGACGTTGCGCGCGTTTTCGCTTAGGCATCTGCAAAAGTGAATACAATAATAATAAAAGCTAAAGCGTGCACGTCCATTTCAAACTCAGACCAGACTAGTAACGGTAGGTTAGTAGAATGCAGATTGGGGACGTAGATTAATTATCTCCTCAACTCTGACAAGGCTCGATAATATGGGCAAATCGAAAAGTATGGGAGATGAAATTAATCTTATCGAGCAAGAGTGCAAGCAAGAATAATTGTACACTCTGTATTTAGACTTCTAAATCAGCCGTGTCTGTCCACCAGGAAGGAAACTGCGCCGCCTTCGTGCACGTTCAAGCGGTGGCAGGTTATCTTCATCTTTGACAGACCTGATACTTGTATCTGCATCTTGTGCTGAAAGGTGCCGCGGGTGAGTGACCGGGAACAAAGGAAATACGGAGAAATGTACCTGGTGAGTCACTGCCATCATCTGGTTGTCGCTGTCCCTCATTGTCATCAGCTTCCGACGAGAGGTTGGCTGGAATGAGATTTGACCCAGCACCGGGTGACATATGCCTCGGAAGCATAGAACGTCGCTTCTGTGAAATGGAGCGATGTGAGAGCATGAAGCGCGACCTCGGACGCTGCATACCTTGTTGGTGCCTGCAACGTTGACCATTCCTAAATCAACTTTGAACTTCGCCTCATCTACCCTGAATCTTTGCTCAACGCACTCCACCACCCATGCGATGCCAACAACGAGTGGTTTGGGGTCATTCAGAAGTCTAACGAATGGTCAACAGATTGTAGATGATGTTGATAAGAAACAGCGGACCTATATCGCGTCAGCGTGCTCGTTGAACCATTTTTATACACAATATGGGTGCAACTCTGCCCAACACGAGCAAGTATCTGAAGAGAGGCAAGCATTCAAGATCAAGCGAGTGGCACCATATTGTGACTTACTCTGGCACCGAGCCCTCTCAACATGTCGACGAACAGGCTCCCCGCGTCATCACCATCATCCGTCCGCACATCCACAAATATTGCACACTTTTTTAACACTTTCAAAACGCTCTTGCCTGCGCTTCCACCTTCTATAGTACTAGCAGCGGCGTCATTCTTTGAAGGTACGTTGCGCTGCGAAGCTGCGCTATCCGTACCCTCGACGTTAGGTTTGCCTCTATCCTTCACATCCTGGGCAGATTTGGAGCCTGAACCTGCACCTGATGCGCCATAGTATGTGCTACTCGATGACCGAAGCCCTGCACGCGTGCCTGCTGCGGCTAGTTTCGGCGGAGTTTTCGGGAGAGCAGAGAGTGATTGCGATAAGGCATGCAACGCACTTGATGCACGGCGCGAATCCCACCCCTCGCGTTGCTTGCTTTTGTCGGCTGAGCCCACTAGTTCTTCGATCACGAGGTCGGCCTCCTTATTATGTTCTTCGGTGGTATTGCTGCCAGACGGTACAGATGGGGTTGCCACATCGAGTTGCTTTCCTTGCCCAAGATCCTCTTCCGCACCCCGAACATCGACGGTCGTATTGGTAATATGATTATCATCGACGGTACCTCCACCTCCAACTTTCACTGGACTAGCCATAACACTTGGTAGGCTTGTCTTCCGACTGACTTTCAGAGATGGCTTCACAAGACCCGGACCAAAGATACCAGTTGCGGTACGCCCAAGTGCTCCGCTCTTGTTTTTCATCCGCCCCGCCAAACTGATTCGGCTAGGACCAGAAATAGTAGCATGACGTTTTAACGAAGATGCCGTCGGTCTCGCGAAGGTTCCTGATGAGCCGATGAGAGCATTATCGTCCTTGACCACTGAATGGACTGCTCCTGTGTGTTCATCTTTGTCTAAATCGATATTGAAGCCCAAACTCGTATTCGGCCGACTCGGTGGAGGCATGGCAAGCTTCTCCAGAGCTGTTGACAGTGTGAATAGTGAAGACTTGGGTTTCGATGGAGCAAAAATGTTGGAACCACCAATAGATGGCCTTTTTGCTGGGGAGGTTCCCGCGCGCTGCTTAATCGGAGACACTGGAAGTGGAATCCTAGAGGGAGATGGAGGTGGTCGTTGCACACAGGTAGATGACGATGGTCCAGTTATAGATGACAAAGGTGCAGGTTTGGCCTTTATGAAAGAGGCGAGCGATGTCTGTTTAAATTTGATAGGGTCCGGGAAAACTTTGACTGATGAGCTATCAAAATTTGAAACTAGAAACGAAATTGTCAGAAAGCATATGATAATGATGTGCTCAAATTTACCTTTCAAGGTCGAGGCTTGAGATGATGATGTCAAACTGGCAGGGTCATCGTGCGTACTTAATGAGGTATCTATAGTGCTAGCTTCGGGTGGTGTGTCACTTTCGTCGAGGCTCTTAGGCCTCTTCTCTTTCATTGATACGCTGCGTGTTACTCGGCGAGAGCCAGAAGGTGGAAGCGTGACCTTCTTGCCTTTGGATATGTTTCCGATAGGCTTTGAGCGCACTGTATAGGAACTTCCAATAGTTGCTGAGCGCCCCCGTTTCACTGGTACAGGCGGGGGAGGCATAAGAGACGAAGCGGATGTGGATAGACGCGGAAGACGAGAGGGAGCGGCTGAAGAGGTTGAAGATCCTGCAGCATTTAGCGACGAAATGTTATCCACAACATCTTGAGATTGCTTGGGTTTCTTCTAATAGACGGATATATCAATTGTCTGCAAAGAATTTGACACCCGATGTTAAGCGCACCTCAACAGCAGCAAAGAGACTTGGTATGAGTGAAGTGGGCGGCAGAGGCGTAAGAGGGGAAAGAGATATGTGTGAAGGACGTCCGGTCAGATTTCGTGGTGTTGCAGACTCAACATGAACAACCAGATTGGTCGTATCAGGAAGCTTGAGGTCAAATTTCGGTACGTTTGTGAAGTGGGACATAGCAGACGCAGTATCGATATCCATTGCATGCTCTGTGCTAAGAGCACCCTCATCGGTGGCGGAGAGTGGTGTGAGTGGAGAAGTCTGACCCGCCTCTATGGGCGGAGGGTCAGGCGTGATCTTCAGTTGATTGGGCACCTTCCGAGGTGAACGCATCGGAGAAAGGGTTCGAAGGTCAAGTTCTGGAAAATGATCTGTAGAAAGCGGAACAGAGCGTGCACGCCCAGGAAAAATGGTACATGATTTGACCTTGCTCGTTGTAGCATGGCATGCCGATTCAGTGGCAGCGCGAACAAATGATTCCGCCATTTTCCTGGGAGATTGTGATGTTAATTCACGGTTCTCTACGGAGCGACTCATTGGCAGCAATCTCAACGCTGGTAATGGATCGATTTTGATACGCTTTGCTTCACGATAACTGGCAGCACTGAGCAGATCTTCAGGACATGTATCGGACGACCGTTTGTTCTTCTTCGGCGACAAGAGTATCTCGTCGTTCTCGTCCTCGTCTTCCTCCTCTTTAACATCCATGTCTTCCTCACCCTCTTTGTGTTCGTTTGATTCTAAATGTAACCGGTTCCTCGATGTGACTCTGGCGTGCTTGAGAGGAGAACGCGCGAGGGGTAGCCTCAGGACATGGTCAGGTACGGCTAGTTGAGATCGCGTTCTCTTGGAGAGTTCGATAGACATGTACGTGTCACTCTAGAGCGAAGTCGCGTGCCCGTTGTCTAATGCGGTGGGGTTGAAGCGCTGTAGGCGTCAGTGCTGTGTCACGAATGATTGTCCGTTGATAGGTCAAGTGTTTGAGGTTTATACTGACGGGTAACGTGTTAAGGCACGTGACAAGGTCCACGCTGGAAATTGATGGACCATAGTCAAAAGCAAAAGCCACAGTTCAAACGTTCATGTATCTATGTCAATTTACAATTGTCATCCCACGCAAAGTTCAAGTCGATTCCAGAAATGTTCAGCGAGACGTTTTTGTTCATAGCCACTCGCCTCTCCTCGATAACGTCGTTGCCGGGGTCTGCCGTTGCTCCAAGTCATAATCATGTCAGAGTCAGTCAGATCATTCAGTATCGCTAATACCAAAGACAGAGCCAACACTGGACAGCTTCAACCTCAATTCATACTTTCCAGAATTCACCCGCAAATTATGCCGTGAATTGATGGCTTGCAAAGAAGAGTCCTAGGGCCCTCATCGCTTCATGTATACGTGACGAAATTGGAGCTTGCGCCATGCGCAGCGAGATGTGGTCATACTCATCCCTGGGCGGTAAGCCGTGTGCGCCCATCCTGGATTACCCTACCAGACTGGTCCTTTCCACTCTGGAAAACTGCGCATATGGTCTGCACTGTAGTGCACGAACTCAGTTCGAACCACATACAGCAATTTCGTTTGATCCGCTTTGGTTCTCGTACTACACAGCTCTTTCAGTCGCCGCCTTCCTGATGACTGGATATTTTTAACCCATCGCCGAGAAACTTCTTATGGTTTCTTGTGGTGTTATGCTGACCCCTACTACACCGCCAGTGACGCATCAATTTGTCATTGACGCGAGTTGGTCTGCCTGCATTGTCTATATAGCATGTGAGCCGAGAATATGTTGACTCAAGTGGGTATCTCCTATTAACCATTTCTGTCAGACGTTGATTCACGAATACCACTACTATGGCACCTTCTGATCATCATCTTGATCTGCCTCCTTGGTAGAACCGAATTAGCATCTGCACAGGAATTCTTTAGATGTCGGAAACTCCTATACATTTCAATGTCAATCAAAAGTTTACAAATTAGCTCGTAAGCACCTTCCGGCCACAAGTACGGACGGTCCTGTCTGGGTAAGTTATTTGTGATTATTTTAACCTATGTGCACCGATTAATTAATCGCTTGCGTGTCTGGTATAGCATGACGCGACAGTCTCCTGTTGCAAGTTCATTTTAGCGGATCTAAATTTCCATTTGATTGTCGCACACTTCAATTTCAATGAGCACATCGTATACATTGTAGCCCATACTGAGGTAAGCTATGCACTGCGCGCAGGCATGGCCGCCTTACAAATGCATTATGACTTAATCGTTCCACAGGAGAACTGTCATAGCAGTAGACCCATTTGGAACTATCATCCCAGCAAGTTGATCAATATAAATGAGCTTTCATTGTTGTCGCTGATAAGGCTTCTCTGCACCGTACCTGGCTGCGATGCAAGAACATGCAATAGCTCTACTAGACTCTGCCCCTCAGATTTCCCCGCTCTTCCGCATAATTGCTAGCTTCTGTTTCTCTCAATGCTGTAGCCAACCTCATCACCAGTCATCGCCCTATATTGCCCCTTCTATTTCACATCCTTATCACACCCTGACAGTCACTGTTATCCTGGCCAAAACCAGGCGGACAGGGAAATCTCCAGTGCAAAACAGCGCCAACCCCTCACACAGCCGCGTTGCTTATAGCCTTGGCTGAATCCTCTTTTGAGGGCCGACCAATGCCATTCATCCGCCAAAACAAAACAATCCCCATTTGCATCACCCCTTAATGCGACTGGTCCCTGACTAACCGCGCTTCTTCAGAGCGCTTGAACAAGCGATTAAACCCACTTGCTGTGGGGCGCTCCTATTGAAGCTTGGCTGAAAGTATTCTATCAAAAGTAAATCTAAATATCAAACTGCGCAGTTCATAATTTGCAACCTTGCGACTTTGGTGAACCAACACTGCGATCGCGTGTGCTTTTTCGTGCACGGGAATTTATTGACAGCATCGAGAGTACGATTTAATAGTAGTAGATCTATTGAATTGATTCATTGAAGACTTTCGAACTTATATTTTAACAGAATTGTTGAAAGCATGGACAAGCCTAACGTAATGTATCGTTAAGTTGCCTTTTTCGTCGTCCACATCCGCAGTGCCTTATGGACTTGTTATGGGCGTTCATGGTCTCACCACCTATCTGCGAGAGAATCAGCGCTTTCTCGCCAAAGCCATCGAATTTCCCTCGAGCTCGACCGACGTGACTTCAATCGTGATCGATGGTTGGTCGTGAGTATACAAAGATGTCGTCGATTGCTTAGTGATAACATTGATTATACTACGCCCTTCAGGTTCATATATGAGCTTTATGAAGAGTCTAAATTACCCTGGGTGTATGGTGGCGAATACAAAGCGTTCTCTGCATGCGTTGAAAGTGTCGTGAAAGCATGGATGGCTGTAGGACTCAGGGTATATTTTGTCTTTGACGGTATGTCCCTTTGCCTCTTCATCGTGGCGCATCTAAGTGATCTTTTGAAAAGGTTCTGCCCCAGAACTGAAGATTCCAACCCTCATCAGCCGCCTCAATCACTCGATCGTTGAAAGGAGCCTTCTTTTCTTCAGAACTTCCGAGACATCACGCTCAACTCCCCGCTTTCTGCATGAAACGCGGATGATACCACCACTTGCCTATCATGCATGTCTGCATGCGCTTCGTGAAGTCGCCTCATCGGCAGATACACTGGAGGTGCATTTCGCAGATGAAGAAGGTGACCCTTATGCTGTCGAACTCGCTGGCAGGCTCGGGGCATTCGTTGTTGGCAATGACTCGGATTTTGTCATTCTCAATTCTGGGAGATATGCAGGATATATTCAGCTCCATGACATGCTGTGGGCGGTACCCAAATCCGTGGGCACAGGCTCTGGTGACGAGGACGGCGAATTCCGCACAGTAAAGAAAGCAAAGACCAAAAAGAAAAGCCCTGCTCAACAGGGGATTCACAGGGGTCTAATACCTCCCGAGCATAGCACGGATCTCACTCTGTCAGTTTCGGTCTACACGCCGGCTGCCTTGGCATCCCATTTCAAGATTCCAGTCACCCTGTTACCCTTGCTCGGTGCCCTGGTCGGAAACGATTTTTCCAATCAATCTTCTACACAACGGAACGTGCAAAGTTTATTTTTCGAGCGGCAGCTAACGTTATCGCAACGCATCTCCCGTGTTGGGTCCACTTTAAACGGTATACTCTCCGCTGCTACTCAGAAACGAAAGACCAGGCATCAGGTCGGTTCAGTCATGGATCTGATTGACAGATCTGTGCACGCACTCCTAATTAGACCGCCAAGCACCATGGCTTCCGGAGAAACAGATGACATCGTTGACCGGATCGTTAACGCAACATTGCAATACGCAATTGACAAGTATGACGGAGATACGTTTGGGCCGGATAGTCTTTGGCCTAGCAAAATTTGTGCACTGCATCGCGCAGAAACTTGCCGCCTGCCGGGACTGTTCTCCCGTGCGCTATTACTATCTACCGACAATGAAGTAGCCGATGACATCACAGCAGAGCATGATATTCAACTACCCCAGCTCCACTCTCTATACATCACTGCATACCGATCGGGTCAATTGCAACCAAAGCTCATGGATATCTTGAATACTGGGACTTTTTGGCCGAGGTTGTTTTTGGAAAACCCCGATGCGGAGAATGTAGCGCGGAGTATCGGCAGACCGATCCGGGAGTGGATCTTTGCTATTTTGGAGGATGCCGTAGGGCTGCCGGAAGCACCAGAGGCGACTGGGGACCCTGAGATGGGGCAATTTGATACATCTCAGATGGACGAGGAAGACGAGGATGAGCTCATTGACGTCGTGGAAGAAGACTCTGAAGACGATGGGGCTGATCTCCTCGCCCCATTGCGTGGTGAGCTCCAAAAACTCCGCGCGCCAGACGAAGAGTCAGATATTCCGGCCTCGACTACATCCCAATCCCGGTCTCATGTTTCACCCCGACCAAAGTGTGTCATGGAATACGTTAGGAGAGGAACGCGCGTTGCTCCGGAAAGCGTGACAGTGCCAGATATATCCAGGCTGATGGTGTCATCCGCGTTTCATAGCAATAGCCAAGAAAATTGGACTCCCCTGCCACTTAGGCCTGCATCGGAACGAATGTCAGTTTTTCTGCACATCCTTCATAGCAGTACTGTGGCTCTGGAGAAATTACCGAGCGAGCAACTCATGTGCGCCCTTGTTTTGCGATGGGTTGTGCGGGTAATGCACCTACGGGCAATAGAAACCTCAAGTAAGGAACGGGAGAAAGAAAAATGGACTAGATCGGAGGCAGGCGCCTTCCTTGCTTTTTACACGTCAGAAGGACATGATCTCGACTTCCATGCCATGCCTGCACCTGCCGGCTCAGAGCCCAACGCTATATCTGAAACTACGCCGATCAGCAATCGTAGCATCCAACTCATGGCCCAGGTGCTTATGGCGATCGAGAGCATACATAATTTATCCCAAGTTCTCGCAGTATCAGAACGAGTCCCAGTTCGTGTCCATACGCTATCGGGCCAGATGTTTCATATGTTCCTTGCCCAAAAGGTCTCGAACTGTCGAGACACTCTACCAGTCGGACTTTGGGATGCATGTACGGAGGGATTAGGCGATGCCTTTGCGGAAGAGCGCCTGGCTAAAGTCAAAAAATCGAAGGTCAATGGAAAGTCCATTGCCAGTGAGCGAACGTCGGCGCGGAATGCGGTGCGTGTTGGAACGGGTAGCCAGTTTGGTTTGTTGGCTGAGCTTCAAGTTTAACGTGGTTGTCAACTTCCTGTACTTTTTATGTATCAAAAAAGAACTAAGATGAGCTGAGAACTCTATAAACTAAGAGAGCAGTTGGCAGTTGGCGAGCACTGGAGTGGCATGCGGTGGGTTCCTGTTGTGGCTGTACGCACAATACAGCTTACATAACGTCTGCTGTGAAGTTGGCGCGGCAGAAATGTTTATTAATACATAAGCAGTATGAGTGCGCACTGCATCATTTCTGGTAGAACAAAGGTACAGCAATCTAGATGCCGCACAAAGGATGGTCCATTAATCCGATGAATGGCAGTACTGCACCATGGCCTTCGCTACGCATGTTATAAAAGGTGAACTATACTCCTTCAATTCTGCACAAGTCTTCCGCGCGCTGATCATCAAACCACTCGCCATGCGAACATCTGCAAGACGCCAGACTCCCGCAGATGTCATCACGTATCGTTATAACGATCAAATGATGTATGTCCCCCCGGCGGAGAGCTTTGATGTAAGTCTTTCAGGTCTAGCCACTCGAGCACTACTAAACTGAGCGCCATCATTGCAGCAAGCCGTCACATTTGCCAGATCAGCATTTGAGAGCGATCTCACTGGGATTGACAAAAGCCGGATATCCTTCTCGCTGAATGTGCTGGCGAATGGAAAGCAGAGTTCTGTGGGTATCAGCCGTGTGGCATGGTCGAAAATGATGGCGCATTTGGCACGATATGAGATCATAGACGTGCACGTCCAGCCGGAGATCAAAGTATCCGCACCCCCTCCAAGCTACCAGCCTTGTAGCCCGACGGAGGGCAACGAGAAGAAGCAGCATTCATCATCACGTTCATCAGTTCTGCACAATTTCGTTCCCAAACGTCTGTTTCAGCGGCTGAGTGCCTGACTGTGGCCTGCTCCAGGCACCTTTAGGTTTTCTATATGACTATGTATACATAGTTACCTTCACATATGGTGTATTAATGTTTCAGCTCACATGCGATACCCCGAGCCTAGTAAACATTCAGTTATTGTTCAACAATTTGCTGTGACGGATATTATTATTTTTATGTTTCACATATTACTGCTGTATTGATTCACAAATGGAATAAAGAGGTGTATTGTTATGCTGCCATCATCACATCCAGTGCCCGATATGCGCGTTTCTGAATGAATGGGTTTTAAGTTTACTTGTTCTTGGAACTTAATCGACAAGCTGCATCCCGACGAGATCGAGCGATCAACAGCGCATAAACGCTGACGAGTCTAGCCACTCACGGAAGCTTTGATTGTCGTAAAATCCTTGATAGTTTGCCGCTGGCATTCCACTGCAAAGGATAGTGTATAACTATACGACTAATTACCGAAAGCGCCCGACCAAGCGCCCAAGCGCCAATCCAAGCGCTTAATTTCCTTCGTAGCCAACGTCAAATACAGCATGTAACGGAAGAACGTCATCTTCGGGCGCTTACCTCGAACCTAGGTTTTGCCGCTATAACGAAGAAGCGCCTTGCTCCTAAACGTTGCATTGTACTGCAACAAATTATTGATGTCCCGGACCCAATCATCCTCTTTTCCGGGACCAACGCCTTCCTCGCCTGGTTGTTCGTCTCCATAATCGGATATGGATGAGCGGTTAATGCAAGGCACTGGGTATGGTGAGGCCTGTACAGTAACGGACTCCCCTGGATTAAGAACATGCGATACACGCCCGTCCATCGAAACGCCGGCTGCAGCACGGGAACGATCACCAATCTAAGAGTGTCAATCAAACGTGTGAGTAATAGCTTCCACGTGCTGTCATAGGACGCGGGACGCATCACTTACACGCAGCGTTACAGATGATGATGAGGGAAAGACGAGCGGTCTAAACGATAAACTTCGCGGACATATTGGCACGAGCACTACAGCACTCAAAGAGGGATGTACGATAGGCCCTCCAGCTGAGAGAGAGTATGCCGTTGATCCTGTAGGCGTTGACACAATCACGCCATCGGACTACAGAAATCAGTTACGTGCAGTGCTTGGAGATTGAGTACGCACGACGGCCTCCGTGAGGTGTTGCCCGTCTACATAAATATCGATGGTATTAAGGTGTGGACTTGACCCACGGTTGTAGCGCAATCTCATTCATAACCTGCCATTCTAGAACTGAGTCAGCATCATGGGTACATACTTGCACTGTTTTATCCAGACCGTCATCACCGACTCCTATTTTCTTGCGGTCTTTGTCATAGAAAGTGCACGACAAACGCATGCGATTGAGGATGGTTGCCTTGCCCTGAAACACTGCTTCGAGCCCTTTCACAAAGTCATCGATATCTGTCGCATATTAGTGGCGTTCCGGCATCAGAGCGTGTGCACTTACGGAATGGGAGGAGAAATCCAAGGGTACCCATTGAAAAACTTAGCACAGGAGGGACCGCCCCAAGACTAAAGAGTGATGCAGCATGCAGAATGGTACCGTCACCTCCAAGAGTCACTACAAGATCAATGTTCTCGGCATGAGGCCCTGTAATGGAGCCGTTCAAACAGATTGTTTCAGCGTGTACAAACTACTCACCGGGACGCCACACTTGTGTGCCGAATGGAATGTCCGGACGGTCTTCAGAGAACACCTTCACACCTGGATACGTTTTCACTACATGACTGTTGCGTGTTGGGCACCATCTATTAATTGGCTGAAACAACGCACGAAGGCTATTACGCACTTCAATAGTTCGTCGATTGCCCCAATCACAGGGTCAGTTCGAAGTTTGTTCACAATTAGAATGGATCGTGGAGGGTATGATGCTTCATGTAAGCTGTCTTGTTGAGCGTTAGCGGTCCACGATCGTTAATGGGAGACAGCAGACAAACACTTGGGATGATAAGGCACGAGAAAGATATGGGTGTGGTAGCAATTGCGGGATGAACGGATTCACGCGCGAAGTCAAAGGTAACGATGGTCGATTTCGTATTCGAGTATGGAGACAGCGTCGAAAAGGGAAAAAAAGAAAAGCTCGTTGCTTATGGCTGGCCATAGGAATTAACATGGCTGCCAGTGAGTAAGCTTGAGTTAACTGTACGGCCGCGGTGCAATTTCAAGTTGCATGCACCGTAACCGGGATGAGTAAGTCATGTATATTTCTTCTCAATACCACAACCTTGCAAAATGTTCTCACCCGGTGCCAACTTCCCACTCGTAAAATCGACCACAAAGAACCCAGATCTTCTGGCATTGAATACGAAGACACTCATATCCTGAAGTTTTTCTATTGAGTACTCTGCCACTGCCAGCTCATCCTGTGTTGATTAAGTTGCGGACGAACTTTTGGTCACTTTCAACATCGACTCATGATTACACGCTCAAGCGCTCACATACACACACAGCCGGATTTCGGCGGCCTATCATGACAGCTCGAACCAAACATAGCATGTGATTGTACCATTAACGTGGCACAGTCTACAGCAGGTAGAGAGGCGTACTTCGCGCGCACGGATCATCAGTACCTCACTTCCAGATGGCATACAGTGCAAGGACAGTGCACGAGTACCCAGATCCTTCAGTGGGATGTCTTCTTATGGTCTGGACTTGGCTACTGCTAGGGGTTCCTTGGCGTGAAACATTGAAATCGACGCTCTAGGGTCATCGCCATCGAATGCAGGAATTGTGCTTAATCCAATACCAGATGTTTCCAGTAATCTGCTATTGACTCGGAGGTGCATTAGGCTATCTCCGGTGTTGCGCTCTCGACGACAGATAGGCTATTTCGCCTATCGCCCAAGTCGGCCCCGCATCGCTCGGCCGAAGCATCGAAGCATAGTGGACCTTCTGGTGCTTGCGTAGTATCAACTCTGGAAGACCTGTGTAGCTGGCGGTAAAGATCTCCACAATTTATACGTCGGTGGCTGGTGCAGGAGAAGCAACTTCGATCGTCTAGAGAAACGTTCCTCACTTTGCCACCATTCGATCGGATGCCATTTGGCTAGTCTGCTCACTTTCCGAGGCCAGTTCGGTGGATTTTGGCAATACACATCAATGATAGACCAAGCAGGCAGTTTCATATCATATCGTTCCCACATCTACAAGAGTTTTCGACCAGAGTGGTTTTTGCCATTCGTGAGAACCCTGCGTGCACCACTGGTGTATGTGCTTCTGTCCGTTACTGCATCACTGTGTTATATCGATTGACTTTTCAACTTAGATGACATAAGAGCTTTTATCTTTGGTGGAGTCTTCCATGATTTTATACTGCAACGAGGAATGTGCTGAAGACCAAGTACTCGCCATTTTTTCAAGTATCTCGACGATAATGAGAAAATTTGGTGACTCCGTTTGTGCATATTATGCAACAGCCTTGGTATAATTGGTGTCATTCCGAACTCAGTACCATTCTTGATAGTATCGGCAGTGAGCAATAAGAAATATCGATGACTGCCTTGTGGAATCTTTCTTGATTCTGGATAAGCATGAATATCAGATACCGTGGAATGGACTGGTAAGTGATTATATTCATATTGAATAGTTGTCTGTCCTCGCTCGCTAAATCGGTCCCCTTTAGAAGGGCACCTCGGTGCGGATCTGGAATACTTTTTCACGAGACTCTGAAAGGGCTGAATGGATAACGAGTCATTGTAAATATATGGTACGACGATTATCTCTGCGAATGGGCTGACACCATGTCACTTTCGGTCGTCCCTTCATGACCTGATTGCACTATAGATCAGACATACTGCCCAAATATCGCAACAAGAAGGCTCGCCGAATTGTACGGTTTCGATTCTTTCAGTCGCGTCATAACAATTCAGGCAGGGTCTATCATTGCTGTACTACAATTGTGTGAATAATGTGTTGGCTATGCTCGATACACTCGAGTACTGGTAAGGTCTTGGCGAATGCTTTGATCTCGCAATGTACTTGACTCCCGAATGAAATGATTCTCATCACAGCGTCATAGACTTGGAGTGAATCATTAACTCACAAGCGGAACTCAGATCTGGGTCTGATCAAATATCGAATAGGAGTCGATTTGTTTGGTTTTAGTTGACAGTTTGACATGATCACCGCAAGCTCCTATACTTCTCCGCCCCTCGTACCATGTCTTCCATCAGCAGTAGTATGTTCAGAAACTTCGAGAGAATGGACCGTACGTTTTACAATTTATTAAAAAATATACATGCTGACGATTTGAACATAATTATGAAAAGCTCAGGAGCCCAACATGCGCCCTGAATCGGGACGACCTGACTGGCAATCTATTCCACAGCACAACGATGATGAGGTCGAGTGGGACGAATTGTCAGACGAGCCTGAATATAATCCAAAACCTCGCGCGAACAACAGTCTAACTATAAAGAAACCAAAACAATTCAATTTGTAAGTATATTCATACCTCATGAGGAATTCTGTGTTGCTCATTCGTGAAGGGGTCGAAATAGAATTAAACTTGATCGAAATAAACGAGCATTAGTTCGTGCCCTCGCAAAACGAGGCAAGTGGCACTATAAAGAGATCGCAGCCGTCTTCCATGTATCACTTCCTCTCATTAAAAGGACCGTGGCGAACAGCTATACCGCGATAACTGACGAGGTATCGGAAGACGCAAACTTTTATAAGCAGAGTGACCTTGAAGAGTTGATTTTGGAGGTTAGTCTTAAAAATCGCAGTGTGTCTGTCGAACTCATGTATGACATCCGCAGCGCTTGCCATCCGCTCCGAAGAAAAAGAGGAAACGAAAGACGCAAGTAATTATCAGTCGTGATGTCATCGCACGTTTATCCTTACTGATATAACCTTATTACATCGGCACTAGGACAAAACATATACAAGATCTTCCAAAAAATCTGTGCAAAAAGTTTTTCGTAGACAGCGTGTTGTCGCTTCTCCATCTGTACCAGTTCCTATGGAGGTGGAAGTAAGTCCATTTGTTCAATCATGCTGCTGCACGCTCATGTGTAGCCAATCTGTCAGCTGGATTCAAATATAACGTGCAGTATATTCAAGATGTTCCGAGACGAAGCGGCACTTGTTCATGGGGAAAAGGTTCATTCCATCCTTGAAGAAATTGGGATTGAAGATGACGAGACAATGTTCGCCGTTCTGACTATGGACGATGAACGTTTGAACGGTATGCTACAAGAAGCCAAGCGTCTCAACCTTGTGGAGAAGTATTCCGTCATTCAAGCGATGAGAGATTTCGGGAGGAACCACAAAATAGCGAAGTAGAATGCATATTGTGCTAATTGATGTTGAATCGGTCTTTCACGGGTGGATGATTTATTCCCTGCAAATTACGCTGGATGGCGAACCTGTTTTGTAAGCCTCCTCTCTCCGATTCGTTCGTACATTTAACTTATTCGACTAACACCTGATTCCACTTTGTTACCTGGATGGGCTCGAGCACATTATGGTTGCTTGATTTTAGCTTTCAACAGTCGGTCAAAATTGCGGGTGCCTGATGGTGTGAAATTGGCTCGGGTCTGAATGTGGGGATCCCAAAAAATAGAGTTGGAGACTAGGCAAGTAGCCGCTGATCAAATTTGCTTTGAACATCGCCAGTAGCCGATCTGACACGACCAACGACGTTCATAGTGTAACAGTGTCACTTTCCATGTGAATGATTACATTCATACCGAATAATTCTTGCGTGAGTGCTTGTCAAGTATTCCGCAATCCTCATCATGATATTGACATACTAGTAGTACAATCTTTCCTATTAGCTTCCTTGGTACGAGAGTCTGTACTAATCAAGAAATGGTGATGTGGACGATGAAGGACTTTCCCCCGTTAAGCTCTTCGACATACTTCACATTTATGTTAGTTCCCTTTTTGCTCTTCTTATCGATCTCAGCCAGTTGTTTCCACAGCATCCCAGTCTCAGGGGTTCCTTCCTCGTAGTACTTGGGATGGATCTTCATGCACGTGTCATTGGGCGCGAGGTCAGTGACGATGTCGCACCACCTCTTGTAGTTGTGGACGCCCAGTGCCACGAGGAACTCTTCCCCAGAACCACTCCTGTAGCGGAGCGTACCAGACGTACCACTGCCGCCCATGACGAGTGTCTGTACTGATTCTGTGTTGGACCATGTCCCGCCATTGGCAAAGTACCACACGGTTTTCTCGACAAGCGTGAAACCGGGGTTGACGGAAGTAATGTCGGCGGTTCTGACTGAGATTGTGTAAGACATATTGTGTCTGTAAGGTAATGTCAGACAACGATAAGATGCAAGGCTAATCGATGATATCTAACCTGGTTGTAGAGTGAATGAACTGAAGAAAACAGTGTACATTACAGGCTCTTTATACGATAGGCATTAGCCCCGAGTCTTGCTCTGGACAAAGTCTCTCGGCTGTTGGTCTAACCCAGGCCGGGTGTGATGTCAAATGTTTTGACCTCATGATCATGGGGGTGCAGGTTTGGCTTGCTTCCTTTCATCGTATGACATTCCATCTCCGAGGCGCAGCGCAGGAATCATGTCATAACTGATGACTACCTGGTCACCAGATCCTTTAACTTAACTCCTTTTCTTTGAATGGCGCTACCGGACGCTAAGATAAGTGCTGGCGAGTTGCTCGCTCTTCCGGTTAACAAAATTTTGTTGGATATATGACACACTGCTAAGCTCCCTCTATTAATCCCCCGCACAGAATTTCTGAAAAACTGCCAGCGGTAAGTTGAAGCCGCTGCTTGCGCGTAAAGCATTTAACTAAATTACCAAATCCAATCTACCTATTGAGTGCCCCTCGAACAGGAAAATATATTTAGAATCATTCTTCGCCTTGATACATTAACACATATGTCAGATGTCCAACTTCGCGATCAAGTTCGGTTCATCGAGGTATTTAAAATAGATCAAACGCCTTCATTAGATGTTGCGCATGCTTTGCATCTCTGATCCCTCGTCGGTAGTCTTACAAGGATACGTCCGGTCATGAATGACTTGTGATTGCTCCTACCTGTGAAAAAGTAATGGGACTTAAGGGAACTGAAGAACCTCAGATGAGTATGAGTGTACGTACATAGGCTCAAAGTTTCCGTTTACTCAGATCAGAGGCTCAGCGCTCAATGTACGTAATGCTTAACTTGCTTGTGACCGCCCTGAATGGAAGATGGGATCCGTGATTTGTTCCCAGCGGAAATGCATCTGTATGTCCGCACAGTCTGGCCATCACCGGTCAAAGGGTAACTCGATTGCCGTTTAGCTATAGCAGCTTGTATTATACATCGAAACTTGACTATTGTTCATAAATGCAACAAGGCCATGGAAAGAGCAAGAGAACTCTCAGAGGAGCTCACAGCACGGTACAGGGTCTCAACAAAATAAGTGTTCCAAATTATTGGAGAACGCGTCTGTAAAGGGGCTTCAAGTAGAGTGCGCACGACGCACGTGTCCATTTTCCAGCTGGAACCAAACAGAAGCTTGCCATGCTTACGTAATACGAACCATCACAGAGAGTTTCACTCTTTCTGGTGGACTTCCGGGTACATCCAACGTTTCATCAGAATTCGGGAGTCTACTAGTGCTCGGTTTCTGGTACATACCCTGTTATCAGTTGGACCTTACTCGGTTCTTTCGAGTTTCTCCAAACCTTGCACAGACAAAGTCCGAACACCCTCGCGTCATCTACAACGAAAGACCCCAGGCCCCACTCGACATGTTCACTTCAGCTTAATGCTGCGATTATTATCGAGCGGTTAAACGAAAAATTTGCATTACAAGCGCTATACCGTCCCGCAAGCTTTATTACTGAAGATATATGGCGCGCATGTCCAGCTACCACGAACAGCAATGAGCAGGCTGACTGCAATGTTAACCGTGACGGCGTGAACTTGACATTTCTAGCTGGCATGATGAGAGGACGAGTCTTTGACGACCGAGTAGCGCAGAGCATTGATCTTCATGTGACATTGGGCATCGGCACTCGTGCATAGAGAAGTATCACTCGTTCAAGGTATGCATTTTCACTTGCGCCATTCGATTTTAACAACCACTTGGCTCTATCACAGCGCCGCCACGTCACGCAAATCCAGTGGTACGACCCGGCGCAGACAATGGACACCAGGATGCACTGCAGCAACCAACTCCCCGAAGAATCACACCAATACCACTTGCTAATGCCCTTCGCCCAGACATAAGGGGAGTACTGGAGCCGTGTCTATGGCCGGCGCAGCATACTGTATACACGCATATCACTGCACACCGAGTTATGGCCAGCGAGTTCGATGACTCACTAGTTCCACACCACATCACCCTTTTCCTATTTCCTAACTCAGTACTCTTGATGGTGCTTCGTGGGTGAGTACTTAGATTATGTACAATATAATACCTCGTTGTTTCAACTATGCTTGGGCGCCACTCGAACCTCAATCAACTCAACCTACAATAAGATATTCTGACCCATTTTACAGCCATGAGCCGGCCTCGCAAAGGGTTCTGCGTTCGGTTCAAACTAACGCATCTTTTTGCTTGTCCATGTTACCTCCCCTTCCCTACAACAAGACATTCAGATCAGTTTTACAGCCACGAGCAGGCTTCGCGTTTTTAAGCAGTCAGCTTGAAAATATATTCATCACTACACTCTAGGAAGCAAGGGTATCTTGAGGCCGTTTAATACCGCTCGATAATAATTGCAGTGCCAAGCTGAAGCGAACATGTCGAGCAGAGCTTGGGGTCTTTTCGTTGTGAATGACGTGAGGATGTTCGGACTTTGTCTGTGCAGGGTTTGGAGAAACTCGAAAGAACCGAGTAAGATCCGACTGATAACAGGGTAACGCCTACCAGCTGGGGTGCTTTACGTTGATTGTGGTGGTTCTCCCACGTCATACATGGTTTTATAACGAAAACCTTTCCTATATATAATCATATATCGGCATATCTACAGTTCACGAGTCCTTTGATATCAATCTCCAACCTACACACTCCACATCTCCAGATATGATAGATCCGAACCGCTAAGAACCGCATGAATGATGTGGAGGATAACGGAAAGCTAAGGCACCGTGCAGGAGCGGCCCACCGAGGTATGTATAACGGAAAAAACCCGAAGGGCTCAGCGAGAACTGAATGACAGACGCAAAGTCAACTTGACAAGCATCTAGCAAATATATAAGGTATCAAATGATTGTAACCGAAAAGGCTTTTGAACACTGGGGTAGTGGCTAACAGAGGTTTTGGGAGACGAGAAACCGATCGTGTTCGACAAGAGCCCTCCTCCATGGCCACTTACGTTGGGAATCGGGCCTGGGGGTCTATGTAAGTAGTCAAGATTGTCATCCCTTGCCCGTTACGCCGAAAAGAAGTAATACTGAAAGCTTGTGTTTCGGTATCTCGGACAGTTTGTGTAGATTGTGGGAATTCTAGTAAGCCAGCGTGCTTGCAGTAAGTAGTACTATCCATCAAGTCCAAAGCGCGACAAACGTCCACGTGATCTGATGATCATCGAATGGATGTCCACCGCAAGCCCCTATAATTCTCGACATCATCACCACATCTTCCAGTATGGCTGACCTCAACGCATACAGGGACATTGCCTCAGTCAGCGGTACGTTTCATAAGTCTAACTCTAAATGTTGATAATAATTGCGCATTCATGTCAGAAGTCGAGGAGCCTAAAATGTCTGTACCGCCTCCCCAAGCGAAACAGCCTACTAGTGACTTGCAAGTCGGCGCAACGAACTCACAGCATCATGACAATGTCGTCAGAGGTGATCAAAGGGATGAATCGTCCGGTGACGATGGGTCCGAATATGACCCGGACTCCTGCAATGACAATCATTCAGCTGTCACGGTAAAGAGACCAAGGAACCCGCAAGTAGTCATTGTCTTCTCACAAGGAATTCAAACTGACCATTTATGAAGTGGAGAAAATAGGATGAAATTGGACCGGCATCAACGGGCATTGGTTCGTGCACTCGCAAAGCGTGCCAAGTGGGATCAGAAGGAGATTGCCAGTGTCTTCCATGTATCACTTCCTATTATTCAAAAAACTACGACCAATGCATACGCCGTGAACGATACAGTATTGGAAGATGCAAAGTATTACAAGGAGAGTGACTTCAATAAATTGCTCTTGCAAGTGAGTCTTGGAAAATGTACGGTGCCTCTCGACCTTATGTATTACATTCGCAGCGACCATCGCCTGTGCACACCCAGGAGAAAAAGAAGGGGCGAAAGAAAAAAGTGGTAATTAGTCGTGACGTCATCGCATTTTTACTTTCATTGACCTATCTTTTTGTCCTCAACTTCCTAGGACAAAATTCCTGCCAAAAGATCTGCACAAGTGTCTTCCGTTCATCGCAGGCAGCGTTTTGTCGCTTCTCCTCCTGCGTCAGTTATGGAGGTAGAAGTAAGTTTGCTTGTTCGATTATGCCGTTACAGCCTGATGTGTACCCAACCTGTCAGTCAAATTCGGATACGGCCGCGTCTGGCATATTTAAAATGTTCCAAGACGAAGCAACACTTGTTCACGGGGAAAAGGTCCATTCCATCCTTGAGGAAATTGGGATTGAAGATGACGAGACAATGTTCGCTGTCCTGACGATGGATGATGAGCGTTTGAATGGTATGCTACGAGAAGCTAAGCGTCTCAACCTCGTAGAGAAGTTTTCCGTCATTCAAGCGATGAGAAATTTCGGTAATGACCACAAAATAGCGAGGTAGAACGCTCATGGTGTTTCTGGTTCAATCATTCAATGAAGTCGTTAGTGCTTTGTTTTGTACGCACGTCACACAGAATCATCTTTTCACCTAGGAGTCGACATAGTCAATGCAGCAAACAAGGGCCAAGTGGTGTTGCAGCCGTTTCTTATGCATATAACTTGTTCAGATCATGACTCGGAAGGGCAGAGTGCTGTTTGAAAGTGCGTACTATACTTGTGCGTCGATATTGCAAACATGTTGACGCTAGAAAAAAAAAGCGATACATTATGTGATATCTAATAAAATGTCGACGTCAAGTTGTAAGATGACAATGAACTATAAGAACATTGATGTAAGAACTGAACAAGCAAGCGCCCAATCTAGAAGAGTTTACTTATCACCACGGAAGGAATCAGTTAGGTTCAAGCTGCAAGACTGACACTATTTGCATAACAGATCGGCTGGAGATACCAGACATGGAAATTCTTCTCGATGACAGGAGGAAGACTAAAGAAGATTTGGTCACTGCGCTGCTTTCGCTGCAGGCCCGGAACCAACGATTACTGTGTTGCACTCGGGACCTGACAGCTATGATTATCATTACAGCGTTCAAATGGTTGTCCAAACCATCTGGAAGGGCTCATGTCCGATCATGAAACTGACACCTTCAGGTCTTTCTCTATGAGCCCCTAGTAGACCTTGGCTGCTACTCAAGAGCGAATGAACACACCTATAATACAAGCTTTTTCGCGTGTAGCGTTAAAATATGCATGACACGAGTCTCGGGAAAGTTGCCTCCTTGAATGAAGTGCAGGGGCTGGATGGTGTCCGACGAGAGATTTTGTGATGAGATTGAAATTTCTGAGATGACTTAGCTGGAGGAAAAACGATGGCAATAAGAGCAGAAGGTCGTACCAAGTGGTAATTTGGATGCACGTGGTGCACATCCAGGATTCGACTTGTTCCAGCAAAATCTTGAAGGATGGGTGACTGGATAGGATAAAGTACGTTGGAAAGAAGGCCTCAGGTCTCAGCACTGCTAGGAGGTATATGGCAGCCATCCGTAATCCACGAGCTCGTTGTTATGACTGCCAGACTCGCTGAAGGTGAGCTTTAAATTGTTCTTGAGGTCATTATGTACATGAACAATTGACTCACCGTGAGGCTCGAGGTGGCATAGATAGTGGGATGCTCAGCGATGCTTCTTCAAGGGGTGCAGTGTCGTGGATGCCGTTTGATTGACGATCCTTGAAGCTTGCAGTGGGAATTATTCAGCCTATGCGATTTTGTCTTTGGCCTTTTGAGTCTTTCTCACTGTATTAATATTGGTGGTGACCTGGACAATCAGGCCTCGGGCATTGCTCATCAATGTTCTCAGAGGTCAGGTTCGCGATTGTAGAGACCGTCAAGTCTTAGACATGTGAACAAAAAAGACGTGGTGATGCTTCCTAAGGACACAGTGATTGCAGCGCTGGATGGCATTTCATTTTCGAAACAAATGCATATAGTGGTGAACACTCGCATGGATGTAGACGAGATGCAGAATGCTTTGGAGGTACTCGGGACGAGCTGCTCGACGACGACGAGGCATTTCGCTTAATTGAATCAATCCGGTTTCGAAGCTAATTTGTAAGCTACTGAGAAAATATTTTTGACGTCAAAAGCTCTTCAGCCTTGTCAATGATTTCCACTCCTGCCTTGGTCATCTCAGTCCATTCTGTGCCCTCATCAGATACGCTCTTGACCGCGTCCTTAATCACGAATGTCCTGAACCCGTGTTTCTTTGCATCAAGTGCAGTAGACTTGACGCAATAGTCCCCTGCTATGCCAACCACGAAAACGTTTGATATCTCCTTGTTCCTCAGCTTGTCCTTGAGCCCAGTGTTCGTGAGGCCCCACGGGTCTTCGAATGCAGAATAACACTCGATTCCGACATCGGAGCCTTTACGGACGACCTCCAGGCCCTCGTGCTTCAGGCCGTCCACAAATGCCACCCCAAACGTGTCCTGAACACAATGAACAGGCCACAGCACCTGTTCTAGCGCCTCAAGTGGCCTTTCATCCTCAGGCTTCCTCTTGGCCACCAACTCTGCGGGAGGAAAAATTGTAATCTTTTCAAACTCTTTCTTGCCCGTATGATTGCGCGCAAAGGATATGTGGTTGGCGGGGTGATAGTCTTGGGTGGCTACTTTAAGAGCGAATGGAAGTGTCAGAAGTGCGTTGATGGTGTCGATGATCTGCTCTGCATCACGGACGGCGAGACTGCCGCTGACGAAGTCATTCTGTACGTCGATGACAAGTATGGCAGAGTTGGAGGGTTCAATGTATGTAAGGTCTAGTGGCATCTTGCTGTTTGTGTTGCCTATGATAGTTGCTATCACGTTGCAAGACGCTGTAGGCTACGTAGTTACTTGGTTTATCAATCCAATGGAATTGTCTTATCAACGGAACATAACTCATTTCGGCTATCAAATATTGTGGCTTTGAGTTTACGTTTGCTTGTTTGTTGCTTTCAGATTGTAATAAACTGCAGGCATAGCCATTGACAGGAGGTAAAAGCATGCACATCATCTTTTATGACGAGCAAGTAGTGCTTACTATGAACTCCCGCAGTTGTCATGTCTACTCTGTCGCGACGGATAAGGCCTCAGTCAACGAGACATTCAGAAACAGACAAGCCCCCGTTTGAGACTGATGTTGGGAAGAAACAGGACCAGCCGCAGCTGGTACATGATGTGGAGTTGGAAGCGACACAGCAATCAAAGTTGTTCGATGCTCAGATACACAAGATTCAGGTATGTTCAGCATGTTGTAGTTTTTTCAATACTTCATGGTGACCCGCTCCAGAAAGAACGTCGGTTCTTCGTCAAGTCTCGTTTCCTGTTCCCTCTTGGAATTTTACGTATGTCATTTATATGCTATCTCCTGATATTTGATGACATTGTCGCATAGTTGGAATATTATTAGGTTTCGTCCTCATCCAGCCTTCAGACCTGCAAGATATTCACAGCAACCTACTTCTCATCATGGAAGAGTACGACCTCTCGCTCAGAATACCAGACATTGATCTATCGCGCGTCGAATTAGAGTGGAAACGTTTTCGGAACAATATCCCAGAGGTTTGGAAGCTGAACAATGACGGACGCGAGTTTCAGGTCGGGGAGGCGATGAAGGCGCGAGGCCTGACGGCGCACTATCCCATCGTGCTCGTACCTGGAATCGTATCCACCGTAAGCTACACTTTTGATTCGCGTCTAATCACCATCTAAACCGCACTAGGGTTTGGAATCTTGGTCTACTTCGCCCGAGTATCGAGCTTTCTTCCGCGAAAAACTCTGGGGAGGCTTCAATATGGTCTCACAAGTGATTTTCAATCGTGAAAAGTGGATTTCAGCGATGATGCTCGATCCCGTCACCGGTCTTGACCCTCCAGGTGTCAAAATTCGAGCGGCAGAGGGGATAGGTGCCGCAAGTAGCTTTATGACCGGGTATTGGCTTTGGTGTGTCTTAAAACGCTATGTTCTTTTGATTGTTGAAATGACAGCACATATTCAGGTCCAAGATTGTGGAGAATCTCGCTGTAGTAAACTATGATACGAACAATCTTCACTTAGCTCCATATGACTGGAGGCTTTCCATGTGGAACCTGGAAGAACGAGACGGGTATTTCTCGAAGTTGAAAGCTACAATAGAAGGGTTCAAGTATGGGGCCACAATTCGAATATCGCTCCAGACAAGTTTATATTCTATAATAGGGAACGACAAGGCAAGAAGACCGTCATTGCTGCGCACTCAATGGGTAGCACAGTATGTTCTACTTCCTTTTATCGCTGTCACCTTGTCGATTGTAGTACTTTTAGGTCATGCTGGTAAGTCAAGCCTCTCAGATAGTTCCTCCTGTGAAACTGATCATTCGATGAAAGTACTTGTAGGTCTCAGATTCACTCGGGTGGCAATTTATTTTTGACCTCTTGCTTGTAGCTTCAAATGGGTCGAGTCTCCCGAACACGGAGGCGGTGGATCAGACTGGGTAGAGGTCAGCCCCTAGCCCCCTAATAACACAAAAGCCTTCTAGAACTCTGCTCAGAATCACATCGAATCCTACATTTCCATCGCAGGCACACATCTTGTATGTCGTTCTTCTCTTCAAACAACGATCACTGATTGTATTTACAGGGCGTGGTAAATCCTGTTTCATTACCTTGTTTGACGCTCATAGGTTTACTGTTTCGATTGTGAAAGGCAAAGGCTATGGCTGCTTTCTTGTCTGGTGAAATGAAGGACACAGTACAGATGAATCCTGCTGGTGCATACGGTCAGGACCTTTCGGGTTTCTCGTTTGTAATAATCTGACGATACCATGAAGTGCTTGAACGCTTTTTCTCGCGAAAGGAGCGGCAGAAGCTATTCTGCAGTTGGGCTGGCAGTGCCAGCATGTGGATTAAGGTGAGCGAGATCAACGTCTTCAGTTGAGGAGCGCCTCTGCAACAATTAACAGGGAGGAACGGATGTTTGGGGCGATGCCGACTGGGCACCTGATGACGAGCCCGGATCATCACATACTCATGGCGAATTGATTGCGTTCAGACAAGCAGCGGTACCACTTTCTGTGCATAACATCGCCTCAAGTGTGGAGCCAACAAAGAACATGACGGCTGATGACGCAAGCACATGGATTTTGCAGCGTACTCCTTCAACATTCCAGGTTGATGACTACCGTATCTTTCCTGTAAAACGACGCTCATAAAGAGACAGAAAATGATATGGGCCAACTATTCGTTCGGTATTGAGCGGGATGAACGGGTGCTCAAGAAGAATGCCCTAGATCCGAGGAAATGGACAAACCCTTTGGAAGTGCAGTATGTTGCTCTGAATAAGCCTCTTGAAGTCGACTGATGGATTTTCTTAGACTGCCAAATGCGCCTTCTATGAGGATCATTTGTGTTTACGGCCATGGAAAAGAAACTGAAGTATTCCCCAAGGGTTTTCTGTTGCGTTTTACAATACTGAATTCGATGACAGAGGTCATACTGGTATGCTCACGGACCACACGAATACGAAGAATCGTTTGTAGAGGATGAGCATTCGACTTGCACCGACTCTACTGACAAATGCAATCATCATACACCACGCCCACCATTAGATACGTCATCTTCCAGGGCAAACTGGATAGATGCAGATTACACGCAAGAGACTACAACGCCCAAGGTAAGTTGGCGACTTTAATCATCATACCCTACGCCATATGTATGTCAAATATAGGTGCGTAACGGCGTGAAGATGGGTGAAGGGGATGGCACCGTCAGCCTATTGAGCCTGGGAGCGATGTGTGCAGAAGGCTGGAAGAGACCAAGATGGAATCCAGGAGGAATCCAAGTTACCACTGTTGAGGTACGTCGGCGAAATTCTCTACGATCCTGCGATATCCCTCATGTCCTCGATTACAGCTCCCTCATCAACCCGCCCCCAACATCCCTCGGGGTGGAGCAAATACTTCAGATCATGTTGACATTCTTGGGTCAACAGGTTTAAACGAGCTCATCCTGAAAGTTGTCACTGGTGCTGGTCATGAGGTCGAGGATCGCTTTGTCTCTCGCATTAGGGAATTTGCTCAGCGAGTGCGATGGGATTGACCACTGAGTATTTTGTAGCTTATTTTTGCACATAATTTCACGTTTTTTTGACAAGCTTGTTCCAACGGATAATGAAACATGGGTTTCTCATGGCGGAGGCTGTCGAGATACTGACGGAGCATTTTCGGACTCGAACTTCCTTCAATTCGTCTCTCCGACAAACCTCACATGTGTCGCATGAGCGACGGTTAGGTAGGCTTGCTGATGCATTGACTCCCCTAGACAATTTGCGGACGGACGAAGACAGTCGTCCCTAACCCTCAGATCTGCCAACATCGGGCATGATTCACTGGACTTTTCTACTGCAAAGAGTCTATCCCACTACGGCATCAATATTTATACTATTCATTATTTAAGGGATGTCGGGAAAATGTCATTGACCGGGGCCTCGATTGATCTCCATATTGGACTGCAGCAACCGCTCGAGCACTTCCAAGTGTGTGCTTCCGTCTGAAACTCATACATCAACTCCTCGCGAGTACTACCTTTCTATCATAATGGATCTAAGCGGATCCATCGAATTGTGAGCAAGGGACAACAAGCCTTTATGATAACAACTATTCTAAGACTTGCGAGCCATTTCGGGCGCTGTGTGGCATGCATGATACTAGTAAAAGGTGTCTTGCACAGGAGTCCAGCTGCCGAGCATTCCTAATAATCACTCAATTCAATGAAGCTCGTGCATGACGATTCCACCTTCGGACTCGCCAACTCGACTCGGGTCCGAGAACGCGCTGTTCCACCAGTTTATTCATGAATTAATATTGATAAGTGCTTACCTCAAAGCTCGCGCATGACGAGTCCACGGAGGATCGACTATTAGGATTCCCGGTGTTTGCCGAGGATGAACGTTGATGAACACTAGCAATCGCTTCAATGAACGTCCTAGTGTACCCCAGCACACACCCAGCCGCTCCTTCTCTCGTTCAAACGCTTGCTTCAATACTGATACCGCACTATCTACCACAGCCGCTAACACCGTCTCAACTCTCCGTACAAGAATACCCATGGCACACTTCTTGCGCCGTTCTTCTACTCCTCTCCCCTCCCACAGATCATGAAGCTGTCCGTAAATATATCGAGTCCGGAGGTAGGATATTAGCATTCGGTGCTGGAATTAGAAATGGCACTCTATTTGGACCAAGTCATGACTTTGGATCGCTATCCGCGGGTCTTGGTCTGAGCATGGTGAAAGACACCACTATACTCAGAGTCGCTGACGGAAGAGCGTCTCTCTACATCTCCTTCTCGACTGCTACTGGAACAAGCGCGGATGTATCGATAAACGATACGGTGGTATCTGTTTCTAGACTACCCACGTGTCCTTTGGATCTTGAAGCACACATCCTCGGTCGTTATGTGGAGGGGAATGCACCTGCCGGTATCTTATCTCAAAGCGGGCTTGTCGCGGTGTGGAATTGCACCCCACCCCTTCCCGATATCCTGCTGTCACGATCGCTTTCCGCACTTGGTCTGCACTTCTCCTCGCAGAGAGCTGATCCCAGTCTTCAGCCTCGGATTTTGCCCCAGTTTCTTCTGGCTCGTCCAGATTCGTGGCAGGTGCAGCATCGCGTTGTAAAGGCACTACTCGATCATTTAAATCTTGGGTCAGCTGTTGGCGATGAGTTACAACGCAAGTGGGAGCCATTTGTGTTCGAAGATGCCAACAACGATTTCCACTTCCACTTCCCATCTTTCCCTACCGAGGACAGAACCACCGATCACTCCATAGTCGAACTCATTCCACCAAATTCCTTCTCAAACCCGAAAATCAACCATGTACTCGTCCCTTCGACACCCCTAACTTCCGAGGATGAACGAAGATATACTCCACAATTCTCACCATCTGCCTTCTTCCGCGCCATAGACGAGTTCCGCTCTGGAACAGAAGACACAAGCCCAGACTCCTGGCGCATCGGCGAAGCACTCATATACGGTGAAGTAGTCTCCAGCACCCAAACAATGCTTGACAAGTGCGTTTCACCCAATCACGTCCATATCACCGCCCACTGAACCCTCTCTGATCAGAAACCCATCTTTCCTCCGTGCACTCCCCTCTCCCATAGTATCGCTGGCTACAGTACAATTGGCAGGACGCGGCAGAGGCGGTAACGCGTGGCTCTCACCTGCAGGATGCTTGCAGATGTCGCTCAAGATTCGTGTCGGGCTCAAAGGGTCTGCATCAGGTAAGACTAGCGAGTCTTTTTATTCAATAATGTTTAACTATCTGGTATCTAAAATCTAATCTTGTGCAGTACCAGGCCCCACAATCCACCCCTCCAAACTCGTATTCATCCAATACCTCTATGCGCTGGCAATCATCGACGCATGTCACGTCCTAAATCCTGCCTCTGAATGGGCCCATAAAGTCCGTCTGAAATGGCCTAATGACATTTATGGCCTCTTCCCGTCTGCCCAAAACAGCCCAACATCGAATTCAAAGTCAACGCCAGAACCACGGAAAATGGGTGGGATACTGGTAAACACGAGTTTTGGCGGTGGCGTGGCAGATGTAGTAATCGGTACGGTACCTCTCCATTTTTTGTTCAGTGACATGAAAGCTTACTATCAAAACCCGACACTCATTGATCAAAATACATAGGATGCGGTCTCAACGTCCTAAATGCACCACCCATCGCTTCACTCGCCCAACTCGCATCTACACCTACCCCAGGGCTCTCTGTAGAACGTGTAGCAGCAGCAGTCCTCACCTCCTTTGAGCGCATATGGAGTTCTTTTTTGCAAAATGAGGAACAGGGGTTTCACCCGTTCATGGACCAATACCTCCGATCATGGTTACATTCGTACGTCTCTGTTATTTTTCGCTTTGCGTTGATGTTAATCGTTTTCTTACTCGTGGTTCGGACAGAGACCAACTCGTCACACTAACGAACCGGACACCACACCGAAGTGTCCGCATCGTTGGTATCACTCCCGATCACGGGTTGCTGCGTACTGTGCCGATGGGCGGTGGAGAGTTCATTGATTTGCAGCCTGATGGAAATAGCTTTGATATGATGAAGGGGTTGATATCAACGAAGAAGGGATAGGTAGGAACAATATGTGAGTACGTGTTTGGATGAGTCAACATCGCGAGGTAGTCGGGAGTTTATTCGGGTGCGTCTGGAGGTGCTTGGTCTACTTATTTGAGACTGTCCGAACTGAAGTACGATTCTGTCTCATTGTTCAGTATGTCTTTCTCGTGGTTAGTTCTCACTATGATCTCCAAGCAGGGTGTCGAGGTCTACGGGCGTCGAACGTTGACACCGCGGAGCACCAGGAGCACTCAAACGATGGTAAGTGCAAGTGAAGCTCTCAGACGACCGTGATAGACATTAGCAAATCTTAAATTGAATGATAAAAGGGAGAGTAGAGGGATGCTATCATGCAGGCCTACACAGATCGGAAGTGCTCGAACAATTCAATGGTGGCGCTCTTAATGCAGCCTCAAGGGCTCAAGTAGAGCGTGCACGTGGGTCAACGCGAGTTGGTTCCGTCCGCGGGATCAAACGTTCCTTGGAGCTGAGCGCTGTGATCTGAGACGTCACGGCGGTGCTACTAGGATAAATGAACATGCGGATCTCATGTCAAAGGTGAAACTGTCCAATACATGGTGCCACTTTGGTGCCACTTGCAATATTGTGTTATGGCGTAAATACTTATTACCAAGATTGGGGATGCTTACATAACGTTTCGCACTTTCACACAGTCACGGTGCGGGCACACGCCGAACTATGTACATCGAAATTCCTTTGCTCCCGACTTTCCCTTTCACCTTCGCGTATATTCTTTCGTGTCTGAATTGCCTTGTCTTTCTACTCACCTGCATGCTTATCGTGGTCAGTGAGCTAAATATTCTAAAAACGCACGTATACTATGTACGGCCCGTGTACACTCATATTTGATAGCAGAACTACACTCAGTGGTGACTTTCCCCGCTCCAAGTTAGCCGCCCACTCGAGCTTAAGCACCTCCGGAAGTCCTCAATAAAAGCCTCCGTCTTCATAGACGTCTCTCACACCACTCGTTTCGTGTTGTCGATACGAACGTCCTCTATCTACGCCACTATTCCCCAGACATTGTCAATATTAATAGCCCCATCCAATCAATGTTCTTATTTTCGATCCTATTAATTAATTAACAGTCTAGAAAAAACTGCGCACAAATGTCTAAAAATAACACCCCGCTGGAGGTTCAACTTACCGTCAACGCAGCAGTGTCTGGCGCTGGTGGACCTCGGCCTTCGTCTTACGGGCAAACAAAGTCGTTTATTGCATGCTCAACGGGCTACAGAACTCGAAGCTCTTACTATTTACCAACTCGCGGTTCCCCAAGATGAGGACGACAAATTCATCAGCCTTGCAAAAAAGAAGTGAGCCCGCTCAGCCGCTGGGGCTGTTCATACCCAACATTGTTGCGGAGTTTAAAAGCAATCGATTTGGAACGCGAAAGGGGGCTCTCCCCCGGCCGGCTTCCTAGCAGATAAACTGAGTTAGTTTGATATGCAGATTTGACAGTGGTATGAAACATTTAGAACTAGAACAGCATTCTAAACATTGCAGGAAGTCGACTAGTCATCTATTGTTGACTACAGTCCCATGTGAATCAAACTTGCTACTGCTACGATGTAGCACTGTACAAGCAGGTACCCATCAATAGTCCAGTCACGAGGTCACAACCCATACCCATGCCTCTTGATACTACCCATACCCCTGTCCAACCTTGGATTTTCTGTGATAGACGTTCGGTAACGAGGGATCCCGCATCGATGTCTGAATGTTAACGTTGGATCCAATCAAACCCTCTTCCGTGAGAGTCGGTAATATAGATGCCTGAACGGTTGCAAGATCTATACTAACGTGGGAGTCGGGGATCGCGGCCTGACCTGATGTATTCAGACGCGTCTAGTATAAAGGCTCAGAGCAGCAGCTCGATGAACATTGTCAATTTCTTATACACACTCAGTAGCTTTCGATGACCTCACAGATACCAAAGGTCAGTCCTTCAGTAGATTCACTAGCAGGACTGACACCCATACCAGCATGCTCAAATTCTTGTCGTTGGTGGAGGTCCCTCTGGTAGTTATACTGCCTCTGCCCTTGCCAGGGAAGGGCTTGACGTCGTGTTGCTCGAGGGTGCCCAGTTTCCTCGGTAATATACTTGTCCAAAGTATCCAAAGTACCCCTTGACGATGATCATGTAGATATCACGTTGGGGAGAGCCTAATTCCTTCAGTTCGTCACTATCTAAGGTTCATTGATGCAGAGAAAAAATTGGTCGAGATGGGTTTCAAGCACAAGGTGCGGCCAAATTGTTCTCGAATCATAGGACCTAATGATACATTGTCAAAAATAGCCCGGAGCTGCAATAAAGTTCAACCAATTCAAACAGGAAGGATGTAAGTGATAATAGCAATGAGCCCAAGAGACAAGCTCACCTGCTTCCAGACACGGACTTCGTCGCGCTTGGGCATACAAACAGCTCATGGAACGTAGTATGTACCTCATATATTTTCTTTTCTTAGAAGTCAATGCTCCAGTCAGGTTCGCTCGGTATTTGACAAAATGTTGCTTGACCACGCGACATCTTGCGGAGCTAAGGTGTTTGAACAAACGAGTGTGAAATCCCTCGGCTTTTCCGCAACCGAGTCTTCCAGGCCTGTGACTGCCGAATGGTTACGTGCTTCAGATGGAGAAACTGGGGTGATTTCATTCGACTATCTCGTCGATGCATCCGGACGCTTAGGACTGATGTCAACCAAATACTTACGCAACCGTCATTTTAACGCATCATTAAAGAACATTGCGCTATGGGGTTACTGGACAGGGGTCGGTACATATGGCGTGAATACCCCAAGAGAGGGTGCCCCTTGGTTCGAGACATTGAGAGGTACGCATTGTGTTGTCAACGGCGAATGCGTTAATTGGGTCAATCGGCACCAGACGAATCCGGCTGGGCCTGGTTTATTCCTCTACACGATGGAACAACTTCCGTTGGCGTCGTTATGAATCAAGACATGTATAACGAGAGGGTCCGTGCCTCGAAAGGCAGTTCCCTGGAAGATCGCTATCGGCTTTCCACTTCCCTCGCCCCAGAACTAATCAAGCTCATTGGAACCGGAAAGATGGTGCAAAAGGAGACTTATGGGGGACAACCTGGGCAACTTGACCCATTGATACGATCAGCGTCTGACTTTAGCTATTCCGCCTCGAGCTACGGGGGACCTGGCTTTCGTTTGGTCGGGGACGCTGGCGGTACGAACTTGAATATCTCCCTTGTTTATATAAAAGAACTGATGCTCGAACCTTCAGCCTTCATAGATCCATTCTTCTCCTCCGGGATACATCTCGCAATGACCTCTGGACTATCTGCAGCAGTATCTATATGCGCCGCAATCCGAGGAGATTGTTCAGAAGTCGAAGCAGCTGCATGGCACACGAAGAGGTTTTCGTTGAGTTACACAAGGTTCGTCCATAAGTAGGTCGATTTACTCTTGCTGATCAGAGTGCCATGTGCAACATAAACTGCATAGATTCCAGATAGTGGTGATGAGTGCCTATCAACAGATACGATCGACGGATCTTGATATCCTGAACGACGTCGACGAAGATAATTATGATCGAGCATTCGCTGCCATTCGACCAGGTATTATCATTATTGTATAGTGTAGGCAATTGTCGAAGATGCTGACGGTCATTGCCTCACAGTAATCCAAGGTGCATCGGAGATGGGTACCCGGCTGAGTGGGAAAGAGCTTCAGAGTGCACTGGAGTTCTGCGGCAAGTGCTTTAACCCCACGTCGCCTGAGCACCTTGCACTCGCTTCGAAAGAAGCTCTTCCAAAGGACGTATTCGATGTTACAGCCCCACTCATGGATCCGCACGCTATTGAAAGCATTATTTCGAAGACATTCAAGAATCCAAAAGGTGACCAGGACTTCTCTGGACCCGAGGAAGATCTGAAACTCGCTCTGGACCAAATCAACGGGCGAAGAGTCGTGCATCAAGAATATTCTATCAATAATCTCGAGGCTGAGGATGTGAATGGATTTGTGGTGAAGTTGGGAAAGGGACATCTTGGATTGAAGCGCGCGTAGTTGCTATCAATGAACCGTTCAACCGGTGAACAAACGAAAATGTCATATGTAGTTAACTGGTCTTCTGAGCTAGCCGAGGCACGAGGCTAGAGTCTACGCATGAGTAAGCAATGTGGCACAACGTTCCTTGTCCCCTACCAAGTCAGTCTTGCGGCAGTCGATCTGCGCTTCCCTTTTCTCTCTCTCTTTCTCATTCTTTCGCACGCACGCACCACTCTCTCAGGATACAGACAAACGAATTCGCACCCAGACTCGTTACTTATAGTAATCGTTTCGTCCGCATCATTTGTCTGATGCTCTGGGCTCGTTCCGGAGTTTCGAGCCTCACAGAGGAAGGCCTGGTTCGTACCCTCCCGCCCCACAGCTCACCTCGAAACCCTAGGTTCGGTCACATGCGCCAGCTGAGGTGATAATAGATAGCGTTATCACCTGTAAAACGACGCAAGTACAGGCGCCCCGAGCCTCCTTCAATATTTTTTCGATAAGGGCTGACTCTTCATCTGGTTCCCATCATGCTACCCATACCTATATATTCTTCACATATTGCACATCACGTAGTTCAGCTCTCTTGAATATAATATTGTTGACTTGAGCATTGACTAAAATTGAGTGTTGAGTTCTTGCTCGGCTTGCAATTACCCCCAAAAGATACGCGTATTTTTCACGAAGGGATAGATTTAAATTTATAGTTGAACAGATACATATATTTCGTGTGTAGTCACTTACAAGAAATAACAGACCAACATCAATAGATAACACAAAAAAAAGTATATGAAACACGGATGATGCTATGAGTGGCGACGCATGCCGCGATGGGAATTCGGCGAAGATGGGGAGGAACAGCACGGATGTTTGTTAAACTCATTGGGATGATGTAGATGAGCGAGCGAAAAGAAGTACGGACCACGGGGTAGAGGCGGATAAATACTAGCGGACGATGTCGCCAAGTATACCTTGAAGCGAATATGTCGGGAGTATCCTGGGGCCTTAAACCCATGAGATGCTCGGACTTTGTTCGAGGCAACCGAGCTAGCTCGGAATCATAACAGGGTACTACAAACTCTGTATTATAGTATAAAGGCTCGGAGCAGCAGCTAGATGAACATTGTCAACTGATTATACACTCTCGGTAGCTTTCGATGGCCTCACAGATACCAAAGGTCAGTCCTTCAGTAGATTCACTAACAGGACTGATATCAATGCTAGCATGCTCAAATCCTCGTTATCGGTGGAGGTCCCTCTGGTAGTTATACTGCTTCTGCCCTTGCTAGGGAAGGGCTTGACGTCGTATTGCTCGAGGGTGCCCAATTTCCTCGGTAATATACTTGTCCAAAGTATTCAATGTACCCCTTGACGATGATCATGTAGATATCACGTCGGGGAGAGCCTGATCCCTTCAGTTCGTCACTACCTAAGGTTCATTGATGCAGAGAAAAAATTGGTCGAGATAGGTTTCAAGCACAAGGTGCGGCCAAATTATTCTCAAATAACAGGGCCTAATGATACATCGTCACTAATAGCCCGGAGCTGCATTCAAGTTCAACCAATCCAAACAGGAAGGATGTAAGTGATAATAGCAATGAGCCCAAGAGACACGCTCACCTGCTTCCAGACACGGACTTCGTTGCGCTTGGGCATACCAACAGCTCATGGAACGTAGTATGTACTTCATATATTTTCTTTTCTTGGAAGTCAATGCTCCAGTCAGGTTCGCTCGGTATTTGACAAAATGTTGCTTGACCACGCGACATCTTGCGGAGCAAAGGTGTTTGAACAAACGAGTGTGAAATCCCTCGGTTTCTCCGCAACCGAGTCTTCCAGGCCTGTGACTGCCGAATGGCTACGTGCTGCAGATGGAGAAACTGGAGTGATTTCATTCGACTATCTCGTTGATGCATCCGGACGCTTAGGACTAATGTCAACCAAATACTTACACAACCGTCATTTTAACGCATCATTGAAGAACATTGCGCTATGGGGTTACTGGACAGGGGTCGGTACGTATGGTGTGAATACCCCAAGAGAGGGTGCCCCTTGGTCCGAGGCATTAAGAGGTACGCCTTGTATTGTCAACGGTGAGCATGCATTAATTGCACCAGACGAATCCGGTTGGGCCTGGTTTATTCCTCTACACGATGGAACAACTTCCGTTGGCGTCGTTATGAATCAAGACATGTATAACGAGAGGGTCCGTGCCTCCAAAGGCAGTTCCCTGGAAGATCGCTATCGGCTTTCCATATCCTTCGCCCCAGAACTAATCAAGCTCATTGGAACCGGAATGATGGTACAAAAGGAGACTTATGGGGGACAACCTGGGCAACTTGACCCATTGATACGATCAGCGTCCGACTTCAGCTATTCCGCCTCGAGCTACGGGGGACCTGGCTTTCGTTTGGTCGGGGACGCTGGCGGTATGAACTTGAATATCTCCCTTATTTATATAATGGAACTGATGCCCGAACCTTTAGCCTTCATAGATCCATTCTTCTCCTCCGGGATACATCTCGCAATGACCTCTGGACTATCTGCAGCAGTATCTATATGCGCCGCAATCCGAGGAGATTGTTCAGAAATCGAAGCAGCTGCATGGCACACGAAGAGGTTTTCATTGAGTTACACAAGGTTCGTCCATAAGTAGATGGGTTTGCTCTTGCTGATCAGAGTGCCATGTGCAACGTACACTGCATAGATTCCAGATAGTGGTGATGAGTGTCTATCAACAGATACGATCGACGGATCTTGATATCCTGAACGACGTCGACGAAGATAATTATAATCGAGCATTCGCTGCCATTCGGCCAGGTATAACCATTATTTTATGGTATGAGCAATGTCGAAGATGTTGACTGTCATTGCCTCACAGTAATCCAAGGTGCATCAGAGATGGGGACCCGGCTGAGTGGGAAAGAGCTTCAGAGTGCACTGGAGTTCTGCGGCAAGTGCTTTAACCCCACGTCGCCTGAGCACCTTGCACCCGCTTCAAAAGAAGCTCTTCCAAAGGACGTATTCGATGTTACAGCCCCACTCATGGATCCGCACTCTATTGAAAGAGTTATTTCGAAGACATTCAAGAATCCAAAAGGTGACCAGGACTTCTCTGAACCTAAGGAAAAAATGAAACTCGTTCTGGACTCAATCACCAGGAAAAGAGTCGTGCATCAAGAATATTCTATCAATAATCTCGAGGCTGAGGATGTGAACGGATTTGTGGTGAAGTTGGGAAAGGGACATCTTGGATTGAAGCGCGCGTAGTTGCCATCAGTGAACCGTTCAACCGGTGAACAAACGAAAATGTCATGCATATGTATTTAACCTTTGTATTTGTAAGAATCACAACAATTAAAACACAATATGGCGGGGTGGCTTACTTCGAGCCTTGAAGCATGGGATTTACCATCCAAGTTTCCTGGTTGCCCTAGCCGCACTGTGAAGACTCATCAGATGATCGTTGTGCTATCTGCGGGTCTCAGACTGTTGAAATTTTAACGACAACTGTAATGTTCTTGGCTCGATCACCATGATCATCCGAATGGTTGATTAGTGACTAGGACTTTTGGCTCACTTGTTCTGACAGCACGTGACTTAGCACTTGTGAAGCCCAACCACGCATTCAACCGCGTACTGGCCAGTGCCGACGAACATCCACTGCCAGCATCCCGTCTTCTTGTCTATCATATGGTTTGCCTGGAGGGAGACTGAGCGAACCAAGCTATCTCAGAGTCATAGATCTGTGTTTGTAGTAAGTGCATTGCCAATCTCTGAATTTCCCTCTCGGCTATGTAGTCACGATGGAAATACATACGATCCCAAGATTTTCCGAGTCATGATGGCGCTCCAAAGCGTATGTATGAAAACACGAGCATCGACACCACTTGGGTGGAATTGAACGTGCTAGACTTTATCATACTCCATAATATTCTTCTCATGGTCAGCTCGTTCAGCTTTGTCAGACATAAATACGCTAGAGGTCTCCGAGTCGCAACACGTGGTCCGGGCATGGATGAGTTTGACTCTGAGAGTTCTTGGTATGGTTTTGGTTCATGATGTGTTTGCTTTCTCTGATCTGATGAAGCTGCATACCTCTTCAGGCTGGATACAGGCAAAGATCGCTATGCTATGCCAGAAGCGTTCTAGTTTGTAATCTCCATTTCATAGGGCGAAATGTTTCTTTGGTCGGTGCTTAGAATCATGTTTCAAAGGATGTCATTTACGCCAGTTTCCTGCCAGAACTCAATACGGTAGGCAACCTACTTGATCGCGATACCGTCTAACATGTCCTGGCAACAGTACTTCCAGGTAAATCACTTGAACGACCACCATGCGGCTGTCGACGCGTGGCCCTTGGCTCTTGGCTCGGCAATTTTGATAGCGATGATTCGTGTACACCAATATGGATATCACGACAACCCATCATAGAGCATTCAGGAATTTCACCCCTGCGTCTCACAATATGTAAAACCCACCACATGGTTAGCTAACTCATATAAAGTCTTTTGGTGATTGAAGCTTGAATTTGAGCTGATCTTATCTCTCACTCGGCCTTCGAACAGCTTTCAAAAAATGACGTTCCCTTCCAAGGCTTTCCTGTCGATCCTCTTTGTCGTGTTATCCTCTGTGGACGCATCCCCTTTGAGCCCTGTCACTGGCAAGGCATCCCTCACCTTTACCGCTAGGGTGAACGCCAGGGGTGCTGTCAACGTCGCTGCCGCCGACAGGGCTCGCGCTCAGGCGATGAAGCAGGCTGGTTACATAGACAAGCGTGCTGGCAAATCCTCTTTCAACATAACTAACGCTGTCGTTACTTACACCGCCAATGTTGGTGTTGGCAGCCCTGCCACTGAGTGTAAGATTGACCGTCAGCTGGCTCAGATGATTTCTGACTAGACGGTGTATCAGACACACTCCTCATCGATACGGGCAGCTCCAACACCTGGATAGGTGCAAACACGCAATATATTCCCACTTCTACGAGTGTGGATACTGGCAATACTGTTGTATGCCGTTTCTCATACTCTGTTCATAAACAGGTGCTCATGACAACATTGTAGGCCGTGTCTTATGGTTCCGGAAGTTTCTCCGGAGAGGAATACACGGACAGAGTTACATTGAGCACTGGTCTGGTCATTGCCAGTCAGTCCATTGGAGTTGCGCGCAGCGCACAAGGCTTCGAAGACGTGGATGGAATTCTCGGAATCGGACCGACTGACCTGACGGAGGGTACCATTTCTGACTTCGAGACAGCCCCCACTGTCACAGACAACCTTCACAGCCAAGGTACCATCGGCACTGAGGCACTCGGAATTTACTTTGTTCCTAGCGCTGTCTCTGACAGTACCGGCGAGCTCACCTTTGGTGGGCACGATAGCTCAAAGATAACGAGCTCAGTGACCTACGTTCCTCTCACGACTACCTTTCCTGCTAGCTCTTACTGGGGTATCAACCAGTCTATTTCATATGGACGTTCCACCATTTTATCTGAGACTGCTGGTATCGTCGACACCGGTACGACTCTCGTTATGATCGCCTCTGGTAGGATAATTCACTCATAAATGGTTCGTGCCATACTGACTTGAAGAATGTTAGATGCGTTCAGCGCATACCAGACTGCTACTGGTGCTGTGATGGATGAAACCACTGGTCTCCTGATGATCACCTCTAGTCAGTATGCTAAGCTGCAAACCCTGTCCTTCAAGATTGGTAGCGAAACCTACGATCTGACCCCCAACGCCCAAATTTGGCCGCGTTCCCTCAACGCTGACATAGGCGGCAGCAGTGACAGCATCTACCTTATCGTTTCTGATATCGGCAGCAACTCTGGTTCTGGACTGGACTTCATCAACGGTTACACATTCCTGTTGGTGTTCAAATAATTTGGTTGGGATAAAACTGACGACTTATCATACAGTCAACGCCACTACTCTGTCTTCGATACTACCAACAACCAAGTTGGCTTCGCAACCACCGCATACACTGATGATACGAGCAACTAAGATAACTATTTGCTGAATTGATGCACATACGCACGTGTGTACGTATGCTTATAGTTATAGATGGTTATTCGGGGTCAATGAGAGCTTTGCGAGTACTTAGGGTAACACCGAGCATGACGTTCGTTTGAAAATGATTGCTTTTCAAGAATGAGGGTTCCGTAGAAAATAAATATCATGCTGTGATTTTTTGTGTTAATATTGCTTCTCGAACATGAACCGACTACTTCAAACGGCCACAGATCCTCTATATTAGACTCATATGTACCCGCTTCGCGTCTTGTCCCACCTCAGTGGTGCAGCGTTTGTTCTATTAACATCCGCTCAGTCTTCACTGCACTATTACTTCTGTTTCATCTGTTGGTCATTGACAGCTGCGCATTGATATTTATATATTATACCTTTATGTCTATGAATGTACGGCCGTCGGTGCACTGTATCCTGAATCTGAATGTTCATTGTGATTTTCTCCTTGACTGACAGCATTGTTCATCAATCAGGCCTAAGCTTAAGATGTCTGACAGAACGAAAGATTATGAGTAATGTGATTCATGTGCTCCATGCTGGTGTGGTATAGAGGGGGGTGTGGTGTGAATTAGCATTAATGTTCGAACTACCCAAGGGCTGTGAGAACTGCTAGTGGGTAGCACTACTACTGTGAACACGTTCAGAATGTGTGCGTCGCAACATGATTTACGTTCCCCTGAATGCCACTCACCCAAAGTTGTGCGTGATACCTCCTAGTTTGATAAACGTGATTCCATCCAAATCCGCTTGGATCCGCTGCTGATATTCGTGATTGACCTACCTTGCAAGTTGCGGGCGGCTGGCTATCGACCATCTCAGAGCTCAGCCAGTGATATCGGTTTAGAATTCCGCCACGGCAACATCCGGTTAGGTGTCACTGGCGTGACTTCGGCTGCTTTCCATTAACTTCGCAATTTCTTGATGAAAATCAGTCGTTCAACCTCGCAGTGGGTGGTTCATGTTAGAAACATTGATTGAAGTTGTAAATTATGTGTGGAACTAAGAATTGAGTGAGATATTGATATTTATGTTATGACGACTTATGGCTCAGGGATATTTGAAGGGACAGGAACCAGATCCTTGCTTAATAAATATACTTCGAGGTGGAGGGCCCAACTTGTCCAGATGCAATCAAGCTATGCTGTCACAAGTACGTCCCGCTAGTAGCTACTGTTCTCGCCACGGCTTGGCAGCCGTTGAGTGACAGCGTTAAACGGCTGCTTTTCCAACACGAAATGGCACATTGGCATGCATGGCCACTGCCAGACTGGTTATGATCATAAGTGAAATGTATTTAATCTAGGTGTCATGATAATGAGCACATGCACTTTCCGTTCTCCATTTCAAGATTCCTCTTATTCTGGCATCCCAACAACAAACTCTCCTCAGTCTCTCGATCCGAAGGCCAAGGTGAGTATTAAGTAGCATTTACCGATACATATTTTCATTCTAACCACCTACATAGTTCTCCTTCTATTTCTAGTCTGAGCATCTCTTCACTTGAGACTAGCCTTCCTGTCTCTGTCTCCAAATGTCAACTTATTCCAAAGCGACAGATGAAAGTTTGCACTCATATGACGCACTCCCATATAACAAGGACTTTGACTCGATGATATCTGATACAAAGTTCACTGCTGATACTAGAACCGATTTCTACGACCGCGGTCTGAGTTGCCGCAGATATGCCCTTATCGGAGTGGCATGCTCGAGTGTCTTCAGCTGCTCATGCATCATTGCAGGCATTGTCATTTTAGCCAAACATGGATTCTCGGGGGTAACCGCGGCCACCACATCTTCCATTGATTGTACTCTGCACATGCAGAAGGAGATATTGTCAATGACATTTAACTTCATCGTCACGTTGTGCACCGAGTCCATAGGCTTCGTACACGGCATCTCATTGCGCTCTGCCCTGGCCTCAGAGTCTCGACTTCTTTTCAACACCAACCTCCGCCTCATGACTGCAGCTCGTGGATGGTGTAACCCTAATGGCACATTGCTTAATGGTATCTGGACTATCCTCCTCATTATGTCCTACAGCTCGGCCTCACTCGTTGTATGTTTTGACTTTTCCTCGACATACAGCGGGGGTCTTCACGTTGCCATCGCAGGGATACCTCTCCTCATTTTGGGCGTCGCACTTCTTCTCCAGGTGATGATCGCATTGTCAGCGATGAGGGCTGTCAAAATATTGACATGGAGCTCCTCACCTTTCCACTTGACCGCTGCACTGGTCCACCACACGCAATTGACCCCTGTTACTCTCCAGTGCATGCGTTGTGTGTCTGACCTAGACACATGTGGAGGTCCAACGAAGCCACAAGAGACACAGCCCTCTCCGTGGCATGCTCACCCTAGAATCCGGAAAGTTGTCATTTTTCTTTGGGTGGTTGTTGCAGCATGCGCTGGATGGGGCGCACTCGTCATGTATATCTGGAACAAGTACGCCAGCTTGTATCCGATTACCTCTGATGCTCTGACCCCACAAACGTGGTCGTTCTTGCCCTCCATGGAGTCCAATTTCATCATGATTGGTATATATGGTGTCAACCTTGGGAAATGGATTCTACTTTTTGTCATCATGGCCGTTTTCCAGGGACCGTTGACACTTGGACTACATTGCTCGGACCTCATCGCGAATGTCATTCGAGACGAAAGGGAGTGGAGATGCGCTACCAGAATGGGAGGGCTTCGAACGGCAACAAACCCGGCGAACATGATTTTGACTCATCCGATCTGTCTCGTGCTTTTCGTTGCGAAGCCTTTCCTGCGTGAGTCATTCCCGTCTAGTCTTTTTCATCAGTGTTATTGAACACCATCCTCAACGATCATAGATTGGATGTTTGGGCATGCATTCATGATATGTAATCCCGCCTTGGACGGACAACTACTAGTAGCAGGGCCATGGATAGTCATGTTCACTGCCCCGGTTCGTGCTTATTGCCTATACAAATTGCTACAACACCCTCACACTGTCTTGCAGATCTGGAACTTATGCTTTGCACTCTTTATGTTTGCCTGTTTATTCACTTTCGTCGCACTGCGCCGACCGCGTGGACCCCAGCCTGCTGCGTACGGTCACGTCCAGACGCTCGCTAACCTTGTGGACGAGTGGTCGCCTGTGATGTGGTGGGGACACAAGGAGGACGGAATTCCGTACTGTCATGCTGGTAGGGTATTTATGTGCTCACGATGCTACTCCTTTGACACTTTTACAAAGGGACGAGCGATCACCCGCTGCCGGATGTGAAGATGGACTGTGTTTATGCTGGTTCCGGTGCTGGCTCTCGGGTACTCCTCTCGTGAGAGGTACTTTAAACAGAGGAGCTACGTATATCCGCATCAGTGTCGTGAGCTCTGCTGACTTTCGATCCAGTTTTCTTTTTTGTAGTTTACCAGTACTTACATATTTCGTATCGGCTTTTCTCTTTTCTCGGTTTCGGGCTGGTCTGTTTGATAGATATAGCCTATGCACTTGTATATGTATTCCGTATGTTCTAATGTCGTGTGTTTGATAGCTGTTGTGGTTGTGGTTTGATGTCTCACCTTCGCTCATTTCTCTTTGATGGAAAGAAGCACGAAACTGCCTTGACGGAGCCGAGAGCTGTTTCTATTGTCAACCACTTATTTTTCTCTGCGTTTAATCCAAACACTCGAGTTACTCCCCACCTTTCTAATTTAGTAAAGTGGTACCTCAGTCTTATGCCTACTCACCCTTTTATCATGCGAAAGTGAGGACCGGCAAATTATGGCGCTGATAACTAGCGTGTACCCACACTAACAACATTCATGCACTGCAAGTGTGCCTGGTGTCTGTTTAAACTTTACAATAATAACCTTCCATTAGCCGCCCTACAGGATGATTCACCAAACGCAAAAAATATGTTGGACTCGAGGGTTCAATTCTAATGTTCATTTATTGGGTAGATACAATTAGGATTTGCATTGACGACGGTCTATACAGTTCATTATAGATTCGTCTTACGCATGCTCTAGTACCTTTCCAAACTCTTCCAAGTTCTTCCAAACCCTGCCCTGTTCTGCCACCAACCTTCTGTCAACTGCCAGATTTTGCGTTCCGCCCTGTTTTGCTCCAGACCTTCTGTCAAGTTTCAACTGCCAAGTTTTGCCGATTGCTGCGCGATAGAAACAATACTAACTGGTCCTGGGCCTGAACGTTGAACATTGATACTAGAGTTATCAGCTGACCGGTAATTAATAATTCCCGAACTAAAGACGAGTCTGAAATAGAGCATATTTGCAACGCCCAAAATCAAAATGTCTTGGCCAAACAAGACGCCCCACCCATGCAACAGACTTTGCCGGAGCTATCTCGGCATGTTACATTTACAGTGTGTTGCAAATGACTTTAGATTCTCATTTTCAAAATTTCTCGAGTTTTAATTGGTTTAAACAAGTTGAATCAACGGTCACGCATCGGCTCAGGCCGAGTCTTGGCACTTTGCGCATACGCGTCATTCCTGACGTATGCTCACCTGTTCTGAGCCTCCTAAATGCTGGATATAGTCCTGACAATCTGAATCTTGATTCTTGGTCTTGACTATATCTCTGTGTTGAGCACTCTCTGCTTGCGCACCTTCTGCGCCTGTTTATTTAAGCTATCTATTGAAATCTCATCTCAAGTACTCAATTTCTGTCGTACCTCCATGTCAAACAATCAAAATGCCTCGTCAAGTACAACACAAACCTCACTTATGGGACCCAGAACATCAGGGTCTTCAATTCAAGCCAATGCCAGAGGCTCCACTTCATCCCAACTTGACTTGGCGGAGAAATGTCTCAGCATCGTCGAAGACTACAAACACGCTATCATCACCAAGTCTGAAGCCTATATCTCTATTACAAAGGCTGTCTCTGCAGCAACCAATGAAGCCACGGATCAAGCCAAGTCTTTTATCATGTCTCCATACTTCAACATGCTTGATGAATGGACCAGAGGACTTGACAGAGGAAGAGACCAGCATGAATCAGACGCTGCACACCAATCCGAAGTTAGAGAAAGTGTCACTCCTAGAGAGGTTGAGTATCGGAGAGAACAAAGTTTTGAACGAGAAGAACCCATTCAGAAGCGTTGCAAGCTCGACTTCGAGTGCCTTGAACGAGCCGAGCGCACTACTACAGTGAGTCAGCTCTCTGCAAATCTCACACGAACCAATGAGGTCCTTCTTAACTGGTTGCAAGATCCCAAAGAAGTCCGACATCGTCTCATGTATCACCGGTGCAGTCCAGAATTCCATGAAGCAGGATGGGCAGAAATTGTTGCAGGGAAATGTGTTAACCTCGACGCAGTACACTCCATCATATCCTCTTCATGCACCATTGACAAGTGTACCGAAACCATTGGAGACATTGAGATCAAATATGCCGGAACGTCGGAAGCAGTGTTGAAGAAAATCATGACTGCATGGCAATGGTCTGCAGCCTGGAATAGGGCTGCTAGAGCCATCAAATTCGCTTTCCCTCATAGAGAGGATGAGCTCACCGCCTATGGAGAATACATCAATGACAGATTCAACCTACGTTTCGAGAAGTCGCATGAGAGAGTCATCAGATTTGACAAGGCTGTCAGGAACAGGGCAGCCAACTCACGTAGGATTGAACTCTGTGATTTCGCAGCCTTCACAGACATCTACGAGTCACATTTCCAACCTGATGGACGACATTGAGATGCTGATGATGAAAAGCAGTCCAAGCCTGGTGCTTCTGCATGGGAAAGAACTACTTTCAGTCGGCGTGAACCCTGCCGCAAATGGAATAACGGAGAATGTGCCCGCAGTGCCAGTACCTGCCGCTATGCACATGTCTGCTCATTTGAGCAAGATGGGAGGTTGTGCGCATGTCGACATATGGAAGCGAAACACTTTGAGGAGTCCAAGTCCAAGTCTAATTGAATGACCTTTAAAGCGCCCACATCACAGACGGGGCCTTATTTGGTCACCAACAGATGTTTCTTTCAGCCCAACCGCTTGTTCTTCTGAATATGCTGAGCCTGTTCCTACCCCTCCCCTAAACGAAGTTTCTGATAGTGATGCGGCTCAAACTGTTGCTCGGAGACCAGATTTATTTTGTATTGTCACACCCATCAATGTCAATTGGTTCAAGGAGCTTCTCGCAGACCATCCTAATCAGCCCTTCGTCATTTGCTTTGCGTCAAGGTTTCTGGCCTTGGGCCGATACCTCTGATGATTCATATCCATCTATCAATGACAATTCTGCACACACCTGCACTAAAACAGTGGAACAGGAGCAATTCATTGACGATCAGATCCGTGAAGAGATTTGTTTGGGTCATGTGTCAGAGAGCTTTGGCACCGATCTCTATCCTGGTATGTACAGTGTGCCAATGCACACTGTACCAAAACCGAACTCCGACAAGCTACACCTAGTTGTTGACCATACAGCAGGCGACTACTCTTTGAACTCCATGATAGAATGTGATGTTATCAAGGGTACTAAACTTGACGGCTTACATTCTCTTGGGGTTTCCCTTCTACGCTTCCATGAACAGCATCCTAATGTCGAATTGGTCCTGTTTAAGTCCGACATATCACAAGCTTTCCGTCACTTACCAATGCATCCACTGTGGCAGGTCAAACAGATCTTAACTGTCCATGGTCAACGGCATGTAGATCAGAATAATAATTTTGGTGGTTGAGGATCGCCTAAAGTTTGGATTTTGTTCATGTCTCTTGTAGCTTGGATTGCCATTCATCGCATCCTCATTGATGCTCTCAAGACCTACATGGACGACTCATTCTCTTTCAAGATCGCAGGACGAGTCCTTTACTACCCCCCATATGACTGTTATTTTCCCGCCAAACAAACTCGCCTTCTCTTGTTCTGGGATGAGCTTAATCTCCCACATGAGCATCCAAAGCAGGTCTTCGGTTCACCTTTAACCGTGATAGGTTTTGAAGTGGGCCCAAACTTGATGCAAGTCACCTTACCATCTCACAAAAAGGCAGAACTGGTAGTCCAACTGCACCATTTTGCTATCAAAAATCATAGATGGTCTCTTCGGGACTTTCAACGGCTAGCAGGATGGTGCGAATGGAGCTTTAATGTCTTTCCCCTGTTAAAACCTGGTCTGTCGATGCTTTACGACAAGATCAGAGGAAAGTCTAACCCTCTGGGAGTCATTCGTATCAACAATGCTCTCTTATTCAAAATTCACTGGCTTGCAAACCACATCGAGGCTTCTAATGGCTTATATTTATTTAAGTCATTGGATTTTGACTCAACTCAAGATGAAGTCGTTGTAGCCTACACTGATGCTTCAGGCATTGGGCTAGGCTTATGGTTTCCGGATGATAACTTCGCTTGTCAATGTCCTTTGCCTTCAGATTCTCCCTGTGATACAATCTTCTTCCATGAAGCACTAGCTGTGTGCTCTGCAATCCACGCTGTGGTGAATATGCACAAGCCACCTTCCAAATTACTCATCTACACCGACAATTCGAATACCATGTCCATGTTTGACTCGCTGCATGCGAAACCTCTCTACAACTCACTTCTACTCTCTGCGGTTGATATACTCATTGACTACAATGTGGATCTCCGTGTTGAACATATCCCTGGACAGCAGAATGTGATTGCAGATGCTCTCTCTCGTTTTAACAACGAGCTCGTCAAGGATCTTGTGCCGGATGTGCAAATCTTTGATTTTGAACCCCCTTGGAATGCGCTGGGGGCAACAAAAAAATGATCCCATGTACAACGAAGTCCAAGCAGCCCATTTGGGAAGCTTGGACACTTGAACGCTTGCAATACGAGCATTCAGTAGTCTTGGGTGCCGTACTCGAATCTACCATGGCTTCAGCATATGACTCCCATCTCAACTCCTATCTCAATTTTTGCCGGCTTCATAATCGCAATGTCGAACCTACAGAGGACACAATGTCCTTTTTCGTTGTATGGCTCACCCATCACATTGAGCCTCGGTCAGTTGATACTTATCTGTCTGGCATTGTGTCTCGACTTGAGCCACATTTTCCTCGAGTACGTGATGTTCGCATGTCACTGCTTGTCTCCCGCACTCTTAAGGGCTGCAAGAAATGTCTGTCTAAGCCCATCAATCGCAAACAACCGCTATCAAATGATGATCTTGCTTTGGTCATTGACACTCTCGAATCATCTGATCTCTATGATGACATCTTGTTTGTCGCTATGCTCGTCACAGGGTTCAAAACCCTTCAGCGGTTGGACAAATTAGTATGGCCTGACATGCTTAAACACCAATCCTACTGGAAGCTACCCCTGCGTCACACACTTCATGTTGACCACAACTCTGCATCTTATATGTTGCCTTATCAGAAAAACAGTGCTCTAGGTTGCGGTTGTCAGATCTTGCTCTTGGCTGAAGAGGAAGCGCGGATTAATCCATTAGTACTTTTCAATCGGTATATCTCTATGCGTGACCAACAGTTTCCCTATCATCCGCAGATCTGGCTCACTACATGGGGTACAACACCCACTCAAGCGTGGTTTATCTGATATCTGCACCGATTCTTCTCCATGGCTATTTCAGGGCATTCAATGCGAGCTGGAGGAGCTACTGCTCTAGCTGGGGCTGGCGTTGCGCCTGTGCTGATACAGGCAGCAGGACGTTGGTCTTCAGAGGAGTTCCAAAAATACATTCGGAAGCACCCTTTCTTGCTTCAACTTCTCATCCATGGGTCTCAGGCGTCATGACTTGTGACATCTGACAGCTCTTTTGTTCGATGTGTTCAAGTTCTCCGCCTAAAAAAATCAAAAAAAAAAAAAAATAGCCCTATAGCAATTTGTCTCTTCTTTTCTCTATTCTAGTTGCCTCACACGTTTCATTCTCGGCGTTTTCGGTGGCTGGTAGTGTACAATATAATGTTCGAGCTGTCAGTTTCATGCTGTCAAATAAATGTGGGGCCTCCGAGCATTGAGCTGGAGGTTCCGGCCTGCCCTAAACCCAGATGAGTGCCTATCACCAGTGCAAGTTGATTCATTGAGTATTAATTGGTTTAAACAAGTTGAATCAACGGTCACGCATCGGCTCAGGCCGAGTCTTGGCACTTTGCGCATACGCGTCATTCCTGATGTATGCTCACCTGTTCTGAGCCTCCTAAACGCTGAATATAGTCCCGACAATCTGAATCTTGATTCTTGGTCTTGACTATATCTCTGTGTTGAGCACTCTCTGCTTGCACACCTTCTGTGCCTGTTTATTTAAGCTACCCACCCACCCTCTCCCTTTTATCTGATTCTGAGGCAAGTCTCAGTGATTTGTCTCTTCTTTTCTCTATTCTAGTTGCCTCACACATTTCGTTCTCGGCGTTTTTGGTGGCTGGTAGTGTACAATATAATGTTCGAGCTGTCAGTTTCATGCTGTCAAATAAATGCGGGGCCTCCGAGCATTGAGCTGGAGGTTCCGGCCTGCCCTAAACCCAGATGAGTGCCTATCGCCAGTGCAAGTTGATTCATTCAGCTTTTGTTTGTTCCTTTGTTTTGACGTGTGACTTCTGTCACATTTGGCTCAATTGTACACTGTAGCACTGGGAGCTTGCAGCGAGTTTTAATGGCACCTCTAATCACTCCTGAAATGCACCATAATATGACTGTCTGGTGCTATGAACAACAGAAGACTGTCTGAAATATCCAAATTGGCTCAATGTTGTGAAGCTACTGTCTACAATGTCTTGCAAAACCACCACAAATATGGCCAACACACCAACCCATTTGCATGAGGAAGAGGCTGTCCACATACTCTGAGTACCACTGATCTCAACTACTTAGGCTCAATTCTTCATGTCAACCTGGCTCTATACCATGATGAGCTGCAGGAGAAGCTGCAGTCCTATCAAGATGTTGATGTGTCCATAGCCACAATCTCTCAAGCACTGTGAGGCATGGCTATGACTCACAAGAAGCAAGCAAAACAAGCTAGTGAAAGGAATGAATTATTAAGGGCAACATGGCAAGCACAGTATGGAGATATACCTGCTGAATACTTTGTTGGTTGGATGAGTCGAGTGTGGATGACAAAACAAACCAGCGCATGGAGGGTTGGGCTCCCCTTGGCCTTGCTTGTGTCCATTGAGCAACTTTCATTTGAGGCCAGTGTTTCTCTGTGTTGCCTGCATTCTCATGTGAAGGCATCATTGCCCTCAACATCTTTGAGGGTTCAGTGAACAAGGAGCGGTTTATGAAATTCCTCAATGACAATCTGGTGTGTACCACACCTTTGGATGACAACTAATGTTAGTACTTAATCATTCATCACACAGGCCCTGAAGCTCTCACCCTATCCTAGTCTTTGTAGTGTAGTGGTGATGGACAACTGTGCCATTCATCATGATGCAGAGGTTTGTGCTATTGTTGAAGGGGAATGTGGTATGTGCATGTGCAAGTACAGTTGGTAATGAAAACTGAGTGTGCTGAATAGGTGCAAAATTAATTTACATGTCCCCCTACTCACCCAACTTCAACCCAATTGAACAAGCTTTTCATTCCATGAAAGCTTGGTTGCAAAGGCATGAAGCAGAGGTTCTACAGCCAGAGACTTGTCCTTGGTTGATTCAACAGGCTATGATGTCAATCACAATTGAAGATGTGGATGGATGGATCAAAAATTCAGGGTACTCATTTGGAATGTAATTAGGAATGAAGTAGGTATAAGAATGAAGGGATTAAGAGATGTGATTAGCAAAATGGGAGACATTAAAATTACTCATTCCTTCACCTCTTTGTCTGTGCCTTCTTTGTGAGGAGACGGCTATTCCAGTCTTTGCAGAACATCTGCAACTTCTGAAGACGACCCTCTACAACACCTGTAATCTCACAAAGACAAGCAACAGGGATATCAGGAATTATGTCTGGTGTGAACTCCATGACCACCAATGAATCCTTGCAGCTAGCAAGATCAATATCTGTAGCTTCAGCAAAGTCACACAAACAGGTGTGAAGCTCAGATCCAGATGTAGGGAGTGGTGAAAGTGGTATGAAGGCATGATGTGTTGATCAAGTTAGAGATGGGGAGTGTGGATGCTTCTGTGACATGCCTGTAATAAGAGGCATGATAGCCATGATAAGAGAGGCTGCCTTGCTCGATGCATTACCCTCTGTATGAGAAGTATTTCAGCTGCAGGCCTTTGATGTATGAAGCTGTCCATCACAAACCCCATCAAAATAAACAGTATTTGGTGGTTCACTTTTTGTTGCATCATATGCAGCCTATGTATAGGTCAAAAACATGAGACATATGAAATGTGAGGACTAGTACCAACCACAGCAGAAGCCCATATCTTCAAACAATGACTGTTGAGGCCAACATGTTCTCCAGTTAAGGATACATAACAATAACCAATCCCACCACTCTCACCCTGATGTTCAGCACACAGCTACTTTGCTTTGAGCTGCATAATGATGGCTCCATGAAGCTGGGTCTGGTCAGAGAAGACATCATTAACAAATGGGTAATATCTTCATAATCAGCTATACCTGTGTGCCAGACTCAAGCTCATCTTCACCTTCTTGAGAATTATCTAATGCAAGAATAGGCTGGTGCTGTTAGCATTAGGTTTGTTGGTGAAATGTACAACTCACACGGGTGCAAATACAGAAGCCATCCATCTCATCAACATCAAACTCGACTCCCACTTGGCAAATAGTCTTGTTTTCTTCAAGAGTGCTGCCAGAGCCACAGAAAATTGATGGTCATTGTTGATAGTAGTTGCACTAGCTTTACTGCCACTGTAAGACATTATCAAGATACAAAATTGACAAAATTTAGAAGCCCATACACTGATCCTGTCCAATACATCTTGAATGGAGGCCCAGAAATAGCCCCTGCTGCAAACTTGTCCTTGAGCTCATGAATTGCTAGGAACCTTTTGATGAACATGGCATAAGATATGTCTTCCAGCACAATAGTATCAGAAGAAATCAACTTAGCCTTCTTTGTGACCAGCTTGGATCTCCAGCTGACTGGGCCAGTAACTTGAGCAGAATAGATCATCTGAACAGAAACATTGTGACCTTTGACAACTGCCAGAGGTATGGGTACTGTGTTGTGCACAATGATAAGCTTCATAATTCACAATTACTGTTCACACTTACCATTGACCTCAGCAGGTACATTTGCAGCAGGACTGATCTGTTTTATTGGTGGGGGAACAAACATCGAGATATTTGCTTTGACAGGAACAGGCAGAGGTGGGAAGTCACAAACTCCAGTCCAGAATTGACAGGTGGCCATCATCTCTTCATTGGAGAAGTATCTGTGAGGTGGGTCAATGCCACCATCTTAAAAATATCAGTGAACATTCTCAATGAATAGGGAAAGAAGCATACCAATCCAACCACCTCTTTGCAACCAACCTGCAGAAGGATAACACAGAGAGATCACAAATTTGTCTTGGCGAGAATGGCTAGAAGGTGTGGGTGCAGGGAACATTTCAAGTAGCTGGTGCATGGAAGGAAGTGGGACTTGAGTGTTTGACATAGAGAATGAAGGTGAGATCATACCAAAGCAAATCTTCATCTTTTGTAGGCCTTGAAATTCAGAAAAATTAGTCATGGCAAGAGGGGGCTCGCTGCAGGTGGAGCCCAGAAGATTCCAAGGGGTTCACAGGGGCTCCAACTTCTGAAGCCAGAAAACAATCCCAGGGAGCCTGTTCATCCTATGGTGCAGGCATGACCTGCACCCTTGTTTTGTCTGCCACTGGTTGAGGTTGTTTGACTGATGATGTGAGTCCCATTGCTGGGAGGATGGCCACTGTCTAGTTTGGTGTCTTTTATTTTATTTTTGAGTTTTCAATCATTATCTGAATTATCATTATCTACAATAGACTCAGTGGGTCCTGTGAATATCCCGCCCTTGTCCAATTGGTTCATGCTCTCAAGCTGCTACTGGTCAATTAGGTACTGTATTATTTTGACCTTAGGTTCATGGGAATTTTTGCACTGAATTCCATAATGACTTTGTGACATGTTTGTCACTTGAGGACATTGTGACCAACTTGCAGTAAGTTCATATATATGAGATGAGTAGAGGACTGCATATACTCTATACACAGGGGATAGATTCAAAATGACAATAACAGAACAAACTAAGTGTTTGAGTGAAGATTTTCTTGAAAAAACATATCAGAAAAAAACACAACATAACATTATGTCACAAAATGAGGTTCATCAACCCAAAACCATTGTGACTATCACAAAAAATAGGTTTGGTTTGTCGGGCAAGTGATGGTGTAAGGAACATCATGTCTATTCATTGATTTTGAGGTCCTACAGGCTCAAACTCCAATGCTTGTATCACCACACTCAGAGCACGTGCTTTAGTGCACTTGCATGCTTTGCGCATTTCACACACCTTGCACCTATCTCCACACACCTGTCCATCCTTTGTCCTTGCTGATTTACTGGTGAGTCATCTCAATTGCTATGGAAGTGTTCACTTCAGATCCGAGCATGCACCTTACATATAGTTACATATATACTAATTATTTGGGAGTGCACACTATTCGGCTTGGTACCGTTGTGATGCACAAACTTGGCTAGGTAGTAGGATCACTCCCTAACCAATATGTGGCCAATACCCTGCCTAGCTGCTATGTCCTAGAAGACAGTGTTTGACCCTAAAGGGTTTCTGATCTGGGCTCAGGCTTGGAGGTAGTGAATCATCAAACTTCAGACTGGTACTGGTGAAAGGGAAACATGCTTATATAAGCTACAAAAGTAATGAATGTAAAGTAAGTAAGTAAAGCTAATATCAGCCCAAAGAAAACTAAATTGTCACACTGTGTGCCTTTGCACTTATAGATACAGTATATAGAGACCTTACCAGACCTTTAGTTCACACACTTCACACACTCCCCACTCCTTAGCAAAAGTTTGATTCCTAGAGTACTGAATATGTATATGACTGGAAACTATTGCATTTCTGCATTCATGATGACCCGCATGCCTAAGCTATAACATGCACTGTGCCTTTCATGCTTCCCATGCCTTCCACATGTGCACCTTAGAGCACCCTTCCTCATTACAAGAGAGTCCCTTGCCCATATTCCAAGGTTCTCCCTCTCAGTAGCTGTCCTACAGGTCAAGAATATACCTTGTGCCTGGGTCTTACTGCAGAGTTTCTCCCATACTCTTTTCCACCTTTTCATCCCTGTAGCCAAGCCTCACCCTTCAACTGGAGCCCACCACAAGGGACACTTCTGAGACAACAGGTCAGGTACTCAGGCCCAACGATTGCAGAAAAGTGTGCAAAGACACTATTGCCATGTTTGATAAAGCAATACAATCCATGCTTCCAGGACCTCTATTCCTTCCTGCCTCATGCGTACATGCATGCAACATATCTGAGCCCCTGCGCCCACATGCATTACTCATAGAGCGCACATGCCTACAACCTGCATCACAAATCATGCCTTCACCAGAAGACTCAACTAAGGAAGACTTGTCAGACAAGTTTGAAGCCGTGGACCACCCAAGAAGCCAATTGCCCAGCGCATTTTTCCATATGCCAAACAAGCCACCTTTTATTTCTTCTAGCTTATCCCTCCTGACTGAATTATCTGACCAAAGTAGTGCTTTGCCTCAGGTGCCAATAGAACACACAGGCATAACTACACCAACTGAGTGAGATGCGCCAGAGATCAAGCAAGAGTTGTTTGAAATGCCCCATGCGCCTAACTCAATTCCTGGAGGAAAGATCCTCTTGAACCTCCCATTCACATATGCGCCTCCTACATTGACTAAGCCTATCATCTCTGTGCCTACAATAGCACAGCACACCACCATGTCTACAATGCCTTATGAAATGCCCTTCCACAGTACTGACCACACACCTAAATTTGATGGGATGCCAGACATGCTTGCCAAGTTCATTGACACATATGAAGAATGCACAGATAGAGCAGGACTGCAGGGGCTCAATAAGATCAAGGGAATAATTAAGTACCTTGAATGCGATGACCAAGAACTATGGGCAGGCTTACCTGAAGTGCAGATAAGCAATTACAATGCATTCATGAAAGAGATCAAAGTGATGTATCCAGGATGGGATGGGAAAAGGCAATATGTGCCTGTGGACTTACAAGTGCTCGTGCACAAATGCACTCAAAAGCCCATGTTTTCAGGCCAGGAGCTAAGCGCCTACCTGCACACGTTTAGGAAAATTACGCAGCCTCTTTTAAATGAGGACCATATTGGAAAAGCAGAGTGTGATTGCTTATTCATGGAAGGTATCCCTAGTGAGGCACAAGCACCTATCTGAATGCGCCTTATGATCAAGCACCCAGATCACTACCCTCAAGACCCATACCCATACATGCAAGTGTATGACGCAGGACAGTTTGTACTGCCAGCAAATGCACCTCCACCAACCTCCATGCCTAATGTGCAGGATGCAATACTGACACTCAGTCCTCTAGTGCCTTCTGTGCATGAGCAGATGCCTATGCCAGGGACAGTCATCAAGCGCAAATATAGGCATGAGGCATCTAGCTTTAACGACTGCACTTTCTGCAGCAGTATTGAACACTTCTTCGTGCACTGTCTGGAAAGACAAAGGTACATAGATGCAGGGAAATTTAAGGTCCACAAGGAAACGCACAAACTTGTTCTACCCAACAGTGACTTTATTCCTGGGCACAGATTGATGAAAGACAAACTTGATTGATACTACACCAACCACACTACACAGGAAGTAAAGGTGAGTGAAGGCATAACAGCCGGATTGTTTTACCATGCCAATTCAGAGATTGACACCATAGTCAAGGTAGGGTCCTCCGTGTTTGTACACACAATCATGCACACAGATGTGGAAGAAAGCGACGATAATGAGACTGTGAACCTGATGCAAGAAGCGCTAGCGTACATCACCACAAAGCACAACCAGAAATGTGGTGTGAAGGGAAAGATGGTGCACTTTGATGGCGTTGAGATACTGTCCAATATGTGCCCACACCCACAGCCTGCTTCAAAACAGGTGATGGTTGAGGATGAGATTATCTCGCCAGAAGTCCAAACCTCAAGTTCAAAAGGCAAAGGATTGGAAGTCGCAAAAATCGTGCCACACAATATACCTGTCACTAACAATTCTAGGAGAGAATTACCTTGGTGCCAAAAAGCACTGTGCCTGCATCCTTGCAATCAGCCCTGTCATCCACCGATAATTCTATGTCACTGCTACCCATGCCCCTGCTATCTGCACCTACCATGCAATCAACAACCTATCACTATGCATTTGCATTAGAAGACAAAGAGGCCAACAAATGTGTTGTTGAGTGCCTTCTCAATTCCAACCTGAATATCCCCATACAAGAATTATTGGCAGTTTCACCAGATGTTAGGCAACACTTCCACAAGCTCATGACAAAAAAGCACATTATGGTAGGTGTGGTCTCAGTGCATGAACTATCAGGACAGCCTGCCATGGACACATGGCTAAAGCAATATGAAGGCATGCACCTATGAAGTGATGATGGCAAGATTGTTGTGGATCACTTCACACCCTTGTGCTGTATATGTGCAACTACCATAGGAGGGCACACACTTACATGCATCCTGGACCAAGGCACCGAAGTAGTTGTCATGCCTAGGGAGGTATGGAAAGAGCTAGGAGTCCCTCTGAGATCAGATCACAGTCCCAATATGGAGTCTGTCAATATGACATGTGACTTGACATTAGGTGTGATTGAGAATGTCCCACTTGACTTTGGTGTGGGACCCATGTACTTCCAAGTGCAAGTAACTGAGTGTGTGAACTTTGTCATTCTCTTAGAGTGCCCATTCTTCAAGCTAACTTTGTGCCAAACATTTGATCTACCCAATGGCGAACAGGATATTCTGTTAACTGATCCAAACACGCGTAAGGAGTTGTGCATCCCTACCTTACCTTGGGTTAAGCACATTCCCCCCAAAGAATCCAAGTGCGCCAATAGTGTGCTGTCTTGTTACTTAAGGGTCTTATGTACGACGCACATATAATGACAACACAATTATATGGGATAAGACTTCTTGCCAGTCCTTAAGTTCATGGTCTATGACTTTTCTACTTCGTGGTAGATAACATGTGAGTTCTTGGGAGGGTTTACTTAATTGTCCCCTTCTTGTTTATCTCTCTGTAGATATGTTTTGAGGTCTTTGACAGATGAGTTAGGTATATTTCACCCTAAGATAGATTACCTCAATAGATAGTAGTTGGTTGGTCACGTGTCTCCCTCCCTTTGAGAGAGAAGTTTCTTAGATATGTATCACTTAGTTAGCAGAATAGATTGTTATATAGTCAACCCCTGTAAGGTAGTATATAACTCAGAGTTAGATATGTTCACTTAAGCTTACTTCTAGGCACTTAATTTGCCTGCACTTTAACTCTTAGATGCTCTCACTCGTTTTGAGAGATGACGATTGTAAAGTGGGAAGTTATTATTCATGTATGAAAAATGGGCTCCTTTTATACCTTTTTGGAGGCCATATTACTAAGCATGATCCATCACATGGATTTGTAAGAATGTGCTTACAAATCAGGCTCTTAGATGTGTTGAGTCAGCCTAATTACTACATAGATACTAAATAAAGTGTAGTCTTACAAAGCATGAATAAAAGGTGGCATGAGTCATCACATGGATTGGTAAGAATGTGCTTACAAACCAAGTCCTTAGGTGTGGTGAGTCATCCTTGTTAGTAAGTGGATTATAAATACAACTGTAAGTCTTACAAAGCATGACAAATCATGATCAAATCATGATGAGTCAACTTGAATTCCTTACAACCAAAGTATTTCCCAGTCACATGACAGGCTTACAAATAATCCTGGTGGCTTCTGAGAAAATCTGGTGTCCAAATAAAATACAAATAAACACAAAGAAATAGAATTTTAGGAAAGAAAATAAGATACAGGGAAAAATAGATGTGATGAATGAAGAAAAAGAAACTAGCTAAAAAAAAATAGGAAAAATGGTAGAGTAACTTGGTAATAGGAAAGTGTATAGTGCCTGAGAGCTTTCCTTATCACTCCTTATCACTCCTCTTAAGTATCTGTCATGGTATGGGTTGCATACCATGCATGACAGCACAGGTACAGTGACTTGCAAAACTGTTACAATGTTTAATATTTTTTTAGTGTACATATTATTGTGCCTGTATGCATGAATATCACACTTTATGTTGGTGAGAGATATTGGAGAGCCAACCCCTGGCTACACATAGACACTTGGGTTATGTGATTTGGCCCAGGGGATATGAAGATATGGCTATTTTAAGACAGAGATACCATTGTAATGGTTTTGCAACTGTTGATAATAATTAAGGTATTGATAAATATCAGTACTTGGTATAACCTCCTTTGGCTTTAATTACTGCCTCAATCCTCCTAGGCATACTTTCAATCAATTTCTGACACACCTCAGCTGGTATCTTGTTCTATTCCTCCTCAATCCTTCTCTACAACTCCTCCATTCCCTTAGGGAGATGCTCATGCTCTACAAGCCTTCTTTTGAGGTGACCCCAGAGATGTTCCAAGGGATTAAGGTCAGGAGATTGTGCAGGCTATACCATAGTCTTAAATTCCTGGTTATCTAACCACTCCCTGACCTTTTTGCAGGTATGCTTAGGGTCATTATCTTGTTGAAAGATGACATCAGAAGGATTAAGATCATAAAACTCCAGAGAATTCTGAAGTTCATCCTTCAAAATTTGAAGGTAAAGATCCCTATCTATTCTACCATCAATCTTAGCAGCATAGCCAACTCCTTCCCAGGTCATACAGCCCCACATCATCAAAGAACCTCCATCAAACTTGATAGGACCTTGTACCAATCTGTCACTGAGCCTCTCTCCTGACTTTTCCAAGCCCATTTGTGACCATCTGACCCTAAGTGATTAATCTTGATTTCATCAGACCATATGACCAACATCCAGTCCTCTAAAGTCCAATCTTTATGAGCATAGGCAAAATCTGAGTGGGCTTTGTGATGTTTGGCAGACAGTTGAGGGTGTTGGGACTTGACTACAGCCTTCATTCCAGCTTTTTTGAGGTAGCAGCCAGTGATACTTGGATGAAGAGGTTGATTGATAATATTTGAAAGAGATTTGGTCACTTGAACAGCAGTTTCTGCCTTCTGAGTGGAGATGAGATGGATAGCATGGCAAATATTGGCAGAGGAAAGCTTGGCTAGATGACCACCAGTGGACTTTTGTAAGGAAGAATGCTCCTTGGAATGAAGTCTGGAGATAGTAGCAGTGCTGATACCAGTTGTAGAGGTAATAGAACAGATAGAATGACTAGCATTAAGCTGAGAGAGGATGGTATTCTTTTGAGTGGTAGAGAGAGATATCATGGTGGTAATGGTTGAGAACAAAGAAGCATGGGACTAATTTCAAACTCAGACATAATGCTTTTATGTATATCTCTAATTATATTAACAAGTAACAGCAGCTATCCTTTTATTTGACTGAGATCCTACTATCCATATCAATAGTTGCAAAACTGTTACAATGGTATCCTTATCTTAAAATAGTCATATCATCACTTCCCCTGGGCCAAATCATGTGACCCAGGTGTCCATGTGTAGCCAGGGGTTGGCTCGCCAATATCTCTCACCAACATAAAGTGTGATTCCCACACATACAGGTGCCATAATTTGTACACTGAAAAAGTACCAAACATTGTAACAGTTTTGCAAGTCACTGTAGATCTTGATCCAGCCAAGTGGCTCTGGCCAGAAGAACTCAAGTTAGTGCAATGGCTCGTGCATGCACACAAATGTGCTTTCATGTGGCATGCCTCCAAGCAAGGGCACCTAAATGAGACATGCTTTCCACCATACAAGATCCCTACAATCCCTCATATGCCTTTATTGCAGTGCAATATTCCTATTCATCAATGGTAATGATTTGATCAGGTAATACTCAAAACTTACTTCAGAGACTTTTTTCAAGGCTGTTTGCCTTTATTGGAAGCCTTTTTCTTGACCAGAGTTGGAGATGTTGAATGTGATGACTCATTTCCAGAGAGAGAAGAGTCACAGTCACTACTGTCTTCAGATACACTGATAGACACTGCACATCATTTTTGAGGCATGATATGATAGAACTTATTGAAAATGTTGATATGGTAAATTGTTGATGACAGCCTATTAGACAGAGTAAGACTCAGATCAAGATATCATTGATGAAATCTCTCCTGAGATCATTGTTTTTGTTTATTGTTTTCTGAGCTTGAATCTGATCTTGTGTGTGCAAGTGTGTAAGACTGCAAATTCATATCCTACTACTCAATCTTGATTGTACTGATCTTGTTCTCCATATGTTAACTTTCTAATTCCAGATGCTTATAGTTGAACACCTCAGTACAGGAGAAGCTGCTGCCTGTGTAGGAGCTTGATGATTCAGATGACTGGAAGGTGAGCTTGTGAACATGAGTCCCTCCTTTTCTTATCTGCTAACACACTAACTAATCTGCCCTATCTCTCCTAGATTTGTATTGTTATATCCTCACATGTAATCATAGTTAGAATGTGTTAATTGATGTTACCTTCCATACTTTACTGTGTGGCTTGATCATGAGAACCAAGCTAATAGTGAGTGATATAAAGTGCACTCTGATACCTTACTTGCAGGACCACCCTCCTCTGATGCCAGAATTGACATATCTAGGCTGTGGTAAACCTTTTCCTACCTAGAAACAACTATCTGCACATGCTTCACAATGCTCAAGAAACCAGGCACTCAATCTCATGAGTTCCATGTTCAGTGCCAAGAAATGTCAAAAGTCAAATAAGTCTGGCAAGAAGTCCAAGTGGACATGCATTGAACAGGAGGAAATAATCAAGCAAGGTATGGATGACCAAGGTGGGGCCCTTGACTATGAAGCCCAGATAGATATCAATGACAGTGTCGCCCCCGAGCAAGTAAATTTGGCAATATATTCATTTGCTTGAAATATGGCTAATTACATTGATGTTACTAGAGGCCCAAGGATATTGCGGGTCCATCAATCATGCACTCACCCTCACCTCTCCCCCCAGTCACTTCAAAATGCTCTGGACACACTGTGTGCATGCCTCAGCACTTTATCAACTTCCTTCCAGGATCAGCTATACACCTTGATCACATGCCTCCCACTAACTGGCAGCAATGAGGGCATGTTCTGCACCAAGCAGATCAAGCAGATCACAATCAAGCACCATCATCTCCATTCCCAGCCCCTTCTTCTGAGCCAGATAATCCCTGCCCTATGCTCATCCCATTACAGACTGAACCTGATCCAATGGGACCTTACTGCATGTACCCAACATGTTCTACCTTAGCACCTGAGGGTAGCTTGACCTTAGAGAGAGTGACAGATGCCCCAACCCTCACCAACAACCAAGATGGAGTTCATGGAGTGCACTCTAGTCTCTCCACACCCAAGATTAGTGCCAAGCACTTGTTTGATGGGTTTTTGAACCACACCCCTGGAGTTCTGATGGTGTGGCATTACTCTGGGACCAATAGCAATTCAGGGACCAACGTCAATTGTCTTGCAGACTATCTGAGTTCAGATCCTCATTGCTCTCTTGCTCACCTAAGTGGATTTAATTTCATGTGTGAAATGAAGCTGTTGGACAAGTACATTGAAGATACATCTAACCCTTTTAGAGAGGAATACAGATGGTGCCAATCTACTGTGAAGATCTGGCTGCCAAAGGAGAAGACAAAGTTTCTATCAGAAGCCAATGCTCCTGAACTTGAGATCCCAGGCGTTCATCATGGTTCTTTGACTGACATCATTACACATGTGTTCAAGAGTGATGTCTCACAGTCATTTAATATGACACCATTCAAACAGTTCTGGACCACACCCGACAATTGTACAATAAAAGTCTTTTCAGAGGCATATGCATCGCCTGCACTGATGGAAGCTTACATGGAAGTCAATGCCCTTCCTCATGACTCTGGAAATGACCTTGAACATGTTGTTGCCTCCCTTATACTGTGGTCAGATGCTACACACCTGGATAACTTTGGGGATGCTTCCCTGTGGCCATTTTATGTATTTTTTGGGAATCAGTCCAAGTATACATGAGGCAAGCCAACAGCTTGTGCTTCACACCATTTGGCATATATTCTGACAGTCCATACCATTCATGCTCATTAATATCTGGCAATAGCTCACAGGTGCCCTCAGCTTCCAAACAATTTGCAAGAGATTTATCTTGATATATTCAGAGAAGCTACATCAAGCAATCACTGCGGAAACAAGAAAATAAATGGATCCACATAGAGTATGAACATAGCCTGTAAATATACACAAAGCGTAGTATGCCAATCAAGGTAAAGCACACCAATTCAGATACAGAAAGGTTCAGTTTTGACATGCAAAACCAAGTATGAAACAATGAGATTTCCAGACATGGGTTTGTTGCCTGCATGTTAAGCATACCTCAGTTTTAATATTGATTTGAATGATTTGCACATGGGATTATGGTTGGGTATGTTGGGTTCTCAACCAAAAGTGGATTGGATTATGATGTACATATGGACAGGAAGCATGTACCATATGGTGCCAACCTGGGGATCCTCCACATCCTGCAGGCTTTCCTACCTCCTCACTGCTCTCCCTCCACAATGTGTGCACCCCAAGGTACTACTCAGAGATGCCCCTATGTCATGCCAAACCATCCACAAATGAGCCCAGAGCATGCACAACAAGATATAACAGGTGCTTACCAGCTTCCTTGCACATACATCTTACACTCCATTTTCTTATGGAGACTCTTAGCAGCATGTTTCTAAAATATATGCACTATTCAACAACATGAATGAAGACAAATTAGTAAAAAAAACTCAACAGATCTTCTACAGCCAGCCCTGACTCATGTGCAGTGCTAGATGGCAGCTCTGAGTCGTGTGGATATGTCAATAGCATACATAGCAGTAGACAATTCAATAGTTAGCATTAGTTCAGTTTGACTAAATGGCACTTATCTTAGGATGTAGTCTTCTGCATTCAAAAGTGGACTTGAATGATCTCGCCCACACGGGCAGCTCGAGCTTGGTGGTGGTAGTAAAGTAAGGAAGACTTGAACAAAATTTCAAAATTTTACCTTGCTGCAAATCTACTGTAAACCAATGTCAAAATCTTGGATTTGCAGAGCTGAATAGCAATGGAATAACAGGTATTTGTGAGGTGTAGGTATTGGTCAGGAAATTTGATAAGGCGAAGTTGGAAAATGGTCTGATCACATTTGTGACCTTCCCAGGATCTCTCAAAATTTACAGCACATCGACTTTGGGTGGGGTTTACTGTTGTCATCAGGTTTGGGTATGATTATACAATTTATCTATCTCGGAATAGGGTAGGACTATTTTCTCATTTCCACAGTGAATGTTCATACACATCTGAAGTGTGAGTTGATGCAAGCAATATGGCAATTACTTCTGGATGGTAAGTTTATGGAAGCATACAAACACAGGATAGTGATCTGGTGCTCTGACAGGATCACACAAAGAGCATTTTCATGATTCTTCTCATATTCAGCAAACTATCCTGAGAAGTAAGTACATGTCTCATTTTACATGTGTATTGACATGATTTGTGCTGCACAGAGTTCTACTTGCTACCATAAAATTTCTCAGAGGGTGCCCCTGTCCATGCTGCCTTGTCAAGAAGGCATATGTCTACAAGATGGGCATGAAACTTGACATGAAGAACCAAGTGAATAACAGACATGTTGATGACTTCCAATGATGGCGCAGTGTTGAAGAAGCCTGTATTTGATTTTTTGACTTGGGGTCCTTGTGAGTGGGAGTCATGTCAAAGCAATTCTTGACAAAGCTTCATATGTTCCAATTTGTGTAAGCAGTACTACATACTCTACAATTCTTTCACTAATATATGGGTTCAGTCTGCATTTTCCAAGCAACTCACAGAACATGGATTGAACATGCTTGATATGTTCCTTGTTGATCAGCTTCACAAATTCAAGCTTGGCACTTGGAAGGCCAAATTCACCCATTTGATGTGAATACTTCACACAGCTGGAGGGAACACCATTCCAGATCTCAGATGAGAAGCACAAATATATGGAATATGACAATCTCTATGAACTTTTGCAGAGTGATGGTGCTGTGGAGAATGCTGACAAGAATGATGACCTTGATTTTGAAGAGTTGGATCAATCTCAGGCTTGAGCAAGTAATAACAAAGAGATTGATGAAGGAATTGATGAAGAGATTGTTGAGGATGATGAGGAGAGTGAAGGCAGTGAGGATAAAGACCATAATAATGATGAGGAAGATATAGTGGTAGCTGATGATGACGAGGAGCTCAATGATGACATTCTTGAACAGGAGGGATATGGCACCTTATGATTCCAAATGTATTTCAGTGAATATATGACAATATCAGATGATATCAGACTTACATGGTGTATTGTTTGAATATCATGATGAACTACTACTGGTATGAGTAGCTATACATACAGTGATCGAGAATCAATGCAATACTGGGAACACCCACAGTGTTTTGCACAGACTCAGTCTCAAATGGCTTGTATTCAAATGACAGAGGTCAAGAAGGTGTATTGACGATAGTGAATATCAGGGAGCAACCATATGGAGAGAGTATAGCAGAGTGTGGTGACAATGACAGCACATTACTGTTCAAATAGCAGATACAATGTAGTGCTTATATCACCTTTGCAAACAATGTCACTCATGATCCAAAACAATTTGTCAGCATCAGCCTAATCAGGCAATATCAGGGTTTTGAAGTTTTGGTCACCTTGCCCTGCAAGGTCATGTTTAGATGTATCTTAATCTGTGCCAACGTAAGCAATACCCCGTGTGAAAAATGACGAAATCACACGTGATGGAAATCACAAGTACAATTACAAATCGGTAACAGACCCAGCACATTGAACCCATGCACACCAACACAGCTCTCAACGGATCCATCGCAGAGATCTAGTTCAGCGTCTGTCATTTTTTTCACATTCGGGACCATGACACCTTCCAAGCCAACGCAGAGGGAGTAACCATCCCCCGGCTTGGAGCTGTCCACCATAATACTAACTACAAACGACCACACGTCAATGATGACAAAGGTCAGCCGGAAAATAAAAAAATTCACCGAGGCACTGAAGCAAGTGGATCAAAAAGACGCGAAGATAAGTCTAATGCCTCGTACTTGTATCTCAAAACGTATCGTTCTTCGGTTCCAGCTTTTCTTTTTTCTTTCTTGAGTCGTATCTCGAAAGTATTGTGCTCGCATTTGTATTCCTTTGTATCGCCTCTAGTAGTTTATAGGACTGGAATAAAATTGGGGATGAGAAAATTGGACAAACAACGTCAAGCAACAGAGCAAGGTTAAGAGATGGCAACGCCGGCCCCTAGTGATATAAGCGTTCATTTCAGTGGTTTTGCAGATGGCCATAAATTACGTAAGCCATAACTAGGTACACGGCTCGGCTAACTGTAGCTCCGCTCACGGCTAAAGCCGGACATGAGCCGGAACTGCGGCAACACTAGGCAAATAATCAAGGTTTGATGTAAATCTCACGGGCCTCAAGTTAATGAAATCGTAACGACGCTCGGCCGCGCCAGTCCCCGACACATTTGGAAGGGCCTCCTACCTCGTGTGTGGGAACGGACGCCGTACCTCACATCTCGCGCTTCTTTTTTCAAACTAATGCCATGCTTATCGGGTGTGAATCAGGCCCAGGCTGCGCGCTGAGCGGATGCAGCGCTTGGCAAAGATATATAAGTTGTCAGTGTTTGACGAGTCCTTTTCTCACTCTGTGATCCCTCCCTAGCTTCTCAGGCCTGAAAAGGTGCGCAGACCGCGCGCGGTTTGCTTTCTATAGACCTGACCGTGGTCTTGCAAGCCCCGCAGTCGCGACGGAGTGATCACTTCGAGTCTCAGTGTTTGACGAGTCCTTTTCTCACTCTGTGATCCCTCCCTAGCTTCTCAGGCCTGAAAAGGTGCGCTGACCGCGCGCGGTTTGCTTTCTATAGACCTGACCGTGGTCTTGCAAGCCCCGCAGTCGCGACGGGGTGATCACTTCGAGTCTATTTTTCGGCGTCTGACCTAGCTTAGCTAGTAATGCGACGAGTTTTAGTGCTGGGGGCAGAATTGTTTGCGGGCATTTGTGCCGGCATAACCGGCAGAAGCGGTAGAAGCGGCAGAACCACCACTTCTGCCGCTTGGCAGAATTTTCAAAGCGCTACAAGCTATTTCTATGACAATATGTTACTAGGAAACACCCTTTGACGACATCAGTACATCTGCATCCCACTGTCCGTCATTGCGTGAGGTGTGTTCAACTACCATGATCTCGTCATCAACAGATTTTGGTGCAAGACCTTGATCAACCTGCTCCAATGCCGCGAAATCATATACCTGGCCCTCCAACACCTCATTTCCGTCAATCGGCTCTCGTTCGAACACGTCTTTCTCCCATTCCAGTAGTGCAAATGCTGCGTCAATCTCATCGAGTGATATGGATTCAGGACCTGCGAGATCGTCGTCAATATTCTGAGTCTGAGGTCCAAGTGGTGGTGCCCATGCAAAATCCGCTTCGAGGTCAGCAGCTACATCAATGTTAATGCCTGGTTGGGCATTTGTATGCATGTGCGCGTGATGGCGACGAATTGGCTTGCCGTTAACGACGGCGTTCTGATGACTGTGGTAACGAAGATTGGCTCGAATCTTTGCCAGTGCTTCAAATGTGTTGACCGAGAGATTGCAGCGCTTCGGAGACAGAGTGCTACCCTATTGTCGGCTATGAAGGATGAGACAGGGCGTCCGGCAAGTGCAGCGGCAGACATTGTGCAATCGTAATGATTGTCTATGTACTAGTACAAGCTGTACAACAGAAAATTTCTTCTAATCTACGTGTAAGGAAGTGCAGTTGCTCTGACTCCATCCGAAAAGTTAGTATGGCCAAATAAGGCGGCGAATGTTATTGGAACATCTTTCACTGTGATCCCCAGTGGTTTGTCATTCTGCCAGATTCTGCCCACGGAATTCTGCCATCTGCCGGGCAGAACCGGTTTGGCAGAACCAGTTGGCAGAATGGCGGACTTCTGCCCACAACACTAGCGACAACTTTTAACGGTTGTCAAGGATTCACGCTATCTCGCACTGTCCTAGATCTCAGAACGGATGCATTCGCGCATGGTCAACTGTACACGGCACTTTTGCGAGTAAAAAGAAGAGAAGACACGTTGTGCTTATTTTCGGAGGGAAACGAGAAGCAAGACTGCGCGAACGTCATATATAAACATGGCTTGTAACATATAGTGTAAAAGAACAGTCAGCCGTGTTGAAGACATGACTTGGAAGAGTGATAGCGCAAGGAACACATGACATCGAGCAGTAATACAGGAGTGTCGAGAAAAAGTTGAGTTGGTCAGTCATGTTGAAGACGTGACATCAAACAATTGAAATACCAGGCCGTGGAGAAAAAGTTGAGTAGGTCAGTCATGTTGAAGACGTGACATCAGACACCGAAGCTTGAGGCTTGAATGAGATATGCCAACCTCGAACAAAACTCAAAAACACCCACATTAAACCAACATGTCGCAATCATCATCGCGGTTGTTCGCTTTCTTCGCAGCACCTCCATCCACAGGCTCTTCAGATGCCTTTCTCTTTCCCTTGGTATCGATGGATGAGGGGTTCAAGTAAGAGCTGCATGGCAAGAGTTGCATGCGACGCAAGATGATCTGGTAGTTGCGGGAGCCATACTTATCCCTGTCAGTCATCCTTGGCTTAGGCTGTCGAAGCGGTGGGATGGCCCATCTGACCATCTCACATTAGTCTGAAACTGACATGCATGTTGACTCTTCACTCACAGCTTTAAGTATACATCCACTTCGACAAACTTCACGTCTCGCAGCTTGTACCAGTAGTCGCGCGGGTGAATTATGGCGCCTTGGCCATCTCGCACTTCCGGACACTCAACTTTTGTCTCCCGGAGGTTTCCAAGCCCCGCATACCAGTTGTCCGGGTCATACAGGTCACGGATGCGGATGCAGTCTGTGCCCAAGCTCATCAGGATTGAGTATGCAAACTGTCAATCGTCTTACCTGCTTGCCTGCTACCTCCTGGAGCGTTGCTGCTTCCTCCATTGTCCTTGCTTATTGCCATCTTCTTTGCTTTGCCTGAAACAAGTTTGGTTAATGTTGAAGAGAGTCACGGTGCAAGATAACTCACTTGGGCTGAGCAACACTGCAGACTCTTTGTTTGCTGCTATCAGCTCAGGTATAATGTAACAAATTGGACCACTTACTTCTGATGTCCCGTCGGGAGACCCGTGGAATGGCTGAGGCACCTTGTTGATCATTTGGAATGTCTGGGAACAGGAGATCCGATTGGACAAGAAGCACAAAGTGGTCCTGCTCATCACGTGTGTAAGACCTGAAGAAAGGTGAAACCACTGGTTGCTTCGACGCTGCAGTGGCTTTGAGGTGTCTCAGAACTGTTCCATTTTGATCAGACAGAGTCACTCACCATTGTTTCGTGCATCTTCCACTTCGGTTGCCAATGCTGACAGTGTGTCAATTACCCTGCGTGACATAACAAGTGCCTCCTGTGGATAATCTGTGCACTCCTCATCATCGGGTGACAGAAGGTGGAGCTCGAAGTGTCCTCTAGCCCTTTTCAGTGTCGCAGCATCCAACTAGAGGGATAGAAGTAAGTGTCATGTCCACATCGCTCATATATTAAGGTCATGTCTTACCCCTGAGTCTGGCAAGCTGAAGTATGGTCCAAGACGGCACCATTGACCGTTGAAATCCAATTTAGCTGGGAACTTGAGGTGCAGAACATCCCCACTTTGGTCTACCCAGTACTCTGCATTATCACCCATTCGTGCAGACAATGGTCGTGGGTTGTTCTCCAAGGGGATGTGCTGCTCGACAACCTCTTGAGTGAATGCACCCTGGGATGTCACACATCCAAGAAGTGACACGTGCAGCGGTGAAGGAGATGGACCTCCACAGGCCTTCACAGGTGTGACTTCCCGTGAAGTCACAGGGGTCAGCGGTGACCCCTCTCTTGAGGAGTGACCAGAGTCAAGCGCGCTGTCGGATGACATATTTGTGAAGGAGCTATGGCAGGGTGGTTGTTGATCGTCTTTGTGTGGTGCAGCAGGTCAGAAAACTAATACATGTGCCACTCAGACACTGGCCTTATGTGTGTTCTTGCGACTCAGCCAGGACAGCCTTTAGAGTCCGAAACTTTGCACCTCTCTGTATCCAATCTACCAGGCTCCCCTGTCATGTTTGAGATATCAGATTCACAATTTGACATATCGCATCTGCTGGCAACTCACCGGTCCTCGATCACTGACACTGTCAGGTAGGCACCAGGGGCTCATTATCTGCGAGGCTGAAGTCATGATAATAGGGCCAGTATCGCCAACAATATGTAGCACTGTTTGCAGGTGCCAGTCGCCTTACTTTCCTCTTTCGCCGCTGGTATTAATCAAGCATATGTTGAATTGCGATAGACATTGGGGCACAGATCCAGTTTACGTATAATTTTAGGGATTCTGATTGTGTCCAAGAGCGTTCTGCCTCTCTAATATCACATTCCATAATGCACTCGCCTCAGAAGCAAGGTGTTCCGCCAATAGCACACTTTCTGCATACACTGTGACAATGTTCCTGTCATTAGCAATTGATTGAATGGTCCCTGCACTCTTTCAGCTAACGATTGCAGATGAAGTTGGGTAGTACGCACGAGAAAGTTGAGACTCATTGGTCAACAGGTCATCCATGGCGAGCAGCACGGTAGTATGCCGACGTCTCATGTGTGGACACCCGAAATCTCTTATGTGATTCGCCGTCACCACTTCAAAGGCTGGGTAACCACGACCTTGACGGTGCACTGCAGAACATTAGCGGTAGTCATTCCAGGCAGAAGTCAGTCTCTCACCAAAAATAAAGGCGCCTTCTGCGTCAAATAGCTCAACAAGTTCTGTTATTGCGTCTGTCATTGAACTCAATCTGACGCGACAGCCTTGGAGAAGCAAATCAAAATGGGTTCTGGAGTGCAGATTAGTGGTTCGCCTCATGTTGTACCAATGACAATCCTACTCGAACTCCATGGAACTTGAGGTCTAGATCTGCACATTGCCAAGACGATCGACAACGTTTCACAACTGGTCTCAGTAGGATGATATGAGCAATAGCCTGGCAAGTCTCACTTTTTCCTCAGACTCCTGTTTCCACCCAAGCACTGCATCACAACCGCAAAAAATTCTTTAACTCCTGATGAGTTGCTGTCGTGAGAGATCGACACTGTTGATGTGCTCGGCCGGTCTCACTTTTTTCAGAATCACATGGACGCCTGTCTGCAGACCTGGTCAGCATGACAGCAGAAAACCATACACTACCCACTGAGAGCTTGTGTCATCATTCATCAAGATCTAGCCTTGTCACATGATGTTGGTTTGTAGGTGAATGTGGTGTGACTTGCGGTGGAAATATAAAATGCTGCCGAGCAGCATAATGTTGCACTGCAGACGAAGGTCTCCTGTTAACATTCAACTCCAATCATGCAGGCAGTCGCAGGCATTGAGTTTGACTTCACTCACATGACCATTTCCTCTTTTGCAGCGGAAGTTGCCGCTAATTCTTCCCACCTCTCTCCGGTTTTCCTTGAGGAGGATTTGCCACCCCTGTGTGCATGCGAGTCTGGCAGTTGTGCCTGCCTGCTTCCTGTACAACAGATACCCCTCGCCATACCACACAATCCAGTCGCCCCACATATGGTTGATTCATGCACCAGTCAATCGGCACCTACTGAGCAAGCCGTGGTCACCAAACCTCCCTGCCTGTGCTCATGCCATGATGTACGAATCATTCATTGTGTTATGGGGTGGATTGCAAGTCTGACTGATGCACAGAGCGATCACACTGATTGTGTGTTGACACACACCCACATCGACATCTTGTCGGTCATTGCCCAACTGGAGCACACCACACCATATGGCGCCTGGCCCTCTGAAGTCTATGAACGGGTGTTAGAGGACATCGAGCTAACACATGTTGAATACGAGTAAGTGATCCCTAGTCATTACTGTTGGATACTTATCCCATCTACTAGCCATGCAGTGCGCTGGTTACTTGAAGAATTTTATATTTTTTCCCCGTTGGATGATGGCCGATTGTGTGTCACCTAGCTGAATGGCACCTAGGGGGACAAATTATATACACATTCTAATGAGGTGATCTGTTAGCTAATTACTACAACACAACTAAGATAAACGGTCTGTGAGGATCCTGCATCACGTCCAAAATTCTGCTTTTTCTATTGTACTTAAGCATGGACAAGAGAAGTCAGACGACCGCAAGTGAGACATGTTCAAGTGGCGACATACCTCCTGATAACAGAATTGATGGTCTCTGTGTCTTGAAGTGTGAGTTCCACAATGTCGTGTTTGTTTCCTGCAGTGTGTTTAATAACTAACACATTTCCAACCATGGAACAGTGACGCGTCAGGTCAGATACAATGTTGCGGATCAAAGCATTTGGTGGTGGGTAGAGCGCTGGATCTTCCCGGAAGAAGGTATAGCCATGGCGATGTGCAGGTGATGGGGGAAAGGGAATGACATTGTAAGTCATACGCGCACGCGCCATGTCGACGCTGAATTTGTTGTCACCCAGGCAATCCACCCAGTGCAGGACTTCGAGGTCATTGATATGTGACAGTTCTTTGACACCATCTCGCAGGGGAACTGGTACGAGCAGTGGAGCTGAGGCAGCTGTGGCGTAGAGTAAACCCATATAATATCTCGCATAGCCCTGTTGATTCACAATGTCAGCGCAGGTGATGTGAGGTAATAAAAACAATATTAACAGGGTTGTGGTAACGGAGCCTTGCTTCTTGCTCTCGTGTTGACATGTGGTCAGTGACAGTCACAATTGGAGGGAGCCGTGCCAGGCGAACATTGATGGATGGGTTGAATGGGCAAACAGGGTTCCCACAATGCTCTGCAAGTCGCCAGGTAGAGTGGGAGCGTGCCAATGATGCCCTGATGGGATATCTCAAGTCCCACTCCAGTACAAGTGAGCGTCCACCATCGTCTGCAATGTTACGCCAAAGCGCAGGGCAAACGTCCTCACAAGGCCGCTGTAGGAACGTCGTGCTTGAATAAACCTTGTACCGGTCATTCTCAATGCACCCTACATTCTTACCTGGCACACGTGATGTGACTGTTTGATTGAGTAGTGCAACACCTTCCAACGTCCATTCAGGGTAGAACACTGCAATTCCACCAGGCGTCATGAAAATCATGTCTGCAGTGGTAGGAGAGTGGGTGATGATATGAAATATGTCCTTGCCTACGGCCTCACAGAGTGTGATGCGCAGTCGTCCACGCCGATACTTCCCAAAGGACTGTACCACTGATCGGAATGCGTAATTGGAGTGTGTGACTGCATCCACACGTCGATAATTAAGAGAGGTGATGATGAACTCGTCTATGAGGTCGAAGCCACCTGTTGGAACCACAATATTCAGGTTGTTGGATGTCTCATGGCATCCTGTGAGCATTTGCCATGCAGATGAACCAGTGATAACCGCGCCCCAGGTGTACATGTGATGACGTAGTTTGGCAGTATAGTCACCAACAAAAGGACGGACAATTTCAGTAAAGCGCTGTGTCGCAATGGACTGCCCAACAGAACGCGTCCAGTGACTGCTCGATGTCAATGCAAGAATGTCAGTGAGGATAGGAAGATAGCTGTAAATCTCCTGGACTAGTGCTGGTGTCCTCAAAACTGCAACAAAGGTGTCAGCTGAGCTGGACATATCACGGCACATATGCAACATACCTGTGGCAACCTGCATTGGGGTGCGTGCTGTGCACTGTGGAGGCGATGACAACTTGGCAAGTCCTGTTACCAAATAATCCCGAATCCATGAGATGTCTCCTCTAGTTGAGGACGTGAGCTCACCAGAATCCATCACACCAGGCATACTATGGAGAGACATTCAATGAGGCAACGATCGTCGTACCAAGTATACATGAGTGCACTATAAATAACAGTGTCCGGGTCTTCCCGAATTTCAAAGGGACGACCTGGATTCACATGTCAGAGACATCCGCGTTGGCTGTGCCAAGTCTGGAATTCGAATCAATCAAGGTCAGAAATTGATTTAGTCTCTGCTAAAACCAAAGAAACTCACTGTAAGACATATACAAATATGTGTGCAGCACTGCCCGTCAAAATGTGACAGATATTGGTAGTTGGATTCAGATGGCCTGGCGGAACAAGCAATAGGACATCCACTGTTGAGCCTGCCATCATAATTCCATGTCTGCCCCGAAAAGATCATCCGAGCAGTGAAGTGTTGGTTCCCAGAGTACACAATAGCGCAGTAGATCATAAATTGCGTCCATCCCATGGCTTGGAATGGTCAGAGTGACACTCGGCATGAATGTACAGCTAGTAGTCGACACAACCTCAAAGAAGAGGACTGCAGGCTTGTACTGGAGAACGACTTTCGGTGGAGGCGACTGTGATTGACCGTGGATGCTAACGCTAGCTTTGTGTGATTCCTTCTGAAGGAAAGCGAGCAGCCAGTCCTGCAATGAAACCCATCCATTATCAGGTACAATCCAGTTTGCAGCACTACAAAGTGATGGGAGTGCAAAATTGAGCACCTGAATGTGATCCTGCACATGCGATGTTCCTCCTTCCAGTATGCACATCAAAGCAGGCATGTTATTTGGGAACACCACCTCCATAATCTTGCTAACAGCTGCGAAGTGGAGCCCATAGCGAGGAAAACTCATGGCATCGGTAGTGGCCAGGCTATCACGCATCTTGTCCCGTAAGTGGTCAAACAAGTCAGGCGATGTGAGTGACTCATCTGACATCATCAGCCTCTTAAATGATATTGCTAGTTCGCCCAAGAGACATTCAGAGTCCAACCATGAATTCTGCATTGACACCGGACTTCCACGAAAAACATAGAACAGGACCATGAACACTGTATCATAAGCACAAGACCAGTTGTGAGTCGACCATCTGCAACCCACTGCTGATCTCACCTGGTCTGGGACAATTGACAATGCTTGTGGGATTGGGACATCACAAGTGCTGGTCATGAACCGGGGACGCTTGCGTGGTCGTTGACCTGAAGAATAGGAGGGGTTTGGTTCAGAAGGATTTGATGGTGGAAGTACACGCTTCTTGCATGGCATGTCTTTGGTCATTGGATCACTATACTGAACAGAAACAGAACAGGTCGACTCTCCTTCAGCATCAGGCACACTCATCAGCTGACCTTTAAGGAAGGCACGGCTCACAAGTGAGTTGTGTTCAAGGGCTTCAAAACGTTTGATTTCTGTGAACAAGTCATTAGAAATGCGTTTGTTAAGCTGTGCGAGAAACACACGTTCTGTAACACATAGTCCTTCACACGAACGAGCCCGAGAGGCAGCCACATATGCAGCAAATCCACCTTCATGCATGTTAACAAGCACACGAGGAAGTGTTTTGCCTTGTGATGAATGACCGGTAACTGCAAATGCTGGTTGGATTGGCAGCTGAGAACGAGTGACACGGACCTTCTTTTCTGTAGGCTGACCACTGCGAAGCACGGTGGAAAACGTCCATGTGCTAGGTAAGATAGGAAAGTAACCCATGGGAAGTGCTGTAAGCTGGACCTTACTGAGAGGGAACTCTACCAACACACAGGTAGCATACATCAGGCCAGCTGTCGAAATAGCAGTGTAAATCCTTCTTACAATGCCCTGTGAGCCATTTGTAATGCCGAGGTCGGTGGACAGATTGCGCCCTCTGAGAATCACTGGCATGCCCTCAAACAACACCACGAATCCAGGTAGGGTGCTGCTAGCCTTCAACGTCGAGACATTCATGCGGAGCAACTCCTGGTGATCATCATCACTCAATGCTGCACTTGACTTGTCCTGTGCAGCACAAACAAGCAACTCACCCGAGCATGCACCATTTGCTTTCCGCACGTTGAGAACCTCACGCAGTTCATTTGTACTAACAATTGCAGTTGCTTCCACATTCTCCTTGTCGCCCATGTCAACACCTCCTGGATTGTTCAAGGATTTTATTACTCTACTATTGAATAAATCAACATCGTCTTGCGTGCAAGTTCTTGAGCGGAGACGCATTACAGCCTCACCATATTCAGGGTCAGCCTTCATACGTTGCTGCTCTGTGAGATTAATGACTGTGTTCACTGTCTTCCATGCCATCCTACCGAGCCTCTTCTGGATTTCAGCATCATTTTGGCCCGCATAAGCTGAGATTGGAGTGTAAAGTGGGCTTCCACCTACTGGCGGGTACTGATAAAAGTCTCCTGCAAAGATGACATTGATGCCTCCAAACCACAAGTCTGGCCGTTCCTTTGCAAAGCGCAGAGCGTGATCGATGTCAGCGAGCAGCTGCAAACTCAGCAAAGACACTTCATCAATGAGTAGGAACTCTACATTTTTCCATTCTTCCCTCAGTTGCACGCGATTCTGAATACTGATCAACACAGACAGGTCCTCTGTGCCATTGCCAGGATCACGATTACCTTTCCCCTTGTTAGCCGATCTGATTTTGATCCCAAGCCCTTTGTGGATGGTCATCCCATCAATCAGCGCAGCTGCAGATCCAGTGGGTGCCAAGAATCTGATGAGGTGCGCACAGCCATATGCTTGCATGACGGTCTGCACCGCCTTCACTACATGCGTTTTGCCAGTACCACCAGGTCCTGTCATCAGCATGGTTAATTGTCCACCCACATCGCTCGCACCAAGTTCTTTCTTCACATATCTCGCAATGAAAAAGTCAGCTATCATCCTGTAAGCTATACATTGCTTTTCATTCAGACCAAATTGGACAGCAACACGTGAAATGATGTCAAGTGCAAGCAGGTCAGATTCTGGCTCGACATGGACACTGCTTTCTGTGTGTGTGCAATTGAGGGCAGGAGAATTATAAATCTGTAGACCATCAGTGCTACACTCTGACTGTTGAACCTCCTGATGCATCATCTGCTGATCAGGGTTTAGAGCATTTCTTCGGGCATTGGCAATGGCCATCTCTTGCTCCTTAATCTCGCGCTGCCAAAGTTTAATTTCAGTAGTCCTGGCAGGCAAAGTCATCATGGGTGAGTTACTACCTGTATCTGCATTTGGAGGCTGAGGCATAGACAATAACTCCACCGGTCGTTGTTTGCTGCGTGGCAGCCAGTTACTTTGCTGTAAAAGAAGGACAGTTTGCTGGATGCGAAAGTCATCCTCTGCTCGTCTGGATGCATTCAATGGGAGCGCAAAATCCAACTCATCGTCATCGATGGTCAGTGATAATGAAGACGTGAGTGCTTTGGACTCTGCAGCCAACTGAGCACGCTTTCGTAGTCTCTCTGCATCACGTTCATCTTCACATTCATGTACTGACTCCCAATTGACCATGATTTCTCGTGCTCTGGCAGGAAATGCATAAGTCTCATAAGCCACGCCCACATCCTCACCTTCATGTAGCAATGGCACTTCAAATCCGAAAGGCTTGAAATGTGCTAATGCAAACAAACACCATGACTTCTTTTTAGAAGTACGTGGGATTGACATACCCACAATACGAGGCACAAGTTCCGAGTGTCCATGACCTCGCTCCTCATTGGTATGCTCTACAAGCTCGTGTGTTTCACAAAAAGGATGTTCTGGTCTCAGCCCATGTCTTCGAAATACACGTGGGTCCGTTACATTCTTGATCTTTGCACTCTGGGTCCTGCGTTCAATGCGGACACACCTGCAAAAGTCATAGTATGACATATCCTTCAGCGAATCACCACGTAACACATAGTGCTGAATCTGATTCGCTTCAATCAAGGTTCCCTCATTGTCAGTAGTGATGCGCATTCGAATACCTTCTGAGTCTTCATCTTCATCTTCAACATGGGGATCATGCTCACTCTCATCAGCTCCTTCTTTGAATGTCATGCAGTTTTCCTTCACATAAGCCATTAGAAGAGAGGAAAACATGGGTACCGTATCATGTGAAGAGACACCATCAGAATACCCTAGGATATATCTCACCGCTTGCTGCGAGTGTATCTGCTGCTGCCGACTAAATTGTGTAAGACATTTGTGGAGAAGGGTCTTTGCATTGTCAACAACTGAGCCAGGGGAGTTACTGACTGGGATGCGGGCAACTGCACGGGATAACAATGACAGCATCTCATATGTTTTGACGTCCATCTTTGTAATGTAGTCTGAAATATAAAACATCGCAGCTTTCGCACCCTTACCAGACAGTATGCACTTTATATCATGATTATGTCGACAGAAAACGAGCACATATGGATTAAAGAAATTCACCGTAGAATCCCGGCACATCAACACAACAGAGTTGGTGTCTTCGTCGAAGCATGATGTTTCCACAACTTCATGAGGAAAAAGAAACCTGCAGCGATCATCATTGCCATACTTGTGACATACAGCACGGCATTTGTGCCGTTGAAGAGCCTCACCACAACATTTTACCTCAGTTGCAAAGGCGCAATCCCATGCATTCAGCACATCTGGTGGTGAATCCACCAAGGGCGGTTGGGGAGGTCTCTGTGTCCGAGGTTCAAAAACAGGGTCAATGTGATCCTCAACATCAGGCAAATGATGGTGGATGACATCCTCAAAGAACGAAAAGAAATGCTTTTGATATTCATCATCACCCCTAAGTTTGTCATGGAGTTGTGAAGGATTAAGACCACCAACCAGCCACAATAAAAAATGTCCATGCAAGCCACCACGCTCAGTGAATTCATTCGTACCATAAAATGCTCTAATATGGCCCAGAATTCCACCCTGGGTAGTAGACTTCCCCTTTCCAAAATCCCAACCGAACAGGTGATGAAAAACGCATTGAAAAGAAAATTCAAAGAACTCAGCAGCAGCCACTGGGTCTTGTGCCAAACGGACTGCTCGCAAGCGACCTTCGGGAATCCGTGGAAGGCGTTGTGAAAGGTCCACTGTTGTGTCCCCAAACATAACCTGGAATATAGGGCTGTGAGCAGCGCTTGGGTTAAACGTGAAAAAAATGTGGGGGAGTCCAAAGTACCCGTAGTAGTTCCGAATTTCATTGCGCACGAAGATCTTCGACGCTTGAGATCCTGGGATGCGAGCAGATAAGGTGTTCACCTGTCGTAATAGCTTCAGTGCACATTGCTCTTCCGAAGAGAGGTTAGAGAGTTTCTGCTCACGTTCGAGCTGAATGGCAAGATGCTGTAGGACCTCTGGAGACACACTGGTCAATTGTCGAGCGACCGTGTCAAAGCTGGATTTCCTTACTGTGAAATATGTATGTAGATGTGCTTGGCGACGCTGTAAAATATTCAGTACAACAAAGATGAAGGAGTAGTGGTAGCGAAAGCTTCGGTCGGATAGCGAGAGATAATACTTCGCCTGGTGCTCAAACGACAGGGCAGTACAACGTGAGGGGTCCTCAAAGCCTCCAACACCATAGGGGTATAATGTGGGGTACATTCCAGGAAAAAGATGGAAATTGTGGTATTCTGGCACAGCATCAGGACCTCGATGGATGACAAGGTCTGGGCGTGCATCCCCAGGAGACTGCGGTTGGAGATTCCGAAGAGCAGATGCTATAAAATGTCTGCCACTCACTTTGTCGCACTCTGGGTCAGAAACTCCCATTTTCTCTATCATAATGGGTGTGTCATCTGCATGATCAACTTTCTCCTGCAGCAACTCAGCAGGATGTGGTGTGAAACCAGCCGTCTCAATGTCGAACACAGTATGAGCATCGAGCTCATGGTCCTGTACAACAGCATCACACAGTCCAGGCAATGGGCCATCATCTGGGTATGAGTCCATTATGGTCTGGTCCAGCGTGATACCTGCATAAAGAATATTGTGTTGTGTAAGCCACATCAGGAAAGACCATATCTTATGTTTGCGAACCCGGAAGAGTGTAGCGAACCGCTTTGGATCAAACTTCTCTGGACCAATGAAGACCACGCTGATGAAACCATTTATGTCTGCAACAGTGCGAGGCAAAACAGACACTGTGGAGACCACGTTCATGTCATGTGCACATGTATTGCCATGAAACACTTTAGGCTGTGCAGGGTCTGAAGACTGGAAGAGCCGAGTAACATGCGCTGTGATGGAGTAAATAGCACAAATCTTTTCCTCGACCCATGTCAGGTCATGGAATTCAACAGGCAAAGATCCACGATACAGATTGTTTGCCAGTGCGAGTTGAGGCATCTTGTCTTTGCACAATGATGACACACAGGACTTGCAAGCCGTGATGCTCACATCACCCGAGTCATGGAATACTAAACCTTCGTTCGCAAGCATCAGGCCATCAATAGAGGCATTACCAAAACTGAAGGGTTTCGATTCACTGCCAGGTATGCAAACCCGACTCGCGATGTCATCGGGTACACGGAGGAGGTCAAGGTGGTAAGGCACCAAATCATCTGAAAGAGAAATGTAAAGCACATCACGTTCATAGCAGGAACATACAGCGCACACAGGAGGTTCAGTCCATGCAGACCCTGCCATGTAATCATTCAGGCAGTTGAGCACGACATTCTGAGGCACACAAGTAGGCCACTCCGCTTCTTGAGCAACACGAATGGTTGATGCTTCCTCAATGACATTACGTCTGTGCTGATCGCGGACCACTTTAAGCCTACCTGAACGCGACAAGAGCTCCTGTGAAAGGCGGGTCATAACACCATGTCCAAATTCATAATCCAGAATTTGAGCGAGAAGGACTACATTGGATTGATCATAGGAGTCAGTAAAGGGAAAATGTGCAAGAAATACTCGTGCCAATGCAGAGGGGCCTGCTTGGAACAGCAACAGAGCACGGAGACGAATGTGATTGGCAAGGGCATTACAAGTCTTGCGATGCGAATGCTGTTTTGGAAAGGGAGAATGTATTCTGCTGAGGCATACCTGGATGTCGGCTCTTGACAGCTTTTCCATTCTGCGAGTGAGATCATCAAGGGAAGCGGAAATCCATGGCATAGAGAGGTCAGCAGCGGCAGCAGATGACACGGACGGAACATCAAAGACAGCTGTAATTTCAGGTGGTGCACGTAAAGCTCTCGCTACATGCTCACCGTAAATGGTTTCAAAGTAGGCTGTAAGTATGGTTGATCGAGTTCTTGGACATCCTCGTGGCAGGGGAGTAGAAGACAAGTGGTCGAGAAGATGTTCGGATGTCATAACAGACAGGCGTGTCTTCTGTGCAGAGAAATGGTTCATAATAAAATTGACGCAGCCATTCTTGTTGCGTGGGACCTGAGACTTCATTTTACAGACAAGGCGTGCAGCAGTACTCAAAGTGGGAGCCAACAATTTAAGCAGATGGGAGCGAATGCAGTCATCAGAGTAGGTAAACCAGTAGGGATTGTCATCAAGGCAAGAGGCCATGCAGGAAGCGGCTGCGTGATGAATAGCATCAGTGGAGCAGGCTGTGGCGGAAGACGCATGGCGGCGAAACACACTGCAATGGGAATACGATGCAGACTCAAAAAAAGAGCGAGCAAACGGTATGGAATAGTCATCAACTCGCACACACAACACTGAGCCATCATGGACAACCGCAATTGACTTGTAAAGAGGGCAGCAAATGTGACAAACGTCACGATGGGAGGAAAGACAAGCTTGAAGCCAGGTGCAAAAATCTTCAGGTGTAGAAAAGATTTGGGGATGGTAATGAGGGTAATAGAGAGGATCATAAAAGGTGGGATAAGATTCAGGGTCATGGACGACATCATGAGGAGGGCACATTTCATAGTTCAGGACACGGGGTTGGGTAGAGGGTAGTTTAAGGATAAACATTGTATAGAGAGCCTGCAAAGAGCCGAGTCAATAACGACTGAAAAGCAGAGAGCACAGGAACACACCTCGGTAGGCAGCAAGAAGATGTCAACGGGACAGGAAAAGCTGCAGAGAGGCCGCTCAATACCAACAAAGAAGGGCAGAAAGCACAAAGACACACCTCACTAGCCAACAGGCAAAAATCAACAGGACAGTCTAGTATAGAAAAGCTGAAGAGAGGCAGATCAATAATGACAGATGATAACAAAGGACAGTGTCACACCTCGCTAGCCAACACCCAGAAGGCAACGGGACAAACCATAATTCTTGTGAGACAAGGCACAAAGGAAAAAAAGAAATGTTCCAGCTCCGATGGAACCGGCTGATCAGCGGGAACCGGAATAACTTTTCCACGCATGAAATGATAGACGGCGTGACATTTATTTTCTACAGAACCCTCTCCCCACTAAAGTGGGTGTCGGGGATCCTTCAAAAAATCCTTAGCAAAAAACTCTAATCTGACTGGTGGAATTTACTCCGAGTTCATTGTCAAATTAGCTGATTTTCTGGAATTCAGCTGTTTTACATGCGAGGATTTTAGTGGAATCACTGTGGGAGGTTTTTCCTGATCAGGGATAGTTGAAGGGACCAGGATCCGATCCTTGCTTAAATATACTTCGGGGTGGAGGGCCCAACTTGTCTAGATGCAATCAAACTATGCTGTCACAAGTACGTCCTGCTAGTAGCCACTGTTCTCGCCACGGTTTGGCAGCCGTCAAATGACAGCGTCAAGCAGCTGCTTTTCCAACACGAAATGGCACATTGGCATGCAGGGTCACTGCCAGACTGTCCATAATGCGCACATGTACCTTTCGTTCTCCATTTCAAGCTTTCTTTTATTCTGACATCTCCAGAACAAACTCTCCTCAGTATCTCAATCTGAAGACCAAGGTGAGTATTAAGTAGCATTTACCAATACATATTTTCATTCTAACCACCTACATAGTTCTCCTTTTATTTCTAGTCCAAGCCTCTCTTCACTTGAGACTAGCCTTCCTGTCTCTGCCTCCCATGGTAACTTATTCCAAAGCGACAGATGAAACTTTGCGCCCATATGACGGACTCCCACATAACCAGCACTTTGACTCGATGATATCTGATACAAAGTTCACTGCTGATACTAGAACCGATTTCTACGACCGCGGTCTGAGGAGCCGCAGATATGCCCTTGTCGCAGTGGCATGCTCAAGTATCTTCAGCTGCTCATGCATCATTGGAAGCATTGTCATTTTGGCCAAACATGGAGTCTCGGGGGTAGCCACGGCCAATACATCTTCCCTTGATTGTACTCTGCACACGCAGAAGGAGATATTCTCAATGATACTTAACTTAATCGTCACGTTGTGCACCGAGTCCATAGGCTTCGTACACGGCATCTCATTGCGCTCTGCCCTGGCCTCAGAGTCTCGACTTCTTTTCAACACCAACCTCCGCCTCCTGACTGCAGCTCGTGGATGGTGTAGTCCTAACGGCATATTGCTTAATGGTATCTCGGCTATCCTACTCATTATATCCTACTGCTCGGCCTCACTCGTCGTATGTTTTGACTTTTCCTCGACATTTCAAATTTCCATCGCAGGGATACCTCTTCTCATTTTGGGCGTCGCACTTCTTCTCCAGGTGGTGATCGCATTGTCAGCGATGAGGGCTGTCAAAATATTGACATGGAGCTCTTCTCCTTTCCACTTGACCGCCGCACTGGTCCACCACGAGCAATTGATCCCTGCTACTCTCCGGTGCATGCGTTGTGTGTCTGACCTAGACATATGTGGAGGCCCAACGCAGCCACGAGAGATACAGCCCTCTGCGTGGCGTGCTTGCCCTAGAATCCGGAAAGTTGTCATTTTTCTTTGGGTGGTTGTTGCAACATGCGCTGGATGGGCCGCACTCGCCATGTATATCTGGGACAAGTTCGGCATGTATATCTTGGACAAGTTCGCCATGCATATCTGGGACGAGTTCGCCAGCTTGTATCAAATTACCTCTGATGCGCTGACTCCACAAACATGGTCGTTCTTGTCCACCACCTTGCAGTCCAATTTCATCATGATTGGTATATATGGTGTCAGTCTTGGGACGTGGATCCTACTTTTTGTTATCATGGCAATTTTCCAGGGACCGTTGACACTTGCATTGCATTGCTCGGAGCTCATCACAAATGTCATTCGAGACGAAAGAGAGTGGAGACGCGCTACCGGAATGAAAGGGCTTCGAACGGCAACAAACCCAGCGAAGATGATTTTTGCTCATCCGATCTGTCTCGTGCTTTTCGTTGCGAAGCCTTTCCTGCGTGAGTCATTCTCGTCCAGTCTTTTTTATCAGTGTTATTGAACACCATCCTCGATGATCACAGACTGGATGTTTGGGCATGCATTCATGATATGTAATCTCGCCTCTGACGGAACATTTTTAGTAGCAATAGTCATGTTCACTGCGCCGGTTCGTGCTCATTGCTTATAGAAACTGCTACGACACCCTCACACCGTCTTGCAGATTTGGAACTTATGCTTTGTACTCTTTACATTTGCCTGTTTATTCACTTTCGTCGCACTGCGCCGACCGCGTGGTCCCCAGCCTGCTGCGTACGGTCACGTCCAGACGCTCGCCAACCTTGTGGACGAGTGGTCGCCTGTGATGTGGTGGGGACACAAGGAGGACGGAATTCCGTACTGTCATGCTGGTAGGGTACTTATGTGCTCACGATGCTACTCCTTTGACACTTTTACAAAGGGACGAGCGATCACCCGTTGCCGGATGTGAAGATGGACTGCGTTTATGCTGGTTCCGGTGCTGGCTCTCGGGTACCCCTCTCGTGAGAGGTACTTGCTTTGTTTTTTAAACAGAGGAGCTGAGTATATCCACATCAGTGTCGTGAGCTCTGCTGACTTTCGATACAGTTTTCGTAGTTCACCAATGCTTACATATCTCATGTCGACTTTTCTCTTTTCTCGGTTTCGGGCTCGTCCGTTTGATAGGCATAGCCTATGCACTTGTATATGCATTCCGTATGTTCTAACATCGTGTGTTTGATAGCTGTTGTGGTTGTCGCTTGATGTCTCACCTTGGCTCATTTCTCTCTGATTCAAAGCAGCACGAAACTGCCTTGACCGAGCCGAGACCTATCTCTACTATCAACCACTTATTTTTCTCTGCGTTTAATCCACTCAAACTTAGTGGTACCTCAGTATTATGCCTACTCACTCTCTACAGTGTTATATGTGAGGACCGGCAAATTAAGGTGCTGATAACTAGCTTGTGCCCACACTAACAACATTCATGCACTGCAAGTGTACCTGATGAGTCTGTTTACAATAATACTTCCATTAGCCGCCCTAGTGGATTATCCACTAAATGCAAAAAATATGTTGGACTCGAGGTTCAATTCTAATGTTCATTTATTGGGTAGATACAATTAGAACTTGCATTGGAGACAGTCTATACTAGCTCATCATAGATTCGTCTCACGCATGCTCTAGTACCTTTTATCAGCGGGTTTGATTGTGCTACAGAGTGCTACAAAGCGCTCTGTAGCACTCTGTAGCGAATTACGTTTCCCTGATGCTTCCAAGTCTGCCCCAGACCTTCTGTCAACTGCCAGATTTTGGCAAATTCGTTCTGCCCTGTTTTGCTCCAGACATTCTGTCAAGTTTCCACTGCCAAGTTTTGCCAATTGCTGCGCAATAGAACGGCCAACAACACCAACTGGTCCTGGGCCTAGGCCTGAACGTTGAACATTAACACTAGGACTAGACTTATCAGCTGAATATCAGCTGACTGGTAATTCCCGAAATAAATAAGTATGAACGTAACGTTATGCTAACTCCGAATATTAGCGCTGAGTTGGCGCTGAACCGCAAGAGAAGTGAACACAATCGTTCATGCGTTTGAATGTAATCCTGGGCACGTTCTGTCATGATCAACTATCATATAATACGTGCAGCACTACACTTTCATTCTCCCAACAGACTAATTATCAATACCTGTGTTACCGTAACATCGGGCGTCAATGGCGGTGAATCCATCGGCAGTGCAGGGAACAACCAGCCAGTGACCGAGACCACGGGATCTTCATGTATGGGCATGTTTGGTGTGATCTGAATCAATATCCTGTACACCGTGAACCCTCCCTACACCGAACATAGGATTCTCTTTACTCTCTTATCCTCCCTTCGAATTCGCAGGGCTAACCCATCAGACTCTCCCAATCGAATTCTAAGCTTGGATAATCGATCTAGCAATGAGCCGCCAGCCGATCTCACGACACACCTTCACTGCGCTTAATAGCACTTTCATCGTCGACGGCGAGTACCAGTTCGTCAAGGAGCTTGGTCAGGGTGCGTACGGTTGTGTTGTTGCTGCCCGCCACCGCCGATCGGGCGAGGGATGCGCGATCAAGAAGATCACGAACATTAATACCAAGGTGCCTATCTCTGCTTGTTCGCTTTGAACAGAGCTAAACAGGCGCTGTACCATAGCGGATCCTCACCAAGCGATGCTTGAGAGAGATTAGGTGCGTTGTACAACCAACTACACCCCGAGTATAGCACTGATCATAGCACAAATCAGATTGTTACATCATTTCAGGGGACACAAGAACGTACGTCAATCATGTGTGCTTTAGGTTTACATTTTATACATCCCTCCACAGATAACATGCCTATATGACATGGATATCGTCTTCCAATCCAATGGGAATTTTGACGAAGTTTATCTCTACGTCGGTTCGCTTTTCTATTCGCTTTTGGTCTCACTGATCTTTGCATTAGGAAGAATTGATGGAGGCTGATCTTCATGCCATCGTGCGTCCTTTCCCACTCCTGACTGATCTGACACTCAAAAACCGACGGCATTTGCACACAGATCCGGTCTGGACAACCGCTCACCGACGCACACTTCCAGTCCTTCCTCTACCAGACCCTCTGCGGGCTTAAATACATTCACAGTGCCAACGTGCTCCACCGCGATCTCAAGCCCGGCAATCTTCTCGTCAACGCAGACTGCGAGCTCAAAATATGCGACTTTGGCCTGGCTAGGGGGTGCGCACGTCTCAATGATAAATTCGCACTCTGGAGACCAAATTAACGTCGTATTTAGCTTCACTCCTGGTGGCGGTACGAGCAAGAGCGCCGGAAACCAGGGGTTCATGACGGAGTACGTCGCGACACGATGGTACCGTGCGCCGGAAATCATGCTTAGCTTCGCCAATTATGTGCGTATGCTACTTTCCTTTCTTGTCTATCACGTTGTTGTCCTTGGCATCATTTATTGTAGCCTCAAGCATCGCTTTACACTAGTGGCTGACTACGATTCTCATAGACAACGGCCATTGATGTCTGGTCTGTCGGCTGCATTCTTGCCGAGCTCTTGGGCGGCAAGCCGATTTTCAAAGGACGGGAGTAGGTTCATTCCCACTTTATCATGGACAACTTGTACATGCATTGGATTGATGAATTGATACTGACTATCGACATTCTACATAGCTATGTCGATCAACTGAACCAAATCCTTCACTACCTTGGCACGCCCTCTGAGGACACTCTTCGCCGTGTCGGATCTCCAAGGGTATGTGCCCTGCCAAACTCGTCAATATACTCAGCTCACCCGAATCACACAGGCTCAAGACTACATTCGCTCTCTCCCCATAAAGCCACGCGTGCCTTTCCAGACACTCTACCCGCACGCCAATCCACTCGCCATCGACCTTCTCCAGCAAATGCTCTGCTTTGACCCCGCCAAGCGCATCAGCTGTGAGGCTGCGCTCAACCACCCGTATCTGCAGGTGTGGCACGATCCCGCTGATGAGCCAATCTGCGATACCGTAAGTTTGATTTCCTGTTGGAAGAACCAGGGTGCTCAAACTAGGTTGATGCACTCAGAAATTTGACTTCTCGTTCGAGGAGGAAGACTCTATTGAGGGAATGAAGAAGCTCATTGTCGAGGAGGTTCAATCGTTCCGTGCCGAGGTTCGCGCTCAGGCGAGGGCTACGGGCCTGATGAAGAGACAAGACAGGTCAGCATCGTTCTCGCTCTTTCCTCACCTTCATCACGAATCTGATCATTGAATCATTTTAGTCTACCCATCCCCTCTCGGGACGAGATTCTCAACTCCCCGGTGCAGGAGTATGGTCCCGTACACGGCGCAACATCTGGCTACACCGCGCCGTCCCAGCGCCCGCCATCGCCCATTATGGATGACCCTAGCGATGCGCTTGAGAAGGAGCTTGCGGGGACGCATATTGGGAGGCGATGATCGATCTACTATTCACTTGATTTGAGCATGATTTCTTACTTCGTGTTTGTTCTTCTTGAGCGTTGTGACTGTCTGTTTAGAGCTTGTAATGATGTACGGAAATGAAGGAAGTAATCTAGAAAACGCAAAGATGCTATATACATATAACTACATATGTCCACCGTACTGCAGTCTGAATCGTTTGTTGTGCTGAACGGGCGATAGAATCTGTCCTTTGTTTATGAAGTTACACGTTGTGCACTGGTACCTCTGCGGAATTTAAACGACGCTGCGATCATTTACATTAATTAATCGTAGATATCCCCACTGAGTTGAACAGACTTTATAATACAATTAAGATCACGCAAGGGGTCCGAGATCTAGCGCTACTCAGCGACAGTACTTGTCGCGGGCAGGGACATCCGGATAAGGTGCTTAACTTAGATCCATGTGCTCGCCTATCATGCACCATGTGCAAATTTGGGTGTCTCTGCTCCCGCGCAAAACCCATTGCTAGCCGGGTCGTTGCCAAAGTCTCCAGCTGGCTCAACCGCCGCTCATATATAATAGGTGTAGGCACTACAGGTGGCCATCTTTGTTCGTTGTATCTTTCATCGCTTTATTACCAAGTGATTGACATTGGTAGGCGCTCACTACTTTTGTTGACCACATATACGTTGGCTAATTGACGTGTTCGAAGAGCATCATGTCGCTTTTCCTTTGTGTTGACTGTGGTGGTTCCAAGACGTCTGCTGTCATCACAGACAGATCCGGCAGGATTCTCGGGCGCGCCCTGGGGGGCTCATCTAACTTTGCGTATATGTCTGCGGCTGCATTTACTGATGCTGTTCGTGTAGCCGTATCTAATGCACTGAGAACCTGTGTGTCTCCACCATCTATCGACCCTGTTTCCCTCCCTCCCAACACTGAGATATTTGCATCGGCATGGTTCGGTATCTCCGGCGTCGATTCCCTGGCTGCGGTCGCCAATGCCTCAGCAGCGCTCTCCGCTCTCCTCAGGATACCCCTGGGTCCACGGTTAGTCGTGGCCAATGATACACATCTTCTTGCTGCCCCGCTTCGGCTTCATCCTGATATCAAGCACGCTGTGGCTGCGATAGGCGGCACAGGATCTTGTGTCGTTTCATTTCAGCACGAGCCCTCAGGCACGCTGAGTGAGCTTGCACGGACTGGCGGGTGGGGATGGATTTTGGGAGACGAAGGTGGAGGATTTCATGTGGGCCGCGAGACCATGCGTCAAATGATGTACGATGCTGCACGCTCGTCGTTGGGGATGGAACAGTTACCCCCAAGTAGCCTCAAAGCGAAGGTGCTTGAAAGATTTGGGATCAAGGGCGTGGAGAATGCCCCAGAGGTGTTGCCAGTGGTGCACTTGCCCGAGCCGAGCACAGCAGAGGCAGCTGCTTCTGCTCCATCGTATCTCCTCGTTGCGCGCGAGAAACGGTTGAGCCAGCTTGCTCCACTCGTTTTTGAGGCTGCATTCAAGGACAAAGACCCCTTCGCGCTGAATGTGTTAAGGGTCTGTGCTGAGGGACTTGCGGACCAGATTGCAATGCTCTGCCGTGAGCCTGGAGAGGATCCGAGTTTGAAACCAAGAGCAGTGGAAGCAAAGGAGGCTATGTTATGTTTTGGAGGGAGCTTGGTTGGCATCGAGGATTATAGGGCGTTGGTACGTGAGGCATTAGCGAAGAAGGGGCATGTTTTCAAATATGTGGAGTTTGTTGACGACGCTGCGGCTATAGGAGCGGTAGGGCTAGCATCTTTAGGTAGGACTTAAGTCTGTCTGCTCGCTAGCTATTATTATGTAGCTATATAACAGAACTTGTTACTTTAAGCTTAATTCAAGTATAGTCGATGGGCTCAAAGCACCTGCCCTAAATATTTCCACGGTCCCCATATAAATCCATGTTGCAATTTTCGTTTGTTTTCTTTGTGCGGCGACACGGCCAGACCTTCCCCATGTTGCTCATAGCTGCCCATAATCCACGCGGCTGTTCGAGTGTCAGGCCGTGTCCTGAATAATTGGACGTCTTAGCACCCATTGTCGCGTCATCCGACTTCTCTGGAGAAGCGATGGGTCGGTGGTTCATACATATTTAACATATTCCTGTCCTCCAAACTTTCCAGTGTCATTCGCACCTATTGAATTAACATGGATTGGCATGGCTTGTCCATTCACCAAATGAAAAAAAATAACTTGTTTCAAAGCCAACTCACCTCAAAGCCTTATGTGACTCAGATTGCGGCGCCCACCACGTGATACTATATGCTACTGTCAACATGGTCTGTCCCGTTGTGTTGATTTCTCTCGTACATGCAGGTGTGCACGATCGCGAGTTGTATTAATATCGGGGAACATTATTGTTATATGTATGGAGTCATGCAGATTAAACGTTGACTGCACAGTTTGCGTGTCCAGCGATGTATTGTCTAACACAGGTCCTTTCGTACGTTATTGACATCTGTAGCCCTCTGACGAGCCCCCGATCACAGGTATTTAGGAATGTCATGGAGTAGACCTTTAATTACAATAAATTTAGATTCGGATGCAAGTCAGAGTTTAGTCGAAATATAGACTGGGTGTTGGGGGCATCACTTTGTATGGATTGGCCTATAATGCGTAAACCCTGCGATTGTGATAGGATCCAATTAGTCGAAAATAAGGGTCTGACATCGCAGGAATTCAAGCTAGTTAACGTTCAATCTTTCAAGCTCAAGTTGAAAGTAAAAAGAAACTAGGAAAGGAGGTTACTGCTACTCTACTACGGTCGGACCGACCCGGACCGGCATAAGTGCTTCAGCAGAACTTAGACTATGCTGCCTCCTGCTGCAGTCTCATGCGTTTTGGAAGATTCGGATTTACGTACCGTTTTCTACCATCCAAAACACATTTCCGCATCATGACACCAAACTACGAATCCTGGTCAAAGGATGAGCTGATCGCACGTCTCAGAGAGCTGGAGACAAAAAAGCACGCCAAATTAACTCACTCACCGACATCTAAAAAACCATTCCATTTTTCATCTCACCCGAAGCGCAAGATCGCTATCAAGTTCTGTTACTCGGGGTGGGAGTATAATGGGTTGGCGTATCAAAATGGTCCTACACCTCTTCCAACGGTCGAGGATGTCTTGTTTAAAGCCTTTGTAAAGGCAAGGCTCGTCGATGAAACTGGCGGCTTGGATGGCTGTGGATGGGAGAAATGTGGAAGGACAGATCGAGGGGTGAGCGCTGCTGGTCAGGTAGTTTCGTTATGGGTCCGAAGTGCTCTCCCCACCGAAACTTTTTCCAAAGTAGCGTCATCACCATCGTCCGAGGAGGACCTACCCACGGAAGACACACCCCAAAATACCTCACTCCAGCCTTCTATGAGACACGAGCTCCGTTACGTATCCATCCTAAACCGCTTGCTTCCCCCAACAATCCGCGTCCTAGCATGGTCCCCCATCTCCCCCGATTTTTCCGCCCGCTTCAACTGCAAACACAGACACTACAAATACTTCTTCACCTCTCACGGACTGGACGTATCTCTCATGCAATCAGCTGCAAATCGTCTCGTCGGCGAACACGACTTTCGCAATTTGTGCAAGCTTGACCCAGGAAAACAAATCACCAACTTTCACCGTTGTGTCATACGCGCACAGATTAGTCCAGTCTCTCCAGAGTCTGATGGTGACAACCCAGTATACGTATTCGATCTCGTAGGATCAGCTTTTCTATACCATCAAGTTCGACATATCATGGCTGTTCTTTTCCTCGTCGGAACAGGTGTCGAACAACCGTCCATTATATCAGCCCTGATGAACGTCTCTCATGCAGAATCGGATCCACTTCCCGAGCCCCAGTTGCCACTGGTAGATCGCAAACCCGAGTATCAGATGGCAGACGCTCTTCCTCTCATGCTCTGGGACTGTGCATACGCAGACTCAGATGTCACATGGCAAACAGACGATGATGGTACAGAGAGCGGTGCTGGCTCAGACCTCTACCACCAACTCCATTCTATCCATCAACGCTCCCTCATTCACACAGTCCTAGACGAACACTTCCTCACAGCTGCCACCCAATATCATTCTCCACCACCTCAATACTTCCCTTTCAGTCAGACAGGACTAACACCTCACACACTCCCTCGTTCGAACTTGGGCCGAGAACCGGTCCTTGGTGTCCCACTCGGTGCAGGGACGTACAAGCGCAGTGCGAGGTATATTCCTTTGTTGGAAAGGAAGAGACTTGATCACGTCGATGTGGCCAACGAACGATGGCGAATTGGCAGGGGGAGCAAGTATAGCAAGCAAAAGACGCCTGATGATGGAATTGAATAAGCGGGCACTTGTATATGCCGTTTTAGATGCCATCACCTTTGGGCAGGCGGAGTGATTACCGACGTGAAACTCGTCACTCTATCCCCCACACAAGTAACCCAGGCGAAAGTAGCAATCGCTCAACTCAACTTCATTCTTGCGATATCTACTAGAATGGCAAAGTAGGAGAACATATCAAATTTCATGCGGATATCCATCACAAACGCCCAATCCATATCCCATTCACTCGCACAGTACCGACAGATCGTCCGTAAAGCCAGCCAGGTTACACTGCTGATCTTGAAAACTCAAACAATAATGATGGTCACTCTCGACTTCAAAAAGACAGCTACTCTGCAGGTACAGCATGTTCGAGCTGCTAAATATGGCATCACTTGTTATTCGCGAACATCCGCGACCGCTTTAGGGCTGACTATGAAGTAAAAATTAGCAAGCACTAGGTTTGCCTCACGACAAAATACTTGGGCTGAAGTTCTCTTGTCTCCCTGGCCCCCACGCAGACTCATCATAATAATGAAGATAATCGCTTCTTCTGGGAGTCCCCTGGCTGAAATTAGGGTTGGCATTTGTGAGCAGTATTCTTCAGAAATCTATTATTGCTCATCGGGTATACCGAGTGAGTCAGGGGCCTAGACCTTTGGATAGGCGCTCATTCTGGTGTCCGCCAATTTGGTGCGCCTTCGAGCGATTGTCTTTCTGCACTACTTCCGACGCCGCCGGCGTGACTTACAAATGGTCAATGACCCCCTGGCGGCGTGCGCATGGCATTCAAGCATGAAGAGCAGGCCTATTGTTGCACGCTGTGATGCTCACGCCAAGCTGGCAGGTTTGATGACGCTTTGCTTGAGGCGCGGGTTGGCCCTATGAGCGAAAACCTGTTGTTACTGTGGCAAAGAACTTCTTCTGTGACAAGAACGAGATGCTGTTGGCCACCATCGTGGTGCTGTATTTATCCGACAGACAGATCTTTCTGGGTTCCTTCATGTCTTTAGACTAAAAACACGCTCAGTGCTCGTGGTCGCCATCTGCCTGCCAAAACTCTGTCCAGCCATCCATGTTCTTACGCCTGGCTGGCGTCGTAATCTCCGAGAAAGATGAATGATGTCGGGAACGGAGCAGAACCTTTAATCCGTTGTATACGGCTAGCCATGAGTTTGAGGTAACGTGAGATGAGTCTGTTTTCCCGTCGTATACAGAGAGTATGCCCTCAGGTAAATTGCCACACCAGGCTGACCAGCATTAAAATGATTCAGATATCTGGTTGTCTCTTCATGCAGCATGCACGAGTTGATTTCATGACGCCATTTCTCCCTGCCCCCTAATTCCACACCGAACACACCTTCAAGTTTGACCAGTGCTTCCACCCCATCACGAGTCACGACCTTACTAATGCCTTTAAAAGTTTAGCTGGCCTTAACATTCTCGTATCTGTTTGAACCATGGTCATTATACTATGCAACGGACGTAAAATACATGTTACGATACAGTACATCCTAGCACGTATTGTCTACTATACGGCGGCGCCCCGATGGACAATAAACAACGATATCATCTTTCTCGACTCCACAACAGCCTTAATGATACTCATTTCTGTTGTTGTATTCTGGAACTGATGACAAGTGCAATGCAGAGCCGATTCAGCAGCGCCATATTGTACCGCTAGCCTCCAAGGCGTAGGTGAAAGACAAATATTCAGGGTTGCTGTCGAGGAAACTCAAGCGCTTAGCGCGCAGGATCAGGGACATCGACCTTGAGTTGGCTACTAGCTGGCGTCATGGTACCAGAGGAACGTGATGGTAAGGGAACAAGATATGTGCGAAGATGCAAAGACGTACTTTAGCTACACATGAAAGCTGCGTGTAAACGCGATGGACTCCGTGAGTTGTGAAACGAGTGTGAGGAATGCACTCATCATTAATCTTGTGTCATTCGCGTGCGAGAGTGAAATGTTGGATCAAGAAGTTAAGCGCTTCCGACACGCCCATGCAATGTCCGATGAATTCGCTAGCGCCTAGCGGCACTGTCTTCCACGAGTGTTCTGAGTGGTCTAACGTCTTAACACCTTACATTATCGCGTCATCGGCGATAGGTCGGGCATACATCTTTTGACGTATTCCTGTCCTTCTAAGAATCAGATGGTAGTCAATGAATACAATTCCCAAGTGGAATTTGCGCCCACTGAATTTAAATAGATTCAACGAACATGGCCAATTTTTTCACAAACCGAGGCGAGATCTATTGATGAGAACTTTGTTGAGCCTAGTCCAACCCACCCGTTCTCGGAATATCGTAGAGAATTGACTCACCGCCTAGTAGTGAGTATTAGTATGCAGATCCAACAAACCCGAGTTCCCGAGCACGCATCAAGTCACTGCTCGATCAAAAACATGGCTATAATTAAGTATCATCCACATTGAGCGCAGCTCAAAGACCGCAGCATAGAAATGATAAGGTACCAAAACGTTCAACACATCGTAAAGGAGGTATGGTCATTATCAAAAAGGAGTATGTCAGTCTGTGAGGGTGTCGAAAGTTGCCTGAGAGCAAGCCGCGTAGTCCCGACGGTGCTTAGCAGCAAGGTCATTCCGAGCCGCCATCCTCTTACTGCAAACGGAACACCTGAATTTGACACCGATGTGGGTGATGATATGGCGACTAAAGCCGTCAACCTTTAGCTTCTTCCCGCAACAGCCAGCGTTGGGCGCCATCCATGAACAGGTGAACAATCCATCTGAGACATCAATGCGATGATGTTTGTGAAAGTGGGCGAGAATACTCTTGGATACAACCTGCAGTTCATGACCGCAAGGTGTTCCTTTGTTGTCCCATCTGCAAGGATGGGTACTATGGAGCTCATTGGAGGGATTGATCTGGGATGAACCGGAGTATCTAGTGCTGTCATAGCGCAGAGCACGGTGAGGTTGTGGATGATTGAAGATGGGAGCGGGAGGTCGAGAGATGCTCAATCCAATTGCCTGGTTGCCCGCTGGCGAGTAAGAGGCCGCGTGCATAATATCTGGATAAAAACACAGCCGAGTCAGAAGGGTGTCCCCGACAATCATGAATCCTCTCACTAAGGTATGGATGCTGAGGCTGTGGCGCATGTAGTACAGCTGTAGGCCATGCGGTAGCATCAGCTATGACTACATTCCGACTAGAAGAACCAAAATATCTCTAGTGAATGTCAACTTGTGAGGAATAAACGCACTTCTCAGAATAATCAGTAGCCAAGTCATCATCGAAAGAGGCCGTATTTGTACTACTGCTGAGTCTCGTCAACCGAGTCGAGGGATATTTAGAATAGACGTACCTTAGAAGCATAGGCACATCATCATCAAGTTGATAGGTAATGAACGATACCATCTCTAGCAAATCCAAGGATAAAAAAATAGAAAAGGGCGGGAAAGGTCCATGTATGCAGCTCGGGAAACATTGTTTTTATAGATGTGACGGGTCTCTGGGCTTGTCATTAATGAAGCACGACTGCACGGCCAAGAAGCGTGCGCATAAGTAGACCTTGCCAAGACAGATATTGCAGCGGGTAGACGGTGTTGGCAGAACAGGAGATTGCCCTCGTGAATTCTGGCATATTAGTTTTTTGGCCATTGGAAGTTAGGATAGCACCTGAAGCTTGAATTCGGCCGAGGCTGATGGCAATGGCATATGACTTGCTTTGCCAATTTAATAGCTTCATCATTGAAAGCATGTTGCAATGAAGCTCAGATTCCGAGAAATCTTTGGCACGTAGTATTGGATCCATGCAGTGACTAGTAGATCCCAAATTCTTGCGGGAACATAATAGAGCATAACAAACAAGGCTAGGACGTCGTTTTGGTCGAAGATACTTTTTGCATTGAGATCCTACAGAAGTAATATCAACGTTTCAACGAGGGTCCCCTAGATGCCGGCCAGCTTGCGCAACCGCGTGATAATCGGAACAATCAGTGAAAATTACGACTTTTCAGCCTTTCTCCACCACAAAACCTCCGAGATTTCGGGAATATTTGATCCACTATGTAAATTTACGACGTATAAATCCACATTGTAGCACTATTTAAATTTTCAAGAAAACGTGAGGCTGTCGAGGAGTAATTCACGCGAGGTTCAATTGAGGCTTGCAAGCTGATTGTAACCTTGAGGCTCGATATTAATTGAGGCTTGCAAGCTAATTGTAAGTTTTCTAGGGGACAGATTGGAGACGAAACCCCTCAAATAGCCGCAAGAGAGATAGCAACACCCATTTCATTCAATCTGGAACTTAAAGCAGCCAGATAGATACTAGTGTCAGTGTAAAGACTTGGAGTCACGGTCTGGAGTTGTGCGAGATCAAGTCAACCAGAACATGATTGGCATTTGAACGGGACAAATTTCCCAACTGTGGTTAAATTCAAGCAAGGTGGGGAAACGTTCAGACGGCACCGTGAACAGTCTTTAACCGAACGTCCAGATGTTGTGCGTCTTCAAGTTCTCTCCTTGTGATCAATTTGGTCTGGCGATAGTCACATACATATATAGAGCGTCATATAAGTATATTATGTAATCATATTCAGCCGTTTCACTCCTAGATAGTGACAGATTGAAAAGTCACTCAGCGCGCGCCCTCATCAAGTATCGTATGGCTCAATTGAAATGTGCACGGCATCACACTGCCCGAAGCCGTGTACTCTGCTAGCTGTGCCGGGATTTCCTCCCCCACGATATCAATCATTGAGCTCCATCGAGCTACCTTTCTTTGAGGTCTTGGGTGCCTTCAATGGTGCTTGATATGAAATTTGCTCAGCGGTATTGGTAGTTTTAGAGTCTACTAGTTGGACTCAGACGAGTATTATTTGAGTATCAAACCACAGCGGGCCCTCATATATATCTATGTAAATAAAAAAATCACAACTACTGGGATCGAACACGGATTCAAGAGGTAGAACAGCTCGAAAGGCATTCCGACAGCGTATTTTCCCTTTCTGTAAGTATATAGGCATGGTACTACCTTACTAGACCGTGAACTCTGAATCTGGTACCCGAGACCAGAGCACAAAGCAAGACCAGTCTTGTGCACATCAAACGCTTGGTACTCACCGACACTGTTTCTGTCATGTGAAAAATAGGGGCGGAGAATGAAGTTACGCAAACTTACCTCCTGGATTGACGGACAGTTCCCTGCAGTTATTGCTACTGCTAGATACTCGGACTGGTAGATAAGGCTCCTGCTGACGTACCTTCTCTCAAATCTTAAATACTATATGTGCTTGAGAACACCATTATGCGACAACTAGCCCCCAATTACAACGAGTTGCTTGAGTCTTCGAATCCTACCTATACCAAGACGGTAGTCCCAGCGGAGGATGAACCATTAACAGCGCTGGTCGAGAATAACAGTTTGTGGGCAGCTTGAAGGCAAAGTTATGATATGTGATGACTACTCACAGTCGACAAGGTGCTTCAAAGCTCTGTCACTCTTCTTCTGCTATCTTTCCGCTTTAATGCATGAATGAGCTGTTTCGACACCACATTGAGAAAGTTGTTCTTACGCATGAATTTAGAAGCTTGTAAAGGTGATTTTAATGGATGTGGAAGCGAGGGGTCGTATTCAGCCCTTTCTCCGCGTATGTTGAATACGATTTTGAGTTTAACAATGTCCCCAGTGATGAATACTTCGTGATCTCGAATCCTTTCGAGCTGCGACTGCTGTTATATGCAACCGCGTCGGTGCGGGTCTATGTGGAGTACCGTGACGATGTCCGAAGGCGACTATGTATCTCCAGAAAAAGAATAAGCACCGACGGCAAAGTTAGGGAGAGTTGTAAGTGTTTGATAGTGCGGGCACTTCGTACATATCAAATCTGAGTTGGTCTTTTGTATGGTCATTGTTTTCCACATGCTTCAAGCATGTCCGACCTATTCCTGCTCGATATGACTCTACATTGCTTCTCGTTTCATATCTCTTGCAGACACTGTGCCATCTTGCGTCTCCTTTGAGTCAGGAGGGGAGGCGTAGGCGTTTACACGGTGATCCATCAAAGATTTCGTCAGTCTCCCCAGCATGCTTTACGTTGACTGCGGTGGTTTTCCGACGTTATATGGCTTTAGAGTTTGTACTTTGCCTCCGAAAAAAAGTTCGAACATCCTCACGGCATTCGCAGGGTTCAAGACCCCAGGACACCTCCAGTGAAAAATGGAGGCTCGTACATGTTGTAATGTGTTATTTTTCATATTCGGAGAGACATCAACACACCTTCCATTCTCTTGCTGTTACCCTCCGTTGCCCCACATCCGACAAGGACCCTCCCCGCACTCACGCTAACTCGGTGCTGCCGCCACGACCGACCAGTCTTCCGATTCCCACTTTGACCTCCTACACCTTCCTGTCGCCCTTTGGCGGTCGCTTGCTCCCTCAACCCACGTTCCAAGGGCAACATCCTGCAACCTCTTACTGCCGTAGCACGCCAACGCAGACCCTTCCATGAACCTGGTGTTGCACACTTATCGTTCTCGGCGCCTCGTGCGGCCGCCAGTGATATATGTAATATCTTGTTCTTTTCCTGGTTGGCATCCTGGTTCCGCGCTCTTCATTTCGTTTCCTCCACACAATCCGTGATTATATTTGATTGCATATTGTACAGTATATATGGTTAGACTTTATTTGTATGTAATGACGTTGCAAACTCGAGGATTGGCTATCATCAGTGTACTTGCTCGGTTCGTAAACACCATCCAAACGACACGGCATTCTTCACCAAGGGATGATAGGCGAAGGAAATGTTGTCTCTCGCATTCATCGCGATGATTTTTCACGTCATTGCATTCCCGCTTTCGTGCTATCGTTACCCTGCTTTCCATACTGCCGTCATGGAATTCCTACATCTTGTAGTACTATACTGTTTTGCAATTGACGCGCTACGAGCAAAATTGGGAAAGTTGGCGCTAATTTGCGTAAATTATTAAATATGTGGGCGTTTAAAAACACATGAGGACACGCATAGACTGCCCTCTTTACATTCTCATGTGGTTCTGATGCCATAATACATGTTTTGTAGCGGGAGGTGGAAGAGGATTGCCCTGGGGTAACTTGAATGGTGATCGAGTTGATGGCAGCGCCGCACTATAGCTGCAGGATGTTGCTGGGGGTGGGACTTGAATTATTGTGGAGCCGAGAAAGGTTTTGCTTCATCATAGTTTTCGAGGTCCTTTGTGAAGTTCGGTGCATGTTCGGTGTTTATTGGTGATGGGACGACTGCGAACAGTGGAGATGCAATGTAAATTCACGTGATATAAAATGCGCTGATAACGTGATAACGTGACATTCTAAGAATAACTTGACCTTCCGGAACGTTTTGACTGCACCTATGGGCATGTCGAGCTGCGGATGAGTAGGAGCCTGACTGCAACCTATCAATAGCCAGTGGCTGGTTTGGCCTTGGTGACGGTATGATTTACCAAACCCTGTTCGGACATGAAGAACAGGTGAAGACTGATGCTCGTGCCAACGCAAGTGAAGCTGTTTGAGCCACGGGGTAACCAAATTTATGTCGCATACACCCTTTATCAATGTGGCATCAAATGCTACTGGCTGCCACATAGTGTCATATTTATCCAAGAAATAAATTATTTTGGAAATGCTTGAAGTTCGTGTTTTTAATGAATTCAGTGACACGTTGACCGCTCAAGCGCTCATGGTTGCACTAGACTCATGACCAGCCTGGAGTATACTAATCAGACTGGTTACGAGTCTAGATCGTGTCACCTGTCTGCCAAATTTCCTGTGCAACAAATTGTATATTTGATGTTGTCTTCGCGGTCTCTGCCAATGAGGGAGGCAAATGAGAGGGGAAATGGAACAAGGCCAGAGCTCCACTGCGGTATACTGTTGGTTGCGTAAATTTTAGGTATTGTGCATGTAGTGTACTAATTTGAATTAAACACATGCAGAACATACTTAATTAATGCTGCATAGCATGACCCTCATGCCGACATTTCTTGAGCCAAGGCTGGGTAGCAAAAGCTATGCGGCATACATCCGATGTGGCAAGAGAATTCTTCTGTGATGAGCCTTGTTCCTTGTTCAGTGCTCAAGGTTACTGCCTGCTTGCCAAATTTCTGTCCGGACTTCAGACTCAGTGTGCGTCCAATATTATAGTTGGTTGGCATCGTGGTATCCAAAGAAGATCAGCGGAAATGGAACGATTCTGGACGTTGAGGTGTTAGTGTGGAATGAGTCGGTCCACAAGTGTGATCAGCGTGATCGTATCAGACAAGGGGCACGCAACTTGCAAACGTGGCATTTCCAAAAGTGGACCAAGTTTCGCTGAGAGAATGTACAACTCGTACCAGTCGGCAGTAGCTTGTTTGACTTACTAACGGCTCTAGGATTCCTAAGCTACAACCATTCGTGAAGTCATGAGTCCTCGGAAAAATGCAAGTTCAAGGCGGGCAACGCGGCGGTTATTAGCTTTTGGCTTGGTGGCATTCGTTGTATTCTGAGTTCTCTGTCTCAGCTCAACTTCAAACCGTGAGCGTCGTGATAGTTGCACGGTCATGAATACGAATACTAACGTGTTCTACAGGATAGTATAGGGAACGTCCAGTTGGAATTGGAGCCTGGTGTGCAACAAAATGCCCAAGCTCCGAATGATGTATGCAGGCAGACTCGGGATATCCGCGTGTTTGGACAGTGCTCATTCTTGTATAGGCTACCGTATATTCGGAACCAGAGTTTGACCAGGGTGCAGAGGGTTAGTAGGGTCTTCTTCATCGTTCCAGGAATCTTACACGTATCAAACAGCTACAAGAGCGTACAAGTCTGCTCTATTCACGCTTTCCAATCTCACTGCACATCCGCCGTCGCATACCCACAATGTATTCTCCTAACCAACTACTACAACACCTTCTCTTCTCTCTGCGCTCCTTCCAAATCCACAAGGCCAAGGTCCTCTAGGAAGTGCAAGCTTGACCCAGGAAAACAAATCACAAACTTTCACCGTTGTGTCATACGTGCACAGATCAGTCCAGTCTCTCCAGAGTCTGGTGGTGATAACCGAATATACGTATTCGATCTCGTAGGATCAGCCTTCCTATACCATCAAGTTCGACATATCATGGCTGTTCTTTTCCTGGTTGGAACAGGTGTCGAACAACCGTCCACTATATCAGCTCTCATGAATGTCTCTCACGCAGAATCCAATTCATTACCCTAGTCTCAGTTGCCACTGGTAGATCGAAACCCCGAGTATCAGATGGCAGACGCCGTTCCTCTTATGCTGTGGAACTGTGCATACGCTCACATGGCAAACAGACGACGATGGTACAGAGAGCGTTGCTGGCTCAGACCTCTACCACCAACTCCATTCTGTCCATAAACGCTCCCTCATCCACACAGTCCTAGACAAACACTTCCTCACAGCTACCACCCAATATCATTCACCACCTCAATACTTCCCTTTCAGTCAGACAGGACTGGGGCGCTTGTATATGCCGTTTTAGACGCCATCAACAAAGTGGTTACAGACGTGAATCTCGTCGCTCTATCCCCCACACAAGTAATCCGGGCGAAAGTACGGATCACTCAACTTCATTCCTGCGATATCTACTACAATGGTGAAGTAGAAGGTTATATCAAACTTCATGTGGATATCCATCACAGATGTCCAATCAATATTGTAAGGATCACTACCGCTCTGGCTACGGAATTCGGTTTGGAACCGATTTGCAGTACTACATCACCGGCTATAGCAGTTACCGTCGTAGCCACTCACTAGATATAAAAGCATGTCCTTTCTTTACGTATCCCCAGTGAACAACTCCCCTTCACTCACACTCTCTCGATCAGTTCCCCTTCGAACTCAAGTAGCCGCCTTACAATATCATCGTCCATTCGCTTACACAGTATCGACAGATCGCCCGTAAAGCGAGCCAGCTTAAGTGGTGTCTTACATTACTGACCTTGAAAGCCGAAATAAGGATTATGGTTACTTCCAACTTCAAAAAGGATGTCCAGTTGCTCTGCAGGTACAGCCTGGGTAGAGCACAGAGCACAAGAAACGAGACATGTGACATACAACATTTGGAACGTCACAGGTCAGATTTACGGCAACTCTTTGATAGACTTGCACTGTCTGTCCGCATACACCTCGCCCCCGTTTGACTTCCACTTGATATTTAATCTCTGAGGAAAATGGTGACCTGCCAGGAGATAAGATAGGGTGGAATTGATGGTAAATATGGCATAGACATAATAGGTGAGTTGCACACAACTAAAATGAACTCGCTGTGTACATAGTTAATGAATGAAGCGAAGCAGAATGCGTCCGTAGTTAAAGGACTTCATAAACGATCTAGAAACAGGAAGTTTGAATGATAGGATCCCACATCTCAGCGTTGTGAGCACCCCAGTATCACGATCTGAGATAATCATGAAATCAGTTTGAGTAATTTGGGTGCTGCTGCTGATGCCTGGCGGCAAGGTCATTCCAGGCCATCGTCTTATACTACTGACGCAACATTTGAACCCGGCGTCAATGTGATTCCCATTGTCCGGTTGGTCACCCGCAGGGAAGCATATATACGTAGATCCTAGATGAAAGCACGACCGGGTAAAAAGCGTCTTTTAACCATTACGAATATTCCCAACAGACAACTGGTAAATGAGAGGATGACTAGGCTGTGGCATATGTGTAGGTGACTGTAGAACATGCAGGACCACTAGCAATAGTTTCGTTTCGACTAGAAGAGCCACGTTATCACCAGTGGATGGCAAGATATGAAGAAGGGACGTACTTCTTGAAAGGCGGGCGGGTGAGTCGAGTCTTGTCGATCAATACAAGGGACCTTCGCAATGTAATCACATTTCATCTCTGAAAGGCATTACCGCTTCCAAGGTTGTGCTCCATAATACTACTTCCAGTGAAAATCGTGCCTGTTTAATTTGAACGGATTTAAGTACTATAAACATGCTATCATGCACCCGAAAACCTTGCGTCTGCGCACACAACGCACCCTGGGCCCGTTCGCCTTAGGTTTGCTTCCGCTGCTCAACCGAAAATGAACTGCTGCAAAATGAGCAGCGAGAAATTAACCAGCTGAGCCCAAGCTCCAAGGAAGAGAAGGTTAATAGTTGTGCGAAGTGTGTGGTAGAGTTCGATAGATGCTACAGGCTATGTTTCATAGTGGATGGGTCACGGCGAAAGAGACATATTGAAGGAACGAATCAATGCAGAATGCATGAGTGAAAGTAATTGGTGAAGTTAACGGACGACTCGGAAAGGCTGTAGTTGAAACGATGAATGATAAGAAGATGAACAATATATAAAAGGCTTGAGACCTACGCCCGATGCATTACATAAATCTGAAATGGTAAAAGTAAATTACCAAGACTAATTTGCTACGATCCAACTGGCACCGAAATAATTAATGGTTCAAGCATGGTCGGGGCGTAGAGGCCACGAGACATATGCGTTGTGAACTTGTGTATACATAGCAGGATGGCAGAATTCGAACTAACAATAAAATAAGAAATGATATCGATACAGCATTGCGGGTTATGCGCTAGCAAACCGAATCTACTGTATGGCTACTATCCGATGTGCTACAGCGAAATTTGTCCGTCGAGGGCTATTCGAACTGTACGGACAATCTGGAGACCACAATATCGTAAGAACAAGACGACGACAAGTGATGGATCTAGCGCATACTTCAGCGTCGCAAATCAACTATGGCGGCCTAGTGCACACAATTCTACACCAATAGAGAAGGATTGTCAATATCCGTATGCGAAATCAAAAATTGACGGTCCGACCGAGCAGGCAACCGGTGCGTGCGAGAGGAGAAGCCCATGGGAAAGGCGGAGCTAGAGAGGTTGGCGAGGCCCGACGACGTCGAAACCTTGCTAAACCACAACCGAAAGTTCATCAAATAAATGCGCCAGCTGAGAGGGGCTCAACTAGAAAGAATGTTTAAATTTCGGATAATGGCTTCCTGAATGCTAGACACTCACATATTACATAGCATGCAATAAACATTCGAAACATCGCAAAAGAGTAGCCGTTGTCAGAAAGACTCTTCGGTATTGCGACCTAGAATAGTGATAAAGTCTGCTTGAGAGCAATTCGGGTGATGATGGCGATGTTTGGTGGCAAGGTCATTCCGAGCTGGCATCGTCGTACCGCAGAAAGAACATCTAATTCTGATACCAGTGTGCTTGATCACGTGACGTCCAAAACTCTGGAACCTTAGCTTCTCCTTACATCGACCATGAGCTGTAATCCAAAGGCAACGGTAGGTTTCTTCGTTTCCAATCCCAATATCATGATCCTGACGCAGGTGGGCGAGAATATCCTTGGGTGTAGCCTGAAGTTCATCACCACAAAGAGCTCCTTCGTTGTCCCAGCGGCAAAGAAAGGTATGGTGCTCATGAGGACGGACATTATGGTACGGACTGAAACGAATAGTACTGTGGTTACGCGCAGGAGGGTGAGGTGGTGGAATACCAGGGAAATTTTTGAGCAAGTCGCCCTGCATCGTGAGAATGGGAGAGGGGGCGGAGGGTCGAAAGATGCTCATTCCCATCGTGTGATTCGTCGTGGAGTAAGATCCCATGTACGTAGATCCTAGAGACAGCATGAAATAAGAACTTTGTATTTTTTTCGACGATCGTGGTTATCTCACCAGACCGCCAGTACATTAAATGACAGCTGGGTTGTGGTGCATGTAGTATGCGAGTAGGTATGGTACCATCAGCTACAGTTATATTTCGACTAGAATAATCAAGTAATCACAGGTGAATACTAAAATCGTGATGGACGCACTTCTCGAAGGCAACAGTGACTGAATGATCCGAGTCATCAGTGGTTACAAAAGCACCGTGTGAACCTGCAGGTAGGACAGGCGCGTAATAAGCAAGTGGCTCAAGCAAGCCACCAAGCTCAAGAGAAGAGTCGGGGAGATCCATAGATACAGTGTAGCAGACAACTGTTGCTCTGCTTTTAAAAGAGGGATTCCACCTCGTCAGCAGGTACCCACATGTTTAACATTATGAAAACTGAGAATTCCAAGACTGCGTACACAGCAGCGGAATGGGGGGTACATGGCAGTAGAAGGCTATAGAATGCTGACTTGGGGAGAAATCTGTAGAGATTGATTGATGAATATGAATGTGCCATACTACAGATAATGGCCAACCAAACGATTTTCCCCCGAAAGTTCTCTTTCTGCGACGGAGATTATTTCATCATCACCATCGGAAGTCGAAACAGTGGCACTGCTCAAGCCCCGAAGACGTACTAAGGCTTGCCAACCCATATCGCTGACTCGGCGCGGCAGACTCCAAAGTGCCCGAAGATGTACCTAAGACCTTATTCGCCACGCCTGACGATACGATGATTAGCCATGTGATGCAGATAGGGCAAGTCAAACCATTAAATAATGGAAGCGGGCCAACAGAGGGAGCAGGGGCAACGTTGTAGTTGCCAGAAAGAATACGTGATAGCGATGAATGCCGATAAAGCTTGAAGTCTAGGTTTCGAGCTAGTACTGAATGCAAGTCACATGTTCCGGAGCCGCTGTCGGTACAGGAAAGCGGGAAAGTAGGCGTGTCATTTCTGCCCCGTGGGCTTCCGCGCGTATTTGCCTCGCAAAAACCACACATAGTCAATGCATCAATGGTGCACCGGTGCTCTGTGCCAAAGACTGTACTTTATTATAGCAGCCTTTGAAGTGTAATAGCTAAATGCGTAACATTACATAATGATTCGAAAGGTCTAGGCTCTAGTATCGCTCGCATCACTCTCCCTAACCCTAATGATGTTTCTTGCGCATTTCACACCATTAATCAAGCTTGAAGCTGCGCCCAATTGAGCCTCGCGACAAGCTTATCAAAGAACAGACAGAAGTTGGAAATTTTTTGAAAACAACACTCTAATGTTATTTGCAACATAGAGCGGGGGATACGGCCCAAAAAAAGGAACTTGGCAGATGGAATGTAAGTACTCAATTATTGCATGACGCTTGCCCTTGCGAAATATATCCCTGGCAGTCCTATACCATATGTCATGGTGGCACTCTGCCAATGATGCGAATGATCAGAAATTGCAGGACAGGTCTAGTACATGTAGTCACTTGGTTTGAACACAGATCGAAGCCAAAACTACATGAACATAAAATTATGCCGGACCGTTTCTTTGCCCAAAGCATCTGCAACGATCTATTCCTCCACCAAAACAGTATCGGTTTCCTCGGCATCGGGGCTTTGATCCATTGACGTCACAAAGAAAGGTCACCCAAAAGGCGGCAGAACGCTCCGAACTTTCAACGTTCAACGTTCAACGATGACTATCTTCACACGGCATAAGAACCTCTTTTTCTCTCCGCACGCTTGTATGGCACGTCAGTGACGTCACCGACACTTCGTGTCCATAACAACATCAAGATTGTGCATGTTTCATGTCCCTGCAACTGTGATCAGCTGACTGTTGTGCATTGCCTAGAGTGTGGATTGCCAGTCATAAATATGAGAGTACTTAATCAATGTCACTGGCCCTATATGCCTATCTAGTGATATATTGGTGACCAGTTACATCGTCTATCGAATTCATGCACTGACTCTGGAAGTTCTGATTCCTATGTGGGCAATTCTAAGCGGTATGTTAGAACTGCTCACATGCGTTAAAATGGAAGGTGACGAGAACGATGGATTTCAGGCAATTGCTAGCTCTCAATTTCGGCCGTCACACTGTGAGTGGCGATAGCATCAGTTGTATTGGCAAATACGGTTATGAGGGTAGCGCCACTATCCTAATGCCTACAGCAAGGAAGACACATAGCTGCAAGCGGCATCAATTCTGCGAAGTGCGACATTCGAAGGCGATTGCAGCTGTAAAATAACAAGCACCGGGTAAAGAACTACGGTATAGTATTTTGCCTTGAGCAGACATTAGATAAGCATTTCTTCCAGGAGTTTGGCTGTAATTAAAGTCGCTTGTGAGCGTTATTCTTCAGAAATATATTACCGCTCACCAGATGTTGAGTGGGCCCACAGGCCCAGGCCTTTCGACTGGCGCTCATTCCAGCACCTGCCAATTTGGTGCGTCTTCGAACGATTGTCAAACACATGTTTTCTCACAAAGTTCAATTCAGATGTAAAAGTTACAGAATTTTCGAGAATGATTCAGACATTGACTGAAGTGTGTCCCCTTTTGTACTCGCCGCTGACGCTTATCTGCCTGCGTGCCGCGGTCCCGAAGGTATGATTTTCTTTCAGATGGGCCTCGAGTATGTCTGACCTATTTACTTTTCATATTGCACAGCTTGTTTCTCACTTCAAAGTAATTCTCCTGCAGACTTTTGCATTGCACAGGACGTCACAAAATTCCTGTATTGGTATCAAATCTTGGTCTCCACCCCTATTTTAAGTACATGTTAACGGCATTTACTCGGCGAGATATCGTCTCATATGCGGTGATTATTCTGTGTAAGCTCGAAGTGACAAGCTTCTGCACCACTTTGAACGTTGCCGGTACGCCTACAAATAGCCAATGATCACTGGTGACGTGCGAGTGTCATTTGGCACGCACTTGACGCCATCCAGACATGAAGAATAACCGATTGTTGCACTGTGATGCTCATGCCAACCTTGCAGGTTTAATGGTACTACCTTGCTGTCGTTTGGGTAACGGGCTAGCTCTATGAGAGAAAACCTGTTATTACTGTGGCAAAGAACTCCTTCTGTGACAAGGACGAGATATTGTTGGCCGCCATCGCGGTGTTGTATTTGTCCAGCAGATGAGATATTTCGTGGGTGCTGCGTGTCTTTAATCCAGAGACATGCTCCGTGCTCATGGTGGCCGTCTGTTTGCCAAATCCCTGTCCAGCCTTATGTGTTCTCATACCTGGCTGGCTGGCGTCACAGTCTCCAATGAAGATGGGCAATGTCGAAGCCGAAATGGAACGAGGCTGGGCTTCGGTTGTATGCAGCTGGTCTGTATTTATAAGTGACACGGAATGAGTTTGCTTCTTCGTCGTATACAGCTTGAGCTAGTCCGACATCGGCATTGTGCTGAACCCGAATGTATCGATCTAACATTGGCTTATCTTATTAGATAATGTGCAATAGTTTGCAAACGTGGCATTTCCGAAATGGTATTCCGCTGGGAAGAAATGCGTAACTTGTACCAGAAGAGTCAAAGACAGTACTAGTAGCTTGTTCGACCAGGTGACCATTACTAACGGTTCATAATTCCTAAGCCACAACCATTCATGAAGTCATGAGTTCTCGAAAAAATGCAAGTTCAAGGCGGGCAACGTGGTTAGCCTTTGGCTTGGTCGCACTCGCTGCGTTCTCTGCCTCAGCCCAACCTCAAACCGTGAGCGTCACGATAGTTGCACGGTCATGAATACGAATACTAACGTGTTCTATAGGATAGTATAGGGAACACCCAGTTGGAATCGGAGCCTGGTGTGCAACAAAATTCCCAAGTTCCAAATGATGTATGCAGGCAAACTCAGGATATTCGCGTGTTTGGACAGTGCTCATTCTTGTATAGGCTACCGTATATTCGGAATCAGAGTTCGACCGGGGTGCAGAGGGTGAGTATGGTCTCCTTCAGCGTTCCAGGAATCTAACATGTATCACACAGCTACAAGAGCGTACAAGTCTGCTCTATTTACACTTTCCAACCTCACCGCACATCCACCGTCGCACACCCACAACGTATTCTCCCAACCAACTACTACAACACCTTCTCTTCTCTCTGCGCTCCTTCCAAATCCACAAGGTCAAGGCCCTCTAGGAAGTGCAATCCGTATAGTACTAAAACTTCGTCAACAATTCTTTCTTTTCCGTCTGTTCAGTGGACCTAGTGGGAGTACTGCAAGAAAAAGGGATGAGGAGATGCACGGAAAGGCAATAAAGGTGGTAGATCTCCTGCAACATTCTGCTGAACTTGGGAATCAGGATGCGCTTTTTACGCTTGGGTACATATCTCTGGTGAGCATTGCTACAACGTGTTTCAAACTTAACGTGCCAACTTATGTATTTAGTTCCCTCCGAGCTCCCATTTTCCATCCGACCCTAAACTTGCATATGATTCACTCTCACACCACGCCGCACTGACAGGCAACGCTTCCTCGCAAGCTCTTCTCGCCTTCTTCCACGCAACAGGTTACGCAGATGTCGTCCCCATTAACCAAGCCCAAGCATTATTGTATTACACATTTGCTGCTCAGGGCGGCCACAAAGGCGCGCAGATGGCTCTGGGATATCGGTATTGGAGCGGTATCAGCACAGTTGAAGACTGCGGACGCGCAGTCGAATGGTACGAGGCTGCTGCAGAGGAAGGTGAATAAACGATAGTTTTTGAGTTCCTGAAGTTCTTACAAAGCATCCTAGCGATGTCGATGTTCCTATCTGGTCCCCCTGGTGGCCAGACCTTGCCGCAGACCGCAACGCGGCTATCTGATCTCGATGGGGGCGTGTTCGGGCCGGGCGCCAGTGTTGCATCCACTGGCTTCAACATTATTAGGCCCGCTGTTAAGGCTGGCCTAGCACAAACTGCTGGCGAGACGTGGGACGACGTTCTCGAGTACTACATCGTGCGTTTTTTTCCATCTACAATGTCATTCTTTCTACTTATGTAGGTTTAGTTCAATGCCGACAGAGGAGAAACAGACTTTGCGTTCAAGTTGGGGAGGATCTACTACCAGGGTAGCATCTACTCTTCTGCGGGTGGTATCGGTTCTGGCTCGGAGGGAGTTGGACGCGTTCCCCAGGATTTCCATCAAGCTCAGCTTTACTTCCTCCAGATCGCACGGCAGGTCTGGCCTCGTGACCCTCCGAATCCGTTACAGCATGATACACCTGGTTACAAGGCTGAAAACATCAAGCAGGCTGGATACGCACCAAAGAGTGCGGCATATCTCGGGCGGATGTATCTTCGGGGCGAGGGCGTGAAGCAAGACTACGCAATGGCCATGATGTGGTTTGAACGAGGGGCTGAGTATAACGACAGGGAATGCCACAATCTATTAGGTGTCATGTTGAGAGACGGGCTAGTGCCTGGACGCCAGGATATGAAAAAAGCCATTGGGCACTTCACTAAGGCCGTAGGTCTGGAACTCGCAGAGGCTCACGTCAATCTTGGAAAGCACAACTATTGTGAGCATATAATTCCATCAATGAACGCTTGTATTTGCTCAACAACAAACAGACCGCGGCGAATTCAACCTCGCTACCACGTACTTTGAAGCTGCAGCTCGCCTTGGCTCAACGTTCGAGGCCCACTTTTACCTTGCGAAGATTCACACTCTCAACATGCGTGTTGCAAACGAAGCTTCCGCACCAGGTTTCTGCGCTTCTGCAGTTTCGTTCTTCAAACTTGTTGCCGAACGGGGAGTTTGGGATGATGATCTCCTGGCAGACGCCGAAGCCGCCTGGTATAGTGGCACTGAGCGTGGCAAGGAAATTGCAATTCTTAAATGGTGGGTTGCGGCGGAGAGAGGATCTGAGGTGGCGCAAAACAATTTAGCTTACGTTCTGGACCAAGGTAAGCCCAAATGAAAGCCGAAGCCTCGCAATCTGATCTATTTACAGACCGGAGCATGCTTCGTCTCACGCGGTTTGCCCCTATCGAGGCATCCAATGATACCGCTCTCCTCGCTCTCACTCAGTGGACGCGTTCCGCTGCCCAGCAAAATATTGATGCATTAGTCAAAGTCGGTGACTACTATTACCACGGCCTTGGTGTCCCCGATGAACCCGAGGTGCTTAGATGGGAAAAAGCGGCTAAATATTATCAGAGCGCTGCTGACACACAACACAGTGCGCTGGCGATGTGGAATCTAGGTTGGATGTATGAGAATGGTATTGGTGTACCTCAGGTAAGAATTTTGACCCTCAGATATTGCTTGTAATTCATGAATACTCTTGACAGGATTTCCATCTTGCGAAGAGGCATTATGATCTGGCAGCTACGACGAATAGCGAGGCATACCTGCCTGTGCTGCTTTCCCTAGTGAAGTTGTATGCTCGGAGTCTCTGGTACACTCTTCAGGGTGGCAAGGATGGTCTTAACTTGTGGAAGTATGATGCAGATAAAAGTGCGGCACGTCTCGCTATAGTCCACAATCTCAGCTAATATACTTCCAGTGTCTGTAGCAGAAAGGGCTCGGTTGAAACGGGAAATAGATAGTGGTTCCAAAGACGCTCCTCAAAAAGATGGCAGTCCTCAAACTACTCCACACGAGGAGAAAACAGTGGAAGAGTTTGAGGATGATGGGAAGTGGTATATAGGTAAAGCCAGCGAAGATTTCCGCAGGCGAAGGCAGGGCGAAGCTCCTCGTGCAGTTGCTACTGCTGAGGAGGATGATGATCCAGTCCAGGTGGGTATTTCGTCCATTATTTCGTTACGCACTTTCTTATCCTCAAACAAAGTGGGCACGAGAGAGAAGGAACGCAGAAAACGAACGGAACACCGATTTTGGTCCTGAAGACTATTTCGAAGCTGCTATTCGTGGTGGACACCAAAGGGAGGAAGAAGTGGACGAGTTTATGGAGACAATGTTATTGGTGGCTCTGTGTGCTCTCGTTGCTATCCTGATCTACGTCCGCACACGTATTGTGCGTAGAACTAGAGGGCAGGAACAGGAACAGCAGCGATGACCAGGGAGGTCAGAGAGATTTGGGGTTGTTCCCGCCGCCAGGCGATCCAGCCCGGCAGGAATGGAACATTGTGCATTAGGACATCACACGTTCCCTATGGTTGTAAGTATATAGCCACGACAGCACATCAAAACGTAGCTTTGGATCATTAGATCCGATTTGAAACCTAGCAAGTCTTGCCGCTACCTATTTATGGATATTTGGCCAGTCAGCCCCTTGTTGTGCGAGCACCGCGGGTTGTTGAAGTGTCGAGATTCGAGATAAACGTCAGCCTGGGAATCAGCTTAAACTCGGGCATAACTCAAGCATAACCACAAGTTTACGCTTCTCGGTTTCCTGATTAGACCCCCTTTCGAATCTCGAGCAGTGATTCACCTTTACGACGCCTGAGCTGGCACTCAGCACCTTTGCCACTATGAACTTCAACCTGGAAGATCTCGAAGGCCCCATTATGCGCATCCTTACTGCTCCCGGTGTTGATTTGAGCACCATCAGTGCTAAGGGGGTTAGGCAGAAGTTATTGGAGGATAGCGCGTTAGGCCTGACCCCTCGAGGACTGAAAGAACGGAGGACAGAGGTGGACACTATGATTTCGAATATCTATGAAGGCGTTAGTCGGCAGGCACAAACAGACGAATCGAAAAGGAAACGCGAAGAAGAGACAGAGAAAGGCTCGGAACAAGAAGATCGAGGGGAGGAGGCCACGGAGGAGCAGGACGACCAAGATGATGATACGGAAGAGCAGGACGCAGAAGCATATGAAGAGGATGATGTTAAACCGCCAACGAAGAAAAAGAAGGGCGCTGCGAAGAGTGTCGAAGAGGCTGATGCTGAATTGGCCAGGAAACTTGCATCAGAACTCAACTCCCGGTCGCGACGTGGCACATCAAACGGCGCCTCTGCTACGCCCAAGAAACGTAAGACGAAGAAGAGTGCAGCTTTGGTTGATTCTGATGCCGAGGACGATGGTGAAGATGAGGAGAAGCCAAAGAAGAAACGCAGTGGAGGTGCACGAGGAGGCTTCGCGAAGGAATATATACTCAGGTGCTTCAAATGCCCCCCTGTTCTACGTCTTTTATTACCGTGCGATATCCTCATCTTTTCTTCATTTTACAGCGAATCTCTGTCAGTGGTTGTTGGCGTGGACAAACTCTCGCGCCCCCAAGTCGTGAAGAGACTATGGGAGTATATTCGTGGTCATGAACTTCAAAATCCCTCCAACAGGCGTGAGATCATGTGCGACGACAACATGCGAGCTGTCTTCGGTACTGAAAAGGTCGACATGTTCCGGATGAACAAGGTTCTCGGACGGTATGTCCACTCTGAGTGCTTCAAGATTCATGTTTTTAATGGTTCTGCATTTAGGCATTTACATGCCCAGTGACAACGCTGGGAAGAGGCATACCAAGCCAACGTGTCGTTAGTTCTACCGTGGTTACCAGTATCTGCGGCACGCATAATTTATGATTTGCGATTAGCTTCGTGTGTTCAGTTGGAGCTAGGTCTCCGCAACGAATCCGAAACGACAGACTAAACACGTATAAAGAGAAACCAGACTCAAAGTAAAATCGTAAGTATGATATGCATGGCTCGCTGGTGTAATGTGCATCAATGCTACAGTATCGTGAATGACTCTAGAAAAACACCTGCTAGTTCAAATTTTGCAGCTTCATCCACTCCTTGTCGTTTGCATTAAAATCCACACCTTTATTCTTCCACCACTTCCTTGCTTTGTCTCCACCGCCAATTGCATCCTCAAGTGCTTCTTCGATGTCGCACATACGATATTGAATTGGTAACCCACTTTTATCCCACCACTCCAACACTTCGCTTCGGTTATGCCGTGTTGCACCGGTCAGCACGTCCTGGTCAAATATAAACTGTAGCCCGCTTCCAAGCCACCACTGCAGGACTTCCACCTTTCCCACACAACTGGCGTGGTGCATGACATGACGGTCATACGTATACTCCAGTTGCGATGTCGCCCACCACTTGAGTACATCCACATGCCCCGCCTGACTCGCTAACTCCATGACACGCCCGACCTTCAGGGGCAGATTATTGGCGAGATGCTGATACTTCCACCATTCCAGGACGTCAATACGATTTTTCGCGCTAGCGCCTTCAAGTGCAGCTTCTGTGTAGTCCAGCGGGAGCCCAGAAGTCACCCACCAGTCCAGAGACTCCACTTTGCCACTACGAGAGGCTCTGTCAATGGCACGAGCAATAGACCCAGGCTTTGGAGGATGCACTAGATCCGGATGTTGTTCAAAACCATGTTTCCACCATGACAGCACATCTATGCGACCGTGCTTGGATGCATGGAAGGGGATTAGATCGTCTTTGAAGATAGATAAAAATACGGGGCGATATTGGGTAACGAAAAATTCCAACACATTGACGTAACCAAATCGCACGGATGCGATGGCGCTATGGCTTGAAGGAGGATTAGCTGCAGGGTCTGCTGCACGGATGGCCGGGATGCAACCTGTGAGCATGGAGAGGTCGATGGGTGCAGGGTTGTTCCATTCGCTAGGAGGAGACAAGGAAGTGGGAACACCCAATGCCCGAGAAAGTTCCCAATCACCGAGATGATCAAAGATATCAGCCACAACTTCGACAGGTAGATCTACTGAACGTTCTGTGGTCGTCGTGTCTTTCCCTTTGTCCATGAGAGACATTGGTGCATCACTAGAAATTGTTGGAAAATGATAGGTGTGGAAATCATGCTGGGCTAATCTCGATGCGAGCTCTGTGTCCATGCCCGACGTCGGCAGGTTGCGGACTTTGAGGAACAGCACGAGCTCATCGTGTGGGAGTCGACAATAGGCATTTAAAACAGCTTTAAATGGACCGTCATGATTCTGAAGAGAATCATAAAATCAATACCAGTGTGAGACGGACGGATGATGAGAAAGATATTCACCGCCATATGCAGATGCCCAGAAAGATGTGGCTTGGGAATGAGAGGCTGGGAGGAAACTGACCACGTGGCTATGCTGAGACACAATGAGCTCCAACAACTTGCTCTGTGTAAAGTCTTGAGGTCCTTTATTAAACTTTCGCAGCCTACGCTGGGACGCTTTTACCCGCCGTCAAGCCGCAAGAATATTGTTAATTCCCGAAGTTATCCTCGAATTCAAATTGATTGGTCCAGACTCCAGACAGTCTGGCTTGTTCGAGGCGTCTTAAGGAATTTGCTGGCCTGTCTTTATGATGCAGCACAAAATGACATTGCCCTGATTGAGGTTCGCATCATGTAATCCGCCTGGGCCTTGGAGGACTTGCACTTGATATGTTCGGCTTGAATCCGTCGAGTCACATGGATTTTGGAGAGTAAGAGTTCCAGACTCTGCTGAACCTCGTTTGGTCACTTCTTGGAGGGCGTATGCCAATTGCTAACCTTCCAGTTGCTCCGGAACAGGTGTCTCAGGATTGACGAGTGGGAGTATCTATTTTATCCACGCGGGCGCTATTTTACCTAGACCATGACACGGGGTAGAGTGTTGTTTCATTGTTTTTGTTCGCCCGGCCTTATATATCTTTGGCCAAACGAATATAGGGCCAGGTTTATCAAAGTAATAGACTTTCCTGTCTGTATCTAGGGCATGCGAACAGCAGACCCTGTTCAAAACAATATCTTTGTTGTAAGCCGGGCCCAGTGTCTACTATTTTTGTACTAGCGGTGTTTTAGAACCCAATTCCTCATCCCTGCATGTAACCAAGTACGACGATTATACGTACATCCAGAACACCCGAACAAAAACAGCCATGGCCTCCCAAAGCCCGTCTGCGGAGTTGTGGATGTCTTTTCTCTAGTAGCGGTCGAACGATTCGCTCAAGGGACCTCAGAACACACAACTATACAGGAAGTAAGTCGTGCCACCACTCAATCGTATCATAAGGTCGTTCACACTCAACAAGCTGGATCATCAATGCATCAAGGGCCAGTCGTAGTTGACTGCGTTCTTGTCGTGCTCGTTGCACAGCGAACGCCCAGCGGCCGTTGCTAGATCTGTGACAACACCGAAGTGTTGAAGGTATTGGAGCAGAAGAATACGCGTCATGGCAATAGGTGGTCAGATACCGGAAATTAGCGCAGAGCTGCGCACGGTGATTCTTTGGAGTCTGCCGTCGGTCACCAACATTGTCATACTATGCATATCGACTGGCCATGCATATATGAAGTCAGCAACAGAAGTCTATCACATGAAGTGAAGATTATAAGACAACCTTGTTGGGATAGAATTAATAACTTCTGAAGGATATTAACCTATCGTGACGATCTGATGATGTATGAAGGTATTAATTAGTGGTGAATATAACCGTATGATCTTTGAGATAACTGCGATTGACTTGAACTGAGGCCCGGGGCCTGGAACGTCAACAACGCCCGTTCCCATGAGCTGATACCAGCAAAACGTACTGCGCAATACCAATACAAGCGGTTGCGTCAATTCAGCCTTTGATTCCTCCACTCGAGGAAGTGGCAGGCGTGTTGCACGCCACGAGACTTGTTCTCCTGTTCCGCCATCCCAGTACTTTGTAAGGGGAGAATAAATGACGCTACAAACGCTGTAGCGACATCCCCCTCATCCCAAAATACGCGGAGATACTGCCAAAGCGCTTCATGCTCCGGAAATGCACGTACGAGCACGAGAGCGTGTTCGATGACGGGAAATAGATTGTCTGGTAGGAATGCGCTTTCTGCATCTTCAGTGAGACGCACGAGAGTTTTAAGGTGATGAGCAGCACTATAGTCGGAGATGTGAGACTCAATCCACTGCATGACGCTGATGATTTCTTTCGAAAGGACTTTAGAGGACACGTCTGAGGTGGTAAAATGCACCCCAGGTACGAGGGCAGATTGAATGCATATAGTGCGATGGGTCCAGCCAAAATAGTTGCGGGGATAGAGCTCGCAAGCTCTGGTGACAAGATTAATCTCCACAGAAAGGTCACTCGGTGGAAGGTAGAAATTTGGTGAATCAGAGACTAGGTCAATAAACAACCCTTGAGGAAAGCTTGGGATTGGGTATATGCGTTGGAGAAGCCATCGCCTGTGATACCATAGCTCGCCTTGTTTACAACAGTGCTTGCTCGAAAGTAGAGCAGCTGTGAACTTGAGTTCTTGCCCCACACTGATGAGGTTCCGCACAACAAGTTGCTTTCTAGCATTGAGCGCAGTTTGGTGAGCCGGATTCATCAAAATGAGGACAGCAGAAGAATCGATTAAGTCCTGAATCACCGAAGACATGGTATGGTTTGATGGAACCTCGAGTGTATGAAGTCCGAAGGCCTTACGCGCAGCAGAGAAGATAGGCACAGCGAAGAGGTATGATTGACGAAGTTCTTTCTCAGGTACGCCGAGATTGTTCTCCATGAACAGAAAAGGGGAACGGGATCGTTCTGCCACATCTGGGATCCAGATAGAGGCATCGCCGGGGAGGACCTCAATAGTTGTGCTATAACGCAGAGTACGACGGGGTACATAAGCCGTAACGCCAACAAGGTAATTATATTCATGGCTTACGGTGGTTTCAGTAACAAGGTAGTGAGTGTCCTGAAGCAAGTCGAGACGGATCCTACATCTGTCATAATTGATTATGTGCGTTGAAGTTAACGCTGTACAAACACCATGATGACAAACATGTTGTGTCACTTTGAACGGTTACCAGACTCACCATCAACTCTCATTGCAATATCACGCGTTCTGCACGCAAGGGACTCGGAAACTAGCAACAATTATATTCCACTGCCTGGCACATGTCAGATTTCAGTCGTGGCCTTAGGTTTATCCGTCTGGCAACTTCTTTGTATGTTGTGATCGCGGTCCTCTATACAACAAATCATGTCCTGTCTCTACTACGGACATTTACGAGGTCGTACATGACCTCCTACGATACAATCCTCGTCCAAGTTCATCAAGATGCCGAGGTCGCTGGCAAAACGTCTCAGGAAATGTTACTTTGGCCTGCATCTTCGTTGTTACCCGAACATACAGCTTCCTGGACAACAGACGGGGTTCCGATGAGCGAGGACCTTTTTCTGTCCAAGGCATTCTCACAATCTATGCACCCCCTCAAAGTGGTCCCCTACTACTACAGGGCTTCAGGGACATTCGAACAGAACGATATTACCATCACCACTCTTGTCACATTCAATCGATTCAAAGTCTTTTCCGAGCTTGTGACACACTACCAAGGTCTGCTTCGGTCTTGCACTCGATTGTATTTTCAAAATTTCCTCAATTTTTTTTCTGACAAAGGTCCGATTTCTGCAACCGTTCATGTCAAACCTAGTGCAATACACGACCTTCTAGATGCTTTGCACGACCTGTATACGTCAACGCCCGCGATGTCAACCTACGTCGACATACACCTCGTTCTCACGCCCTTCGACCGTCAATTGAATACTTGGCGGAATACCGCGCGTCTCTTTGCCCGTACCGAATTTGTCATGATGCTTGACGTTGACTTTGCCATTTGCACCGACTTCCGTTCTGCCATCAGGGCGAGTCTAGATGCTAAGATTGGCCGAATTCTCAAGGAGGGACATGCTGCTCTTGTGGTGCCTGCGTTCGAATATATCAAACAGCAGGATGGCCAGGACCAGAAATATTTTCCTCGTGATAAGCAGGTCTAGATGACGAACGACATCCCAGTAAATCACTGAATGGTACTATTTAGACATTGCTTTCGCTGGTCAAGGCGAAGAAAATCGATATGTTCCATCGCACTTGGGCTCCTGGCCATAACAGCACTGAATATCCAAGATTCTATTCCGCCGCCCCTGGTGAAGTTTACAAGGTCACACAGTACCACCCCGCATACGAGCCTTACGTGATCTTCAGAAAGGAGGGGCCACCATGGTGCCAGCCAAATCCGAGTCAAAAATTTGTCTTGCTCTGTCTAATGTAATCTCTCCAGGTGCGACGAACGTTTTGTTGGATATGGAGGAAACAAAGCCGCTTGTCTCTACGAGATGTACCTCTCCGGCATGTCGTTTTATGTCCTTGCGGATCACTTCCTCGTGCACCAGAGTCACCCATATGAGGAGGAAGCGCGAAAACTTGAGGTATTTATTCTTCTCTCGTAGTCAACAACTCTCGATATTGGGACTTGTGTCAGCGCAAGAGTAACCGTAAGATATACCAGGACTTCAAGGAGGAAGTTTGCCTCCGGTTCGTTCTCAAGCTCGTCTCAACCGCTCCAGATGAGACATCCGAGCACCCCATCATCTTTTGTTTTTTAGGTACTTGAAGCGCCACTACGATTTTGGAACGCTTAACACTAGCTACGGACACAATGTTCAAGAGGAGTGCAAGAAAATCAGAGGCGTGTCGAAAATTGCTGCTCTGGTGAGTTTCAAGCTGGTGTTTGCGTACCTTCGGTGCATGTGTCTGACGTTGCTTCAACAGATGATGGAGGGTAGATTTTAGTAGGCATGTCAGTAACGGGCGGCCTTTTGCTTGCACCAAACGAGGTTGAAACATTACCGACGGAAATGGCGTTAAAAGCGATAGTTTGATATGTCTGTGATGATTGTGCACAAATTCATTTGTCTTCAAGCTTTTTATAATGCGAGTGGGATGTAAGCGACCTTGTGGTATGTCGATTAGTTAATTTAGTCCCATGTCCTCAACACGTGTTAGATTGACGAAAGATAACAGTTTCTTGAATCTTGTCCTCCGCAACAAAGCTTGTGATCAATAGCATACACCAAAATGCTCCCCCGTGTGTTAATGTGTGGTCGGTTTCTATGTTTCTCGATGGCAAATTGGACTCTGATGCGTTTCAGGCGAGATTGAATATGTCCAGGACGAGTTCAAGGAGATGTTTCATGGGATCGCCGAAGTCGTAGTAAGTTGGCTTCCCTTTCACGATACCTCTAGCTTCATGTGACATTCCCTTTCCTCTTCAGCATCTGGTTTCAGATTCGCGTTCTCATTTCCTCTCCTCATTCGGGCCCGATGGACCGTATGAAGGGACTGTCGCCGTGTACAGGCGCAACACATCTTCTGCAGTCATAGGAAAATTTGACGCATCATTAATCCACGCTCTAGCCGATACGACCATGGTCCGCTGGATTGCCCAGAATGGCGGTGGTTACGATGAAATCGATGTGCAAGCCTGCAAAGAACGAGGTGATGTTCGCTCTCAGTCAGAGTCAACTGCTGCTAACTTGTGTTTGCACCAGGAATAATGGTATCGAATACTCCAAGAGCGAACGAGGATGCTACCGCTACTGCCACTTTATACCTTTTGCTATCGTGCCTGCGGCACTTCTCGATGGCAGAGCGCTCCCTTCGCTCTGGTACATGGAAGACAACCTATAACGCAGCGCAAATTCATGACGTTACTGGGCGCACGCTTGGTATCTTGGGCTTAGGTGGCATCGGTCTGAGATTCGCTCACCTTGCGCACGCCTTTCCAATGCGCATCATATACTTCTCGCGAAGGAAGGCAGAATCCGTACCAGACTGGTGCGAATATGTCTCAAGCGTGGAGGAACTGTGCAAGCAGGCTGACGTACTGAGCCTACATGTCCCTCTCAACCAATCTACAGCTGGTATGATTGGAGAGAAGGAGATCAGGACTCTGCAACGGGGTAGTGTCCTTCTCAATACGTCACGTGGACGAATAGTGGACCAAGAGGCGATGATACGAGCACTGGAGGACGGTCATGTAATACTTCTTCTAACGTCTTGTTGTCTTTTCTCACAACTTTCAGCTTTCATCAGTCGGCTTGGATGTATACCCCGATGAACCGCGCGTAGATCCGCGCTTGTTGACATTCCCACGATGTACACTTCTGCCCCATATTGGGGGAGAGTCAGCAGAGTCATGGAGGATAAGAGAACTGCAAGCATTGGGAAACTTGAAAGCTTTTGTGCTAGGTGGCGTTGGGGAAGATATTGTCCCTGAGCTGAAAACAGGAATCGGCAACTCAACTACCTTGTAATCGCTAGCAGGCAGAACAAGACAATCGCTTAGAAGGAACAACTGCGTTAATGATAGAATGTGGCTCGTATAAGGGGGGAGAAGACCGATCACTGTTGAAGTCAGATCATTCAGCCTCAATTGTGCTGTCGAAGAAACTTGCGATGCTTACAGGAAATGCATCCTATGCAGAATACACACGTTAATGTTGTACCATCCTGTACGCTCCCGCACGAAGCTCGGCAATAAGTATCTGGTCGACGAAATGAAGGCTAACATTCAAATGAAATTATGAACTGCAAGTACTATTGTTCGAGAAAACTCATTTATTTACAGGGTTTTAGAACAGTATAGAAGACAGAACTGAAGTCCGATCCCACTTGAAACTCCCTACACAAAGGATCGAGACTTTTCCCCTAAAACCCCTAGAAACAACTGTACCGCTTATCTGTTAGGAAGAAATCGAATGTTCATAAGCGCCGCGATGTGTTAGATATAAGCTGATTGGCATCGACACTACATGGTACAGGATATGTTGGTCAGGACTCAAAAACTACAATCCAATCTCAATAACATGACGTCCAACATTGGTTCGACGAAGCCTCACAATCCTTTCTAACGACATAAATTGGACAATTCTATACATCTTATTTCCCCCGCACAGCCATAGAGGAGGGCTTAGCAACGTCGATTACAAATTCGTTTTCATCCCGTTCCGAGCTCTGTGTGGTATTTCAGCGTCGCACACTCAAACAGATGAGATCTACAAGCCTTGATGATCAAGATGTTCTCGTCATCGAAAGTGACATCTATCATGCTTGAAGTTGTCTCGATGCGTTTCTCATCCACAACGACCATGTAAGGAAGGTTTGTTACAATGTCTTCATCGAGTTGTCGGTTTTTAAATGTCGATGGTTCTGTAATAATGCGGCCACCAAAATCCTTGGAAGCTGCGGCACGCGACATGCGATACTTGTTGAAGTCGTACGTGCGCAGGCTATAAGATGTGCAGCTGTCATCGTTTGGGGTAGCGTGGACTGCTCTACCACCGGCGACTTCTAATCGCAGGACGTACAGGTTGTTAGGTACGGGGTCTACAAAGCATCGCGAACAGTTTGGACCCCATTCTTTCCAGGGCAAAACGTGGCTCTGACCCTCGGTATGTATGCCGCTTTGGCAGGCGGCGAGGAGTTTATCGGTGTCAATGATAAGGACCAAGCTGGGTGGACCGTCAACGTTGAGAGCGATGAGCGAATTTCTAGCGTTTGGATAGAAGCGTGCATCTTGAGGGGCCATGGAACGACAGCTGTCTGGGCTGATAGTTACAAATGAAGAATGCCGTAGGAATGTTCCCTCTGGTTGAAAGGGTAGGACACATTCTGCAATGCGGACTGGAGGTCTCCCAAGGTCAGAAAATGAAAAGATGCCTAGTTTGCATGGTAGGCGGCCGGTCATTCTAGCTGATACAACCAAGTGATCTCGGTTCAGGATACAGCAGTCATCCATCTTGCTGTATGGCTCCTGTTCTCGATAGACACACTGAAATCAAATGGTAAGTACAATCGCTCAAACAAACGCGTACTATTCGTACCTTGAAATCCTGTGTTTTTTGCCAGTTCCAAACCTGCATTCTTGCAGGACAAGAAGAATACTCATCGCACATGTTCAAGAGCACTATGCGATCCCCCCAGATTTTGAGCTTCATCTTTGTCTGGTCATATTGGCAGTTTGCTGATATGTGTGGCTTGAAGGAGGTCAGGATCTCACTGGCAGCCAAAGGGTGCGGCTCGCTCGTGCTAAGTGTCTCCAAGTAAATTCGGCAAGAAATTTCTGCCATGTGGTTCGAGTCGAGTACCACAAAAGCAAGCAAATCTTGTGATGGGTCCATGCAGATGCTATGGACTCGGAAAGGAGTGTCTTTTGGCAAAGGATAACCCTTTGCATCCCAACGCCTATATGACTGGGATTCTGAAGGGCCTGAGTCCAGCATGCGAATTTGCGCGATCTGGGGTTGATCATCCCAGGTAGACAAATGCCCGAACGACATGGATACTTCGCCGCCTGGCTGTATAAATTGATCTACGACGGTGGGTTTAAACGCTCGCCAGGAACACATTTGATTTCTCAGTATCTCTAAGCGTTCTGCGGGAGATGTCATTGTGTCTGGCGCAACAACCTCCACCATATTTTGTGCTTCGAGTTCAATCGCATACTGCAGTGCAGAGGAGTCATCAAGGACTTTACGAAGGTAGCGACACGTCTGTGATATCAAATACGATCAGTGATGAGATCCTTGATATGAATCGATAACATACCGATGTACAGCTTAAGATCGATGATGCACGAAGGAAGGAGAACAAGTGGCACAATACCTCCACTGGGAGCGTGTGCAGACTCGGTGTTGATTTCGTGAAATCCATGTCCTTTGTGAGTCGTCGTCCTGGCTGGTCCTAGACAAGGATATATAGGCATCAATCAATTGAATCATTAAATTGCCCTGTTTGAACATAGTACACTAAAAGTCCCACGGGTTCGTACTAGCACAAAATTTTGCATGGAACTGTTCTGTATCACTAGTGCTCTGGCTATAGAAGACGCACACAGCACTGTGCATTGAAATTCAATCATCTTCTTGCGCTAAATAGAACACAGTCCAGAAGCACTTTTTTTTTTCAAGCAAATCTTCAAGTTGGCAAAGTGCATATTTGTGCAAATAGAGACAAACTTACATATCACTTGAACACTTTGCCTCCCACGGTTTTGTCCTTTCACCCAAACCCCACCCCTCCTCCACAAATAATGTCTCAACCAGGAGGCGACATACAAGAGCGGATCGCCGCCGCACGTCGTGAGGCGGAAGTTTTGAAGGAGAAAATTCGAGCGAGTAGGGAGGCCTCAGCCGACACAAGCTGTATGTCATTTTATCGTTCTTGTCAATTCATTCTGTTTGGACCGGTCGGTAACATACTCTGCAGTACGCGCTATGGCTGCTGAGGTTGACACTCTACCTCGAATCGTCATGCGACCTCGGCGTTCACTTAAGGGTCACCTCGCAAAAATATATGCTATGCATTGGGCCGCTGATCGTCGACATCTCGTCTCCGCCTCACAAGACGGAAAGCTTATTGTATGGGACGCCTATACGACCAACAAAGTTCATGCCATCCCTCTTCGCTCAAGTTGGGTCATGACCTGCGCTTATTCGCCATCAGGAAACTTTGTCGCATGCGGTGGTCTTGATAACATCTGTTCTATCTATAACCTCAACAGTAGGGAAGCCAATGGTGTCAGAGGTGGGCGCGAATTGAGCGCTCACTCCGGTTATCTTAGTTGCTGTCGTTTCATCAACGACAGACAAATTGTCACTAGTTCCGGTGATATGACTTGTATGCTTTGGGATATTGAAGCTGGTGTAAGAGTGGTTGAGTTCAGCGATCACACTGGGGACGTCATGAGGTATGGTTCTTGCTATACAATCACTTTATTGCCAACTCATATCATATAGCTTGTCACTCGGTCCGAATCAGAATGTTTTCGTCTCTGGTGCTTGCGATGCAACCGCCAAACTATGGGACATCCGGAGTGGTCGGGCAACCCAGACTTTCACAGGTCATGAATCAGACATCAACGCTGTTCAGTAAGTTGATGGTTTCCATGTGGCAATGCAGGGTGCTCATTGTTATTCAGATTTTTCCCAAATGGCGATGCATTCGCAACAGGATCGGACGATGCTTCATGCCGGCTTTTCGATATACGTGCAGATCGTGAATTGAACAGCTTTACGCACGATAATATTCTTTGTGGTATCACCTCTGTCGCATTCTCCATCTCCGGCCGCATTCTCTTCGGTGGCTATGATGATTGGACATGCAATGTGTGGGACACTCTACGGGGCGAGCGCGTGGGTGTTTTGACCGGACATGAAAATAGAGTCAGCTGTCTGGGTGTAAGTGTGGATGGAATGGCTCTTTGCACTGGTAGTTGGGATAGCACTCTCAGGGTATGTTTTATTAATTTTTATGGGCGATGAGGATCTGACAAATCACTACAGGTTTGGGCATGATGGAAACTTTGGACTACCTCTTTTGTCATCTTGCTATATCCTCTATGCTCACCTGTGTGCGGCGCTTGCGACGTACGCCTTCGAGTCGGTCCTTACTCATCATTAGTTTCATGCTCACTGGTATACATATATTGTCTCTTATCAGGTCATCTGCTGCTACCCAGATATTATTCTTTGATGTTCTCTTCTCCCAAACCGTATTTAGTCATGAATTCAGATGGTCATTAAAACTGGTGTTAAGAGTCGAATGACACATGAGCGCTGAACGCCTGAGGAACCATATGGGCTATTGTTGGCACCCCCGGATCTCCCCTTATTTCAGACTCCTCTAGCTCAGCGGAAGGATGTGGCGGTGGCTGGCCGCGTTGACTATCCATGGATTCTTGAGATTTGATACCTTATTAATTAACTCGGCCAGCTCGAACTCTCTTCCAGTCATCTACTGTAACGCTCGTTCTTGGCAGGAAGCCGCAGTCTCAGCAAGGTATGTTGATTCCTCACAAAGAGCCGTGACTTCTATTCAAGACCACAACAGCAGCTTGCTGAGCTCGTCAGTTCCCTAAGTCACCTACTGAGAAAGATTTAAAACAGGCATTCCAATCCATTTTTAAACCGGCTGAGTCTCGGCGACTGTATGGCTCAGCTAAAGATGTAGCAACTGTCCAATCAAATTGAAGCGGTCACGGGGGACAAGATAAGCGACGGTTCTGCAATGTCGAGGTGTGATTAACACCGTCTCACTAGATTCATGGAGAGAATGTGCAGTGTTGAGTCTGATGACTTCCTGATCAAATAGTAGCGACACAGTCAATGAACGGCATTCGAAGGAACTCAACATCAAAGGTTAAGAAGCTTTCGAGGCACTCAGGATTGCGCCGAAAAGCTCAAGTTTAGGCACTCTAGTGAGCCTCCTAAGCATGAGCTACATATAGTTGTTTACCTGACCATCCTCTTATGCTCAGGCGCTCGGAGTCCAACGTGCTATAGATCCTGACATCCACTCGCCGTCTTCGAAGCTCATTAAACTGAAGGAGGTTCAAGCAAGTCAGCATTTTAGAAAACCAGCTCGAGCCTCGTACGACAGCGGCCCATTTCACTATGTAGTACTTTTACAGGTCAACTTATCTTGCCTCATCAGTGTCATCACTTCCGCGCACTGTTCCGACTGTTAGACTTTAACGAGCTCCTAAAAGCCGGAATTATTAGCACCGACAGCTGTGTGGGTGCTGAGTGCCATCCAAAGTCGGAATGATCCTTGTAGGTGAAGTGACAGCTTGGCTGTTCGGCCTGTCTCGTGTGACTTTGGTTTGTATTATAGGTGAAGGACTAATAAGATCGAAACGCCGGTGACGAACTCAATGATAAGAAGCCCCTCATGGCCTATCCACTGGGGAAGCGAAATATATATGATGCGGAGAGCTTATATCCGGTTGTTAACGACGACCCATATAAAAGCGGGGAAATGGAACACTTGCCAGGATATGTTCATGTCAGCAGAAACTAAATGCTTATAGTTGGGATTCTGATCCTCAGTTTGTTCCGGATTCAACAAACTCTATAATTCACATGCACATGTGTGGAAAGATCGCCGCACTTATCTGAATCATCATGTGGCGTTGTCGTGGCGGCTCTCGGTCGCGCCAGACTGTCCCTCGGCGATTCCGCAGGTGATACATTTGAAATTCCACGTATTGAATGGCTTTTTATTATGAGCTGTACAGCAACAAAAATGTATTATCTTTTCAGTCTTTCCCGTCAAGGAGACAGATCACGTTCGAAAACTGAATGCAGACTACTCAGATAGTGTGGTAGGAAGGAATCAATAACAAAGCCGGGACTCGAAACATTAGTGGTGATGTGGTACATAGATGTGGAAGGCAAATTCGAGCATAGAAATCAGATTTTCACTAAAACTCAAGAGTCTGAAAGGAATCAGATGAGGTCAACAGGCTATTTTAGCAGTCTTTCAGATGAATTCACTGGAAGGTCTCGCATGCATGGTGGCAGTGAGCGAGCCACCGCTGTCCAGCATTTGTAATCGTGTTCTGCCCGAAGATACATAGCGTTGTGGTTTCGATTCTTGGGTACACGATGGACAAGGCAATGTCATTAATATTCTTCCCGGACATCATGGGGAGAAGTTTTACACTGGTGATGTCGTCACTAGGTCGAAGTTATCTGAAATTTTAAGCATTCCCAAACTCATGGAGGAGCTTGATGCTCAAGTATCTTCATAGAGGACCATCCAGCCTCCCGACGAGGGGGACAAAGGAGCTCAAATGGACAATAAGAATGACTCGCGTGTCTATCAGGTGATGTTAGAATCCATGCAGTTGTTGCTCGATGCGTCCGTCACGGTGTGAGTTGAGCGCAATATGTAGGTGAGCAGTGGACCCTGGAGAGAACCAAACCACCTATTTTATGCAGAACTTCAGAAGGCCATGTGAGACATACAGAAGAATTTTGCAAGAAACACACGCATCAAGAGAGAATAATCAACATGCACGCAACCAGCAACACTCATCGAAGGAAATAGAAACCCACAAACACTTTGAGGTCCATTTCCAACCGACTTCACCAACGCAACGTAAGCGAAAGGTTCTCACGACGGTCGAAGATTTGATGGAAACTGCCGGTTGGTTGGTCGACTGATATTAGTAATTACTGTCATTTCAAGGTAATTATGTAGCTTGCGGCTTTATTTGATTATCAACAAGCTACATTACCAAAGGCTCAGTATTATCTACGGTCTAAGTATTCGTGATGAACTACCATTGGTTTGCATGCTTTTCGCAGATATGACATACCACTTACATAGGACAAATCATCAAGTGTCCAAAATTGTGAGGTGGGTTATCATAAATTGTCTGCTACTTAATCCTAGGAGATAATACTACCTCGTCATACTAAAGGTAGCGGGGATTATAGCAACAGTTTGGTGGCAATTCCATGTTCGCCGTCATGCTGTGCGCAGTTTTCCGTGTTTTTTCAAGCACGATGGTATGGCTTTCGCCTAGGTTTTCCCCAGACTCGTGACACCTCGTGATTGGATCGAGAAACATCTGGGCTCGACTCACTTGCTGCGGTTTGTATAAAAGTACTCTCATTATATTTCATCATATCCTTCTGCTCGTGATACCCTACAGGCCCTGCCAGACATGTTGTTTCCTCCTCCGAGTCGAAGTTCGACGCTACTCCGTTTTGTTAGGTTTACTAGTACGCAGACGGTAACTTGCTCGTCATGCCGTCCTGGTGTCATTGGTCAAAACCCGCGTATCACTCAAGACTCCATGACGGAAAAATCTGATACTCTGCGCGATATTGAGGTATGGACAGTTATTTGAAATTTTCGTTTTCATTGCAACTATCCATGAAGCCCTCTCGACTCACTGTCACTAAAACAAGTAGCCCAAAGGAGCTGCCTTCCTCTAAGAGCCTAATTTTCGGACAAACATTCGTGAGTCATCTTTTTGTGTTATTTGTGTGTTGTGCTTCATTGTGATCCCAGTCAGATCATATGTTGAGAATCCCCTGGAATGACGCTACTGGCTGGGGGGCACCCAGCATTGTACCATGTAAGATCCCCGGCTTTCACAATAGTTTTTACTGATATTATCCCTTGCGTTTATTCCAGTTAGCACTATCAATTTGTCCCCTAGTTCTACCATGCTTCATTATGCCCAATCTTTATTTGAGGGTATGAAAGCCTACAGGCACGCGGATGGCACCGTAACCTTATTCCGGCCCGAAATGAACATGAGACGTATGAACACCAGCGCGCAGCGGCTGGTGCTTCCCGTACGCCCTGTTATTTCCTTCTGACAAGATCATGATTCAAATCTTCTCGCAATAGACGTTCGACGGAAACGCCCTTCTTGAATGCATCAAGGCGTTGATTACAATTGACCGTAACTGGATACCTAAGGAGCCCGGGCACAGTCTTTACATCAGACCCACATTAAGTGAATGTCATAACTCTTTCTGAGGACACAAATACTAAGGACAGTGACGCTGCAGTTGCCACGAATAACACGTTGATCATTGCTCCCCCAAAGGAAGCACTACTTTTTGTGATCGCCTGCCCTGTAGGACCATACTATTCTCAAGGGTTCAAGCCTGTGCCATTACATGGCACTACGGATTACATTCGCGCAGCGCCTGGAGGTTTGCATTACTACTCGCACCGCCACCCAATAATATAATCTCAACCTACAGGTATCGGTGCATATAAGCTTGCTGCGAACTACGGCCCCTGTGTCGTCGCACAAAAAATTGCAGCGAATCAGGGCTACGCGCAAAACTTGTGGTTACAAGGCCCTGAGCACTGGCTCACGGAGGCAGGCACTATGAACTTGTTCGTTGTTATCAAGGACAGCGGAGGTGGTAAGCATTTACCTCAGCGGTGTTTCCATCGCATTGAATCCGTCAGTGAGCGAGCTCATCACGCCTCCTCTCGATGGAATGATTCTCCCGGGTATCACCCGCGATTCTGTGTTAGCGCTCGCACGTAACCATGTTTCCGGCGTTAAGCGTCTTCAAGGTCTTCCTGATACCATCAAGGTTTCAGAGCGTCCCATCAACATGGGCGAGATCGTCCAATCCTCGAAGGAGGGTCGACTTGTTGAGTTATTCGGCACTGGCACGGCAGCTGTTATCAGCCCTGTCGAGAGAATTGGGTATAACGGGGGTGATGTCATGATACCAACTGGTGAAGACGGTATGGGTCCCGTCTCGAGGCCACTTTGGACAGAGCTGGTGAATATCCAGACGGGGGCTACCAAAAGCGATTGGAACCACGTGGTAGTAGCGAAGTAGTGCGGACTCTGATTATACCGGCTGTGCTTCCTTGGCTAAAAATTTTTATTCCCTTTGTGCAAAATCATACACCGGCACTCGCTGGCATAGGATACGTATATAAACTACGAAGGTGCACACATACATGCAGAATTTGTCACATCTGGGGTGGGTTCCAGCATATGATTATTTGAATAATCATCGCTGTCAGACAGTCTCGACACTACCAAAATGTTGTCCCCTGATCTATTGACATCCTGCTCCGAGTCAGTGAAACCCCTCCCCCCTCGTCCACTTATTTCTCTCACTGTGACGGCAATTCTCCCCAACTATGTATGGCCCCTGTCGTGCCTTAGCAAGAGGGTAAATGGTCAAGAGCACCAACAAGAACACACGACTGCATATCAGCCAGAGGCCAATTGACACAACACAACGCAATGAGTGTAGGTGGAGACTTCCGATACGTTCAGAGAGAACATGCCTTTCGGAAACGTCGTGATCGGTCTACAACTGAGTCGCTGTCAAAAGTGACACACAAGAGCCTGGAACAAAAGCTTTTGAGAGAAGCACAGCACAACAGACGGTATGCTCGGACCAAGCCGAAGCCCCGAACGGCCCATGCGTTTGAAGCCACTCACGTGACCTACAGATGCGACAAGCGTTATGTAAGTTGCTTTTCGCATCCAAAGTCATGCGGAATCCGGATTCATCTCTCTCCATTCTCTTACCTTTTACTCAGTCTCCACAATCCCCTTGCTTAGCGCATTCATTTACACCTTCACCATATGCTCCTTATTCTCATTCCGGCCCAGTCAACTACTCGAAAACGCATATATACAACCCATGCACACTCCTACTTATAGCGAACCCCAGCAGTATCTCGTGCGCTGATTCCCCGCTCCAAAGTACGACCGAACGCCTCTCAGAATGTTTTCACCTCTACGTGGTTTCATATCTATCTTCGTAGTATCGTCTCGCAACTACGTCGATCAGTTTGCAGTCCCCTTCGAACTCTTTGTCAGCCCTTACACATCACCGTATATATATATGGGGTAGTCTGAGAGCACATGTGATGGACAACAACATTTATCAAAGGAGTGCAATACGGCACGTTACTTTCAACGAAACGGACATCACACTGTTGGACAGTAAGGGAACATGATTTACGAGGAAGCAGGAGAAAGACGACAACGTCAAAATAAAAGACCACTGCCAACGAATGAATCGATAAAAGAGCGCGTGCTACTCACGCAGATTTATGACACAATAAAACACCGAGACACCAAGCAGCTGCCCTAATCGAAGATGGGAATGGTAAGCGTCTGACTCGCGTATTGACAAAAATGGGGTTAATGATTACTTACTATTTGGTCCCGCACGCACGAATTCGTAGCCTTCTGGGAAAATTCCACTTTGACCATGCCATGAGCCCTGGTGTACTGTCGTACTTCGAGTCTTTAATTCAATGCGATGACCTTCAAGTCAAGGGGTAATTCGATCGAACGAGGTTCACCAATGTAAGCTGTATCAAACACGCTGAGTGAGATGAACTCCTGTGGCTGTCTGTAAAGACAACCTCGACATACTGTACTGTCTATCATTGACCGACTTATGTTACAGGCGCAGAATGGTGAGGATGTTCAAAATGATGGTAATGGCGAAATGCTCAGCTTACCAGAAACGACCAGCATTGAGAACTATAGCTTGAGCTATTGCTGGCAGGCCCAAAAAATCATGTTTACCCGATGGTCGCTTCATGATGCTCGTCAGGAGAACCCATCTGTGTGAATCGTACCTGGTTACAAGCTGCCGAACTTTCGAGACCTTCCTATCCACCAGTACGTCCGATGCTCGCATAATTGGACAAAATAAACGGTGGTGATAAATGGTATCAAGTATGTCCAGGGCCACTACAGGGTCACGACAACGGAGTCACACTTACTTCACGGATGATTAGATTAGTGTTGTTAGCAGAATTCAGGAATTCTGCCAGCCGTCGGTCTGATTATTCAATGCCTCTGGTAAATACAGAACCTGATTCAGGGAGGACTTGATAGTTCTGCCATCAGTCCGCCTTGAGGAGTAGATTCCGAATCAGAGTGTCAGTTAAACATACCAGCCCTCCAAAGTGGTTACGTCCACTTTTCAGAAAGTTTCCTCGAAGCGTAGTACTTCCTCACAGAAACTAATGAGTAATATTAATGTACGAAATGGTCAAGTGAGTTGCGAGTATTACAAGTTGGTACAAAATGTTCTGATAGGCATCGCACGATGTAGGGAGGCGCACGCACGCCGGTATAACCAAAAAACGGCCCCCTCAATACGCACTGACACGCTTCAAAACGAAGGCGCTCGAACACGTGACTCATGGATGCGAAAAGCGTTACTCTTCGCATCGGATCCCTCTCCATTCTCTTTCCTTGTGCTCAGATTCCATCATTCCCTTGTCTTGACCGTTCGTTTCTCCTTCACCACACATGCTCCTCATTCTCATACTGGCCTAGTCAACTACTGGAAAACGTATATATACAGCCCACGAGCACGTACACTCATGTACCGTGACAGAGAAATGCGGTAGCGGAATAGCGGCAGAGTCTCATGCGCTGATTATCCGCTCCAAGTACGACCGAACACCTCACAGAAAGTCTCCGCCTCTTAACGATTTCATATCTATCTTCGTGTTATCTGTCAATACGTCTCATAACTACGTTGATCTGTTCGCAACCTGTCGAACTCATACTCAGCCTTACAGACCAGTGGACTCAGACATCGAGAATGAGAGGAGGGGGCGAATCCTTCTTTCTCATGTTATTAACAAGACCTGGATAATCAATAATCTACTGACAGAAGAGCACTTGACTATGGCATAGACGTGACAGCACATGTCACGTACAAATGGGTCTGCGAGAATAAGCATGGAGAGTCTGGGACACTAGTACGGTGGCCAACGGCACTCTTAGCGAAGTTTAAACCTCGCCCGATGTTTCGAATGGCCATACAATTCATCCCGCGAACGGGCCCGGTGACCGCCGCCCGACATTCCGCCATTACTTGTTGCATGCCGAAGTTCATGCTCTGTCACACTCAATTCTACCCGCTCATCGATACATCAACTCTGACCGCACATCAACTTCGTCCGCCCACCATTTTGCCCACCATTTTCTTTCGTGCTTGCCAGTCTTCTTTCCTTTACCCGCTGCCTGCCTAGTAATAACCACTGTGATGTCTTCGTTGCAATAAGCAGATGCTGCCGTTCTTGCCAGTTGTAAGCTGCGGCGCTGCTATTCCTCCTTCATTCTACTGCAGCGACCCGGGCAAAGGTAGTCCTCACTGTATGGTTGATTGATATTTGATTGACAGTCTATAATGACATATTGATGTATCAAATATATACTGTATAAGTGTTTCGAGACATTGTATGTTTTACATAAGGCTCCCAACCTCTATGGAAGTAAATCCTTGGCACTATTGCAGACAGTGAGCAAGCATGAGAAACAGTAGCACACAAAGCGACTTTCAATAAATTTCATACTCCGTTTGGAGGTACCGATGGGCCTCCCAAACTTTGTCCCAGACTGGCCCTTTCAGAGATGTCCTCGGAAAAGCATAAACTGTAAGCTCCGAGGTGAAAGCTCCCCTTAATACTAGTATTGTTAAGCCTTAACAAAACTCGCTATCTATCTCCATGTGATCGAAAGCTAACACAAGAGATCAGTCTGGGACCTCAAACTTATGCTCGATACAGCCGCATTCACCTAGCGGATGAACTAAGAGTAATTGCTCGAATTCAAGTTTACAACCATCGCTGGTAACCTCGATGCAAACGGTAGCTTTTTCACCACACGAGAAACAAGAGTGGTAACATTCTAGATTTGGATTTTGGCGAGGAAGCCAGAGAGCTATAGGACCTTGTTGGCCACAAGACCGTCTTCGGGAGTGGGAGCGACGTCGATGTAACAAGAGCTGAATTTGGATGGGCCGGGGTGCCGCTGGTAGAACTTCGAGTCCTGGAAGAATAATAATGATTTGGTAAGTCGCTGCAGTCACGGAGATTCACTTACGCTGTTACTGAGCATGCTTTGTTCACCCGTATCATGACGCATGAAAATTACACTTTTGGTACCGCTCACACAGGTTTGTTCATGGCACAGTGCGAATAATAACTGAATTTGAGTACTTTTTTCCTGTTGCCGAAGGTCACGGACTAACTGACCTGGAAACTGGTTTGGCCGACGCAACCCATCGGCATCATGCTACCCGAAAACACAGACAGAGGCGACGGTGTACAATGCATATGCATAAATAATTATTAGGACAGTGTCTGAGTGTGGTCCAAGCTAGCCATTTACATGGGAGATCTCCAACTCTACGGTGCGGTGCTCAGAGATAATGTGTTTGCTGGGGAGGAGAATAAGGTTTTCAGAGTCCTCATGTTGATGGTGTAGATCGTGCAGTCGGAGAGGCGAATACGGTACCATGAAGGTGCGTGGCGTAACTGAGAAATTATCTCCTCTAACTAGCTTGTCACGGCAGCAAGGTACCCACCTATTGATGATTTGTCAAGTTGCTTGGCTCAAATGTTCTGGGGCACGAAATAACAAGAGCTCTCAGTCGATTCAACAATTGCATTCATTCAGGGCTGAATTTCTCTATTTTCTGACCATCGAATCGACTTCGATTTTATACATCGGGAGTACATTCAGTACGGTCTGCGCGTACTAAATTCCTTGCAGTGATACGTCCCTGTGTGGTTCCTTTTGTTTAATTTAAGGAAAAACCTGACAAATTGTTGAACAGAACCTCCGAGTCACATTTCCGCTCTCACTATGAATCTCGCTGCACCCTTCCTTCTGTATTAGCCAATCCCAATCAACGAAAGAACATTTTTCCTAAGCAATCAAGCTTTCAAGACGCAAAAGGAAACAACACGAACCCCTACAGCTGCAGACTTCCTTACCTCGTTGCGGCGCATTGAATGAGCAGACTGCGGATGGAAAAAAGCTCAGGCTTTTCCTAAGCACACGACATCTACGCTGATGCGATCATAGGATGAAGGTTTCTGCGAGTGAATCCGCAAGATAATCGAGCCACCCAAAGTTATAAAAGTCTCACTCCTTGCATCAATTGTACACTCAACCCCCTCTAACAATCACTACTACTTACATCTAGCCATCATGAAGCTCACTTTGTCTTTCGTCTTTGTCGCCATCGCTTTGTTACAGATGACGGCGGCAGCTCCCATTGCCGAAGGTGATTCTTTAGTGCTAGCCTCATTTCACGCGGACTATTGACCTTGTTGAGTGACATAGAGGTCGAAAGGCGCAGCGAAAAGAAATTCGCGTGTATGTTCCAGCGTGCTTATCCTATCTGCACTGTCTAATATGACCATTCAGATGCCGTCGCCAGAGACACGTCTGATGGTGATTCTTCGGTGCTAGCCTCATTTTGTCGTGTGGTGCTTACCTAGTTGATGGCATAGAAATTGAGGGCAGCCACGGCCGAAAGAACATCGCGTGTATGTTCCAGCGTGCTTATCCTATCTGCACTGTCTAATACGACCATTCAGATTCTGTCGCCAGAGACACCTCTGATGGTGATTCTTCAGTGCTAGCCTCATCTTGTCGTGTGATGCTTACCTAGTTGATGTCATAGAAATTGAGGGCAGCCACGGCCGAAAGAACATCGCGTGTATGTTCCAGCGCGCTTATCCTATCTGCACTATGTCTAATGTGATCATTCAGATTCCGTCGCCAGAGACACGTCTGAAGGTGATTCTTCGGTGCTAGCCTCATTTTGTCGTGTGGTGCTTACCTAGTTGATGTCATAGAAATTGAGGGCAGCCACGGCCGAAAGAACATCGCGTGTATGTTCCAGCGTGCTTATCCTATCTGCACTGTCTAATACGACCATTCAGATTCCGTCGCCAGAGACACGTCTGACGGTGATTCTTCGGTGCTAGCCTCATTTTGTCGTGTGGTGCTTACCTAGTTGATGGCATAGAAATTGAGGGCAGCCACGGCCGAAAGAACATCGCGTGTATGTTCCAGCGTGCTTATCCTATCTGCACTGTCTAATACGACCATTCAGATTCTGTCGCCAGAGACACCTCTGATGGTGATTCTTCAGTGCTAGCCTCATCTTGTCGTGTGATGCTTACCTAGTTGATGTCATAGAAATTGAGGGCAGCCACGGCCGAAAGAACATCGCGTGTATGTTCCAGCGCGCTTATCCTATCTGCACTATGTCTAATGTGATCATTCAGATTCCGTCGCCAGAGACACGTCTGAAGGTGATTCTTCGGTGCTAGCCTCATTTTGTCGTGTGGTGCTTACCTAGTTGATGTCATAGAAATTGAGGGCAGCCACGGCCGAAAGAACATCGCGTGTATGTTCCAGCGTGCTTATCCTATCTGCACTGTCTAATACGACCATTCAGATTCCGTCGCCAGAGACACGTCTGACGGTGATTCTTCGGTGCTAGCCTCATTTTGTCGTGTGGTGCTTACCTAGTTGATGGCATAGAAATTGAGGGCAGCCACGGCCGAAAGAACATCGCGTGTATGTTCCAGCGTGCTTATCCTATCTGCACTGTCTAATACGACCATTCAGATTCCGTCACCAGAGACACGTCTGACGGTGATTCTTCGGTGCTAGCCTCATTTTGTCGTGTGATGCTTACCTAGTTGATGGCATAGATATTGAGAGCCACCACGGCCGAAAGAACATCGCGTGTATGCTCCAGCGTTCTTATCCTATCTGTACCATGTCTAATATGACCATTCAGATTCTGTCGCCAGAGACACCTCTGACGGTGATTCTTCAGTGCTAGCCTCATTTTGTCGTGTGGTGCTTACCTAGTTGATGGCATAGATATTGAGAGCCACCACGGCCGAAAGAATATCGCGTGTATGTTCCAGCGTGCTTATCCTATCTGCATCATGTCTAATATGACCATTCAGATTCTGTTGCCAGAGACACGTCTGATGGTGATTCTTCAGTGCTAGCCTCATTTTGACGCGGACTATTCACTTTGTTTATAACTTAGATGTCGAGGAGCGCGACGAGAACATAGTCTGATGTATGTTTCACATGTTTGTATTATCTGCATCCTGTTTAAAGAGATGCGCATTGTGCCACAGACATTGTTGCCGAGGAATCCCGTGATGTCGAAGGTAATTGTCTATAGTCTGGCTTTGAATGTTATATTTACGTTGTCCAATGTACAGGTGTTGTTGAAGGTATGCCTCGAGTATCATCCTGGAGTCACGACTCTTTCTAAATCATCACCGCCGCTACAGCCTAAAGGCCAGAAACTCGAGGTTGTCTTTGTGTGGAAAAGCGGGTACAGCGTGTATTTCTTATGGTGCAAATCTAGAGTTCAGTAACAGGGTAGTACTTTTGCACAATCATCTGATCGCAAGAACCAAATTTCATTGATGCTTAAGTGTCGAGCAACGCAGGCAGTGATCGGTTTGTTATCAACCTTTCACAAAGTATGTTGATGTCTCTTTCTCCCACTTCGTGGGGTGTTGATACGAGGATTTGGAAGCAGTTGGGGTCGGCAATAACATAAATGATGAAGATGCCGAGTCACCGAGTGTCAATGCAGTCCTGATACCTCGATCCTAGCAATGATACGTCTACGTTCGTTTTTGTGCCTTGAACTTACACAAAAAGTAACATAAATAAGTCGTACACGCCAACTGAAGAACGTCGTTAAATTACTTTTTCCCCCCACAAAATTAGCTATGGGGTCCTGCCCAAGTTATGCACCCTGCATAGACCTCATCTGCATCACATGATGAGACCAACCCAACACCAGTATGGTGCTGAAAAAATATGGAGTTTTACATCCTATTGCCTGGAACCATTACCAAGGGATGTAAGTGTCCCAAACAAACAAACGCTCTTTCTGATTCGACAACGTGTGCGTAAAGTATACGCGTATTTATTTATCAACGTGTCTTCCTAGACACAGGTTGAACAAAGATATTTTGGCGGTACCATGATAATTCTATGAGAATGAGATTATCCAGGTCCATCGACAATTCAACATCACCACTGACCTTGAATGGAATCCATAATGTCATCCAAAGCTCTTGTACATCGTTCAGTTACTCCACCAAGGCAATGCCGAGTCTCCTGCACTTACCTATGTTTTCCGGCTGATGCGTCCTTCGGAACTTGATTGTCTGGGTACCATCTACGACATAATTCCTGCAGGACATGAATAAGCTGACAGTTGCCATTATTTAATTATATCTCACTTTTATTGATGACACATCTTCGGAAACACGTATCGGTTGCTGTCTTCATGATCAAAGAGATGATTGACTCACCAACAATCCTGGCACGACGTTTAATCAAGTTGTGCATGCGTGAGGAGGGTAGACTGTTTACCGGTAATGAAGCCAGTCGATAACTTCAGGCATCTCCTCCACCAAGAATGATCGGTCTGCATGAATTGAATTTCCAGCTAGAACCGCAGTTCGTTTTTGCGGTACCCATTTCTTGATGTACTCCAAAACAACTTTTGCAACATACTCTCTCGTGTGAGGCGATGTCATGCAGGCTTGCGTTAGACCAGACTGAATGATTATTTCATTAACTGTCAAGCACGCTGGGTAATGCATTGATGACAAGCCTTTCCATGTTGCGTTCTGCACCACTCGTCCATACTGACCGGAACGTTCTCAGCATTCAAGGTTTGTTGTATCGCTATGGAAGGCTCACGAATTCAAAACTGCTTCGTCAGTCCTGATAACGAACTGGATGCCTCGTTCATCGACAAGCTCCAGGTTACCATTTGTGATCAATACCTGGACATGAAGATGGATTCCAATCACTACTAGTTGACCGATTTGAAACACTCACTGCAATTTCCAAGATTTTATCCTTTCTAGGATCGAGTCCAGTCATTTCGCAGTCAATCCAAACCATGGGACCTGAGTTGAAATCAAGTGGCGTTTGAGGCGACATTCCAAATGAGCGGAACTGAGGATTTTGAAAGTAATTTTGTGAGAGACAGAGACTCCGAAGGAGAGACAATCGATCATCGCGTTTGTGATGTTTGAAGCAATCAACTTGACGCAAGACTCGAGCAAAAATCATTATGAACAAGTCCAAAAAAGGACCGAAATTCCGCATCACCAACTAGTGACTGGTCCGTTGCTTATCGATATCGATCATCAATTGTCACTGCCACCAAATACGAAGCGTCGCAGCGTCCGTCATAGTAGTGAACTAGTGACAGCTTGCAACATGAGGTACAAAAGATTATTCGCGTCTGCCAGTGTCTCTTCATGTTGTTGTTGTTTCTTTTTGGCATAATCGGTTCGAACAGCCAGTTGTATCATCGTCGTGTTGGAATCATTGGTTAAACAAAGTCAGGCATTGGATCGATGTCTATCTTCGTACTTCCTGATTAATCAATCAGTATGTGTTGTTTTCTCTCAGTACTAGCTATGCTGAGTACAACAAAGGTACATAAGGAAGCTTATATATATAGGCGTCGTGCGCTTTGCTGTAGTCTCCATCACCTTATCGTTTTCCCTTCCTCCACCTCACTGTGCAATGTCCTTCAATTTCGCAAGCGTTACTGTGAATGACCTTACAGGGAGGGTTGTCAAGACGGAGCAAATCGCCAATGGACTCTGTGGAGAGGTATGGAAAGGCACCTATACAATAGGAGGTCGACCAGTCATTGTACGGTGCGGTGATGATATCCAATTCATGATCTATCTCACACATACTTGTTGCAGGTAGCCGTGAAGGTCATGAGATCGACGTTATTTCTCAACAGTCAAACTGCAGAACAAACAATACGGGTAAAATCTCCCATCTCACAAGTGAAGATTTGTTATTTAGTCAAATATTTCCAGAGACTCCTGCGAGAAACAGGAGTATGGAGTACATGTGTTCATCCTCACTTGGCCCCGTTTATTGGTATATGTTACGAGGTTACGCGAGGATATAGAGTCCCCTGCTTGATATCTCCATTCTATGAAAACGGAACCATCATGCAGTACCTAAGTCACAATTCAAACGCTGCGCGGATGGACTTGGTACACTTTTCACTTTGGTGATGTTCACCTCGCTTACGAAGGACTGGACAGCTTCGTCAATTTATTTCTGGATTGGCTTATTTACATAGTCGCGCTATTGTTCACGGGGACCTCAAACCTGTCTGGCACTATTCCCTTCATATTTTGCGGTACTGGAGCTGATGTGATTATCTTCGCAGACAAATATTCTCATGGACGATGCGGGCAATGCGGTAGTAGCCGACTTCGGACACTCTCGAGTCCTTGGGGCTTCTGGGTTCACGACAAGCACAATGACCATAGCTGGCACTTTCCGCTACATGGCGCCAGAGCTGATGGTACCTGAAAATCCGGATATAACACCAACACCAACCATAGCATCGGATATCTGGGCAGCAGGGATGACGGGCCTGGAGGTGCGTTTGCAAATCGTCGTAGCCCAGGCGCTGGATTTTGATTTAGGTGCTTAGATTCTCTCCAGTAAGATCCCGTATGTGGAATTCAAAACGGACAGCCAATTAGTCGCAGCGATGGTGGCTAATAAATTACCCAACAAGGCACACTACCCTCTCGTTCGACACGGTGCATGGTCTGCGTTTGAACACTGTTGGAAAAAGAACCCGAGTGAACGACCAGATGTGCAACGACTGAGTGATTACTTAGATGACAAATATGGGCCTGCCTCGAGTCGGTCAGCCAGACCTACTAGAACTCGCGGTTAAACAGCTGTAGACATAAATATTTGTTCCCCGCAGCTTGTTGTATCATCTGCACCTTATGCATAAATTACTTGTTGGTGTTACTATCATTTGACGGGAAATGCACAATTTACACTCATGGCTGAATAGCAACACAACAACACATATTCGTATCGGATCTACTGTAGTGTATACCTTAGGTCTCTGCGCATTAGACCCAACAAGAATTTTTTTTTGTTGCGAGCTTGTTGCGGCGGCAGCCCTGGAAGTTGAGATGTCGAAAACACAATAGAAATGCACAATGTCGTCACACTATGTCACGCGTGGCACCTCGGCCAATACACAATGATATTTAAAGTCCGACAGCGCGCAAAGCGAATGCAAGTCCAGTGTTCCGCACCGTTCATAACTTAATAACGAGCTCCAAATCAAATTTAATTGAGGGAGTAATATCTAGTAATAAACACCAGGATGTGCTGAGTGATCATTATTTGCTGAAACTCTACTTAATGGTGCAGGAAAGCCATGCAGGGGGTAAGGGTGGGAGGTCTCGTGAAGTTCGAAGAGGACGAGCCTCAGAAGGGGCCGGCACGAGCTGCACGAATCGTGGCTCGCGACCTGGATAAGGAGTAAGTATGCAGGTGGTGGATTAAATGAGGGGAAGGGTAGTGGACCGTTCCTCCCTCTTTCATGCGCATACCGAACGTAGTTCGTCATGAAGGAGCAGGCGAATATGCCAATTGGACAATGAGTCTGATGCTCGTAGGGCCGTCTGGGATACTGGTGATCATTAGTTAGTACGAAAATGCATCTGCTCAGGCGAAGTATGGTTGTCCTCGTGAAACTGTCACGGTGTTGGATTACAGTTGCATAGCTTGTCGACGAGTTTGTAGACTGAAAAGTTGGTCGGTGGAGCAAATTTCAACGTTAATGAGTGCCTGAACGTGCACGGTCCCCTAGATTGTGTGCTGTCATTGTGCCTGAAGCGCTGAAACCAAAATCGAAAATCACCCAAAGTACATCCTGTATCTTATTTGATGTCAAATATCAGATTCAGCTCGAGTCGAGGTGGGGTACCATTCAACATGGCTTGCTTTTATATCCCGACAATAGTGTTGCCAGTGTAGACAGAAATAGGAGGTTCTATTGGTTTGGCAGATTGATTGCGCCTGGCCGAAGTGGTGGATGGCAGAGCCTTACCCCGGGGATGTAGGGAGAACCGAGTGGAGTCCCAGATTCATCAGCGGATAAGAATAAGCATATCCTCCAACCTACTCGCGATTGGGATGCAGGAACCCCCAGAAGGCAAAGGTAAGACCAAGCTCTTTCGTGGTTATGGATAGAGAGGTCACCTTGCCAGATAGGAACACGTAAAAAATGTCATAACAGCTGAGTAAGAGACAGCAAGGTTGCTACAAAAGTGAGTGGGTGGTGACGGAGGAATGACAGTGAAGGAACATCACCCATTTATTCTAAAGGAGATCAAAGCACTACGCTGGATTGTTCGACGTTCGACATCGGATACTCACCCTACAGCGCTGCTTCAAGTTTTCCTGATTGTTGTGGTAAAAGGTTGCTGCATGACTATTACTGTAACAATGAATTGAGATCAATACACATATCATCCAGGCTGCCCTCTTCCCTTCTGGAACCGCAATGATTACCTGTGACAACACGGCTGAGTGAGCCTGACGATTCTTCCTTTTTATCACGATCTTCATTTGTAACTTCAAGTCTCGACTCTCGGAAGAGCTAATGGCACGTGACCGTGTTGCGTCAACACGCCACCACGCGTGACGCCCCTTGAGTTTTGAGTCCCTGACTTTTTTCTTTTATACTTATAGATTCAACCAAAATTGTTGTTGTGTTGATCCTTCAAGCTCGTGTGTATCAGTTTCAACATGGATAAAGGGTCGGACGATACAGTCCCTGAAGAATACCCGTATTTCTGGTCCAGGGGGTCTAGCATCGCTTTACCGGACTTTCTGACGAAGGTATCGGATTACAGCAATCATCAGGGTCTTGTTCTCTTCTGACGCATCCATGTGTTATGCCAGTATAAACCGTCCATGGTCCAGAATGATGGCACAAAACCAGTGAGCCTGTTTACTGTAATCTCGTAGTACTCTCGGTATATAACCTAGCATTCTTAAAGTGGATATGGGTCGAAGGAGGTAACCGAAACCAGGACACATCTAGATCTAATTCAGCTGCTGCTATCAGTGAAGCTGCGGCATTGCGTATGTCATATTTCTCAATGTACTCCGGCTCACTGACAATCTACTTTAGTGAAGGAAGTGTCGCAGAGAGTGGAAGAGATTAAGGCAACTATTCAGTGTTATTCGATGCTCTTTCCCTAACCATATAGTAGAACGATGATTCTATCCCTATGCGCTCTAGCAAAAAGACAGGAGCAAAGAGCAAAAAGGATGTTCGTGAGAAGGTCTGGTGATTCATCTTCACACTCGAATCTTGTGTACTCAAGGTTCGATAGGTACAAGCAGACGCTGCCAAGAAATTGAAGGATATATCTATTAAGCACAACTACGTTTGCGGAAAATGGTTAGCGTTACTGATTAATACCATCAACAATCGGGAATGATTTTGAACAGGTTGATATTCGCTCCCGCAGACAAGGTAGACGTAATATGGACCAAGATCGCTAGTAAGCTAGTTTTCTACTATTACCAGCGCACCTCACTAAATCCTCCAAGCATCGCTTGTCTCTGGCGCCCTTGCTTCAACCTGCGCGTTTCTGACGAAAGTAGCAACAACACCGGCGAATGAGACTCCACACCATCAACACGTCATCTGTCTCTATATCCCAGATGTCTATGACAAAGATGCTGTCACAGATGTTGGTATCGCTGCCATTTTCTCTATTTTCGAACGTTGATTCTCTGAGCAGGTCATGAAAGTGCTATTGAGAAACCACGGTGTCAGTCTCAGTGGCGTAAAATCGGATCTATACACAGGAGTAGGCAAGTATCAAACTGAATTATTAAAAGTACATGACAATTATTTCAATGTCTACATTCAGGACTCGATAGCAAACACTCCAGCGGAATTCCATCAACAGTAAGCCTCGTGCAACTTAAAGATGATAAATGATCGAGGATGTGATAAGGTGTGGAAAAACACTTCTCTACTCGCAGATTCTGAGATCAAGGCAAGTGTATAGCTATGATGAGGGCATACAAACGTTACTCATACTTTTACCCAGGACCTCAAAGATGCTTATTTCTCGGAGCTGAATATTGCTTCAACTTCTACGGCAAAACCTGACGAAAAGAAGGACCAGCCTGCAAAGAAAAAGCCGATTCCCAAGAAGAAAACCCAAGAAGATGATCCTTTTGCATCTGAGGACGAAGTTGATGCTCAAAAGGTGGAACGGAAACAAAAGGTGCAAACAAAGGGGAAATCAGGAAAGAGATCCCAATCAAGCGATGTGGATGCGGACGCAGACGAGAGTGACAAACCAAAAACAAAGAAGCAGAAGAGTACACGGTGACTACCTCACTCACCACATTGTCGTCGTTTTTTTTTGTGGACCTATGTTGACTCGTTTTATGTATATTATTTCCTGCTTCCTTTGTTTTTCGAACCAGTTCGAACCGCGGACTATCATCGCATGCGTGATGTGTCAGCCCACGAGTATTTCCGTCGCGGTCTCCCGTGACGACAATCAGGGTGCGCTTTCGACATTGTGCTTTACCTTTCCCGTGTTAACTCTGCACGTGTACGGAGTAGATACGGCGCTATCCACCATGCAGCGAGTTTCATGTGAACATCAGTTACGGCATGATTCATCTGCACAGCTAGAGCAAACATACCACGATCAAGCCTTCAAACTTTGTTCCATGGCAGACAGACTCCCCCTGGTAGCGTTTGTTGCTGAAAAGTTTATCATCATGCGGGTGGCTACCGGATCCTGGTGAGAATTTTCGAAGCCAGGTCCACGAATGCTGTCGATGAGCTCGAGGCATTCAGAGCTTCCATGCCCCATCAATCACGATGGACATCTAGAAGATTCATATCCGTTTCATGGCGACTGACTGGGTGTCAACAAACTATAAGCGCTGATTTCAGCAATTTGAGCCCCCACTCCAAAGTTTTTCTCTGATCATCTCCCTTTAATATCAGTCTTTGCATCACTTCATCCCCGCCCCCATACACGCCGAGAGCATATATGCTGCCCGATTTTGATACTTCTTCCGTACTGGCGACAATTCACTTTACTCTTAACCTAACAACCACGACTACATGTGGAACTCTTGGAGCTCACAGCACGATTCCAGGCTTGAACAAAGAAGAATTTGCGGCCTGCTCAACAAACTGAACGTGACAAACTTCGACTCCGTTTCTACCAAGTTGATCGAGCGCCTTACAAGTTGTAGACGGCGCGGTGGCGTAGAGACCATCGAAGCCTTTGCTGCTTCGATTGCACTACGTGCAGTCGATGACACCCAACGCTCCTCCCTCTACGCCTACCTTTGCCGAAGAGTTGACAGAGAGCTTGAGATGGAGGACAGGCGGTGGACATGGCTTAACGATGGCACACGACAATCATCACACCCATCATTCACCAGTATCCTTGCCGACGTTTGTGAAAGCAGGTTCACGCAAGCCCTTGATGAGCGGGCAGCACATCTATTCCCCTTGGTCGAATTCATAGGGGATTTGCTATTGGATGGTGTTTTGCCCATCGCTGACGTTCAAGACCTGGTACACCAGCTCTTTACCCTGGCGGAACAAGGCCAAGAGGGCAGTGCCATAGCTCTGAGCAGGCTCTGCCGCAGAGTTGCTCGAGAACAAGACGGAATGTACATTCTAGAGCAATTAGGTGCTTCAGGTAGCATCGAGAGAGTGCTGGAGGAAGATATCATCACGCCAAAAGCTCGTTACCTTCTGATGGTGAGTCATCAGATTATATTGTCGATTCGCTTGCTCACCTTTTATTTTCAAGGCTGTGGTGGACTTGTTCCACCAGGAGCTTGTAGATGTCTTTGACTCAGGGCTTAGACACGAGATTTACAATCTTGATGACGATGAGCAGGAGGTCTCATCGGAACTCGATCCGGCTGCCCCAACAGATATCGGCGATTCACTTGTTTCGAAGACAACATGTGAGTCGGAGGACCAAGCGGATGTTTCCAAGCTGGACACAGAGTGAGCGGAAGCCAATATCTATCCCGCATTTGTTCCACTCTGAAGGTCGTCAAACAACTCTGAACATGCGATTGAGGGTGGATACCAGCAAAGTGTACTATAGATACAAATGAAGATGGATGCGTGGCGATGACAAAATATAAACATAAAGATACCGAAATGTGTCCATACTTTCATTCTGTGGGGACCTGCTTCTGTCTCTTGGCTTGCGAGTCTCGTTCTTCATCTGCTGCAAGAGACCGCTTTTTCCCTCTGATATTTTTTGTCTTGCGACGATCCTTGCCTAATCCGTCTGCTCCGCTATCAGAGTTCTCCACATCTTCTGTATGAGGCTTGTATGCAGCTGAGTCTACACTTTGTCGTTTGCTCCGTCTCCGTTTCAGGGTGAGGGTCGATCGCCGCGGATCTTTCGATAGTGGATCTTGAGTGACATTGTCCCCTTCTACGTCGACACGGGTTTCTTTGTCAAAAGCAGATTCCTTTCGTCGACGTTTAAGTTTGGGAGAACTGCCTTCTTCATCGGACAGCTCTTCAGTTGATGCTGAGAATAATGAAGATGTACGCTTGTATAGCTGCGCCTCAGACAAGGATGAGCTAAATGATGTCGCAATTGATCCTGCAGTGGAAACAGGTGGCCGCGAGATCGATGTCACCGGTGAACGCCGTGAAGCTACTGAAACTTGTGGCGAGGTAGTAGCACTCTGCGACAGGGATGCAGTAAGCTTTGATCCTGCGGTTGATTTTCGGCCCTTCTTCTTGTATTGTGCTTCCTCCCCAGGTTGGAGTAGGAAGAACACCTCATTTTCCCGAACTAGGTCCACTCCGACTAGTTGCCGCAAGATACCGACCAGATAGGAATTTAAGTCCAAGGCCTCGATATTGCCCACCAAGCGGGGATAGTCCTCATAAGTTGCGGGACCATGATCCTGGATCTCCTCTTCGTCCATCAGCTCCTTGTCACCAAGAGAGCAACCAGGTACCACAAAGCATACCCTTGGACCGCCTTCCTCTTTAGGTAGACTGATTTTATGGAATCGACAATTAGAGCGAGTGATAGGAGAACTTGTCGACGCAGCAAGACGCTGAACATTGGAAGAGGAAGCACGTGGGGGAGCTGAAACCGAAAAGAAATCCTTTTGGCGCTCAGAGTTGTGGGAAGGCTCTGGAGATACCGTTTTGGTGTTGTGAGTGTGAATCTGGACTGGCACAGAAGATAGAGGTGGCGGTTGATGGCGGTGATGCATGGCACCATGTGCATGGAAGAGCGGTGGGGGAATGGGAGGGTGTTGGATTGAAGAGGAATCACTTGGTGCAGAGGACACGATAGAAGAAGCCCGTGACCCATTAGCGCTAGTGAATTGGAGGAGTTTGGCAGCTGTACTAGTGCCAGAGCTTGCTGATCCATGATCGCTACCACCATCTTTGAGGCCGAGGAGCTTCCGCTTTCGGCCGCGACTAGGCACAATTCCCCTTGCTTTGTGATCTCCTTGGGATTTCTTGTGTCCGCTTGACATCGAACGAGTGAGACGACTTGAAGTTTGTACTGGTGACATTCTCTTCCGCTTTGGATGCTTCGTTTGAGATTCTTGGTCTCCAGCATCTCCAGACCCCCTGGGTTCATGGACGTCAGGAAACTCGTGCGGTGTGTCCGGGACATTAGTGAAGTGTTCCCTGTGGATCCGTTGAGTATAAGTCAAATATCCGTATTTAATGACGCACAATCCATCTTTGGAAACAGCGTCCTCCTGGACGTCGTCTTGCCGAGGTTCGCAAACGGATTCTAGTGTTACCTGACCGTCAGGCGCCAGCGATTGCGATGGTTCTTGTTCTGACAGAGGACTGAGTAAGGGCGAGTACATGAGTCCAAGGACCTCTGCGGGGGGAGCTGACGCTGAAGCCTCTTCGGGGTGATCATGGTCTGATACTGTCGGCAAAGTGTTTCTGGTCACCTGCTGAACTTCCTCAGGTTCTGATGAAGTTACTATGGTGTCTTCCGCTGAGTGGTGTCCGGCGGCAGGCATCGTTGGTAGTTGATCAATGTTATTCCCTGCATCAGCATTGACAGACGAAGGATGGGATACGTCAAGCTGCGTGGCTTCTACGAGTTCAGATCTATCATCTTCCTGGTTACTAGTGAATGTTCCAGCTGGACCTGGTTCAGTGACTGCAACGTTGTCGGAAACATCGGTCGTGGTTATATCAATTTCAGATCGTGACGCTAGAGCACTCGTAACGGAGGCCATAACATCGTCAGAAGACGGGGGCGGCAGGTCTGCATGAGAGGGAGAAGGTATGCCAAAGACATCACCTGTATCCACACCAATCGACTCGCCCTCCCGAGGCGTGAAAAGACCACTTGGACCACTGCTGCCTTCGGATGGCGATTCCTGACGAGAGAAATTATGCAACAATGACGTGGAGATGGGTACTGAAACTGGAGTGGGTTGGCTTGGTGAAGAGTGCGGGCTGATGATGATGTGAGGGGTGTCTGGGAGTTTGACCGAATGTGGAGGAGTCTGTTGCGGATGACTATTCCCAGAAGAGATGATAGGGTCTGACACGGAAGGATCACAAAATATGGGCATTGGGAAGTCCGAGCCATTGTGGTTATTAGATGAGGATGGTTCCACAGAAGTAGGCTTCGGTGTGACAGGAACAGTCTCCGCCAGCATATTTACTGGGCCAGCGGCCTGACCCTCCGGTTCCTGTGAAACATGCGATCTTAAAATGATGAAAGACATTTTGAGGTTAGACCCACCACCGAGGCTTCTGTAGTAGGAGGCTCCTCGACTACATATTCGCCATCGAAATCAGACACATCCCCAGCAAAAGATGCTACTTCAATCCCTTCGCTCACCCCACGAGGAATGGGAGTAGTAGCTTCCATCTCTACAACAATAAAAATGGGCTCGTCGTTAGGTTTGCCAAGTTGTTCCTCGAGAGAGTCACCGAGTGTGGAGATAGGCGCAGAAGGAAGAGAATGATGTTCAACATTCTCCGAGGTTACATTCTCAAAGTCATTTTGAATCTCCGTGGTAGGGGTCGGTTTAGTCGAGGTGGATGATTCTACCATAGTATCTGGGTGCTGCGACTGGAGTTCCCTATCCCCAGACCCTGATGCCTGCGCTGGTACCGTAATGTCACCTGTTCTCACACCATTTAGTGATACAATTTGCAACTGAATGGTGAAATCACCGACCGGCTTCCTCAATGCCTGGCGGAGAGGTTACACCCCCGCCAAGAAACTCAGCAGCGACCATACTGCTAATGTCAGCCAGTGTGGTCTCGACTTGTTCGGTCACGTTTACTGAAGGTAACGCTCCACAATTGAGAAGGTCGAAGAAACTCTCCACTACGACGGATTCATCAGTATTCAGCTGGGAGTCCAAAGAAAGCGGAAACTGGTCGACTTCTGGAGGCTGGATGACATCTTCCTCAACAACCTTCACGCCTGGTCCGTTCTGTTCGTCGCTCTGTTCATCCTGTTCCTGATAAATCTCGTCGTCATACCCAAGGTCACTGGTTCCTAGCGGAATAGGACCTTCTGCGGCTTCTTCGTTCCCATCCTCTTCCTCATTATGTTCCGCATCGACATCAATGACATCATCCTGGGCCTCTTCAACCCCCACCCTTGGAGAAGAAGTTTCGAGGTGTCCAGCGCGGCTAGCAAACTTTCCCCGCGGGAACGCGGGAGGCCAATTCCAGTCAAGATGTTCAGTAGTTTTGGAGTAGGCCGGAGGAGTAGACATTGATCCGCTATGAAACTCATCAAATGACGAGGCAAAGATCACTGAATGAGAAAGATTTAGTAAAACCATGGCACAAAATGTGGTACATGGACAAACTTTGCTGCTCATTTTGAGACAAGCTGTCCGGGTCTCGATATAAATGGTCAAGGATATTATCAGGTTCTTCGTGTTCCTCATGGATCCCTCGCACATTTGAGAGCTGGTAGTCATCCACATCACTACGACTGGAGCGCACCTCGACAGGAGATGACGGAGGGGGACTCGAAGCAGGGAGTGCCTCGTCGGTCACGTCTACATTGACCACAGCAGCTTCTGTCTTGGGCACCCCAGAGGGAGGCCCATCATCCTGTAGTATGTTGGAAAAAAGTGTTTCTACGAGTGCGTCATGCACGGGAGTGAGACTGGAAGGGGAAACGCCGTTGAGCTGATCTTGCGCATTAAAATCGCCGCCAGTGTAGAAATCTTCTGCGTATGTTCGTGGACCTTGCCATGGATCAGGAAGTTCCAGAGGCAGAGACGGTTGATGCTGCGTATTAGATGGAGGGAAATCTTGATTAAAAGGCCAATTAGCGCATGGTTGATGTTTAGTTTGCCAGAGCATTACTACCTTCGACTTCTTCTGTATCAAGTTGGCCTTCTTGTTCATACAGAATGGCACCATTGGGGCCTAACTCATCCTCATCAGGAAGCAATTGCGAAGACCCATACTGCCTTCCATTGTATCCAGCTTCGTGTACAGAAGCTCGAGTATCTTCCTCGTCTGAGCATATTTCAATGATGTCTGGACTCTCCTCTCTAGAAAATATTTCCTCCACCTCATATTCCTCGACTTGAGGATCGACAAGGCAGTGGCGGCGGTTTATGGTCCAGTTCCCGGCTTGGTGATGACTGTCATAACCCTCACCTTCCCCCTCCGTACTAACGACCTCTGCTTCTCTACCAGAATATTCTTCGTACTCTTCCTCACTTTCAGCACCTGACTCGGAGTCGGAAAGCAATTCAATCGGATTTTGTTCAGCACCAAAGCCAGGGCCCTCTCGCGGGTCTTTGGCCTTTCCTTTGACGCGTCTGCTCTGGATTTCAGCAAACGAATCTTCGAACGACTGGTCTGAGAATGTTTCCTCGGCAGCGGCGTTAACATCCCGTGACTGGTGTTCGTCAAGGGCAACATCTTCTTGAGTCTCCTCGCCGAGTGCTCTGCGCAGAGCACTTGTAATACCACCAATCCATTCGTCGAACTCTGGTTTGGTGAATTTATCGTACGGGTTGTGAATAGGCCGTCTCAGCGACTTGAGATTTGAGGAGACAGGTGTACTTTGTGGTGCAGGAAGAATAGGAAATGGCGAGCGCCAGCTGGTCGACATTCTTGCTGGTCTCTGTGGCTACGACAGACTCGCAAGAGTGAAGTCGACTCCTTCAATATCTGATGATTTTGTGAAATGAAATGATGAAGAGGAACGCGTCTTGTCAGTGGTCACGAGTAACAAGTCAGGGTGATGAAACAACACGAGACAACGCATTTCGAACTCAGCGACAACTAGATCCTATAGTATTACTGTTATTATTTCTGACTATGGACACTACTTTCGAAATTTGTTTGTTGACAATGACACGAACTCGATCGATTAGTCCACTACTTGACGAGTAGATTGCAGTCAGCTTGATATCTCTGTCTTTGGATCCGAGACAGAACGTCTTGCAGATCTCTCATAATTTCATTTCGGCATGTCTTCCTCAGTCGAGTAGACTGCATTACATCGAGCAGTAGTCTCCCTGGACAACAGTTTGTAGACGAAGGAAGGTAGTCGTTCTTCAATGATTGAGCAGCGACAGAGAGCTGTGCAAGAAACGTTCGATGCCTAGCATGACTGTGACAGTCCCAGTAATTCATTCACGGGCGCCGCACAATCAAAGAGGTCAGTCCGTTACTCCATCACACATTTAATACTTGGACACCATTGATCATAGAGCAGCAGTTCAAGTTCGCTCGCAGTATTCCCACTTGAACACATGTACTAGCACGGTGCAATCGTGGAGAGTGCACATGCTTTGCTCCCCCGTCATCAAACCACATGAAAAAATATGACTGGCTGCGCACGTCCGAGGATGTAGATGAGCATCAGCTCCGCGGGCTATCTGTTGGATGAAAGCACACAAGGCTCTACAAACCGGTGGCTCGGCGGCGGCCCTGGCCACCTTTTCAAACTGCTGTACCGAGGAAGAGTCTCACATGGGAACTTAATCAATCGCGAGGATCGGCCACATATAGCAGCGTGTAGCATGTCACAGGAAAAATACGGCAATCAACAAAGGTCATGAGGTCAGTCTAGGCGTCCTCATATTTCGAAATGGTACAGCGGAATTTGGAGATTGACGCTAGGCCATGACTTATACAATACCGATGAGGCAGAGGTCGGGGCTCAACAGGTAGACATCTAGCAACTGACCACTATCATTAAAATAAATCCTCAGAGTTCGCATGCTTGACACGGCGCGAGAATAACCCGAGGTTTAGATTAGATTGTTGATCTCCCGGGACTCGATCTTGAATCAAGCTGAGTACTGATCCATGATTGCCCGACAAGGTCGAATTACCAATGTCACATGAACCTGCGGGACCAGTGCTTGATTAAGAAGACTTTTGGGTTGTAACTCAGTGACCAAATACCTACCTGTTGAGAATCTAATGTTCTCAAGCACAGAGGAAACTGAACCTAAACTCGTGCGTCTTATCCTGTAGCGCTCAAGAGTTCAATTGACGTCCAAATGACCTAGAAGCATTCGACTGTAATGAGATTTAAGTTGACTTGGCGGGATGTGTATGCCAATACTGAAACCAAGTGTAAGGAGGGGGTGCACAATTATAGATCTCAGAAAGTTGCGCGAGGGTGATGCGTAAAATAGCAAAGTCGCACGATGAGAACAAAACCCACAGCAAAATGACCTAACGCGACGGAAATCTGATAAGAGAGAGTATAACTTGGTGCCTGCACGTGCTTCGGAACAACTCAAGCGTAACACAATCAGTTTAGAATCGCATGGCTTCAGGAGAACCGGGACGTTGGGCTCAGATCACGGTCAGGAGTTACTAGATTGGCATTATATATAATAACGAACAAGACATCATCGCACCTTAGCACTCCTGCTATCGTGGATTCATACGTCCCTTCTTGCTCAATTCCACGGTGATGCAAATAAGGGCCGCAGGGCTGGCGTACCGCAAAATCGGATGCAACCAAAGCTTCCTGTATCATAGACAGTAATCTCAAAATATCACTGGGAGTGTTGAATATATGATACGGGTATCTGTGTGCAAAGTGTACAGCTGATCGATATACACAGTTCTGACCAAAAGGTACATACTAAATCAAACAACTTGCAGCAGCTCGCACTAAATATCATCAATAAAGTAACTGTGGGTGCATTTTTTAGTGTTCGATGTATTATGAACCAGGAGCGCCCTGATCAGGAAGCCGTTCGATGGCATAGCGTCTGCTGACGATATACATAAGCGGCACACCAGGAATCTGTCGTATACGCCTCCGGAGTTCTCGGTCGCAAGTAGCGACAATATAGCACTTGTGAGCAGTGACACGCTGCACTAAACAGTCATCTGCGTATGTTCCTGTGTGGCTGCAGTTCAATCGCTCGAATCGTGGATCTCGAGCAACACTGATGGGAAAAAAAGTAAATGAACGCGCCGGCAGTATAACAAACACTGTCTTACCGAAGTGCTACACGATAGCGGTGGCCAAGCTTCTCCAATTCAGCCATAACACAATCCGTAACACAAGGTATGCCTGTCAATATTACTGTCAACAGATATCCAGCAATTGCAACAAGACCACAAACATTTGGCAAATAAACAGTCCATCATGCCACTGACTAGTTCAAGTTTATTTTGTAGACTGAAATTTATGAAGTTTGTATCGATTAAGACTCGGTAAGGTGGCACAAGTTCGGTATTGTGCGCAAGGAACATGGACGATGCCACCTGTGGTCTGAATGTATGGGTTACTTACGGTTGCATGCCCAATATGTTACTGAAGACTCACACCCGACGGACCGCTTTGGCTTTTTCTTCCTCTTCTTTTCTTTTCTGCTTCAACTGGTTCTCTTTTCTGCATCGAAGGATTCAGCGACAAAGGGAAGCGGCTGGTCAAGCAACGCACAATCTAGCATCATTTGGATTCAAGAGGCGTTTAACGGCGGCAAATTTTCTAGTCTTCTTTGCCTTGCCCTAATAATAACAGTCATTAAAGACGATCGCAAATTACAGAGTGCACTTGCCATAGTACTTTGAATGCACCGTCTCAGATCCGATATCAAGTTTTCAGACCGTATTTGTTGAGTCAGCAACAACCTTGAAGTCTTTATTCTCACGGCACGCTTCCAGTTAACTCTACCATCTCCAATGTACAACTCCTAGAGAAGGCTGTATTCCAGATTATAATGCCTTCTGTCACTGAGGTACAGAGAGATGATTGTCGGCAGTTTATGTGGTGCAATAAGTAAACTTGGGTGTAAAGTGCGATTGCTTTCATTTCAGACCCCGTATATGGCTTTACTTCATTTATTGACAGAGTCATCGCCCTAGGCCAGCATTCGTGTGCACAACCCGCTGAACTTCTGTCTGGATATGTTTGGCCTCTGCTGATACGTGTTTGATAGAGATTATTGGGAGTCCTGAATGAGGACTTGTGACCACCTTCGTGACGACGATCGACAGACTGGCGTTATTTTTATAAAAAGAACCCCCCATGTGTGTGTGACTGCGATCGTGACCCTTGTCGAATTCCCAGTTGTGAGGAGCAAGACTTCTATCTGCAGCTTGACTGCCTAAACGCCTAAAATATCGACTAAAAGTACTACACGCTCGACTGCAACGGTACATATCATCATCGCGCACAGATAAGATAGTTACTCAACCCTTTGATTTCGCAGACGTCATCTATGAATATGTGACCCGCCCACCTGGCAATTCTCGTGCTTGATACATGTGCGTGCGAGCATAGATATCGGGCGGAACATCCTCCAAAATTTCTCAGTCTTACTTGTCGTCTAGTGTTAAATATCCAGAAAATGCAACTTTCCTTACCGTCAAGAACTTCAACAGTTCGTCCGACAGCCCTTCTTAGTTTGAAGTCATGCTTGCCAATGATTCATACAGCACTACATCGACCAATGTCGAGGTGTGTTAAATCTTACTCTTCGTTATGGCTATCGTAGGCTGACAATATCAAAAGCTGGCACGTATTCCAGATGATACCACTGGCTTGGAACGCATAATGCTTGCGGCACAGGGTGATTTACAGAGATTAATGAGGTAATGATCCATTCCCTCCTGCTGCGCTAAACCAGGCATTAATATTTTTCCTCTCCAGCTCATATTTTGGCCGCCCTATCTTTATCGAACTCATCTACGCGCACTGCTCTTCCCGTCTTATGCCAGCAAGTCCAGAAAACCCCATTACGCAATCACGACAGGTACATCTCGTATGTGCATCATGCACTGTCTGTATTGCGACATCCACTGTTACCATCACCTCTCCTCAATGCGAACGTCTATTTCTTGACGAAAAATTCCCAATCGGGCAGACTTTCCGACGACTTAATCGTACTCCGAAGTTCAGTCTCCTCAACGTAGAGACAAAATCAATCAATGGAAAGCGTGAACTTCGGAGAACATATAAGCTGGAAACCGAGGGCTTTGTTGCAGAAATCTTGGAAGTATTTCCGGACAGAGACATGTTTGTCCGCGGCGAGGCATGGCTAATGGAACGGAGGTCTAACTTAGATACCACTTGCACTATCGCCCAAGACACAAAGCCTGAATGGCTGTCCGTACGCAAAGGAAATGTTGTTCATTAGTAGGGTTGAACTCTACATACATTATGTAATATATCACAGCCAATCAAAATCGTTTGCCGTTTACACTAACAGGGTACTTACTACTATATGGGGTATACCTACTCAGCCAATAGCATTCGTCGCAACCAGAATTCGGGCAGCCGGGGACCCGTTATTTCCTTCTCATTGCATCCAAGTGATCATCCACATTACTGTTATTATCATATCTTTACAGCTCCTACGTGAAGTTTCTCTCTTACTGGCGTCCCCCACCGTGCCATCCTCGGCCACGTGGCCACATATATAATTTCAAGCCGCAATGAAAAAGGAATTAACCTTTGCTTCACTCGCTCCTGGACACACGTATATGTGACCTATGGGTGACCACGCGACGATAGACCTGGTTGTCTTGGACAATGAGTGCTACACAACTGCACACCTGCTCTCCCTTCAGGAATGGTTCTGTGACTAGATGGAAAAAAAGCGGCCGCATGCACATTGTTAACGCTAAAACGGTTCCGGGTTTGCCTCTGCCTTCGAGATAGAGATAGGGATGAGCTTCCATTTGTCCTTATCCCTTGCCGCAAGTCGTTCGGACCCGACTACGGATCGAATGCTGTCATGCAGGATTGCAATTGCGAAAAAGGATTAGAAAAAAAATGAGGCCTAAGCATGATCTGATGCGCGAGATATCTCTGGGGCATCTTTAAAATCACAAATACAGTTAGACAAACTCAACATCACATGCATGCACTCATAGCATGTCACGTAAGTACTCCTTCCGATCAGACGTCTGAATGCGAATGGAATATGCGCGAGCGATAGTGGCATAATTGTCACAAGTCATGTAAAGAAACACGACGTGCCATAAATTAGGAGTAGTCACAGGCAACAATCGACCGACCGGATAGTGGTTACGAACTGTTCGTGGAACTTGATCGAGAGATACCTCAAAGAATGCAGCAAGATACGATAGAATAGTCATTCAACGCAGAGAACAAGCCCTCGTGAAACCGAGTGACGGCATCCGACGGGAAGACTGATCATTCTGGTTCAACGACCTTCTGTCAGGGCGTCGTTGCTTGTGTCCGGCCTGCGACGAAAGAGACCGCCACTAAAGAGCTCCTGATCCAATCCAACCAAGGAAACGGGAGGCGCGAACAAAGACAATAACAAAGCAGAAGACGGCGAAGCTGCAGCCATGACAAGTTACAAATACAATGAAGACTTTTGATTGTATAAGTACGGGGGTCAGAGAGAAGTCTCAGAGCCTAGAGGCCTAAGGACAAAAGAGCTGACAAATCACAAACAAGCATGTACGATTCGGACCGGCTATGAACTTGTCCCTGGTAGGCTGTGATCATGATTACCGACATAAAATATAGAACTGAACCGCGGCCCTTGTGAATACGTGAGAATGATACAGTTATTCGCGTCTCTGTGCTCAGCGCCCAGCCTGCGGACCTTTCTCGTTTTAGCATTCGACTCTCTCCGCGGCGCGTCCATTTGCATGCTTGGCACGAATCTCTCAATCATAACTCTTTGTCCAATACCATCACCTGATCCGGAATGCATCATGCATTCCAGAGCTCACAACTCTACATATATTTCATTGTAGAACAAGTATTAGCATACATTCAACAAGAATACCAAATCGAATATTTAAAATCGACGCTGTGAAGCCTTCCTGAGACGAAACATTGTACAGGTGTACCCAAAATGAGTGATTTTCAGATACTAAAGTCAAGATTCACCCAGATCCCATTAACCTATCAACATAGGAACTTCGACATATAAAATACACCATTTTGGATCTACCCCAGGTGTCTCTATATCAATAGAACACCACCACAGCATGCTATTCATGATTCATGAGCAAAGCAGTCAGGCTAGATCAGGAAATCACACTCTCAGCTTGGTTGAGTCTCCATTTCGTTTGCATTCGGCAGAATCAGCATGCACCAGCATCTGTTCCTGTGTAGACATAGTGTTTATTACTAGATATTATTCCCCTCAATTAAACTTGATTTTGAGCTTGTTATCAATATATATGGAACATTCCGAACACTGAAATTCGCTGTCGGACTTTGGTTAATATGGCCGAGGTGCCGCGCGTGACATAATGTGAAAAATCTGTGTATTTCTATTGTGTTGTCGACATCTCAACTTCCTGTGCTGCTGCTGCAACCAGCTCGCAACAAAATAAAATGAATAAATTCTTGTTGGGCCTAATGCACAGAGACCCAAGGTATACACCACGGTAGATCCGATACGAATATGCTGTTATTGTGTTAATTGTTATTCAGCAACAAGTGAAAATTTTGCATTTCAACTGTCAAATGATATGTAGTATCTCAGAGTGCAGCCAAATCAAGCACCCTCGCCAGACCGAGCCCCGCTGCTTATTCCGCGAGCTGTTAAGGTAACATTATGCTGAGTTAGCTCCGTGTGGCAGGGCAAATTTAGGGAACTTACAGCAATCCAACTGTTAGCAAAACTCAGTGCACTTCGCATGAGCTGACGAGATACTTACTATACGGTCCTAGGTGAGTTAGTCATCAGCCAATAAAATTCGTTTACCGTTTGACGTGTACGTCTGATATCAAATACAACTGAAGCTACGAAATGAATTTGATTCGCGACCCAAGCGTGTCTTTACGAAGCGTGTCTGCAACTCAGGTTTGTCAAACAAGCTTTGGCACGTCGCTTCTGCATTTCATAAAATTGATTGCCTTTTACCGTCGGTGCATCCGTGTCAAATACCAATACAGAGAAACACTCAGTTGAGTACATAACTATCCGCGTTTTTGATTCATTTTGGCAAATATCATAGATTGAATTGTGTGACATCGGTACTGTTTTCAGTTTCTCAAACACGTTCTCCAGAGGTCGCTTATAGACCTTAAAGAACGTTGAGATGCACTCGGTGTATGAAATTACATTTCTGGCATCCACTACAGAAGGATGCGGCTGCCTATTGACCCAGATATATCGCCTGCTCTCGCAGTTCCTACCTGTGTGCTGTCTAAAATCACCCAGGAAACGAACTGGAAATACACACATCACTTTGGCTGATAGGCAGGATTGATATGACTCGTGATGCGACGCGGTCTGTGTTGCTGTTAGTTTTCGTGACACGAAAGAAATCAGATACGTCGTTGGTCAGTGGTATCTGATTTATACAAATCAGTAGATATGAGGGTGATGACGCTATTGGGCTGAAAAAACCGAAGGTTCATCAAGAAAACATAATTTTTACAGTGTTGCAGGGCACTCTGCAGCAAATTACGTTTTCCTGATGTTTTCTCGACTCCAAACATCGCTTCAAGCCTGTGTGAAAGAGCCCAGGGTGAGCGCTGAACTGTCACGGTAAGGGCCACAGCAACTCACAGATCGGAATTTTGTTGAAAATTTTGCTGTCGACAGTCATTCTAGACAAAATGTTAAAACACAAAAATAAAAGGTGAGACGCTTGCTGCTAAGAGAGTATGTTGGATGGGTACGACGAAATGAGAGTGGAGTGGACTGGAGTGGGCGTGTCTTCGGAAGCCACGAAAAGCCGTGCCGCGTAGACCTCATTCTCGTGCCTCGAACTTACGTAGAATACAACCTGTCTGGCGAGGTAGGCACTGATGCGGCGAAAGATAAACAGGAGTTTGATGGACAGACAGTTAACGTTGTGCTGGGCACAGCCAAGGATCGATCGAGATTCAAGGTGGCCCTATCACACCAGGTGCAAAGTTGTACAATTTCAGTTACAAAGCATGAGCCACATACATTGCTTGACAGGCTTATATCTGTGCAATTGTTGGTATCAATTGATGGCGCGCTCTATCAGAGGATTGAGCGGATTATCTTCAAATCTGAGACGTTCAATTTCCATGAAATGAAGTTAAAGATAAGATACCACTTTACCGAAAGTGGATCCGAAGAGGATGACACGATGAGAACACCGAGGGGGCGATGAAATGCGGCTCTGAGAAAAGACGAATCCTTTAGAATCGCCGTGGCGGGACAATGAAGTACAACCTTGGTTGAACCTTGGGCCTTGGCTGAACCTTGGCTGAAAGCTTACGGCGTCATGCAACAACTTGCAGGTGGCTGGAAACATGATAATCTCCAGGAACCCAGGTAATGTTAGCGTCCCTACTTCGTCACGGTATTGTAGGTGAGGTGTAGGAGCCTATCTGAGCACTAGTCTCCATCAGTGCTCGTCCGGACTCATGTCGAATTCATGCCAGTGAGTCCGTGATATTGTAGCCATGAGAAGTCCAGGTGGCTACCGTATTAATGGGGCCGAAATCGCCTCCGACTTTGTGGAGTGAGAATGCACTTTCGCTAGCAGCTTCCAGCTGGTCGCGATCTTGCCCTACCTACCTTTGCATTTCTAAGTGTACATGTTGCCAGGTCCAAAGTATGGTTCAACAAGACGGTCAGTCCAAGATGCTGAGGCGATCATGCCAGCCACCGGATTTAAGATTTTTAAACACGATATTTCTGGATCAGCGCTAATTTAGAACAATCCTTCGCCTACTCACCACTCCCGGACCTGACCCTAGCTCATCTCACTACTACATCCCCTTCAGTCGTCTCTTCTCGAAAAGTTACGCATGCACGGTGTGTGAAACGCATTGTGATTTAAAGCATGACGATATATTAGATGTGATTAACGTTACGAACAAACGTTGATAAGCAATTGTTGTCGTACAAACTATATTATGGCGCGCCCATATTGTAATAAAGGACGTAAAGGGTTCTCACGTAAGTTGCAATATAACTACTATGTTGAGTTAATAACCTGTGGTTCACAACTCGCGGCCGAGTAATCAAGACAAGCTTACCCAAATTCCAAGGTCGTTCGCTTCACTTATCACACTGCCTTTGGTTCCGCCCGTTGGAAGTGAAGTGAAGAAGTTCATTTCAAATTTCAAAATACCCTCCGTGTCGTACTGTGGGAGTCCGAGAGCCTTATAAGCCTAGGGCCTCCTCGTCCGACTTACTTGTTCCTCTTTTCATCCACTCCTTGTACAGCAACTCACCATGATCAGCAAAGACTCATTTAACAATGCGTCTACGTCTGTAGAGGTAACGATACTATCGTCACGCTTTCGGACGTATCTGAATCATCCGAACCTTTACAGCTGTCATGCATCCCCGAGGATACCACCGGCCTTGAACGCATCATGCTTGCAGCTCAAGGTGACCTGCAGCGACTGATGAGGTATGCTAACATTATTTGGACCCTGCGATGTGTACTAATGAATGATCGCCTGTTGTAGTTCGTTCTTTGCTCGGCCTATATTTATTGAGCTTGTATATGCCAACGGCTCACCGCGGCTGAAGCCAGCATCACCCGAACACCCTATAACACAATCGCGGCAGGTGCATCTCGTGTGCTCTTCACGAATCGTTTGCACTGCCACGTCCAACGTCACCATCACAAACCCCGAATTTGAACGTCTATTTCTTGACGACAAATACCCTATTGGCCAGACGTTCCGGAAAATGCTTCGTCACCCACAATTCACCCTTCTGGACGCTCAAGCCCATGTTGTAGGTGGCAAGCGGGAGCTCCGCAGAACGTATACGCTTGAGACGGAAGGCTTTCTCTGTGAAATCCTGGAAGTGTTCCCTGACAGGGACATGTTTGTTCGTGGAGAGGCATGGCTTACTGAGAACAAGCTCGAGCTTGAACAAACTTCTGCTGTGCAGAGTCAGGATGTGAAACCTTGGTGGCTTCCTGTTAGCAAGGGCAAATCTATTCCCTGGGGATTCGCTTGCTCAAAGGGTTTGGAGCCTTCACCATTGGTATACTATCATGACATTTGGTTTGTTTCGTTGTACCTGCTCCTTCTGTACCTCATATAGATAGATTGTTAGAGAGATAAGTATTATTAACATACCATTTCATACCATAGACCCATACGTACTTTATACGCCTGGGTTTGATGTACTGTAGTATTTAGACAATCCTAGGTGGCCTCGATTTTTGGTTTTTTTTTTTGTGAAGACATTCGGTGCCGATGATTGCACTGCAATACACTGCCTCCGTATCGTATCGCCGCCTACCATGGTTGGCAATATAACTAACCAAGGAGTTTTTATCCTGCAAGTTCCCGAATCGCCCTTCTTGGCCAACGTCATCGATGATAGTGTGCGAGTGTTACCGGCTATATTCGAGATCGAGGAAATAAGATCTACTCGTTTAGACATATACCTTGCCATGGCCGCCATGTCACCATCACAAAGTAATACCGTTAGCGAATAGCCGGAGAGATAACTCGACATCGCTTGGTGATGTACAAACGTAGGCGAGTACCTGTCCGACTTGGCAGATATAATCAATGACCGATGTTCTGGATCGTGGAGCCCGACGTGTGAACTGGTCTATCACGACGAGGGAGAATAGGGGGGAATATGGGAGAGCTGTACGGTGACAGGGAAGCTGCCAAAGTCGTGTGCAAATTGGCCATCATGACAGGACGGAGCCAAGGCGCGTCGATTGGCCGCTTGGCGTGGATATGGGTAGTCAGATACAGGAAAACTAACTCTATGACTTGGCCTTTGCTTTTGAGGCTTTCCTGTTCCTTTTAAACATTGTAGACACGTGCAATTTGTGAAAAGAAATTATCCGGACGATATTCGAAAGGAGGGGTCACCGACAGGAATGTGATTGCCGCCCATGGAACGAGGACCAAGCCGATCACAGCAAATGACGTTTTGGGAAGAGGCGATGTACACGGCCAGGAACGTAGGGGCGGAACGAGGTGGCGATGTCGACGGAACGGCGTATGTACGGAGTTGAAGAGCATTGTCCGTATAGATAGCGACTGCCAGTATAAACGCCCAGAGAATATAATTAAGAAATATCCAATCACAATGCAGAGATACGTACTAGCAGAAACGGGGAACATTGTCCTGCGTGAAGATGATATGTCTGAGAGCTCGCATCAATCATGATGGTAGGACAGGCCTCAGCTCAGGCTTCCCTCTGTCACTTTAACGGATACCCCAAAGAGGAAGTTCAGACGTTTTGCTAGAAATTAATAAGTGGCAGGCAGAGCCACCACCTTTGATCTCGGAAATTGGTGTTTCGAGGTCACGCAGAGCTCCTTCTACCTCAAAAATAAGTTCTGAAACGAAAAAACACAATGATAGGTTTGGAACTCTTTGTGATACTGATCCGGGCTACCGACTGACTCACCTAGCGACGCCGGCGTTCAAACAAACTGAGAAAGAACAAGCTGACACTGCTTTCGGTGTACAAATTACAAAGTTGCAGGACTATCAAATCATCGACGACATTGCTTTGGGTTTCCAAGTGACTCGTTCTCCCAGATTCGGCAACGACAAAGTAATGCTGAAGGTTAACCTAGCCGACATATCGCGTGAATGAATGCTGTACATGCTGCGGTATTGTGGTATACATGGTCATGCTGACCTTGCTATCTATGTTTCTCGTCGTGTTGCTGTGGCTGGCGGTGCCTCATTGATGATGGTAGATAAAAAACATAACGCTGAGTCGAAACTCAGATTACTCCCGAGTTCGAAAGCACTGGACGACACGTTTTTGTGTCCAAGCGATTGGATGGAGTCAAATTAGAAACGTGGGTTCTCTTGCCACGTTCAACGAGCGCCGTGGATGTTACCACTGGGGCGATCATGGACATGGTGAATCTACGTTTCTCGCCGGATCCGTGTAGCTAACGGCAACACTTTGTGATGGATACAGACCAGTTGGTAAAAACAAGCATGAATGTATCCTTGATGCTGATATGATACTAATCCTGAGGATCGTTACAGGGATCCGATCTGCGGTGATACTGAACACGCGAAATTCATTATGAGGATAGTTCGCGATCGGGGCTAACCTGGTGGAATAAAGTGACGTCGAGGGTTCAAAGTGTGGCCCAGGTGGCGTTCAAAGAACACTGCCAGCCCGCAGTGTTGATATTAAGCATTCGAGTAATGTAAAATTACGGCCACGAAGGACGTCCCTGTATTCATTAATGCAATCGAAGTGCTACGCATCGACAAAGAACAAGTGCTAACCTGATTTTGTGCCGAACTCCGATTACATCATGATTCATGACTAGTGGGGACAATCATTCGAGGGTGACGGCGTGCCAGTCTAACCTGCCACAACGATAATTCTATTGATCAATCTATTTTTAAAGTTTCCTGTGCACCACACACCTGTGGTAGTGGCAACTAAGTAACGATTGGTTGTCCCTTGTAATCTGCTTGTCCTGAAACGTTTGGCCGTTAAGCTTTGTTTGCAAGCCTCGAACACGAGGACACTATAAAACCAATAAGTACTAGTAGTACCAGCTCGTCCGATCGTGACGTGATAGAGGGTATTGATCGGCGACCTGTAGCCTAATATTAGTAGATAATGAACGCTTCACACACATCGGACCCAGCCACTTCTCACGACATCAATCTGACATACATTATCGCAATCGGTTGGTGGTGTAGCCGGGTGGGCGCAAGAAGTCTAGAATGATTGGACCCCTGAATCATGTGGTAAGACGTTGGTGATGCTGATCAAGAACCAGCTGGAATCCCGTTGTGCGTCAGGGTTAGTCCGCGGTAAGTGCCGACAAAAAGGCGGGGAATAACCGTCCCATCCACCAGTATATGGGGCTCTGGGGCTATCGACAATTTGCCGTTTTTGCCAATGACGAGCCAGGTCACTGTTATGGTACATATATAGAACCTCATCTGCATCGGCTAGCAGTACGTAGCACTACTAGATTGGCACTTAGCTCATCAAGTTAACTTTATAGAGGACTTACTAACCGGTTTCTGCCGCCGCGAGCAAGCATGTTCGGGACGCAGCTCGGGCCTTAGGAGGCGAATTGAGAATCAAATAGTCCCTCAGCAATCTACAATTTGAAACAGGCTGGGATGTTTTCTGCTCCAGAAGACCATGGGGCAGCTGAGACTCGAAATAAGTAATATATAGTGCCAGCAGGGTAGAAGGTTCTGCCAGAACGGATGGAACTTGGTTCAGTCGGTAGTACGCGACGTTGGAGATACAGCATGCCTGCGAGTGGGAGTAAATAATCGGGTTACATAACATAATAGAGATAGCATATCATTGGGTGGATTGCTACCGGGGGAAACGAACAATGGCCGGGGGTTTCAGCCGGCATTAGGAATTTAGAAGCCCAGGTTTCGGATACTTCGAGTTAGAATGTACTATCCATGGCTGAGATTCGTAGATTCGATGAATTGACGTACCAACTGCATTGGGTGATCAGACACAATCAAAGATATAAGATAAGAAATAAGGATCACATGCAGACGCGTTGTGCATGCTTTGGGATGAGTCAATGACCAAAACATGAGTGGAACTGACGAGCGTTTGTTTCAGATCGAGCCTCCGTATAACTTGGAAATGAAGAAGTACTACCTATCTTTGTTCTGGAGGCTTGAGAAGTAGGACGGATACCGATACATGATAGTTCCAGAGTCACGGTTTCGCTGGGGCGACAAGTCCGACTCTGCTACATTCAACCGGCAGAATGTCTTGACCTGTATCATATGGACACAGTACTATTAGTATACGGTTCTCCCGCGAAAGTATGTTGACAACATAGCTTCCATAATTTCGGTTTCAATTGAACTTTGACCTAGTACCACGGTGTACGTTGCTGGCACGGATCATAAACTGAGTTGACCCCCCTAGGGGGGTCAACTCAGAGGGGGGTCGCGCGGATAGAATGATATGGATCTTGATCCTGTGAGCGTCTACATTTAAAGTGCTGTGTCACATACTGTGTCATGCTAGTTAAACCTGTTCACAAAGAGAAAGCGCAACTGCTACAACCCTTTACGGGCGGATCACGCCGCTCGAGGAGAAATATAAAACCCAGCAAGTATCCGTTGCGAAGTCTGCATTCTAACTCGGACCGATACAGCTATATAAACCGCTTAATACCTCTCAGCACTTACAACTTGCATCCCCCTTTGCCTTGCTAGATATTCACAATGGCTACTCATGCTCTCGTCTCCCAATACGTCCAGGACGTTAAGGACCTTGACTCCTACCTGTATGTCAAACCCCTTCACTTAACTACTTTTGGTACTCATTTCTCCTGCAGCACAGGATCTCCAATCACCATCACTGGGTCTACCTTATCACTTGCTCAAATTGCTGCTATCGCACTATACCCACCTTCATCATCTCCTAGCAGTAATACAATCAAAATTCAACTTACTGATGACCAACATGTTAAAGCAAAAGTATCTGCCTCTCGTGCTGTCATCGAGAGTAAGGTCGCAGCAGGCATCAGTGTCTATGGTGTCAGCACTGGATTTGGTGGCAGCGCGGACACAAGGACAGATGACCCTATTGCACTCGGCGCTGCTCTCCTCCAGCACCAGCATGCCGGCGTCATTCTCCCTACTTACGCACCCAGTTCTTCTACTGCTATTCCCACCCTATCTTCTCTCGATAGTAATCCTCTTCCTTCCCCCGCACCGCTCTCTGATCCATTCACCAGCACTACAATGCCACCCCCTTGGACACGTGCTGCTCTCCTTGTTCGTGCCAACAGTCTCATGCGTGGACACAGCGGTGTCCGCTGGGAACTTGTCGAGAAAATGACAGAGCTCCTTAATAAAGGTGTTACCCCAGTCGTTCCTCTCAGAGGCAGCGTCAGTGCCAGTGGAGGTGAGTAATCTGTTTCTTGTACTTAACCTTGCTGAGGTCCTAATTAACTCCCTTCCCACAGACCTGTCTTCCCTTTCTTACATTGCTGCAACACTCATTGGAAACCCCGCTATCAGGGCTTGGGTTCCCTTGCCCGACCCTTCTTCAGCCATATCCAGTACCTCGTCAACCCCCTTGTCAACGGAAACATCTTCGCTAGACTCCTCACCCGAATTGTCTCCCTTCTCTGCATCCATCCCCCTCCCGCCTTCGACCGATAACCTCAACCTACCCACAGATACTCTCAAAGTGGACAGCTCCGGATCATATGTACTCCTTCCTGCCCCACAGGCCTTGCAGGTTGCCGGCATCACCCCCCTCCCGCTCTCGAGCAAGGAGCACTTAGGTATCCTGAATGGTACGGCATTTAGTGCAGCTGTGAGTGCATTGGTTGTCAGAGGTGCACGGGGAGTGAGCGTGTTGGGTGCCGTGAGTGTTTTTACGCATAACTTCGTTTCCTGCATCGGACTGACTTGTCTGCGGTTACAGGTCCTAACAGCCATGTCTGTCGAAGCCATGCTTGGCGCAAAGGGCAGCTTTGACCCCTTCGTCAGCGAGGCAAGGCCGCACATTGGACAGGTGCGTTTTTAGGATTTTTCACGCGGTTAATAGAGCTGATTTTTTTTTTCGTTTTTCTTATGGTTATCAACCTGCGAAACATAACACATTTTTTCACGCTCACAATTTCCTGGTGGCTCAATTCAGATTCACTCCGCACGTCTCATGCACACTTTGCTCTCTGGATCTTCCTTTGCAAGTGAACATGAGGTAGAAGTCAAGATTGAGGATGATGCTGGGGTGTTGAGGCAGGATCGGTAAGTTTCGATCTCCTTAGTCTCTCCAAAACTGAACGCTAAACAATCACAGTTACTCGCTTCGCACAGCCCCCCAATGGCTCGGTCCTCAATTTGAGGACCTTGCAAATGCAGCACAAGTAGTCACGACTGAGGTTAACTCCAGTAAGTCACCCCAACCCTGTAGTCACATACCAGCTCATCCGTTACCCCTACAGCCACCGATAACCCGCTTATCGAGCCCCCTTCCGCGTCGAACAACCAGACCGGACAGGTTCACCACGCGGGCAACTTCCAAGCGCTCGCACTGACGAACGCGATGGACCACGTCCGTCTCAGCCTCGCGCACATCGGGAAGCTGATGTTCGTGCAGCTTACCGAGATTGTGAACCCAGCCATGAACCGGGGCTTATTCCCGAATTTGGCGGGTGGAGAGGTTGGATTGGATTTTGGGTTTAAGGTGCGTAATTTTAGTCTGGTTGTAGTCGATGGGATGGCTTATTTCAATTTCGTGGACAGGGTGTTGATATCGCTGCTGCGTCATATGTAGGAGAGTTAAATGTACTTGGTGGAATGAATGTGGGCGTGGGCAATGTGAGCGCCGAGATGCACAACCAGAGCGTCAAGTACGTCCTTTCTTTTCTCTCCTTTCTTAACTAATTTTTTCAACCCTACAGTTCACTTGCGCTTATCTCAGCACGGTACACCCTTACTGCGCTCGAAGTGTCCACTCTTCTCGCTGCCTCACACCTCCTCGTGATATGCCAGGCGCTCGATCTCCGCGCACTCGGCGAGGAGCTGCGCGAGGCACTCCCAGGACTCATTCGCTCATCCCTCCTCAACACGTTCCCTTCGCTCACTGATAATACCGTGATTACCTCGCTTGTAGCAGCTATCATTCCAGCACTCACAGAGGCGCTCGATCGTACGACAACGCTTGAGACAAACGCACGGATGTACAAGGTTGCAGGCGCATGCGTAGTACCACTTGTCACGGCCCTCTCAACCTCTCCGGTGCAAGGCGCAGAGCTGGGTGCACTCCCAGTGTTCATTGCATCTGTTGCCGCGGCGCTAGAGAACAAACTAACGGAGTTGCGGTGCGCATATCTGGGCGTACAGCCGTTCGCGGTACGTGGTGCAAGCCCGAGTGCTTGGCAGACAGAGGTGGCATGGCGCGGACCTACCCCAGCAAGCAAGTACCTCGCGCCGCGGACGCGTGCACTCTATGAGTTTGTGAGAGTGACACTGGGCGTGCGAATGCACGGGGCTGGGAATCTCAGGGGGGATGTGTTTGGGATGCGGGATGGCCTAGAGGGTGAGGATGGGACCATTGGGAATGGGGTTTCGGTCATTTGTGAAGCGATCAGGGATGGAAGGGTTGGGCGGGTTGTCGTAGGGATGCTTGAGGGTATCGAGGGACTATGAAGAGCTTTCGCAGTCCTTCCATGAAGGCTGACTTCCAGGTCTTTGCGTACTGACAGTCCGAGCAGATTCGGAGAGGCGGTCGATGTCCGTAACACTGTCGCCCTCCTACTTTTATTTGTTTTATATTCAAAGGACTGTACCTCATCATCGACATCCCTTATTCCCTTGCATGCATATATACTAGCCCACACATTTCTGTCTAAATCATGTATAACAAGTCTCTCAGATAGATTTAGTAATAGAGTTTTTCAAAGTCTCTTTATTCTTGGTATTGAATATTGAGCAGGCGCAGAAGCAAGTGCTACAGGCGTAGCTGGCATGACACTAAACAGAATCTTTGACATTTTGTGAAATGCCGTGACGGCCGCGGTGTGCACAATGTTCAGCAAGACTGTGACATCTTCCTCCGTCACGGTCGCGATTCGCATCGTGGGTAAATATTTCGATTGAGCTGCTACAACAATTTCTCATCTTCCCTGAATTTCAGGCCTGTAGTGACGGGGGTCGAGAGATTGGTCTCCAAGAGTTTCTGGGTCAATCCTGCACTTTCTGCACAATCAATGTTCGAGTGTCCCAGGCTCAGGCTCGAACCAAGACGGTTACAATCATGATACGTGCATCTCCAGATCCTCTCTCTTCATGTGGTGATCAGATCATTTTCCCCGGTGAGTCATGGGTGAGTTTCCGTGGTTGGCAACCAAATATCAACATCAACTATAGGTGCCAGTGCTTAATTCACTTCCCTCGCCGCTGCCACCCTAGAAGTCATGTGTGCAAGCGCAGCAGGAAGAGGCATTGATAATGACCTTCCCACAGCGAAAACTCTGACGCGGGTTTCATGAGACGTCATGGCTACATTAGAAGTACCGTCCTTATGCGTCTGGTCTGGAGTAGGTAGGCCTATTCATTCGTGTTTCTCCGAGATTAGCTGATTGATAAATTTCTGAAGCTTACCACAATATAATGGCATATAACCCCCCTTCCATGCGGGGACTGAATACAGACTCCAGTAAGTACTAGTGCGGCCTCTAAGAAGACGATCGGTGATTATATTCGACTTTGACACACAGGTTCTTAGTTCAATGCTCTCATTTAGCGGTCCCGAAAATCCGTTGGGCTTTTTCCGATTAATTGAAAAAGGGCTTTCCAATCTAGCTCTAGCATTTTCTCCACCAATCCAACTGCGAGTGCTGGCCTTTCCTCATGCAGCACAAGGTTTGCTACATTCTGCGGCGATAACTATGTGCATCGTTACTTGAAGCGTGATCACGACACACATGCGCCGGCTTCTTGGTCCACCGGACGGATCTCAAAGCTGCTGTTCGTATCCGTTGTTTCGACAGCTGCGTTTATTTTGGAGGTTCTGCATGTATGCTAGTGGCGGAAACATGTTTGATTAGAAACTCGGAAACATCGGCATGATGCTGCATTGTCGAGGTCTTGAATAAAGGGACAAATTTTCTCGGCGCCTGTGACACTGTCATACCGATCCTACTCACACTTTACGTTCCCTAGACCATTCATGCAGAAAGTTATTCCCCCAGCCACCAATAGGACGCCACGGTAATAAGCACGCCGCGGCGTATACTACTTGGTAATCCATAAGGTTAACCTGCCGGACGGATCTCACCTGTCTCCCTTAAGAGATTTTCTCGAAATTCATTCAAACCTGATAATATTTGGCATAAAAGTGAGCGATTTTCAGAAGGTATTTTCGGACTCTCACAGATGTGGTTGAGTTGGATCATGCAGCATCGTCGAGCCTGAGGCCTGACCCACGATGAGTCGGAGTACATAACCCCTGTCGTTATCGCTGCTCCATATATGTGCGTACATTCTGCATTCTGCTCTGGTTCCTGTGTGTGACATCAGCTGTTTGGTCCTTACATGTGGTAGAATTGCTCCTTATGCATGAGCGCATTCTGCATTCTGTTTTGATTCACTAGCATGTGGTCTGTGTCATGGTGTATCATCATCTAATCGGACCACTACCGTGGCTGTGGCGTGGCTTTGGACTTGACGCCGATGTGCTCCATCAAGTTCCGTTACCGCACTCCATTCTCGTGATCGATTCTCGTACTTGTCTTCCAATGAAGCCCGCCCTCTATATCTCAGGGTTATAGGAGGGTACTTGGGATGATCAGATCTTCAAATTGTGCCTTGTTGACCTTCTTTTTTTTTCTCAATCGAGTTGAACGACTCTGGGGAGTCAAACCCAAATGTTGCTTGTAACAAATCATTTTTCCGGGCGGAACTACGATGACCAAGCCAGGAGTGTGTAGGAGCCAGCATGATAGAGGATCGAGCTTGCTGTTACTGACGTTGGCTGTAACCATGATGCGTACACATCTTGTGCCATAGTAGGTACGTTCGTTACCGGATCGACAACATTTCAGTGTCGGTATGTCCCGTGTCAACTCTATTGGCAGTTATAACGGCCTTCCTTAAGAACGAGCGTCGCTAAATACCATGGAGATCCGATATCAGTATGCACGAGGAACCGGCGTTAGGAACCAAGAATTCTGGTTGTGATGGACTGCCATCGAATGTGGGTATACTTGGCAATACCCTCAATACATATTCAATTAACAAAACCGATTCGCCCGAAATTTTGAAGTTGATTGTTCAGGCAGTTGTCTATGCGGTTCAGCAGGGTCGTGCGGTCTTTTCACGTCGACGAGAGGTACTGTGCAACCAGGAGGTCGCTTTAAATGAAGATTTTTTGTAGACCCATGACCAGTCTGACGTACGTCTTTGCCAAGCATTATGAAAGGTGAGACCTGGCCGGCCTGGCCACTCGACCTATCTGTGGTTATATATAAGTCAGGCTGGTCCTGACCTAGATTCAATTCTTCGTAATTATCAATGGTCCAAGTCGAGGATGCGTGCCAATTGTCTTGGTATCTGTCCGTTCGAGGTTAATATTCGAAGCTCATCTCGTTTCAGAGAACTAACTCACACACAACACATGATCTCGAACGTGGACCCATTGGCTATTCGTACTATACATGCAACTTATATTAGTTACTCTATCGCGTCCCTTGGGCACCGTGGCGCCTTAACGGTGCGATATACAAATACAGAAATTCTCTCTCATCTTGTTTAAGAGTTTCTCACATACAGTGCAGGGTAATCACGACCCCCAGCAGCACAAATAGAATATCAAAGATGTTTTTCCTCGGATCGAACTAGAGCAGTCACAGGCTCACAGGCAGGTTGGCTGGTCCGTGTCAATTGAGATCTGGAATGTCACGGTGAAAATTTGGATTTGAAGAACGTACTCTTGGGTTCGTACCACAAATGATAATCCTTTACATAAATGGCCGTGGTGCAACGGCCGATGTACCAGCGATAGTACGAGTTTGAGATCCGAGTCGATATCATTGGTGGATCATGCTATAGTCTCATACAGGGATGTCACTTGCAAGCTCGACTCCCTCTCCGAAGCCTGCAGTGGTCATCGTCGGCGCGGGTGCTTTTGGTCTGTCCACCGCTTACCACCTGCTCAAAAGTGGCTACACCAGTGTGACAGTACTGGATCGTGCTGAACATCTGCCCGCGGTCGATGCAGCGAGCACTGATATGAATAAAGGTGTTTTGTTGTTTCCAATACCTCTACTACGATATCGAATAGCTTACCTTCTACGGTACCAAGTGGTTCGTTCTTGTTATGGCGATCCAGAATACACGCGGCTCGCGCGCCAGGCGATCGAAGAATGGCGCAATGATATGTGGCAAAACTGTTACCATGAGTCCGTATCTCTTTCTTCTCTCGCTGAGAGTGAACGGTGACCATAGTATCAAACACTACAGGTGCGGTGTCCTCAACTTGGGCGATGCATACACCGAACAGTCCTTTATCAACGATCTCAAGCACTGCGCCAAGGTCGAACGCTTAGATAGTCCTGCATCTATCAGAGCACAGTTTCCTTCGAACCTTCACAATTCTGGTAAACTTGGGACATTCACATCGTTGGACGTCTCTTCTACAAGCTACATCAATCATGATGGTGGTTGGGCAGAGGCTGAACGTGCAGTCGGCCTCCTCACGGAACATGTAAAGAAATGTGGTGTCAAAATCCTGCCTGGTAAGGTAGTTCGAGAATTAATCAAAGATGAACGTGGGCAAACACAAGGCGTGCGCTGTGCCGACCACTCTGAATACGAGGCCAATGTAGTGGTCCTTGCTCTTGGTTCGTGGACTGCGAGTGCATTCCCGTCGTTAAACCTGACGGGAAAGTGTCTTGCTACGGGGTAAGTAGCCAAGGTTTCCGGTGCTTAATTCAATCTGATGCGATACTAATTGTACTTCTTACATGTCAACAATTTCGAAAGTCAAAGTGTAGCGACGATCCAACTTACGCCGGAGGAGGCAGAGGAATATCGCAATACAGCTGTCGTACTTGATTTCAGGACCGGTTTCTATGTTTTCCCAGTGAGTCATCATTATTCCAAGTTTGTTCCAAGAATGTTTGTACTTTCCTTTAAACGATCGATTTTTTTAAACTTAATTGTATCTGTTCACATGTTATTTGACTCATGTCTGTTGCCTCGAACGTTTGGAAATACACGTGGACCGAACTCCTTACCACCTAGCTCCGTGTGTTCTCAATTAGGTTCAGTGATCACCGATAATCAATCACCATGCCACTAACATTCAGTTGAAGGCTTTGAATAACGCACCCTAGCACTCTCCGACATCGATATGTATCTACATTGCGTACTAGTCTATTCCCCCCTTCCGATTAGACTCGTTAATTTTATTCATCGTAATTGACGTCGACTGAACTTTTTTTTATAGCCAACACATCGTAATGTTGTCAAATTTGCAATCCATACTGCTGGACACACCCACGCAGGTCCTGGATGCATCATATCAACCCCACGCACAATCGTCTCTGACCCAGGCAACGGCCTGTGTATACCGCGGTCCGGTCTTGAAGGAATTAAGGGTCCAGCTGCGAAGTGTATACCCTGCGCTTTCCGAGAAACCCTTCAGTGGGACAAGGATGTGTTGGTGAGTTTGCGTTCTCCCATGGCTCGTGAAAGTTCCGTGTTTTCGCCACGTCAGATATGAGATGGTCAGAAATTTTCTCGTATTCTTGATAGGGAGAAAAGCGCTAGATGGGGGTCGGTCTTCTCTTCGTGATTGGGTTCAGGGGTGCGTTGGTCTTGCGAACGATCGAGTTCAATTGGGGTACGTTAGGGTGGCGAATATCAGTCACATCATGATAGTTGGAAGATAGCCCCATGTGTGTGGCGAGCTAAAAACATGAATATTCGCTTCTGCTCGACTACTACCATACCCCAATCGACCCCATTTATCCAAACCCATGTAACGCTTTGGGTGTAGTGCTGATAATCTGAGCAGGTATACCGATTCGCCAGATGGTGATTGGGTCATTGGGCACTATCCTGGCGATTCAGGACTGGTTCTGGCAACTGGCGGAAGTGGACATGCATTCAAGGTATATTCTACCCTGACTTTTGCTTGCCTTTTGCACCACGCGGTGATGACAGGATATGTCAACACGTTTCACTTTGTGGAACGGCCCCCTTAACTAAATCCGAGAACGAGAGCTGATGTTACCCTCAACAGTTCCTCCCTACCTTAGGGAAGCTTGTGGTCGACGCTATAGAAAATAAGCTAGACCCCAAACTTGCAGCACGGTTTGCTGTCGACCGACAGGTGAAACCTCCGAATGGCGAGCGAAAGTCAGTTGTTCCTCAGGAGCTCAATATCGACGAATTATGCGGACCGGAGGATCTGATACCAACGTTATGATTCCATATTGCACAATTCGGAAACCCGTATGTATAGAAAATTTGTATCTTCGATATCAAGAAAGCAACGGAGAACTCGGATAACATGGCCCACACTTCCATCTGTACATGTTGCTATATTACAAACTATCTTGTTTTTGATGTGTTCATGCCCGCCAGCCGACGAACTCTCGCCATGATCGCACCTCCGGTGGTATCTTACCCTCGGTGTACTTCGTCAGCCCACCCTGGGCTATCTTTTTTCCAAGCGCTTCCACCCACAGTTGTGCACAACGGGCGTTGTTAAGCAACGGCAGCCCAAAGTCCACAGCGTTCCTCCGTGCAACATAGTCCTCGTCATCGAAGCCGGTGCCGCGTGCCTTTGCGAGATTAATGACACACTGGATCTCATACTCGTCGAATACCTCACGCAGCTTGCGCTTGTCGGTCTTGGGGAAGAAGATACGCTTCGCGGTGATATAGGGGAGGTTGTTGAGATACGCCTCGACCTCGGGCGAGGAACAGTAGAGCTTGAAACCGAGATGAAGGAGCTCTTTGGCAACGGTGGCCATTTCAGGCTTGGTGATATCTCCACCGATAAGGACACCGGAGTTAGGGCGGGGAACTTTGAAGCCTGTCGTACTAAGTAACGATGCCCAATATGCCTCATGGATGTCTGTGCCGAAACTGGCGACTTCTCCGGTACTGGCCATTTCTAAACCAATAATCAACAAATTGAACCCCGAAGACCGACAGGTTGCAACCAATACTCACCCACACCAAGGAAGGGATCTGCGCCTCCCAACCGGGTCCAGGAGAACTGAGCCACCTTGATCGAAGTATAATCACGTTTCTGCTTCATTAGATCGATAGGCGCTGGAACATCATGGTCCATAATAGCTGCTGCTGCTGTCTCAATGAAATTATGGCCAAGGACCTTCGATACGAAGGGGAACGACCGTGATGCCCGCAGGTTGCACTCAATCACTTTGAGCTGAGGCTCATCATTGGGCCCGTCTGCAGGCTTCTTGATGACCTGCATATTGTAGGGACCAGAAATATTGAATGCAGCAGCAACCTTCTCCGCAATGGTCTTCAAGCGCGTCATGTCTGTCTCTGTCAGTGAGAAGGGAGGGAGGACAAGAGTTGCATCGCCCGAGTGTACACCGGCGTTTTCAACGTGCTCAGAGACAGCGTGAACGAGAAGCTTGCCCTTGTGTGCAACAGCGTCAACGTCAATCTCTTGCGCATTATCGATGAACTTCGTGACGACGACAGGGTGCAGGGGAGAAACGGAAGCAGCAGCGGAAAGGTTATACTCCAGGGAAGACTCTTCATAGACAACGTTCATGGCAGCACCAGACAAAACGTACGACGGCCGAATGAGAACCGGGTAGCTAAATAGAGGGATCAGACAAGTGGGTCTAGTCTATAACTAAAACGATACATACCCAACTTTCTGAGCGAAGGCTTTCGCTGCTCCCAAGTTCGTAACCTCACACCACTCAGGTTGATCAACACCGATGCTATCCAAGACAGAGGAGAACTTGTGGCGGTCCTCAGCAGTGTCAATCATTTCTGGGTCAGTACCAAGGACCTTGACACCATCCTTTTTGAGACGAAGCGCAATGTTCTGGGGAAGTTGACCTGGCTCACGACATTAAACTCTTTGGAACGCTTGTCAGTAATTCTTAACTCACCACCGACACTGACGATGACACCTTGAGATTGCTCAAGCTCATAGATGTCCATAACACGCTCGTAGCCAAGCTCTTCGAAATAAAGCCTATCAGCCTCATCGAAATCTGTCGATACAGTTTCCGGGTTGTAGTTGATCATGATCGTGCGCTTGCCCATACCCCTCAGTTTCCGTGCGCATGTAACTGCACACCAGTCAAATTCAACTGAGCTGCCAATGCGATATACACCGCTTCCGAGAACCATGGTACCATGCTCATCGAACACAACGTCGTGCTCAGAGGCATTGTACGTCGTGTAAAGGTAGTTCGTGTGCGCAGGGTATTCAGCAGCCAGAGTATCGATACGTTTGACGAAGGGGGTGATGCCAAGGGACTTGCGGTGAGCACGGACAATGTCTTCAGTCGAGGCAACGAGGTCAGCAATCTGTCCATCGGAGAAGCCCATGCGTTTGGCTTGCTTCATGAGTTCGTGGTCTATTTCTTCGATGGAGCCAACTGTCTTGATAGCCCTGCTTGTTTGAACGATATTATCTATTTTGTAGAGGTACCACTAAGGACGGACGTGAATACACTGACGCTCGGTCATGAACGAACTCCTTACCTTGTCGATCTTGGTCAAGTCATGCAGCTGGTCAACACTGTAATTCTTGTTGTACATTGCATAAGCAATGGCAAAGAGTCGCATATCCGTGGGTTTCGACAAAGCACGGTCAAGGTCCTCAGGCTGAACATATGCCTCAAAGCCTTTCCACCGCGGGTCAACCTGGCGAATAGCCTTTTGGAGACTCTCTTCAAATGTGCGACCAATGGCCATGACCTCCCCAACACTCTTCATTGAAGACCCAACTTCGCGATTGACCTGCGATGAAAACTTCGCAAGATCCCACTTGGGAATCTTGGTGACGATGTAATCCAGGGAGGGCTCGAAACAAGCTGTCGTCGTCTTAGTCACTGCGTTGGGCAGTTCTGGAAGGGTATGTCCGAGGGCAATTTTAGCAGCCGTGTATGCAAGCGGATACCCAGTAGCTTTAGACGCCAGGGCACTTGAGCGACTTAGACTGAGAAAAGTCGTGTCAGGTATAAGAAAATATGGAAAGAACACTAAACGTACCGGGCATTAACCTCAATAACACAGTATTCTTTGGACATGGGGTTAAGAGCATATTGAATGTTACACTCGCCGACAACACCGAGATGCCTGATGACCTTGATAGCAGCACTGCGAAGCATGTGGTATTCGTCGTCCGGGAGGGTTTGAGACGGTGCAACAACAATCGAATCGCCAGTGTGTGTACCGAGAGGATCGAAGTTCTCCATATTGCAGCAGATGATCGTGTTCTAAGAAAGGCATACGCACTGAACTTCAGAACGCACAACAAAGCGGAAGTGAACCTACATCAGCGCCATCACGAACAACTTCATATTCGAGTTCCTTCCAGCCCTTCATACTCCGCTCAATCAAAACTTGAGGGGACAGACTCAAACTCTTTGCAGAGAGATCACGAAGCTCATCGGGGTTGTTGGCGAAACCGGAACCGAGACCACCAAGAGTGAATGCAGACCGAAGGATGACAGGATAACCGATTTGCTCTGCCGCATCCAAAGCAGCATTGACAGTAGATACAGCTGTAGACTGTGCGACTGGAATGTCGATTTCTAAATAAAAAAAGTTATGTCACATGATGAACAAAAAAAAAAGCCTTAACTTACCTTTGAGAGCTTGCACGAAAAGTTCACGGTCTTCAGAGACTTCAAGGGTACGGATTGGAGTTCCGAGGACCTTGATGTTCAAGCGCTCGAGGAGGCCCATTTTGTCCAGCTCAATACCGACGTTGAGGGCACTTTGACCTCCAAAGGTCAGAAGGATACCATCTGGACGCTCTTTCTCCAATACATATGCAACATAGTCCGCAGTAATTGGAAGAAAGTAGACTTCGGATGCCAATTCATGAGAGGTCTGCCAGGTTGCGATGTTAGGATTAATAAGAACGGCGTCGACACCTTCTTCGCGCAAAGCTTTCAGTGCTTGCGAGCCTGAGTAGTCAAACTCGCCAGCTTGACCGATGCTGAGGCCACCGCTGCCGACGATGACGACTTTTTTGACGTCTGGACGAGGAAGCTTGGGAAGAACTTTGGCAGAGATTCTGCGAGCGATCTCTGATGGCGAGTTGAGGACATGTTCGCCATCCTTGGGTACATATGAGCCGACTGCTGGCGCAGCTACTGCTCGCAGGACATTTGTGGGAAAGAAAAGCGCGCGCTGTGGGGTAGAATGAAAAAAGCGAGCTCCAATGTATTTACATCGAGAAAATTGACGAAGAACAGATGGCCTTATTGGAAGGGTCATCCTTATGTATACAGCCCTAGCTAGGAAGGTCTTCAAGCTTTTGAGCCGTCAAGGAGGGAAAAAACGAGGTCACTAAGATAGCTGTATGATGCACAAATTTCAATGACCTCGACGTTGGTAATTAGAAATTGGAGACGTACTCGTCGCGTGTGTTTTGAGTGAAAATCATACACGTTCTCGCGGCTCAACAGGGAATTGGCACTAGACGGCGATGGGCCGATGGTGCAATTGTGGTCGATGATAGCTAAACGTTGGCTAAAAGACGGCTTTTTCGTTTTTTATGCACAACGTGACCTAACGTGACTCATAAGAAACTTCTTAAAGCGGAAAAGTTCAGCTTTAACTACTGGTACATTCAGTACATACTAGCTGATCAACTTCAAATTTATATTATCATTTCCTGACCAGTACAATAAGACCACTGATCATAATGTTTAGCAATAGAATTTAACTCTGGCTGCAGTTCGACGTGGCAGGTCGCATCTCATTGTCATCGTGGCATACATGGCATTGCATGTGACAGCGTAAAAAACAGCGCGACATGTATTACGCGGTATTGTCCCAACTGAATACCAGGTGAGAGGTGCCGAGAGCTGCGGAAAGTTTGTATGTCCAAGAGGAAGTAGAGAAATATGGTACTCCGGGCGAGAGAATTACGAGGGGCTTGGGCCACAGAGTCTTCGAGTCCAGTAGCACTTCAGTCAAGAATGAGCATCCTAAATGAGGAACATCTTGCCAGGTCAGCAAGCTTTGAACATTTGAAAAAAAAATCCATCGTGGAGCCGTGCCACCGAATCGTACGTTGTCTGTTCATAGATCGTATAGTACCCAATATTGGCTTCATGCTAATTAGCATTGTCAGAGTGCAGAGTCCAGACCATTGAAAATTAGTAGATGAATTGGCATTGAGACGGATCATAGTAGGTCCTGGCCATTCCGACACGTAGCGAAGTGTGTATGCCTCACAGGAAGAATGCCACCGTAGAATGTATAGGGCAAAGGAGCGCAATCAGGCCAACAACGGTGCTTGACAATGGCTTGTTTGGATGACAAGCTGGGCAAAAGCTGCCATCCGCATTCGTTTTGGCGCAGAGAATAAATGTCTTCGTTCTATTACGTTTGCCCACGGAAGAGTACCTCGTTTTAGGAGATTGTGGAAATCCCTGGGCACTCCCTGAGCTCGCCTCAAAGAGTGCAAGGACTACTACTGATGAAAACAGCTTGTTCGGTAATTCATGAGTCGCGACCTCACTTCGAAAAGTCTCGTTCTGTCCTTGCTCAGTTGCTGCCCAGAACATCGATATTGAAGGCTAAACCCGGCATGTGCAAGTGCAGACAAATTGGTAGGCCCGCTTTGCCAGCTTCTGGTGCGTAACGGCGTCCAAATCTGAAAGCGCAAGCCTCGCCCTTTCCTTGGTGACAGCCGCAATTCCAGGCGCCTTCCTCCCGCAATACTTCCGGAGTAGCCTTCTCGAATCTCGATGCTCACAGAAAGAGCTAAATCATTCGTGCATAATGGGAAAAACCATCACAGTTGGATCTCACGAATTGGTGCGCAAAGCTTTGCGTCCTGAGCCTTGTGTCACTCGTGACCTCCAGGCTCCGACTAAGCGCCAGGTTTATATCGCCGAAGGGTTCCCAATTGAATTTCCATCGTGCCTTTCCTGTATGGTCTAATTACATCAAAGTCGCGCGATAATCTGTTCCTCTCTTACCTACAGATCAGCAAAACGATGAAATCTGAACACGTCGAGGCCCTGCAGTCAGTCGGATCCCGCTGCTTGAGCACTCGTTGTCAATAGTTTTAAGTACGATTGAATGTTTAGCTGATTTTACTAGGGTAGTAAGATGAGGGATGTTGATACAATGGCATAAAAACTTCGGGTTAAGTGGTATCATTCTTTACTCTCTTCCTCCTCTCCGGTTCTTCATTTCGCGATCTCTTACGACTTGAGGACTTCACGCTCTCATCTGTGGACCATAACGTCCCCTCGGAATCAGATTTAGTTCTATGAAGCGGTCAGCACGCAGGAGAAAGAGCCTCATCATCAAAACTCACGAGTATTTTGAGTAGTCCGAGTCCGAGAGATCGTTGTCTCTATTGGATTGATTTGCCTGCTCCCACTTGGCTACGCGCACCTTCTTCCTCTCGACTTTCAGCCATCTGATTCTATACCTGCGCGGCTCCCTCTCTAGTTGCGCTGTGCCATCCCACAGTTCCTTCTTGACCTTCATTTTCTCGAAATAAGAGAACTGTAGACGTTCGCGCATTAAACATGTTTCGCGTAGATCAGGTAGCACCCCAGTCATAATGGTACCAGCGCGGTCAAGGAGTCGTTCTGCCTCTAGAACCCGAGCAGTAAGAACTGGCATGCTGTCGACGAGCCCGGTGAGTGTGCGCAACGCATCGCGGTTCTCCCATTGCGAAATCTGGGAGTGAGGGTTGTTGTTTGGGGTGGAAGGACTTTGTGCACGTTTCTTCATGCTAGATTCTGAGTGTTCGATGTGGAGGGATATGAAACAAATAGCTCGAGTCTTGACGTATTTAAAAAGGCCACAGTCAGACACCACAGGACACAAATCCGAGCAGTTGGCGCGCTTACCTATTGTTCTCCAGAGTCGGCGTGTTTTGGCCTTCCAACGAGTGGCTCAGGTCATACGAATAAGACAAACTGTGTCACGTTCAAGAAAGACCCCAGGAAGGCGAACATCGTCTTGCAAGACGCAGCTAATTGCGACCTGGCGTGACTCGTGTAGAATTTAAGATGACGATCATGCCTGGCAATCTCTAGCCAATCTCGTCCTCAGACAACGGCGCTCAAGACGAACGCGACATCACTGAATGTTATGCTCGACACGGTGTATACATGCATGGCTGGGTACCTCGAGGGAGCCTTCGATATAGTAGGCTTTCCTAGACTATGACGAAAGGCATCTGCAACACAACCAGTGCGAACCACTTGCAACGTCTCGTGTGTCCACTCGACGTATGAATCAATCGCGTAGTTCTAATCGAGGCAAGATGGCCGAGCGGTCTATGGCGTGTGACTCAAGCGAAAGCTTGCCTGCAAAGCAGGTTTCTCATCCTCGTAAGAGGGCGTGGGTTCAAATCCCACTCTTGTCATTGTTTTTCTTTTTTATTGAGTGCTTTTTGCGGACCTGTAACTGAGGAATGTCGCCAGTAGAGTCTGACTAGTACTCGCAAACCTGTACTTTTGCTCGCAGAGGATCCCGGTACCACTCACTATTGATCGCAGCTGGGACTCGATGGTCTGACCATGAATACCAACAATTACCTTCTTTCTTGACAATATGACACTGCTCCCGGACCCTTGCTTTGACCGCGGACTTTTGTGGCTGAGTTGATCTAATCTATTGTTCTCTAGATACAATCATGCATCATGTATTTAAGTTGTGGATGTTAATCCACAGAAGCCACATTACGCAAACAAATTTAAAGTACCACAGTCCCTCGTTATTTAATTCCAATCTCCTTGAACATATCCCCAACTTGGTTCAGTACCATATCTTTTCATCAGAGTACCGGTGCTTTCACCATACCACCCAGAATGACTGAAGCACTCCTGCCTCACGGTGGCTACTCATCCAACAACCCAATCTCAGCTCCAGGTTCTGGGGAACTTGACATGGACGAAGCCACCCTCGCCAAACTCTCCCGTGCAGAGCTCCAAAAGGTAGCCAAGGTGTGTCTCGCGTTTCTGGTCCTGGAGGTCAGACACTGACCTGAAAATAGGCTCATAAAGTAAGAGCGAACATGAAGAGCGCAGTGATAATTATGGAGTTAGTAAAACTCTGCAAGTCTGTTCCGTTACTGTACGTCCCCTGCTTCAGGTTATAAATGGTCCTAACGAAGGTCCAGTCAAGACGAAGAGAACGAAGAGCCCCTGAAAAAGAAGTCCCGAACGACAGGGGAGAGTCCTCCTGCTGCTGGTCCCTCAAGACAAACTATAGACTTACCTATGGACACAAGCTGTAAGGGTCATATCTCACGTTGCAGTGCATGAAATCTAAGACTTGTCCAGTTGATCACCCCATCATCCAGGAAGATCCCCCCACATCCATTCTGATTCTGACAGCCGTTACTCCGGTAAAGGCAACCGGAGATGCTGCTGGAATAGCGTCTCAAAATCTAGCAGAAAAGTCGCCCAGCCTTTCACCGCTACTGGGAAGTCCCAATGGACACCTAGCTGCGGAGGATATTTCCAGTGATTCAGGTGGTTCTTCCTTGTCCTACGGAAGTCCCAGTCAGCAGGGATGTTATAAGTCCCCGGTCAGCTTGCGTGCGGGAACACCTCCTCTAGAGGAACCCCAAATGCTCGAACGGGCTGTGAATATCATGAAGCAGATCACGACCGACGATCAACGTGTTCTTGCCCAGGCCGCTGCCCTCCGTCAGAAAGCGGCGGGGCTGAAAGAACAGGCGAAGAATGTCCGGGACGTCGTGCGCGCTGAGCAGGGGCGCCGCGTGAGGTTAGAGGCCTACTTTGCGCACTGGAGGGAGATTACGCCCAAATGGCCGAAAGATTGGATATACGAAGAAGGCGAGGAGGATCAGATCCTGATAGAGCGAGTGCTAAAGACCAGAGGACCGATGTATGTGCTCTGTCATCCTTGAATTTCTCGTGTTTCTGACCACCTGGTGGATAGACTGCCGTCAACGGGTCAAACAGGTCCACCCACCTTATCCTTCGATGGAAGAGACGCACCGTGAGTTTTCGTTTGCAATCCATTTTTTCAATTCAGCTGACGATGACTGTCAGGGACTCGCATAGGGAATTGAGACGCCGTAAGTTGCAGCCACGACAAGAAGCTCGTGGGCAAGGGAATGGGACAGCTCCCCCTCCTGTAGAAGCCGAACAGGCAGGAGAGCGTTCCATTCGCCCGCCTTCGCCGCAGTTGGCCACCGAAGGAAGAGTGGCAAAACGAAAACATTGCGCTTAAAATATTCAGTATCAGTACTCCGAGCTTGATCTACAGATATTACTTTACCCTCAGTCATGACATATTCCGTGATAACTCCTATTGCTCACAAGTTGTGTATTTCCTATACCTCGACATCTGTAATCAGTAATAACGCCTACTCATCCATTTGTCTCTGGACTCAGGTCTAACTTGCGTCCCCTAATATGAATCATGCTATATAATATATTCAGTAGCGGTTAGAAAGAGGATGAATACGGTACCGGTCGATTGAGCCTCAAGGTCGCCGGTAAACCAGATCTGATGCTTGTCATGCATAGTTCGTTACGGTTGATGCACTGCTTACCAATATGCATGATATCGTCTGATGGTGGATACATAGTATATCGGTGTCAAAACGTTAGGGAGACAAGCAAGTTGTGAGAGACTGGCGAAACGAGACACTGAGCTATTTGAAGCTAATTTCTCATTCGGCTTATATATAATTTTCTGGAGGCACATACTAGAGAAACAAAGGGAGGACTCACGACAAAGGTACTCTCTCGTAGTCAGGCCTCGATAGAAGGAGGAAAGTCATTATAGAATGAAATTTGAGATGATCTTTGATGTGTCAAAGGATCCGAGAGTACAAACTACTAAATACTACAATTTAGTACAAAGACCTTTGTCATAGACAATCATCCACAATCATCCACCTTGTCACGACTCAATGGTGTTAGAGTCTCTGGCTCGTCCTATCCTACGGAACACTTTATAAATCCTCAGGACGAGCACCACGAGCGATCTAAGAGTGCATCTTTTATGAATGTGCAGACCCGATTATAGAAAGCTACAAGCATTACTGTTTTGTGACGCTTTCTATCATTCGATGGCTCTGCGGCTGTTTGAGCATGAGCGGGAGGCAACAAGCCATGGGAGACTATGGAGAGGCGACTGTAGAGGAGAGGGCGGCGAAAGTCGGACCTACAAATGAAGGGGAGTAGCTTGGCCATCTTTTACTACTGCAATGTTGTCCGATATCTTAGAATTCTCGATTCGTCGTGTTATCACAGGACGAATCCAGACAACGTTCCCTTCGACATCTGTACCTTCCAGTTTGAGTGTCCTCGTAGTGAAATATCCAAGCGTATGGAGGACAGAGCCTCGAGCGACGTAATTAGCGCCTTCCTCAATCCAGGCAGTGTGTTCAGGCGCATCCTCTGACATAGTCGACGGAGTCTCGACAATATCCGACAATCCCAATATTTGGAATGTCAATAAGACGCTTTGCTGAATTCACAATATTAGATGTACCCTCGACTCGAGGGTACGGAGAGTTGATTCGCTGTCACTGCGGTTCAACATTTCTGGTCCAGAGTGTGACGCAATGCCCTGTAAGCAAACTGTGTATCATCTGACTATGTGTTTATCTGGATTACAGGGAGGCCAGGGTAGGTGCGCATGAAGTGACATCATTTGATGATGCATAATGACTGCGTCTTGGGCCCATATCCTATGGATCACGTTTAGATCCGCGTCCAGACACGGCGGAGACTTCTCTTTTCATCGCCAAGCGTGTCCAGGGCGCCGAGAGGGAGTTAGAGACCTTCGAGAGCTACAGTGGGTCTAGGTGCCGGCGCAGTCTTACCCTGGCTCCTTACTTTGCGACCATAAAGCAGAGACGTCTGCCCTGCGTACTGGTATACGTCTATACGTGTCGGACATCTATGACATCGCTGTTGCCTCTATCTAATAGCTGTTGACTATGTCTGCAGAATCGCCTTCGGGTTGCTGTATTGCCTATCTTCGCTTTGCCGCCGAGGCGAGCTTCGCTGTCATTGCATGTCCATCACTTTTGACCCAGAGATATGTCATACGTTGTCTTGTGAGCTATGTGGCTGACTATCATTTGACTATGTAGTCACGATTGTTAGATTTCACGTTGGTCTGGGTCCACATTTCTAAGGGCGCATGATGTCACAATCTGAAATCCCAAATTCTGTGAATGACGGTCAGAGCCGTACCCAGGCGACTTCCTCCTATTTCATATTCTTCCGAGCAAGGAATCATACAAATCCGCATTATTCTCCAGACAGGGGTTACCTGAAGGTTTAAAAGCAAGACTCGTTCGCTGCTTAACATTCATCGTATCAACGACCTTCTAACAAAGTGAGTTAGCAACACATCCATGGTTTGATCATACTCATATCCGCGGATTATAGCAACCATGTCCGAATCAACAGCCAACTCCGCCTCCGACCTTCTGCCCATTAATTTCGTCGGGACCACCATGTCCTCAGTACAGAACGACTCTGATGGGAAACTGCGCGTCTACTTCCAAAACAAGGACTACCAGATCTACGAAATGTCGTTGAACGACCCAAATAGCACGACCCACACCCTGCAAAAACTCACCAATGAACAAGTGCCCGCTGCTCGTATCAACACGCCCATCGCAGCCGTGGCGTGCAACAACTTGCAAGAGGTACGAATTTCGAGGCCAGCCGTGCCGTACCTCATTATCTCATTCTCATTTCGCCATTATAGATCCGCGTCTTTTACATCGCTGTGAACAGTCGCGTGCAAGAGTTATGCTACTCCCAGCGTCGTGGCTGGCAGAAAGGCTCGGTCATTGGCACCGCTGTCGAGAACAGCGCCTGCTTGTATGCAGAAGGCCGGCTCGTTCACAATGAGATCATGCTCAGGGTCGGGTTTCAGGCTGCGGCTGCTCCCCAGACTATCACAGAAGCTTACACTGTGAAAGACGAGTGGAAGACTCGTGTTCTCTGAATCAGATAGCGTACGTTGCTAAAAAGAAACAGATCAAGTTGCGGGATTTAGCATTGCCGAAGATGTTGTAGTGTGTACGATAACAGAATATGACGTGTTGCATGAATCGCTACCCGCTCAGAGTCTGCCGCCATCCAGCCATCTCCCCTAAGGTAATCACTCTAGTCTGCCTAAATACTAATGGCTGAGCCAAAATGCATACAATGGAAGTCGACCCACGGGACCCCAAGCAGAGAATCCCGCACCAAATCCTATCGCATTCGTCTGCCCAATCTGCCATGCAAGACCTAATATATACCCAGCGATGGGAATGAAAGGGAGAGCAGTCGACCCACAATATAAAAAAACAACGCAAATACTACACGAGTGGTGCGATACAATAATAAACGCAGTCGCAGGTTGTGTCCGAGTTAGAGATTTGATGAAGAATAGGAAAAGAGCTGCTGCTAGAGAACGTTTCGTTCAGTGCCCCCCTCTAAATAAAGGACAGTCGGGTGAAGATTCCTCCGGTCATACGGCGATGGGGACTGCCTTTGTCTCCTCCTTCTTCCCTCCCGCAGCTTTGGCTTCGTCGATTGCCCTCTTCGCAGCTTCCTTCTGCTTCTCGATGTTTTTTAGCTTCTCCTTCACATCCTGTGGCTTGTTAAATGTGACGCTTCTGTGGTGACTTTGAGCACCCATGCTCCCCGTCTCTGGCGCCTGCACATTGACAAGGGGTGCAGTCGTAGACAGGCCACGGTGAAACGTAGACGGGAGAACCCGCCCCTCTGGGTGTTGGAAAGGGCAGGTGGCACGCGTGCAACCTGCACCGAAGCGACATTGTTGCGCGAAATGATTTGTCTTTGGAGGATGCGTGTACGGGCAATTTGGGCGTGTGCAAGCACCACCGAAACGACATGCGACGGTGTGCTGAGGAGGCCCCGTAGTGGCGGTGGGTGGGACTGGGGTGTGAGTTGCGCCTGCGACTGTTGTTGGGTGAGCTTGTGTTGCTTCATAGAAAGACAAAGGACCAACATACCAGGGTTTTTGACAGCAGGGCTTACATGCGACTTGATACAGTCTTTGTCCTTGCAATCCTTGCCCTTCTCGCACGCCTCGGTGCTAAGTACAACGCCGCTTTCAGCAGTAGCGACAGGAGACGGGTGGGAATACCGGCACTGCGAGTTGGTGCACTTAATTCCAAATTTACACAGTGTGGGTGACTGCGGGCGTTGGGGGAGGGAGTACGGTAGTTTTAGAGGTGCATTGGATGATGCGGCGCTTGCAGGAAGCGGGACGGGCGCCGCTATTGGTGTGGGCTGTGCGGGTTCAGCGATTACCGAAGTGGGAACCGACACGGGTGTAGGCACTTCCTCGATGGATGGTGGAGCAGGTGACGAACTTATATGCCCACCCCGTGAACCTCCTCGCCCCCGACCCCCTCTTGCTCCACCCCGACCCCTGCCATTCACCCATTTGCTGGAAGCTTTGTCCATTCACACCTGCGCCACCATTGAACATTGCTGCATCTCCACCCTGCTGCATTGGGTTGAACCCAGGCATACCCATACCGGGATTAAGCATGCCCATCGAATTCGCCATCTGCGCCATAAGAGCCATTTGACTTAACATCATTTCTTGTAGCATTAATGGATTTGCCTGCATCCCCATGCCCACAGCCATTTCGGGCATCCCCATACCATTTGGGAAGGCCATCATCGCGCTTGGGTCGGATGAGGTATTTGTGATGTTGTCAATACGTGCTTGGACTTCATCTCTCCCACCTTGGAAGCGTGGACCGGGTCCTGGACCGCCGACGCGGTCAAGAAGACTACGTTGTGCGGGTGCTGGATTCTGCATAGCCCGGGGACCAGTAGGTAGGTCCGTGCGTCGGGACTTTGCTGGATGAGTAGATGGTGAGGGTGAACGGAGACGCTTTTGAGATGTTGAAGCAAGGGTGGAAGAAATGGCTTGTTGATACAGTGGAGCACCTGCTCGAGGGCCATTAGGTAGTCGCCGCGCAGGCTCGCCGGAGGGGGGATGGATGATAGGTTTTGACTCATTAGGTAGTTCTACAGGTGTTGGAGATGCAGCGGATGGTGCTTCAGATTCCGGCGCGCCTTTGGCAGCTTCAGCGAAGAGCCAATCCGTGAAGCTGGGATCTGGTGGTATTGTCAACAAACCGCCACGCGCAGAGCACTAAAGAGCATACCAAATTCTGGGCCAATTACTGGAAGCATAGTCAGTAAAGATATTTGGAGCACAAAACGCCACTCACAATCCATGAGTTCCGAAGTTATTTGCGCTGTGCGACGCGATAAGCCAGTGTTAGCAAAGAAGCTCTTCATTCTACATACCTGCAGTTTTATTGTTTATAATCATAATGGTGATATATTCCGCCATGACAGGATCTGTTCCAGGAGTGAGCGTCGAAGACCTAGCAGTAGACAAGACTGGGCGCTCACCAGCATCGGGACTAAAGCTACGAGCTGTGAGTTCATCCTGAATGGATTTCTGCACAAAAAAAAATTAAGTTCAACAAAGAACAAGAGTAGTGCAGGACCAAGACATACTTGTAGAGCAGATGCGCGGTCAGTTCCGATGATAAGACCGAAAGGCATGATAGAATGAGTGCGACAACGACGAAGACGGCGACTCCAACAAACTCCCGTCTCAAACATGACTAAGATGTCTCGATTAGGCCAACTGCCCCGATCTCAAAACATGAACAAACATTGAATCGTGAAAATTAATTACTCAAGTAATCCTACGTGGCTCACTTGCTTGAGTAGATGAGCTTTTTTGCCGGCCTCAGTGCTTCCAGGCGCACGCGGAACCGATGTATTCCGAGCGTATTGGATATTCACAATGTAGCGCTCAGATCTTTACCTCCATCCCCGAGGTAACTTCTAATGCGCAGCCCTGTATATTATCTGTTCCACTACTGCCACCACGCAAATCTCAAAGCGAAGCCTCATGCACATGGGTCACTGTCGTTGTGGAAAGTCCACTTTGTTCATCGATGAATATTTGTTAAAGACATCTAGAAACCTCCTCAGGGATCGTTTTAATTTTGAGTATCTTCCAAGTAAGAATCTCGGCAATTCTTATGAAAGTAGGCATGCATGAACTTCTGATCAAAGATCGAGGTGACGACAGCCTATTAAGTCGGGCAAGGCACTATACAAGTTTGACACTGATTTGTGTGAGTCTCAGTGGGGGCCCTAACCGTTCAGCTTGGATATTTGTATCACATCTTGTCACATACTTCATTTGGCGTTAGGATACATGAGTTCGTCATTGCCTCTTTTCTGCTGACCTTGCGAGGGGATTCTCTAGCGGCATCTTGATCGTAGGACTTGCCTTGCACATTGCTTGTCGTCAAATCTTCACGGAAATCAGTGCGCGATGCAAATCCTACGTCACGTAGTAGCACTCGTGGAACGGAGGAATGGGAAGTCCGCGGCTTCTGGCTACCGATGGTGTTTGAGTAACACGGATGCGACTCCAAAATCAAGACTAGACAGTGCAGTCAGAGAGTAAAACATTTGAGCGTCAGGAAAACATTTTCTGAAGGAAATCCTTCAAGTTTCAAGCTTGAACGTCAAGAAGTCTGTCGAGTGCGTTCCCTTGTTGAAATAGTGTGCAGCGCTGATCGCAGTTGGAACATGCGGCTGAGGGCCATTAGACTGATGTGGCTCAGACAGCTGTCAATGCGATCCCCATCTATAACGGGTCTAGCAATAAACATGTCAATTTTTAGGGCAACTTGAAGAGGAACAAACGGAAGGAGCTCCACGCATCGGAATACCGGCACCCATTACTACCGGTCGTACCATGCGTGGACAAGAACAAACCCAGCGGAGACTCCTTCTGCATCAACAAAGAACGTTCTCATTTAGCGTGCAAGGTACATGAACTGACTCAGTCTGGTCCATCTGGAAATGAGCGCGATCGTACTGCTACACCGTCTTCTGCGGCTACGCCATCATTTCTGAAAGGAGGCTATCCATAGGCATATACAACAAGGCCGGCCTCCCGTGCTGTCATCATGTCATGATCCTTGTGCCTATGAGTTCGTAGGGAGAGAAAGTGACATCAACAAGTAAGGCCCAATGGTTCATGGTACGGACTCCCGTGTACCGTGTCTGTAATTTCTCCTTAAGAGTATTAGCACGAATGCAACTCGCCGGGGCTGTGTTCGTCGACTTTGGTGGCGGCCGCAGATCCTAGACAGATTAACGGCCACGAAATGTAAGAAAAATGGTGATTTGGTGGTTAGTATTGGAAGGGTAGAATAGGAAATGACAACCAAGACAGTCGCAATGCCTGTCCCTGATATAGACAGCGGTCGGAAACTAACCGTGTGCATATTGAAAGCTAGAGTGTCCCTCCCGCCGCTGGCGTAGTTGGAGCATTCGATACTGTGGATGACACAACAGGCGAGGGTTCACGCCTAGGCACGACAAAGCAGCAATTTATCTTCAATACAAGATAACACGCTCCCCCACGTAAAATCGACTTCGTGTTGTCGGAAATGTTCGCCGTACAGGGTCGCCTGAGATAATCCATGTTATGTCATCTCAGACATGACATGAAGAGGCAGTGTATGAAATACCTTCACGGAGATTCTGTCTTCGGAACAAGCTTAGAGTCCGTGAACCCTCATTAAACTCCTAAATTATCCATGGCTCGTCCGAGGTGCAAACGAATAAAATTAAGGTCCGGTGGGCGCATCAGAGGAGACCACGCGTGTCGTAGAGAAAAAGACATAGCATTGAATACCGTCCTCACTACGATGATACATTAAGCGAGTATGAGAATATCAGCAAAGCTGTACCCGCAGCATGCTCATGAGGGTATACTTACCTCTGCACCTCGTGGAAAATGAAACAAGCATCTGTTTGACCACTGATGATGTCGGGCATGTATCCAGTCCATTACGTTGCCTTCCAGTTCAGGGTTTCGTTGCCGCCATCGTTATCAAGGGTATGATGGGTGTCCTTTTGCCTCATTCTCGCGTAATCACTAGAAACTTCAGCAAGTTCGACGCAAGTAGGGATTCCAAAGGGACACGAGTCGACCACGATTCAGATTGGCAGTACTCACGTTTTAAGAATACTCCTTCAAACCAGCGTGCCAAACCGCTAAGAAAGTGTTAGCGCATGATAGGCCTTAATGAAGTTATACCTGGTATATCCATCATCCGCAGTCCAAGATCAGTACTATATGAAAGTGCAGCGTGCTGTCACACATGCACATGACTATAACGATTCCGAACCATATTCCCGAAGTCTCGCCGCAAAAACTCATGTAGCAGGGACCAATTACAAATGACAAAATGTTGCCCATAGCTGCAGGATCTTCGACCGATGTATTTGAATTCGGTCCGCAGTGACTCCGCACCGTGGACTGAAGGCTCTGCAAACCCATTAGACGGAAAATGCTTGTCCTGAGTATGCTACGCCGAGAATGGGGAACATATGATTTGGTATAGCATTGCCACTTGCGCCGGTCTAGACGAGCCATCTTTAGGAAGGACGATGCGGCATTGCGGAAGGGAGATGCATCATCTGTGACGCCCGTGGAATACCTAAACTCACAAGGCTCGGGGAGGCTCGGCACACGTTTCCAGTTTTTTCCTGTGATTCTGTGTTGAAGTTTTAGTCTAAGCGTATGTGAATCAGCAGCATAGAATCGGCAGACTTTCCGACTTTCCGAAGTTCTGCATGAGATAGATTTGAAATTCGGGAGTAGGAGGCTGGAGCACGGGGGAAAACGGTCAATGATCGAATAAGCGCGAATGAAGCTTGTGTTGAAGCTCAGCCTTGTGGTGGAAAACACGGCTAAAGCGCTAACGTTTGGCGACCGACCTACTTTCGCGTAAATACACCCGCTCACAACTGAGACGCCCACGTGTCTGCGCACGCCGCATACCATCTCCAGCCTCGAAAGCTCATTTCGTCAAAGCTCTGCACGATCAGATACGATCAGTCTACCCTGTAGCCCTGTAAAGAAGTATCAACTGTTGTGATCAAGGTAGCTCTGTGAAGAAGTCCTGACCCTTCTACTAATCTGATCATCAGGTTTATGCCACCTTCGTGGCGCCCCGGCTGGCCATGATGATCTCGCTCCGCGGATAACGTGCAGAAATCCGATTTGAATGCAAGATACAATAACTTAGCTTGTTCAATCCAATGCAGGTTGTGCTCCTTCGGCGGCCCGAACCTAACACGAAAGCTTGCAAGCTGAGCCTTATCATGAAACACTCCTCGGCTTGAAGCCTCGCGATCAACTGAAAGTCGAGGTACGTAGTAGATCTGGTTCTTCAAGGATAAATTGCTTTATCAACATCCCTCTTTCAGCTAGCGAGACTCGCATAAGTATGACGGATCAGATGCTGGTTTTCATTCGGCCGATCAAAAGAAGGTGGCATCATGGGTTCTTCGGAGCCGCTAACTTGAACCCTCGTACCCTAGAACGTGGTCAACGTTGTAATGTTGGCCAATGTATCGTTTTGAGACCTCGTGATTCTCAGTCGTTTGAAAGGGCAATTCAGTAATTCAGTAAGTAATTGATGCAGTTCTGTTTCTGGTGTAGCTAAAATACATCAAACTTTCAGGCTATGATTGGGATAGCTGAGATCATGTCGTGACGTCGTCCATGTTAGCACGCAGGCCATAACCATAACTTGTCTATAACGCTATCCTAGACACGTGGACAAAAAGGGTTTGCTAGCTTTGATGTATCTTGTGGATATCAGAATCAAATTTCCTTCTCTACCACCTTGTAATCTTCGTAGAACAAGAGGCAACTAGATTGAGTTACACAACAAGTTCGAAACTGCTGAGTTCAGCTCAGAAGATCGCCTGTAGCTGTACTTCGGGCAGGATAAGATGTCAACGCCCATGATAATCAAAGATAAATTTGAAACTGTTCTACCACCACGAAATGCGCCCATCAGTACTTTCAGCGAATTATGGCAACCCTTATGAATGGAAGCGGAGGTGTCTCGTTAAGAAGGCGAAGTAAACATATTCCGGTCCACAAGATGACTAGATTGCAGTGCTCATAGATGACGTCAGCACCGAACTCAAAGGAAACAAGGATAAAATAAACCTTTGAGAAGATAATCATGAGAAACTTATACAAGTATCAATGAATGTGGATGAATCTTGATTAATGTCATGCTTTCCACTGGTCGAGATACTAGTACTATTGCCAACATCAGAGGCTTGCACTCTATTCGCCGAACTAGCTTTTCGATCAGAAAAGCTGCCTTGTTATTAAATAGCGATCAATACTGTGCTCGATAGCTCGATAAGCTATTATAGTGGAAGTTGTGGGCGCATTGTGGGCGCCGCTAACATCCTGATCCTACGTTCCCGAGGGAACCACAAGCTGGTTCGGTATGGGCACTCACTTGTGTGGCGCAGCGGCTTGTCACAGAGTCGGGCGGCATTCCGAAACAAATTTGAAAAGCGCGTCCAAATGCATGGTTTGAAATTGCGATGTTCACGGCGTACGAGGCGCGTTTAAGGCTAGCGGAACGTTGAGCCGGGTCGATGGCCCAGCACCGATGTGGTAGCTACTGGGGTTGTACGAAACGACTCGGAAAACGAGACCACCAGGATTCTTGTAGCATGTCAGTCGTCATACGAGGCTTGAACATAGTACATCGATTATTAGTTTGGGCTCCACGCTGGCCGGACAACTTCTGAAGAAGTCACTAGTATCAAAGCCGTCAACAACGGAATGATTCTGATGATGTTGATATGGTACTCACTGCCGTGTCGTTGAAGGCTAGTCTCAGCCGTCGAGATAGGCACAACGTTGCGAAGAGCTCTGTGCTTCAGGTTACTCATAAAGTATGGCGCATAGTAGTCCAAAATGGAGAGCAAATTTCGGTTTGAAATGGAGTACGTTGTCCGTACGTTGTCCATTCGTCGTACTTCGTAGTACTTGATCTGTTCTGTTGCATAGTATTCACGTTTTGTAGTCGTATCCGCTCCCGTTCTTCAGTTGATGAACGTTCTGAGTCAGCATCACCTCGTAATCAGCTTCCGATTCCCCGTCACTCCCACTCAATCCCCTCCATCATTGCATGATCCACTGCCAGTAAACCCTTCCATTACATACAAATACAAAACGGTCCCGAACGATGAACAAAGCCGCACCAGCAATCTCTCACCAAGACAAGCGACTGACAGGAACGGCGAAACTTTATCAGTGCTGTTTTAGACACACAAAAAAGTCAAGATCCCGGCTAGCGCATGAGAACAACACGTGAACGGGCCATCTTATAACGGGCGCATCATTGGCAAGCTCGGGTTACAAGTACGCGCGCGTAAGATTAGACAGGGGGGCAGATGAGATAAAGGATCTGTCAGTGGGGATCAAAAGCGCCTACCAACCCACCCCAAAACGGTATGACCTCGAACTTCTGATGAATATAATTTACACAAGCGCCACAATTAATCGGAGGCGCAAGGGATGACATACGATTGCAGTATATGTTGATCCTTTCAGACGCTTACTTGGAGAAGTTCCTGTGTTGCTTGGCAAGTTCTATATCCATCGGATCTATCAAGTTGAAACTGGCACAGGAAGCCTTCATACGATGCCTATGCACTCACGTTGAGTCGAAGAATTAAAGGATATATTGTGTTTGGGCGCGAGTCGTGATGCTATGGCAGAGTTCAGTTTTGAGCGCTACCATCACGATCAGTTCGGTCGGCGGTTCGCCACTTTTCGCGAGCGGCCATAATTGATGGTATCCCAGGGTGAGGTCGGTTCGTAATCCTATATTAGTAGAATATCAACGTTAACGTTTGACATCTTGTATAATGTATGTTTGAACTTTACATACACGGGAACTCGCAACATATGTTGAGCCCACAAAACGTACTCCGGTGGTCGTTAGCTTGCCATGAGCTCGACCAATGAATCCATCGAGTGGCTCAGGATCAACATTGCAGAAATTTATTACAGGGTTGAACGTTGAGTAGGGGTCAGATGCATAACGCACTTGATACCTGAATAATAAGATATCGATCGTGATCATAATGAGCTTCCAGAACAATCTCGTGAGTGTCCTGAATGAATATTGAATAACGAGGCACGCACGGCCAATCTTGAGCGTGCCCGACCTGCCAATACCGCGGCGTTGATAATTATATTTTACGTCAAAAATTTCGAGTCCAGAACGAAAAAAAAAAATAACATGAGTAGCGTGCCTGCGTTCTTATGAGAGCAGGAACCAACTTTTACTAGTGCTTGAAGTTGAATCCATACCGCATCATTGTATTGACGAGTCTATTTTCTACGTCAGGTCAGCAATGGAGGAGCCGAAGTTAGTGCTGGAGCAAGCAACATGCTTATCGGCAGCCGCCTTTTGTGGGGCGACTTGGGGAAATATACTCAGAAATTAGAATGAAATACACGTGCCGCAGTGTCCAGGCCCGCTCGAGGCACCAGGCTGCCGCAATAATCTCCACTCGCAAGTCTAGATCGCAGATATCGGGCAAGAAAGAGGAGCGAGGATGAACAGCACTTGCGGAACAAGAAAATACTCCACCTCGATTAAACATGCATCATCCTGCTCGGTGTTGAGCCTCAGGGTAAACGGCCTCCTATACTTCAGTTATACTTATCACATATCAAGAATAACAATAACGAGCTCCCATCAAGCACAGTGGAGATATAGAAGCCTATGCCAGTTGATTCTGTAGATCACCGCACTCGTGCATACAGGACGAGGACATGTAGCTACCATAGCTAGTAATCAGAACACGCTGAGAATGGTATTTCCAGATTACATTTTCTCAGCGTTGTGCCCTCGATAAGCAATTCGCGTGCGTCAGATGCCAAATAATAGGTTACATACCTCCTTTAGTAGAAATAGGACGGGTGCCCGAGATGACATCGATTGGTTCAACTCCCAAAAGCGTTGCAGTTCTTTTTATCTTATCCCGGACCGTCCAAGACCGTCCGACTCATCATATGACTCTGAACGAATATTGTGGTGGGTAGTAGCCTATTAGGCTACGTCATGATCAGTAAATGATCATCCATTTATGCTCGGGCAGGCGGAATTCCCATGTATGCAGAGTCACATTGTCTTCCATTACTGTTATATTACTCAAGTCCAGTGGGTGGTGCTGTGGATAGGTCTCAACTAAGGCAACAGAGCAACCGTGACATGTATCATGAAGTTGGAATGGCAGACACTGCAAATCAACATGGCATACCCGGAATGGTCGCTCCGTGATATCGGAATTTGACGTGTCTGGTTTAAGGCTGTTTAGGGATGGTGATGGACCTGATGGCGCAATACGCATCACATGACGCCGACGGTTGGAGGTTCTCAAGAGTTATGCAACGCCCGATGCACTGCAGTAGTTTTTTTATCACCGCTAGGACCGAAGGGAGATGGCCTGGCATGGCAAGTGCTCACACGGAACGCTATGTATATCGCCATGGGGTTAGTAAGTGAACTAACACGCGCCGTCTATCTAGTGCACTGAGTTTTAAAACCACACACCCGTGGGGTGTGTTAGAAGATAACTAAATAGCTTCGTTGACGTGAAATCTGTGGCAGCGATTGAGTCCTTTACCATGTGAGTCGCAAAGCTATCTATTGAGTTACGTACTCACAACATGTGTATCGTATAGGTTCGCATCGAAAAGGCTGCTGCTACGAATCGAGGAGTCGGGAAGGGGTATGGTGATTGCCTTCCGCGGATCAAGACTCCGTTAGGGGGCAAAGCCGTCACCTCTCGACAAACGCTTCTCTAATCCGGATCATGTACTACATGAGAAAGTAGAGTTGCATTGTCAACGTTTCTTGATAAGCAAAGTCGGGATGAAAGGACTGTGAATTAACCGGAAGGACAGCGAAAATTATTAAGGCTGATCCGATGTCCCTAAAGCAGTGCGGTATGGTACCTTTAATGTCATTATAGTTGAGCGTTGAGCCGCGTATGTCGCAGGGTCCGAGCATGGAGGGGTCTACGAGGAACTGGAACATTGTATCTTGCTGTGATGTCGGAACAAACAAGGGGAAAGAAGCATCGCCACATGGCCAAGAAGGGTTGGCAAACCAGTTCAAAGGCGGCAGGGTGAACCGATGAGTTTGCTCCAAAAAGCTATTGCTTCCAAGGGCCGCTGTGGACCATTCAGTTGTCATCAGATCATTCGTTAAAAAGCGCCTACAATGACACAGAACTCTGCATATATATAAGCATGGGTCCGGCTGTTTGAAACTCGTTAAAATTTCCACACTTCCGAGTCTCTCCAAGCGCTAGCTATACTCGAGCTCGTCGTTTTTGCGCAGTTTTCATAAAGCGGCAACCTCATTGATCGTAAATAGGGCTTCTATTGCTCCTCGAGGCGAATTAGCGAAACATAAAGATTGGGTAGTTGAGCACGCAGACACCACCATTGTTCCTGGGTGAGTGATATTATATATTATTTTTTTTTCAAATTAAAATATATAAATATTTTAATTTTGCCTCGTTGCAAAACGGGGTCTATGGTGTATCTTCGTATCCCAGGCTCATGGTTTTGGTTCCATTCATTTTTCTTCTTCTTTCACACTGCCCTAAGTCTTATATACCCCGTCATTCTTTCTGTCCGTTCTAACTAAACTCCCAAAGTTGACACTTGCACTTTTAGATCATCTTCGCGACACCGTACCGCCCGTCCCACTCACCCATCATCCCATCATTATGGCTGCTGTACATGGTCCTATAGTACCTACCCACCCTTCACCATTTCGGAATACCCAGAGCGTTCCCCATTCGAGAATGGGTTATCATCCCGCACCCTCGGTCAGTTTTTAGTAGCCGCTCGTTATTCATATCCTTAACAGTGCATACATAGGCACCACCTAAACCTCAGTCGACCCAGCCTACGACAAGACATTCAGATCCATTCTATGGCCACGAGCAGGTTGCCCGGTTATGCGCTCGCTTCATTACCCACCTATTTGCTTGTCCGGAATATCCACCTTCATCTCTAATTCGCAAGTCAAGCTCCCCCATTTTATTGCTTATGCCCTTCATCGTACCAAGCTCCATTCGTCGGTAACATTCGCTGCTCTCGTCTTACTCCAGCGACTCAAGGCGCGCTTTCCCACTGCTCGGGGATCTTCGGGTCATCGTCTTTTCGTATCTGCTTTCATGCTTGCTTCAAAGGTTATCTGCGACGATACTTACTCCAACAAATCGTGGAGTATTGTAGCCCAGGGGATGTTCCAATTGCGAGAAATCAACCAGATGGAGCGCGAGATGTGTCAGTATCTGGAGTGGGAGCTCAATGTGGATCCGGTAACGTTGAGGGAGTTTGAGGACATGGTCAAGAAGGATTTTGTAGGTCAAGGTCCTTACCCGACTTACATCCTTCCTTCCTCGTCAAAGACAACGCCCCCTCCTACCACGAATCCCTTCCCACCACCTCCAGCCGCTTTAGCGCCCACGCCTTCATATGGCCATCGCTATCCCTCGCCTCCAAAGCCCGCTTTCCCTCAATCAAATTCATCCTACATTACCCCGCCCACAACACCGGACACGCCATCACCGTGCTATTCGACATCGACGTCTCCAGCGTCGACGGCGTCACCGCCAACACCCCCGGGTATGGAGGATTGTACCGCTCGTATCGTCTCAGCTTCATCATCTCCAGGTATTCCAAAACACGAGCCTGTACCAGTACCGCCGCCAACGAAGCACAAGATGTTTGCATTCGCTTCGCCGGCTGTCTGGTGAAGGCGGCTGATTGAGTGCACCGTGGTCTTTGTTGCATTTTTTTTACTGCCACTTGCGTACTCATTTTTACTCGTCTTGATGACGCCGCTATCATATAGTTTCATCGCTGTCGGTCACCATCGGTCGCTCGCGGTGTTTTATTTACCAGGACTATCTATACCCTGCAGCATCAATATTTGGCCCATGGGACCGTGCTTCACCTACTACATCATCATATGTTGTGTCAATAGCGCATTACAATATTTCATTAGGCATATGTACAAGTATACTGAAGAATCAAAAATGCCACAATCACTCCGCAATCTTGGAATGAATGTGAGACATTATTTAATTGATGTGAATTGAGAGCATTTGATGCCCTGCCTCGAGGTACATTCAAGCGATGGATCGCTTCCAAACTTCACACAGCGAGTCGTAAGACAATATCAGTTGACTTGAGCACTTTCGTTATTGCCAGCAGAGACAACGTTTACAAAAAGTCCGCCGGAACCGATGATACTAGTTCAAGACGTTACAGCTGAACAAGCCTATGATCTACATGCTTCTACTTAGCCGTCCCTTGTTCAATGTTAACCATAAGCGTAGCACAAAGAACCTTTCAACTTGAATTTAAAGCGCCACATCTCCATGTTTGGTTTATACAAACCGACTACCTTATCTGGGCGCTAGCTAGGAATGTACAAAGTTCTATCAGACTTTTCCGATGGAAAGACCATGCAGAGAGGCTGTACACGTTTTTTTTGGGGGATGGCGTTTGTTCTCCCGCACGCCGCCGCTCTTTATAGTAAGCAACTCGCTCCAATCCATATCACTGGCTTAGGGTGCTATCTCCGGCTGTAATGCCTTGCTAAATTTTTAGCTGCGTTGCTGCGGTATGTCATACCACTCCATTACGCCGAGACATTGCAATTTTTGAAGTGGCGTCCAGTACTTATATACAGCGACTTAGGGACAACTGCCAAAACAATCGTGACATTGCTTATCTCACAATTGTCAACAGGGTACCGCGCGTGTGCCCCATCAAATTATCCATGCGATGGACATGTAGCTCTGCTAATCGGCCCATAAGAAGTTAATTCTTGCTTCTTGTCTAGCCGAGATAAGTCTCAGAAGTGCCTGCTTACGGCTCACCAACGTATATTTGGCTTGTGACTCGACCTCTGACTCCAAGATCTGGGTCTGTGCCTCCATAACAATAAGTTATGGCTGGTTCATCAATTCCCACTACCGTCCAAGTTCATGTGGTCGCGCTTTGACATGGTGAGATCTTGCAGATCGCAAGGCTAATCTTGAAAGAACAATCAAAACGCCATTGTAATTGTAATCTTGGTCCTCAAAAACCAGGGACCAAAACATGCTGTAGCCTCATGTCGTTATGATTTGGTAACCCTTGGTGCGGCCTTCTCCACAGGGTGGCATGCGTGCCGACAATGTGAGTTCATTATTGCCTGAGTCACTCGTCGAATGGTAAAGTTAAGTTTTGGGCTTATAGATCATAATGCTGTCGAAGGGGCACATTACACGAGTATCCTATCCTATAGCTATGCTATGCGATCTTCTCCAACCTGTATCAGTCTCATGCTTGATAGACATGAGGTCTCGGTGCACAGAGTACGACACGGCGTTCATTGGTTTGCCTGGATTCTTGCAACGCACAGACCGTTTTGGCTGTCGTCTTAGTTGCTCCCTAAACTGCAGCTACCTTGACAATCACGATAGTCGATGCATTTGCTATTAGGAGCTTTCAGTTGCGGTCTGGAATGTGAGCATCTTACCATTTCTCCGCGGCCTTCCTTCTGTTTTTGCATATCTTCACATTCTAAGCCGAACATGACGGCGCCATATCGAAGTATCACATATTTGAAGTTCCTCGTCGTGCCGTGGCTTGCATATCAACCAGGACTCTGCATTCTGCGCGCACCGGAGTGCTATGCTTGACGGTAGCCCACTGGGCCGTAACTTACGCACTGGCCAAGTCCCGCTGTGGACGGTGTTACTAGCCATCTGCCATAAATCTGATATATCGATATCGCGCACTGCGCGTGTTGGCATAATGTACTGGCCAAAGACACTGTAATCTCACCCACTGCGGATGGCGTACCAGTCATCTGCCAGGGAAATGATTGTGCACTGCCTTGTGTCCTGGGAGTGATACGCCCAACGCATCGGTGTTCACAGAGTCGTGTTTTCAAGCCGTTGTCTGACGGTCGCTATTTTCGAACCTCAACTCTTCGTTTTCTGGCACCTGACCAAATGATGCATTGATGGCGTGTGGGGAACTTACTCCACGATGTTCTGTGAAAACGTGCATAGGTATGTACAGGTTTCGGCCGTAAACTTTCCAAGTGTGTTTTTTTGTTTCCCTTGCAGGGTCAATTCGATATTCTTTGACATGTTCTTGCTCTTCACTTTCATACACACACGGGTTGTTACTGGTGAGAACAGAGGCTTTTTGGCTGAGTTCTATGTATTATCTTTCATTCAGACTTGCAAATCCAGTACGCCACTGGATAGCATACATGTCTCCTATCTCACGAATACAGGAGAGAGTCGAGACAACATTGATATCGGACCTATAGCACCGGATAACCCTAGACTAGATGACCCTCTTTTCAAATGATCCGATCCGTCTACCCGTCCAATTCCGCACTCTCTATTATCACACGTTTGCATCGCGTTGGGAAACACTCACTCGAATCACCAATTCCACAAATTGTCTCCAATAGTGATTGGCAGGGGCGTATATGCGTCACGCAGGGCTCAGCGGCCCCTCCTTTGATGTCATCCCTGATACATTGACACCAGCTGACAGCTGTATTATACCTTCCCCACAATCCGTCAGTCTAACCTCAAGTTGTATCGGCTTGGAACTTCTTATCAGGGATCGATAATCTCTGACGCCTGTCTGTCGGTGCCACGTTCTATGAAGAACTTCAAGATAGGCGCCCATGATCACACTAGTCCTCGACTTGGTAGGCTTGGAGACCACAAACGGTACTCGTAGGTGATATACTCGTTATGTGCTGTGTCTGATCATCCTAGGCGTAAATGTCCCTATATACCTTGATCGGCTGGAGCTCTGGGATTTAGTTGTAGCGGTACCTGTGTTAATTGTTTCAGGTGTCTTCATATGTTCGAGCTTCTGCGCATTCATTTATCGGAGCTCTGTGAGTGTCATATAGACTTTAACTCGTGACTAGGTGGCTACATATTCGTCATAGGACTGTTATCTGATCACTGATCGTCTGCGTTCGGTCCTGTTCCTTCGAAACTCTTATAGAAGATGATCGCGTCGACATACTCCTCGCCCTCTCCGTCCTTCCGCCTCAGACGACCAGCCTTGGGTATAAGTCCAGCTTTCGTAAAGTTCAGTGCCTCCCACAACCTGCGATCGAGGTGATCAACAAAGCACGAATGCAACGAAGATCGTCAACGCTCACTTAACGCTGGCGGTGTTATTATTGTACACAAGGTTAAACACGCTGGCTTTGTATCCCAGTGCTGGTGCATAGTGCAGATATGATTTAGCGAGAATATGCCCATAACCACTGCCACGCTGGGAAGGAGGCACCATAAATCCTGCATTACAGATCTGGTGGAAATTATATGTCAGCGGACGAGCCTGGTTCGTCTCAAATTACATGAAAGCCACACAGCCTTGAGAGCCGGCTAATCCCTTGCCCAACTGAAGCACAACTCACATGGGAAGATCGCCCAGGGTAGTTGGGTTTTACCTGTATCATCGATTCCACAGAATTAGACGTTATGTGAGATTGGGGGTAAACACGATAGGGCTAGGATCGCGACTGACGTAGTAAAACCCTGCGACGCACTCCTCCCATGTCCGCCCGTTTCTCGCAGTGTCTAGACTTTGCTCGATCTCCCGTACCCCGCGCTCCTCGCTCTCAATTGCGGGCGGATCTCCTTTGCCAGCGATTGCGACGAGTACGTCTCCGCCGAAGAAATATGCTCCGAAGGCTGCGGCATCGCTAATGTCTTCTTGTGGATACGTTAAGCCTTTGTCGACTTCATTCGAAAAAATGGAGTGGAGGTAGTCAAATAGACCGCTTTGGATGCGTTCCACTGCGGCCCGATCGATGTGATGAATGGTCACGAAAGATGGGGTCCCGAGATCTGGCTCGACTCGGGGATTATCCCATAACGTTGTGTGCAAATACGATGTCCTTTGTGGTCTGTTGATGACCCCGTAAGCAGACATGGTACAGGTATACAAGTAGTGTACGGACGCAAGCAACCAGGAACTGGACTGGCCTTCATTTGTGACAGTTAGACTAGCGATTGGCTTCTATAGGAAGTGTCGCACCTTCTGATCTTGCTTGCGAGTTAGACACATTATGATGCCCCTAAAAGTAACAGTCCCAGCTCACTATACCTGAAGGAGATAGCAAACTCAGCCTTGCAGGTAAGATAAAGTCGAAGCGCAGTCCATGCGCAGTCCTCTACAAAGTTCATGTGTTCTAACGTTATTTCTAAAAATTACTGGCATATAGGAACTCTCTATCATCACCAATCGTAACTGATAATCCCTTGCCTATCCATGACGGTAGTTGCTTTGTTTCCGTTCCTCCACCGCTTGATAATCCTTTCGTTACCCCATCACCAAAAAAGACGTATCCGGGAATATAGCGGTCTACGAAGCTGCTCATAATGTTATCAACAATGCATGAGAGGAAAAGAAGCACTCACGTCTTTACTTGATTATCAGTCATGCCCTTTCCGCCATTCTTGGCTTTCATATTGTGTTCTTGTTGTAATCTCCATTTATATATGATAGACAGCTGTGCAGACGAAGGCCCCTTTATCTTCAAAGAGTGAGTCGCATGCCAAGGGTGCGTCGAGAGCGAGGTATCTACCTGTATGAAAGCATCAAGTGCATTCCACCACTCCACGTATTGCTTTAATCGTTCATTGACAGCCAGTACGTGATCCACGGACACGAAGGTTTTCATGTCGAAGATATCGGGCTCGAGAGTCGGAACAGGCTCTTTCCACCTTTCTTCGACGAGCTTTTCACTTGTAGGGAAAAATCCCACACACCATCCCTCCAGCACAACTATGTCCACGGGGCCGTTCACCGTCTCACCATGAGATACGCGGTCCCCCTTTCCATTAAATAGACTCTTATCGAAGAAAGGGATGTCAACAGTCCCTGAATCAACTTCGTTGATCCCTTTGAGGTTCTTGAGGATCGAAGTACCAAGAGGTACATCATGTGTTCCTGGCTGTCCCCTTCCCTGAAAGAGGATATTGTGGGGATGGCTTTCTGCAAGATTTTGGAGCCCAGAATGCGGAAGATAGAGGTCATCAATAGAAAGCACGGTAACGGCGAGGGAGTATGGTGGACTGGAGAGGTAGGCACGGAGGCGGGAAGTTAGGAAAGTCTTTCCGCTGCCCTGTGGACCTTGAACGCCAACAAATAGGGGGGTTGGTCGTAAACTCGGTGAACATTGTGATTGTGATCGATGTTCTTCCAATTGGTTGAGAACGTGTTGGGCCATGTGCTGTACGGCAGGCGGATGAGTTTCTTCACTCATGATGTGCAATGCTCGACGCGTAGGGTGATAACGCTGCGCCAGTAAACGTAGCGGTTGCAGCCTTGCGGAGTGCGGTGGACTGCAAGAGCGGTCAGGCCATGAGACCAATCACATGGACACGCTAGATATCAGTATGGATTAGTATCTCACTATCTATTCTAAAAGATCATCGATCAAACCTCTCGTGGGCTACAGACATTCGCACAGTGACATCGTTCGCATCCAAGCCCTTGTCACAACCGTGGGAATCAGTTTATTCGCTCACACTCTAAAGCGAAGTTCAGTCAAAGGTCATGAACTAGGTAGCTCACCAGCTATATATTTCAACTGCCAACTAACAGTGCCGGGAATATCAAGCAGTCAAATAATCAGCGCTGTAAATCCACACCGTATCCTAACGACGCCTCGGGGAACTTTGCGGACATCAAGTCAAGGAAATGGTACGGCAATAAACATAGTCCTGCATTACGACGTAAAATCTATAGGTGAAGAGAAGATTCCGCATGACATGAAGCAGTAAATAGTTTCTACTTGCTCCCGCCGTAACGTGCCTTGCGCCCTATGTCGAACGGAATGTACTTGTACTTGATCATGTGCCTGGCAAAATCGTTTCAAATACGACCACAAGTCAAAGATAAAGGAACGCACTGAATTTGTCGACGCATTGTCAGTGCGAAGAGAACACAAAAGTAGACCACAAGGATCGGCCAATAGACTGGTACATCGAAGACCTCTGACACGGTACAGAAGAGTGATATGAGAGTGGCCCTTGTTGCACTTAACCTATGGAAACCGCAAAAGGTCAGTGACAAGAAGGGGGCAAATACACATTGGTCGCACCAAAATTGCCATTCAGGGAGTCTTCTCACAAAAGGCCTAAACTCATCATCCCGCTGGGAGGGAAGTACAGGCACACTTTGGTCGCCACCCTCTTCAATCTCATCGGCAAGAAGATCATCCTCAAGCGAAGGGTCGAATTTGGGCTGCAGGAATGCAAGAAGCAAGTTCAAAAGGTAAATGGCCAAGCCATCTGTCATAAAGCTCCGTCAGGTGCACTCCAAGCCCAAAAAATGAGCAGACGCACAGCAGACTACACATGGATCCAAGTACCACAGGCACGACTGGTGAGTTAGAGATTATACATGCAAAATAAATACACAGACCAATGTACCACTGTTGACACGTAGCTGGTCAGTTTCATCCACAGTAAGCATAAAATAAGTTGGCATTCACCCCCTGAGACAGCACAATTCTAAGCATGAAGAGCGCCAGTATAAAGAAAGTCGCCAACCATCGTTGCAAAACGTGAGGAGTCCATCGGTCAAGTGTTTGTTGGTATTGGCGCTGGAACTTCGAGAACGATGCTTGCACGGAGTGAAAAGGGGTTGCACCAGGTTCATCCGAAGACATCATTTTGACGGGAATCGTGACGAGGATAAAAACCGAGGACCGAGAAGATTAATGACTATGTATGAATTTTGCTGGTTTGTCGGTGCAAGCAACGATGTCGAACTTGCCGCAGAAGGCATTTCAAGCGGCGAACGAATTCCATATCAGGCACTCGAATTATCTTGCACTTTGTATGGGCATTCGACGAATGAGTTTAGGACAAGCAGGGTCCTCCAGCTCAATGCTCGGAGGACCCGCAATCAGTTTTAGCACCGAGATATGTCAGCTCGAAGAGAAACTAATATACAAGTCATCGGAATGACTGAGACCAGGCCACAATGCAAAAACTACCTACACATGTGGCTGTGTTTGAATTTCTACCTCTGATTGACTATGTAGGGTATTACTTAGGATGCAGTTGGGGTCTTGGGGTTGGGCTTATTGGCATGGTTGGGCATAGGAAAAATAGCAAGAAATTCATCTCCATCAAGGAGTTTGTCCAAGCACCAGTGGTCCTTTTCTTTGTAGTGCGACAACACTGCTAGAGGCTCAGTGTGATCAACATAAAACTTGGTGAATGCAGATGAAATGGTGCTGTTGTCACAGTTGTCTTCAAAGAGTGTGCCCCTCAACTGGGCAGCTTTCAGATAGCTGATGGGTGAGGAGCCCAGAATCCCACTAGCATGTTCACGAATAAAGCCCAAATCAACATGTTTGATATTAGTAGCTTCATGTTGTTAGTTTCGATGTCTAAATACAAAGGTGATAATAACAACTTACCAGCAAATTTTGCCAAAGTGTTGCAAGCAGCAGGGTGAGATGAGACCAGACCAACAATATCAACATCAGAGAATAAGGCATGAAACTTGAGACACTGCAAAAGCTGAGTTGCAATGTAATGCTGATGGACTTGTTTGTCAACAACAAGCTGGGTGACCCAGCCAACTTGTACAAAATCAGAACCTGAATTTTGCAAAAATTGTAATATAGCTACCTCTTTTTTTGCCATAACTCCACACAGTAGCAAATGCATGACCATAGAGTCGGGGATTCTTGAGTGGGTCAACCTGGAGGTAGCAGGTTACCAGAACAGTATGTTCTGGGTGAGATACACATTGAGCCCATAGTCTTGCACTGGTCATCTTGCCATTTTTCCCTGTGCAAAGGACTCATCAATTGCAAAGACTCCAATGCTTAATCACCAACCAGGTACTGTGTACTTTGAGACAGTACTTGCCTGTTGGCTCCAAATACCGTAGTTAGAGCTGAAGAGATCAGCACATGCATTTAGTGTATCATCTGAGATCTCATTGCCCACTGTTATCCTGTATTCTAACGAAGTTTTGGAGGGAGAATTGGGAGAACTGGGAGAGGTAACACGTGGAGTTACAGGTGGCTGCATCGTTACAGGAAAACCATACTAGTTGCAAGTAATGAGGCCTGAGCGTCGGAATTCAAAAGGTCACGGTGCGACTTGTTGCCGAATGTATGTGTTTTTTTTTGCCTAGGCTTAGCGTTATGCAAATGGCTGATGAACGACTGAAACGATTACATGATAGATCATATACTCATGGTAGCATCATAGAAAGTTGGTAGTAAGACAAGCTGATCGTAATTTAAGAACGTGGAATATTAGGTGTCCTTTTTAGAAGTCGGAGCCCCTGCGCTACACCCGGCAGCCTAAAAGATGAATGGCACAACAGCTTTCCTCTCCTTTGGGTACTCAGGAAATTTCTTGTGATACCATTGATGGCCCTTGTATGCCCGAGCTATCATTAGCAAAACTTCAGCCCAGAGGAACAACCAAGGGGGCTGGACAGTTCTCATTGTCTCTGTGAGCGACATGAATGCAGGTAATGGTGCAGCGGCTAATGCGTATCCAAACCATTCTGACCACTCGCAGAAGTAGTTTGGATAAGAAATATATCGGTAGAGGTAGCCATGGGGGATGGCATAGTGTTCCTTTCCGAGTTTGTTCTCGTTGCGTTTGCCTTTCGCTTTAGATTTACGGCGGATATCGAGAAGTACTTCATCGTGCAAAATGTTTCCCGCAAAGCCACACGCCCAGAGTATGACCCCAGCCCAGAAGGATGGACGAGAGAAGGCCCCCGCCAGAAACGCAGATGCAGTAGGAGATGAGAGGTAGGTACCCATCAGAGCACCGTTTGCAATGTTGAATATTACAGCGGAGAGGGGAACAGCGATGTGTGACTTCGAGCGAGATGGTGTTCGCAGAGGGGAGATTATTGCACGGTTAAGATAATGAATAATGAACAGGCTAGTGAGGATGACCTGGGGGGCGGATTTCGCAGACGACGATGTCGCCCAGGGTCCACGGTACAGTATGGCGATGAAGCTGATTGGAGAGACTAACTCCATAACAATCCAGGACTTGATTCCATCCACAACGAAGATGCTGTCATTGGATGGAGCAAATCTTCCGAAGGGAGCGTCGATGAGAAATTGAAGCGGACCAAAGATGGGAGGTATGAGAAAGAACCATTTTCTTGCCGCTGAATTTGAGTTAGTATGTTCAACATACAAATGCTGAGATTGCTTACCATCATATAAGGATTCGGACTGCATGTCGTCGTAATTATGGAAGGAACCAAAACGTTGAACTTAAATTCGCGGTACCATGCTGAGTCAGCATTACTGAACAGAGTTTGGCACATACTCCCTTGTCCTCAGACCTAACACAAGTACTGATAGGTTCATTGGCTATTGTCTCGCCAAGGCAATGCCAACTAATGGCTAAATTGCATCTTAAACGCACTCCCGCTGAGGAGGCTGAACGGGCTCTCCGCAAGGCTCGAAAAGCCGCAAAGGCTGCAAGGAAGCGGTCACATCCGTCGGAGGAAGCAGGCGAGCATGAGGAGTCTAGCTCCAAAAGGAGACGCACAGGGGAAGTCATTGACTCTGATCTTGACGAAGATGTCTATGGTCCTCCACCTCCCCCGTCACTGTCATCCGCGCACAAACCCGATTACGACACCATTCTTTCTGAGTTGGAGGACGCTCGCTTCAGGGAGAAAATGTGGGATGCTTTACAGGATGATGAACGGCTGGATGGTATAGACGCTAGATTTAACGATTATGCCCATGTTCCCGATAGATGGCGAGCAAACGCAGCCAGAGGTGGAAGCCCTGAGGACCAAACAGATATGGATCCGCGGTTCATGGACGATGACACTTACGCTGAGTGGATTCGAGCAGGAATGTGGAGGTTTGTCTCTCAGCTGCAAGTTGTTCCCTGCAGTTGTATTGAGTGTCCCAATAATAGGCGAAAGCATGCGCGCCAATACGAAGAAGAAACACGCATGAAAGCGGAGAAGGCAGCTCGTAGCGCTAGGAAGAAGGAAATGAAAGCAGAGAAGGCCAGACTCGAAAAGGCTGCGGAAGAGCGAAAAAAGCAGAAAAAAAGAGAGCGGGAGAGCCAACGAGAGCAAAATGCTCGAGCAGAGTACGACAGAAAGTGGAAGGTTCTCTTGGATCCCAACGCTCAGCATGCCTCCTCGCTTTCCTTCGGAGACATACCATGGCCACTATTTGTGCCCATGACGCTGTCAGATACCACTCATTCAGACCCATCTTCAATCACATTGGAACACTTCACGGCGACAGCAATATCTGCATTCCTGATACCAATTTCTACAACCTATGCGCTCGCTCGTGACGCTGGTGTTTCTCTCCCTATTCATGATAATGACAGGAAGGAGAAAAAAGAGAAACTACGGGAGACAATGCTACGGTTTCATCCGGACAAGTTTGAAGGACGGGTCATGCGGAAGATCATCGAGACGGATAAAGACAGAGTAAGGGAGGCTGTGGGTCAGGTGGCTCGAGTTCTCAACACTCTCATGGAGGAATAGATTGATGGTTAGTGGTTTGGTTGGTATCTGTGTAGCAGGGACCATCATACGAGTCCCTATACCACAGATAGCATCAGCCTTCTGGTCTATATAGAATTCGGCCTCAGAAGCTGGTAATCGCAATTTATCATACCACGAGGCACGAGATCTCACTTCAAGAGTTCACATGTTGAGTAGGTGTCCCCGTTGTACTATCAGCATTTGTAAGAGTGAATGTCGGCATGATTGCCGGTTTGTGCATTTGACCTCCGTTCCGGCTTAATTCTCGCTTTTTTTGTCTTTTTTTCAGGCGAGAAGAAATTCCACATGTTAAGTCGCATTTTTTTTCGCACACGGATCTCTCTAAAGCACACCTTAGCTTCTGTGACATACCGAATATCGAAGTCAATATTATACCGACGGGTACGCTCACAAGAAATGGAAAACTTATATTTGGCAGATCACCTGGACACAGAACGTGGATCAAGCAAGGCTTGATAAAAGTTTTTCACCCGTTCGCATGTTAGAGGCTAACCTTAGATTTGCTGGCAGCCTGGCATGCATATGAGTATGAGCTATATCTACCGCGTCAGCAGGAGATCATGATATGCATCGAGTCGTCGCCTTGGGGATGTTGCGTCGATGATGTTTGGTCAGACACATACTCAACTCAGCCTTTCCCATTATTTAGGTTGTTTTCGTTTAGCTGTCGGATGCACTATGCTCTTCATTATCCTGCATTACTATTGGTAGGACTGTCCTGTTTTTCGCCTCTCAACACGATGGTCTGAATATTAAGAGCACCACCGATGACCGTACTTAAAAGGCCAATCATGCCAAGCGCTCTTTCAGGATTTGCTCCCTCACTCCAGTCTTTCATTTCGAACATGATAACCAATCGTAAGTTATCTTTCAGGTTTTGATCCACTTTGACTTAACAAGCATAGGTCTTTCGACACTTTGAGCAAGTGTCGCGGTTGTGAATCCACTAAACACGTGGAACGACAGCGATGGTCCATTTGCATTTGTGAGGGATGCTCTTGGTTATCCTAATTCAAGTACTGAACTATGCCACTAGTTACACGTGTTACTTTAAGCTCATAGGTATCCTCTTAATGTAATGCGTTACGTCGCCCTTACCAAATACACCTTGTGTTCCTGTCTGAAACTAGAAACATACCAATCATCCAGTCATCTACTTCAGCCGATTCTCAAAAGGTTGTATGTGGTCGAAATTTATAGGTAACGTGCTTACATTGCTGCGCATTGAAGTCGTATTGATCTGGAGAATGTCTATGATCTTGCTACTGGAAACGATCGTCACGGTCGTCACGTTCCATGGTTTTTGGACTGGTGCTACTTAAACACGGATCTGATCTATCTTGGGTTGTCGCGGTCAGCACTGGTGAGCAAACGTTAGCTCCGGACCCTCTGTGGTTATATGTTGCCTTCTTGCTACTTGCTATACTTGGTCAGTGATACAAATGGTTGAGTAGAGGCGTAACATTGATCTCGTCACTTAACCCACGGTTTCCTCTGCTGGGGAATTTGGGCTGTGGAGAAATCAACGATCATCCTTGTATTTGTTATGATGGTGGGGCATCAAGCAGTGTTAAGCATTATTTGATACTGACACAAAGTCCAATTACAGCTTTCGTTGGTGCAATTTACAATAGTGACTTACGAGGGGTGTAGTGGTAAATTCCCATCTGTCCCATGTATTCGTCCTCCTAATACGACTCCAGTATGGTTTAGTGGTCGCCTTGCATTGCATGCGGCGTAGGTATATTGATTTGACCCACTAGGTCTGGCTAGTCGGCAACCTGGTGTGCGACCCAGTTATCACCGTGTACATGACACTCAGTGTAAGGTACAGATGGATCATGTTCACTCCAATCGCAGCTCGTATAGTGCAACGAGAATTCGGGTGTCAAGCACGCAAATTCATCGTTCGAAGCTTATCAAATTGACCATCGGGACTGGGCTGGTGACCGCGGCTCATAGAACTTGTGCTTGCTATTTCAAGTTGGTTTTACCTTCAATGTTAACACGGTTATTTTTGTAGGTATGCTAATTGTAGGGCAACCTTGAATTTACGGATATTGTTGAGAAGGACGGTTGGTTGGCATAGGACTACAACGAGTGGCATTCGAGTACTCGTTCAGAAGGAACGCTCTTGAGAAATTTTGCCAATGTGATACAAATACTACCAAGGTTTAGACCGCCATAGAGATGGATACGTGCCACCCAGCAAGTTATCCCCCTCACCACGGAATGACTGACTCGTTGTCTTGATACTATAAGCTATCTGTACTGATACATTCGTGCAAACATAGAATACTACAGCTAGAAAGTTATAGCGTAAACAAGTGCAAAGATTCATAACGTTAAATATCAGCCTCCCTGTACCTGTCCGACCTTTACCCGCTTTTGCTGCTTCAGACAGTCTTGGCAATGCATGCCGCAGATATCAATACGATAGCGGGAATTCAGCTGGAGTTAGAGCGCTGAAAGGGTAACGGTGAGGCAGAAATTCCCGAGAAGATAACGAAAAAAAGCAGTACTGCTCAAGGGAACATTGATAAATTATAGCATGAACAAACCCTGCTGCGTCGGGAATAGAGCGGAAGTGCTGGCAAAAATGTTTACTTTCCCGAAATGCCACAAAGGCACTGGCCCTAGCAGAGCTCCTAGTCCAAGCAACAGTACCGAAAACCTTCAACACACAGCACGGTCGTGGAACTCGGATTGGAAGTGTTTATCAATTCGAGTCGCATGACCTTGCTTTTTGTTGAAGGATCGGAACACGTGCCACAATAAGACTACTGCAAAAACTGTATCATATATCTGCCTGGGGCGATGTATTCACAGTACAGCTAGAGGGAAGTGTCCGCCGACCTGCAAGCTTGACGACCATCACACACCCAATCGCAATCGACCGCGGCATAAAAAGTTACTCACCGTCGCTCCGATGGCCGGACATGCAGCTTGGTTTGGACCCCAAACCAGACGTAACCAGGGAAACATGAACATGGTCATTTCTTCCCAGATTGCAGACTGGGTCCCACAGCAGTGACCAGTCTGGTACTTTTCTGAGTCGTTGAGTACGGGCCTGGCGCCCGGTAGGTCGTCGTAGTTGACTTGGTCCCGTCAGGACTCAGCTTACACCAATAATCCACGGAGACAGCTTTAAGGAAAAATTAGATAATTGATGATGATAAAAATGGACATACCTCTAGTGCTGTGATAAATTGGGGTCCAGGACCGTAAGCCTCATGCCTCGAGAATTTATACCTCAGATATAGAACGTCTAATCTGAGAGTTGCACGCACTGGTCGAGTGACACACGGCCAATGGCTGAATATTAAAGCCTAAAGGGGAATGGGGTCACGTAGAAGTGCCGTAACTTTGACCAGTCCAGGTTGTAAGGAGGTACAAGGAACAATTTTACAAGTCAGCGTTTGCTTCGAATTCGTTACACGATACCACCACGAGCCGCAGGCGTTTGCACAGAAGTGCAGTAGAAACAACGAGCGGAGCAACCAAATCCTTGTGTTTTGTTTCAGAAAAGGTTTATCCGGAACAATAGCTAGTATCCACACCGGCATCTCTAGCGTCACCACCTTCTCCACTCCTGAACTGACCGACCCTTGACATTCTTTCTCGATAGCTGAGTTGCTAAACTCTCTCCACTTTCTCTACCATGGCCGACATTGGCGAAATTATCAATCAAAATGCCTCCAGGACGATTACGCCAGCTGCAGTAGGCTCTCAGGTAGCCCTGATGTCAATCATTTCAGTAAGTCATATAAGCTTCCTCACAGAATCCTGCTCATTCCTTTCAGGTCGTTACAGTTGTGGCATTCAACGTATTGCGACCTAAGAACAAGGTACATCTATTCACCATACCACATAGCTATTTCATATGTACATGCTACTCAGGTCATCTACGAACCCAAAGTCAAGTATCACGTCGGCAACAAGGAGCCGCCGCGGATATCTGACTCCCTTTTGGGATGGCTGCCACCTCTCATACGGACGAAGGAACCCGAGCTTGTTGACAAGCTTGGATTGGATGCCGTCACCTTCCTCAGATTCACTCGCATGACCCGATCACTTTACTCGGCTATCGCTTTTACATGCTGCGTCATTCTTATCCCTATCAATGTATCCTACAACCTCAAGAACGTTTCTTCGGCAGACCGGAATATCCTCTCCATTTTAACTATCCGGGATGTGAAGGGTTCTTTCCTCTTTGCACATGTCGTGGTCTCGTACGTGATCTCAGCGCTCGTCATGTTTTTCGTATGGCGGCACTGGAAGGAGATGCTTCGTCTCCGGCAGCAATGGTTTCGCTCTCCCGAATATATGCAATCTTTTTATGCACGGACACTTGCAGTCATGCATGTACCCAAGAAATACCAATCTGACGAGGGCATCCGCGCCATCTTCGAAAGCGTTCAAGTCCCATACCCTACTACCTCGGTGCACATCAGTCGTAAAGTTGGACGGCTACCCGAGCTTATTGAATATCATAATACTGCAGTTCGCGAACTCGAGCAGGTTCTCGTGACGTATCTCAAGGGCGGCAAAATAGCGAAAGAACGGCCCACAATCCGGATAGGTGGATTCATGGGCATGGGTGGTACTAAAAAGGATGCTATAGACTTCTATACGTATGTACCTGTGCTCTATTTGTTGCGATATCGCTAACGACAGCTAGCGCAAAGCTAAAACGCACGGAACAAGCAATTGAGGATTATCGTCAGCAGATTGATTCCCGCAAAGCAGAAAACTACGGTTTTGCATCTATGGCAGCAGTTCCGTACGCTCACATTGTCGCTACCTTACTTCGAAGGAAGCACCCGAAAGGTACCGACATCGCTCTTGCGCCGAACCCTAAAGACATCGTGCGGTATTTAAACGCTGATGTCTAAATATCCACTGAATATTCTATAGATATGGGTAAATCTCAACAAGTCAACTTCCGAGCTCATCCGCAATAAATTCATCGGTTCTTTGTTCTTGGTGCTAGTTTGTTTCTTCAACACTATCCCCCTGTTCATCATCTCCATCTTGGCAAACTTGAGCTCAGTATGGTTCTTATGTTTTGTTTAATATTCAGTCAATTGAAAGATTTTTTTTTACAGATATCTGCCTACGTGGGTTTCCTCTCGAAGTGGGCGATTGCATCTCCAGGATCATTTGCTTTTGTTTCTGGTGTTGCGCCTCCTACCATTTCGGCGCTTTTCGGTTTTTTCCTCCCCATCGTCATGCGTTGGTTAAGTAAATTTCAAGGTGCCCTTACTCACAGCCGGTAAGCTCATTTTGTCGCTGGTTGTTTATCGTTACCTGGTTCTGATAGATGTATGGTAGACTTGACCGTGCCTGTCGTTGCACGCTACTTTGCTTTCCTTGTTATCTCCCAGCTGATTATCTTTACTCTCATTGGCGTTGGATTCAGTCAGAAATCATTCTTGTTATCGTTCGTTCTAGAATGCTGATACTTATCTTGTAGTTGCTGCCGAACAGATTGTAGCGGAGATCGGCCAACATACCAGTTTCCAGGATATTATCAACAACCTGCATAGTGGGTCACCCCGTTATACATCACGGATTCTGTTCAATTTTTATAGCTTTACCGAGTACGATCAACCAAACATATATCAATCAATCGTCGTACTGGTTGACATACTTCCCGTAAGCTTGCGTATATGTGCTTCCCATACAGATATACTTACGCATGTCACCATCATATCAGACTCCGTGGCTTCTTGTTTATTTTCGATCTGGCACAGATCCTGAATCTTCTCTGGACGTCGTTTAAAACCCAGTTTGTTTATTATTATCATTATCCGTCTCACACGCGCTGACACTAGATCTCAGTGTCTTTGGTCGCACACCCCGTGATATCAGAGAGTGGACACAACCGCCAGAGTTCGAGTACGCTATTTACTAGTACGTGCCTCATTTCGACATTTCCTTCTTGATGCCGATACCTTCACCAATAGCGCGAATATCGTGAGTTAAGTTCGGTGATATGATCTGACGCCCATTCACATTTCGCAGCTCTTTATGGCCACGGTTGCCCTAGTCTTTGCTCCTCTAGCGCCCTTGGTCGCACTTGCTGGCGCTATTGTGTTTTGGATAGGTTCATGGGTGTACAAGTATCAACTCATGTTCGTCTTCATAACGAAGGTTGAGTCGGGAGGAGTGAGTTATTTATTCTCAACTTGTTGTTCGAGTTGCTAACCGTGGTGCAGCGGCTGTGGAACATGATTGTTAACCGGTTACTCGTCTCTGTGATTCTCATGCAACTGTTGATGGCCCTGAGTAAGTCATTTTAACCATCAGAGGCCGCGGCTACCGACTTACCCCTATTGCAGCCATCGGCCTCCAATACGGCTTCAAATCCTTCATGTGGCTCACTACCGTCCCCCAATCTTTTTCATCATCATGTTCAAGTTCCAGCTTGACCGAACTTTCTACAAGAATTTCTTGTACTACATGCCTTCGGAGACTGAACTTCGCGAAGCAAAGGTACACTCCTCGAGGTCAGATATTTCTGGCAGAGGGTTAGAGAAGCGCTTCGGTCACCCTGCGCTTCACGCAGATTTATTTACTCCTATGCTTCATGCAAGGATGATGCCACTCCTTGGGGACGTCTATAAGGAAAGATTGGCAGTAACAAAGCCAAGCTGGATGAATATGGTGGTCAGAAATTGGACGCTCAAGTCATCGAGGGTGGCTTGACGATTGCCGCTATCGAACAGGTGAATATGTTTTGTCTGTGCCTCAAAATAAAATATTAAATATAATAATTTAGCGCGATTTGGAGTATGATCCTGCCCTTTACCAGCGCGATCGGGGCGAATTGGACTGGGATCAACGATCTATTGCATCGACTGCGATCTTGGGCAATGCTGGAAGCGGTGACAACGCTTCGCTTTACCACCAGAAGACACATCAATATGCAGGTTCAATTAGTGGAGGTCGTGCATCACCCGCGCCTCCACCTTTCGACCGTTACCTCGCCCAGGGTCCATCGCAATCTCAGAATGATATAGAGCTAGCACGCATGAACCGGAGTGTGGATCAGTTACCTCTTCTGACAGGTCATCAATCATATGGATACTTCGATGCCCAGCAGCCAGCCGCCATCTCCACTCCATGGGTATGACTCTCCAGATCGGATGACCCCGCCATCTAGATATGGATCGCCTGCACCAATGGCAACGCTGCCTCAAATGCAATATCCTCCTCATCCTGGAATGCACCGGAAGTCCCACAGAAGGTTACAGGGAAGCACCGCTACATCGCCCGTATCCTCCCCATCGTCCAAGCTCGACCTACTCAGTCGACCCATCACAAAATATGTCTGGACGAGGTGCCTACCGAGGATGATTTACCAAAGCTTTCAGGAATTATCTCACGCCAGTACCACCATTCATTCAATATAATGTGCGCTACGACTAAGTTTACTCTGCTTTTTTTCAATCTTTCACGTCGTCGTTATCTGTCACTTCACTTTTATCTTGATTACGCATATATCATTCGGACTAGGACTAAGATAACGCAAGTACAATGGCTGCTTGGGCAGACAGACTTACATATATATACATGAGGGTGGGAGGAGCCCGCCGAATAGTGGCTGGCGTTTTCTTCGCTGTACTTGTTGCACTATCTTACCTACAGCTTGTGTACGTGAACTTTCTAACTGCTAGTACTAATAATCGAGTAAACCTACTCACCTGTTCATTTGACGTCGTCATCTTGAACCTGCTGCATGTCTAACCTGTATTCATATGTGAAGGTCGATCGCCCTGCTCCAAAATGTTTGGCTACCTCTCAGGAGATTCGTGATCGTGGGTCTGCGTTCGTGGGCAGCGTGTATCGCGCTAGCACACCTGAAGAAGCCAAAGCTGCCATCTCCCATCACCGAAACGTCGTTCACGCTGGGAAGAAGGCCTACGAGATATCTGCCTGGAGATGCATGATGCTGAAACATGGCAAGTCAGGGCTCGGAGGTCCTGATGATTTCGAGGTTAAAGCAGGATATGATGACTGACGGGGAACAGTGGGCTGGGAGCAAAGTGTCGAGGGTCATGCAACACGAGGGTGTACTTGATGCCGTTGTTATCGTCAGTCGATGGTAAGTTTCAGCTGTGTCTATTTCATGGTGGCAGGTTAGGGGAATTCATACGTTTACTTATCGTTTACTCACAGGTTCGGCGGAACCCTTCTAGGTCCAGCTCGGTTCGCTCACATCGAGACTTGCGCCAGTGAAGTATGTCGTACATTCAAACGAGTCGAAGAAATGGAAGAATGCATTTCAACGCTCACAAGGCTCGACAATATGTTGGCAAGCCTGCGGGAAGAGTTAAACGACCTGACTCAGAATGCTGATTTGGCGACGAGCGGAAGCACCTTGGCCCGAACTGCCTCAGACGAGATCGATGATGCTAAAGGAAAGAGAAGTAGACAGCCCGATTATTCAGTTGTGCAGAGGGATCTCGACATCACAAAAGCGAGAAGACTTGTTGGTGCCAGGGAAAGTGCCGTCAAAAGTGTCAAGTCTCTGTTATCGAAAAAGAGGATAATGTTGGCGAGTACTAAAGCTGAAGGGTAGTACAATAACGCGCAACAGGGTCGAGTCAAAAAGAACGCTCTCATATAATTCGAGTAGTAGGTAGAACAAAGGTATTTGTATACCTGAAAATGCATACAGATATTCAAGGAAGGCATACTAGAGAGGGTATCGTTTCTGTTAGCCAAGGGGAGGTGATGCCCCAGTGCTTGTGAAAATTGTATTCATAACGTCCGTAGGGATTACTACAAGTCGGAGTATAATCCGCTGATGAAGTTGGAAGTGCGGGAAAACATGAGACGACATTGTGCGGTGCAGTCAAATTGACAGGGACGGCACAGGCTATAGGACCGAGGTCGTTCGGACATGTGTTGAGTTTTGAAGATGAATCGTACTAATGTGAAAGAAAAACATCTTTGATGTTGCCTATAAACATGTGGGGATGGTTAGTTTGAGGTATGAGAGCCAACTGGGATCAATATCAGGCGAAATTTAATGGGCGACGATGCAATGCCAGTCTAACACAGCACAAGAATGTTAGTTGATTCTCAAAGTCAGGCTGCACGAAGGAACGACCGTATGCCTTCAAATCGATCCGCCTGATAGGGGAGACCAGCAAGTCGCAATTTTCGCGCAATTTTGCAGATGCCATTTGTTGCAGAATGGCTTGTGTCCTTGGCGGCCACCACGTGCTCGAGGTGAGCGATATTCTGATTGACATGTAGACAGGTATAGAAGCTTCAAGCTTCAGGGGTGAGCACGCTGCACAGGACCTCGTTGCCCTTGGACAAACCTGAATCATAAAACAAATTTGAGTTCGTTGACAAATTGTCCGAATTATTGGGATAAACAGAGGTGCCCTCAGCGTCAACTAGCCAATAGTCACGACCATTCATAAAATGAAAACACGCTAAATGAACATGAGAAAAGACTGCGTGAAAGAACAAAGGCATATGTACCTCCGTTGTTAAGATCCGAGGATCAACAGCTACAGCACATGATAGTACAGGAGACGCTTAATCGAACTGTCATTTCTATCCCCCACTACAGCAGCTTGTAGCTCCGACACCGCGGACACAATGAATTCACATGTTATTATCAAGTCAACATGGTAAATGTGACCCTGTGAGATAAGCCGTAGGCGTCAAATTGGTGTAAAGCAATAGGATCAGTGGTGCAATGTTTGGCTATATGCTCTGCCATTCGTCAAGGCTCTTAGCTACGACTGGGGCGGTAAGCGGGTTCGTCATGAAAAGTGTTGGTATGATACCTACCTGTGCAACGATATTTATTAGTTCTACACTTGTCCAAGGCCTGGGAGATCCTTGGAGAAAGATCTAACGGAAGTCCAACTTGAATATTGATCTGGCACCCAAACAAAGATCAGTGCAAGTCGGTATCCCCGGACCTTGAGAGAAAGTGAAATCACCTTGAGTGTACATGATTTGCGGCATCCACCACGCACTAAGTCCAGCTTCCCAGGTCGATGAATTGACGTCACAGCCCACTGCTCCGTTGACCCAAGACGACCTCAGTCAGGATCCAATGACGTTGAGTCATGTAGAACCGTCTTAGTTGAGCGTACTAATGATGTTGGCATTTACCAACACTAGTGCGCTGTGTAAAAGATATATAAATGATGAAGGATAGCAAAAGGTGTATTTAGATCATACATATGATCTTCCCGTCCTCTCAAAGTCGAGATGAGCACATGTGTGGATGTTGTCAAAAATAGAGTAGGAGAAGGCGACCACAACCTTAGATAATCCCATTGCTTTATTTTTCGAGTTACAGTGAGTGGCTGTGTAATCCGACCTTGGAATGTTTGCTCTGAGAGCTGGGCGACAAACTAGCCTTCATGCATTTCAGCGGAGAGCGTATGCGACTGTTGATACTGTCGAGGGAAACAAGCTCGTAGCTTCAATAGCGACACCTCCGTGGTCAAGGCGATTTGAACTTCAAGACGAGGATGAGGAAGACACTGTCGGCCCCGCCCGACGTACGGTTTGCATCCGCATGTCCAGAGCGATCGCGGGCGGGATGGTTGACGCGTTCGCTATTGTTCGTGGGGTAGAGCGCAAATTCGGGCGGATACGTGAATACCGGTTCATGCGGGTATGTGCAGTAGAGTGGTTTTTACAATTTAGTTTGCTCAAGTGCCATTAGGATGGAGAAGTGAGCTCCGAGTATCAGATGTTGTGTTGGGCTTCATTTCAGTCTGAAGACTCAATGAACCTTATTCCAGAGAAGGGTATCACCATGAATGTCCCGGCTGCAACTCAAGATCCTACTATCCCTGAAGGGGGCCCGGGGCTTGAACACCTTCGAGGTCTATTTGACATGAAGGATGTAGATTCTTCCAGTTTCCCAACATACTCTGCTGAAGGCCCGTCAACACAGCCGAGAATGATTGAACTCAATGTTCAGCGAGCTGGTGTGTATGCTTCTATTCTTTCTCGTTTTGCAACAGCGTTGTGTGCTCACGACGTGGACAGCAAGTGACTTACGTTTTAGTGGAGACATCAGTCCATTAAACCTCACGAAGGGTAGAAAGGTTGCAATAGGACACAGCTTCTATGAGTGGGGAGGCTTCTATCCTCTGAAGCCTCTTTATACATCATCCCCCTTCACTTCGCCATCTGAAGAACCACCGCCTGCTCCAGACCACGAGAAAATGCGGATTGCGCTGAACAAGTGGAGTCAAATCCTTGAACGACCCGACCCTTCGTTTGCACAGATGGAGGCTGCAGCCATAGCGAAAGCGCAAGCGCAAGCCGATACTCAAAAAGATATGGCAGCGGATTCGGAACCGTCTAGTGATCCATCGACATCAACGATGCTGTCTCAGAGGAGTCGAAGGAGGACTAGACGCGAAGTGGAATCCTGGGAGCCACTATCGGTGTCACAACCAACAAAATCAGCTCTACCACCTCCTGGCGCCATCACTCTCAAGAAGAGCACAATGCCCAAGACTTCGCAGCCATCGACGCCTAAAATTTCGCGCAAAGAACGTTTGCTCGAACAGGCTCGTAGCCAAGCTCGCGAACAGGTCCTGCAGCAGGTTGCGCTGCGTGCCAGAGAAGCCGAATCTGTTGACCTCGACAATCCAAGTTCAGAAACACTAAGGGAGAGTGTTGAGGCCCTTTTGAAGGATTCTAAAGTCGATGCAGAATCGCCAAGCGAGGCGACGGATGGCTCTGAGCCTGAAGTCATACCAAAGGCAGGAGACAAACCATTGAGCGAGAGCCAGGTAGCCCAGGCCTCCCCCGCGAAGGAAAAATTGTGGAACTTGGTTGGGAAGTGGTTCTGATTGATACTGCCAATATAGAGAGTTTTTCTGTTGCTAAATCGTAGCGGTGGCGAGTCACCAGTCCGCGACTCCCTTGACCAGTCAATCACTTTGATTGATTCCTTCCCCTGAAGGTTTGTCCTCGACGTTCCACAATTTGTGTAATATAAGTTACCATGTTACCTTTCACGGAAAGTGGTTGCCGTGGCAAAAACATCACATAGGGGATTGTGCAACACATTGAAGGGATCATAAAATAAAATTTGTTAAAAAAACAGGGTATGAGGGTATTTCATGTGCAACGTCACCGCATAGACAGTCAACCAGGCGCTTCACAGAAACGGCGACATGATTTGAGGGAACAATAAGGGTGGCGACTTACTCGACAGGAAAACATGGCTTACATAATCGCAATATGATGGTCACGAGGGCTGTCAGAAAAAGGAAATCAATGTTTCAGGCGCACTCATCATCATACAGGTGCCTGTGGCGTCTGGGACTCCCCAACTTGTGAAGTTCGGGACTGTTCTTGCCAATTACTGACCGGCGGCAGCCGGCAGTTCGTGTAGCTCCGCTCCGGTTTGTCACTTCCCCACATCTCATCCCGCAACCTCTTTTTAAGAGTTTTCTAATCAAGCTTTAAACCTTCGAGTTCAAACGACGGTCCGTCTTCCGCATCTCTGTCATTGAACATAAGTATTAGAAAGAATACCAAGAATGACTACCTTGTTCTCTGCGCGTATGGGTTCCGTTCGGCGACTGGGATATCTTAAAAGGACGTCGTTTACACACAACGGAAGTCGTGCAGGTTAGTTCAAGAATATTTTGGGGGGTATGGTTGGGAACTCAAGTACTCATATCGGCCCGATAGCGTCAGGATATGTGAAATATAACCATGAAGTAAGTCCAATTCGTATTCAGTAATAACTAGGTGATCTTAGACTATTGCTTGTCAGGATCCGTTAAACTTGGAATCCCTACTAACGGAAGAGGAAATTGCCATACGGTACGTTTTGCTGTTACATCTTCGATGGATGTCCTACTTATATTGACCCAGCGATACTGCTCGGGAGTACTGCCAGGCAAGTCCGCCTTATCTGCATTCAGAACGCCGTCTGATGATCCGTTTGTTAGGAGAATCTAGCTCCCCGGGTGCTGGAAGGCTGGCGGACGGAAAGTAAGGCATGCTGTTCGTCCTCTATTTTTTTATCTCATCATGGCGCGCAGAATTCAATCATGATATTCTCCCTGAAATGGGTAAACTGGGACTGCTTGGACCGACGATTCAAGGTTATGGCTGTGCTGGGGCGAGCAATGTGGCTTATGGTCTCATTGCTAGAGAAATTGAGCGGTTTGTACCGCAGCTTTGTTTCATTGTTAACTTACCCATGCACATCTAGCGTCGATTCTGGCTACCGGTCGACAGCATCTGTTCAATCATCACTTGTTATGCACCCCATTAACGAGTTTGGCACTGAAGCACAAAAAGAGAGGTACATTCCTCGGTTAGGTAGGGTTTCTAACTGTGATCGAGAACTGGCGCTTATACTATACAGCCAAGGGAGAAATTGTTGGCTGTTTTGTATGAAATAACAGCACATGAGATTTTAGATTCACAGTAACAATGTAAACAGGGATTGACTGAAGCAAATCATGGTTCCGACCCAGCTGGCATGGAGACAACTGCTGAAGAAATTGATGGTGGCTTTGTTCTCAATGGAAGCAAGACTTGGATATCAAATGCACCTGTCGCGTAGGTTCCGTTGTTCAAGTTCCATCATTTTCACTGATCTGCTGGCGAAACAGTGACATTTTTGTCGTCTGGGCTCGCTGCAAATGGGATGGCAAGGTCCGAGGGTTCGTTCTCGAGAAGGCAAGCTCCGCGTTTCTTGTTTGACTCATCTATCTCATTCCCACATGACTGGCAGGGTTTGAAAGGGTTGGAAGCGCCAGCCATCAAGAACAAGATTGCACTTCGGGCGTCGTTAACCGGTTCGATCTTCATGGACTCTGTTAGAGTAGGCCATGATGCATTGCTCCCGCACGGACAAGGCCTTAGTGCACCTTTCTCCTGTCTGAATAGTGCCCGGTATGGCATTTCATGGGGTGTAATGGGGGCTCTCGAGGATTGTATCCAAAAAACTCTCACGTATGCACTTGAGCGCAAGCAGTTTAAGCGACCGCTGGCATCTTTCCAACTCGTCCAGAAGAAACTTGTAGATGCACAGACTGAAGCAGCTTTTGGCTTGCAAGCCAGCCTTCAGGTTGGTAGACTGAAGGACGCAGATAAGCTGGCCCCAGAAATGGTCAGTATGGTGAAGCGTAATAATTGTGGAAAGGCCCTCCAGCACTCCCGAGTCATTTTGGATATCCTCGGAGGAAATGCATCATCGGATGAGTATGTCTATGGATATTATGCGATTGTCATGCAAGTGCTAAGCTGATGTTTAAAGGTACCATGTTGGTAGACATGTTGCAAATTTACAAGTTGTGAATACTTACGAAGGTACGTGCCTTGCTCGCCACCACTCGGAGCAATCGCTGACGTGTTCGCCTTCCAGGGACATATGTTAGTCTTTAACACCATTTTTTCCACGATCTCCCGAGCTGACAACCCAATCCCTCTTTTCATTCAGGATATTCACGGTCTCATCCTTGGAAAGGCAACGACTGGCATTCAAGCTTTTGCTAATTAGTTCCATCGATGTATTCCTTGCGAAAGATGCACGTTCCTATTTTCTTATCTGTTGGAGTGTCGTCATGAAGTTGATTTTTACAGGCTTAACATTTAACAAAAGACTGCATGATATCTACCTTAGAAACATTGTTAGATGCACGGTCCTAATATCAACTATCTACCAATAGTATGCAAGCCAAAGTTGGGCCTTGTGTACTGTATCAAGCGCATCGCGGTTTGACTTTTCAAATATATTTTTTTGACATTTCACAGTTGTTAGTACACGCAATTTCACCTGTTGCTGCCATCGGTGGGGTCAACCTAAACATCAGGCGGGAAGCCATCTATCTCACGCTGCTTCTGTTCCGTTCACCCGCACAGCTTTTGGTCCCACATTCCGGCGAAAATGTGGGACGACGATCATACCGCACTCGCTCATGCCTTCCAAACAAACGAAGATGGCCCCGACTTGGTGGGACGGCAGCTGACGACAGACTAGCGATACGGTCGTTGGCATCGCACTGGCCCCACCTGTTCTCACTTGTAAACGACTTGGGTTCTGGCGTTCAGATTTGCATTTCCTTTAAGAGGAGCGCCAGGGCACATTTTAATTTTTTTTCTTAGCGCGCACCAATATATGTAATTGCACTTTAACTTTGCCATGGAGACATAAGGCGAAAAGGCAACTGTAATCCAAGCGGTGGGGAAGGATGATCTACATAAGCGATGGTGGGAAATCGGATCAACCTCATACTTATCAGGGACTTGTCAGGAGTGTACACCAGATATATACCGAAGATATGAAAGAACGAAAGAGTCTAAATCACTCGGGAATGAATCAAGGACCCGTGGTTAACCAAATTTGAACTCCGGTGGATCGCGTGCTCCTAACGGCTAACCTTCCCTTCTGACCAAACCTCACGTGGTTAAGTATTTCTGTACCGCGGTCAGGCCCGGACCCACCACGGTCCGAAAGGTGAATACTATGGCGTCAGTGGCAGGGTTTGCCACGTTCACGGCACCGCGGACAATGAAATTTGCAACTGAGGAAGGACTGCACTTGACGTTCCTAAAGTTTGCCAAGGATGCTGGTGCCCAATTCCGATTCTACTTAGAGGTTGTTTTGATGAGTGAGGGTGCTTCTGACGTGATGTGGGTGCGGATGCAGACAGGTGGAGAGCGCACATGTTGGCCGGAGTTTATAGGGGTACTGGACACGACAGAGTGAAGGAGATCCTGTCTGATAAATTCGTCAATAGCATTCAAACATGGTCAGTACATTTTCCTGGTGGCTAACCTCTCAAGATCTCACCTGTCGTCCCAATACAGTCGTACGAGGAAAAGCCCACGGTGGGGCTTTTCCTCGTAGGACTGTATTAGGACTTTCTTCTTCGTTCTGGACCAGGACCAAAAGGATTACGCACCGCGGGTAGCGGCTTTGTACAAGCAGCGCCCTCTCACAGGCATCAATCGATGATGGGGTACTGTTTAGAGAGCATATTTGCCCCTCAACTGCCTTTAAGTCTGCCCTAGATCCCTCTGGAGTCTGGACATATTATATGCCAATTGCAAAACGGATCCCTCCAGTCAAGAAATAGCTATAGTACTACCTGTTAGTCGTGTATTAACTTGATGTCACTCTCGCTGGTCTATGTCGAACCACAAGACTTGAGAGCACCGCATGCGCCATATACATGGAGGGCTATTCGATTAGGTCTGTTTACACGTTCGGGAGAACCGAACCGCGGCGGTACTCTCAGAGCCTCGGCCTTAGTATGTCAAGATTACCAGATATTTTCCAGTATCAAGTGACTTCTTTTCCTCTGTAACGTAATGTCTGTTGCTGGGGAACATGTCATTAATGACCATTCGAAGCAGAGAATTGAAGGCCAATAACTGTATCCTTCTACTTCATGCGAGTGAAATATTCAAACTTCTGATTCGCAAGAAAAATAAATCTAGCTCTTCCGTCGTTCAAGCTCCCAGTCAAAATGGGACATGACCATTCAATCTACGCGCTGCCACGCAGATATACTGGGGCCGTAGCACTTCGTATTGCGTAGATACGCGTCGGCATCTGCTCTTTCGTAGCTGCGACAACGATGCGCATCGGCGCTAGTGTATGCTTTGCGGGGTATTGACTGCTAGATGGAATTCTGTCGATCTGAATATAACTGTGTGTCCTTTGGGTATCTTGCTGGCAAATATACGGAAATCGATGCATTGCAACATAGCATATGATACAAAACATGCCAGTAAAAACCACCTGCGCTCATTCACTCCAGCTCCTCCATTCAGGACTGTCCTACCTCGATGCCCAGGGAATGCAACGTGTCGCTGGAGAGCTTTGTGATGACTTCGACCATATTTGCGGTCCACATGCAGTCAGGAAACCCAGATATAACACACAGATGAGTGTACGATAGGAAAAAGATCAGTGCTCACCAGATTCGGAGCCTCGATGACGTAGTTCTGTAGTAGTAAGTATTAAATAATCATAGAACACAAGATAGAAAATGATGTCGCTCGACGTGTCATTTCGAGGGAGTCCCAAACTCTGGAAAGGAGTCGTTTGGCATCGGCTCCTTCACCAGGGATCGCCCCAGAACTTCTCAAGGTAGATATTTGAGTTGTCATAAAACGAAACAGAGCATTACACTCACCTGTTGTTCTGGATTGGCGTCCACGGGTATTCATTGGCGCCCGAACCATACCGAGCAGAGTCCTTATGATGTCGCGAAGCTCCGAGTGGTTAGCGGAGAAACAACATCCGAAAACTAAGCTGACAACAGATCAGTGAATCAGAGTAGCAGCACTGAAAACAAATAAACTAGTGTGGCACGAGACTCATTAGATGTTCATTTCGAGTCAGCTACTGGAGCATTGGGTTGGATGAGTGATTTTATGCGCCCTGTTTTGGATGTATTCTTTACACAACCGAAACAACAAACTCACATCGTTTGACAAGGAAAATCTGTGTTTGGAATTCTGCGCCAACAGCAGCAGTAGTGTAAATCGAGACTCCGAGTTGCACGAAGTACGAAATACTTGAGCAACGAGATATGTATTACGCACGGACCTCTAGTTGAACACATCGGTGGTTGAACTGATATTCTTGCAGTACTGAGATTTTCATCGATACGAGTATACCGACCACTCAAAACTTACAAATTTGTCGACCTGCGTGGAAATGGCCATGTCCGATTTTCACTGGGAACGTTCAAGTTTGAATGAACGACAAGTCATGATGCTTTGAAGTAGTAATTTGACTCCGACAAGGCTTCCGATCAACTGGTACAGTTTAATAGGGTTGAACTTGTCGAGTATATTGGCACCTGGATCCGCTTTTGGCGCTGCATTGCAACCATCGTATCACGAAGAGAAAGAAGAGCGTTTGTATTCTGTAATGTGGTTGTGGTGAGTTAGTTGTATCTGTTAAGGTTAAGGTTTCTAATGCTCACTACGGGTCTCTCGTTCTTCCAAGACTTTGAACAACAAAACTTCTAGATCTAAGATCTGGAAGATTGTCCAGTTAAGAACACCAAAAGGTCGCCACTTGAATGATTTTTTTGAGGCTAGCGTCCAAGTTATGAACATTTGATCACTCCAAGCCCAAATGGAGGATTTCCTTTTTTGACAGTGCCCGCACTTGCCCGAGTCGGAAAACTCAAATCTAAGATCAGGCCGGTAGGGCGCAGGAAAACTCCTTCCAATTGTCATTTTCGCATCCCTTCGCATTCGCACAGATTTGCGCGAAGTGAAACATTAATTATATCCGTTGCATACAGCTGATTGTAACGATCTTTGCAGATGCCTTTCAAGCGGCCACTGAGCTCGCATACGAGTGATGATTCTGAATCCGACATGTCTTCCCATGGCGGACCTTCTAGACGACTCTGTTCGCCACGAAATATCGAGAAGGACAAAGCCGTCTTGGTGTACATCTTGAAGGCTAAAATCCATCCGGAAACGATGTCTGAGCTCACCATGCTAGTCGAGAACTGTAAACTTGAGCGCGCTAACAAGAGTCATCAAGGGCCAAGTGTCGTCAGCGAACTCAACCTGGAACTCACTGGCGATGTTGAGGAGGCGGACGTCATTGTCGCCGCAACCAACATGAGGCAACGCTTGGAAAGGCACATTGACTGGAAAATTGCGGTATGCGTTCACACTTTCTTAATGGTACAGAGTACTTGTTCCAATACCATTCACAGAAAACGAAGGCCATCGTAACACCATCATGGCTTCAAGATTCTGTAAAGTCCAATCGGCTCCTTCCATGTAGCAGTTATGTTGCAGTTCATGACTTGGAAGATGAAAAATCGCAAAATCAAGACACCGTCCAAGAACTCTCATCTGGAAGTTCATTCCACTTTCCCTCAGGGACAGAGAAGGATATTTTTTTGCAAACAGAACAAAATGAACTTATAGTTGCTACTGAAGTGGAGTTATTGTCGTACAATGCGAAATACAGCTGTCTACGACCGTCGCCACTTACATGCCCCAATCAAAGTCTAGTGAAAGAAATTGACATCATTCGACGTGGCAGAAATGTAGAAGGAGAGGAAAGGAGTATGCTCAGCTACTCGAGGGCTATTTCTGTCAGTCTAACTTATTTCCATTGTGTTGTATCATAGTCTTAACCCATTGTGCCCAGGTCATCAAGGGTCTGTAACTGTAACCACGTTCAATGTATAACGAGCTGGATCTATCACGCAGCTTACCCGCATGTCATAACGGAGCACAATATCCAAGATCTTCGCGGGCTACCATTCTTAGGAGAGAAGATCCTCTCATTGGTGCTGTTGGCATCATCACTGTTCACTTTTCATTATTCACACATATGTCAGATTGAAGAGTTTCTAAAGACGGGCCGAATAACCGAAGCACGTTTGTGTCTTCCTCTCGTTCTATGACTTGGCGCTGATGCAGATGCAGAGAAAATCTTGGCGGATCCGCGGTTTCAATCACTTTCTACTTTCATCACAATATATGGCATCGGACCCCACACTGCTCGCCGTCTTTATGACCTTGGTCTTCGCACGCTCGAGGAACTTGAACGGTATTATGAAGTTAAAACAGGCGTGTCTGAGGAGACAGTGTCGCTCCTTGATACTGAAGCAATCGCGAATACGGAGGCAGCGGAGGAACAGTCAATTAAGATGGGGCTGGCTCTGCGACACGACTTGAGTCAGACGTAAGCATTTTTCTTGATTCGTCCCTTCGGACGGAGATATCATGCTGCTTTAAGGATAGGTCTTACGGACGGGAATTTATTGACATATGTGCCTTTATAGCATTCCACGTGAAGAAGTAGAAGAAATTAATCGGACCATCATGGGAGAACTCAGTCATATTCAGAAAGGATGCAAGAGCGTGATCGCTGGAGGGTGTGTTTACCTTGTCTGCCTAAGCTATTAGTCGCTATTAATCATTGCTCCTCCATGACCGTGTCATTTTAGTTACCGTCGCGGAAAGCCACAAAGTAATGATGTTGACATAGTCATCACTCATACAGATTGGAACTTAGGGTCTCAGAAAGTGAAGGGTCTGTGTAGAAAGCTTGTGCAACGACTGCATGAACAAGGTCAGAGATCTGCGATGGGGATACTAGGTCGTCATACTCATAAATTACAGGTTTCGTCTCGCATGTCATGCGTATGTCTCCAGCATGATCGCAATAAGTTGTCTGATTTGATAATTATATAGATCTCTCTGGATTCCACAAACACAACGTGTTGCGCACTCATCACTGGGACTCCTTAGAGAAGGCCCTAACTGTATTCGTATGGCGTCATGATTCATCGCAGCAGAGAGTTCACCGACGTGTCGATTTAATTTTTGCTGCACCAGAAGTGTTTTGGACCGCAGTAGTTGGATGGTAAGTACTAGACCTGAATACTTTAGCAAGTGATACGAGCGCCAATATAGGACCGGGTCGACAATGTTCGAAAGAGACCTACGGCTATGGGCGAAGCAACAAAAGCAAGTGTTTACGCTTCTCCGTGTGGGTCCTGGTTAATGTGTCTTATCAGGGGGATGAAATTCGACAGCTCTGGGATGTGAGTCTAGTCCAAAACATCGGACTTGACGTTTGGACCGATTTCATTACTTCATAGATCACGACGTCATGATTCCAGATTGTACTATCCCAGAACGGAACGTGATGTATTCAAAGTACTCGGACTAGTTTATGTTCACCCAACACTGAGGAACGCGGACGCATGACCCGGCTGGCTATCTTCAAATTTCCCACTTGCTTGTTCTACAATTCTTTCTGTTGGGGTTATATATCGATGCCGTTTTCCAGCATTCTCCGTATACTTTGTGGTTGCTTACGCAGCCATACAATATATGCAATTTCGCCTGAATGATATTCCAAATAACGGTCTCCGATTTTGAGCTTTGCAAGATTAACTGCGCTAAATTCTAGCACCAGTATCATATCACCTGTGGTCTTGTGATTTTAGCACTGATCATTATCCTCCAGACTCGTCCACATTTACTATTCAAGCCGTCACCCCAAATTCGCTGCACAGAAATCGGAGTGGCCCGTTAGTTCTTCCAGTTCTCCCATACTTTCAATTTAATCAGCTCTTGGCCTTCCTGTATCTTCGCTTCCGTGGCTTTGCCTCACGACCGGCCCAATTAGCGCTTATCTGTGCAGTTACGCTGAGCTATGTTTAACACCACAGGTTTATAGATTCGGTATTCTAGCTGGACAGAATAAGTGGGAAACCTCAAATTTCTTGCAGGATCGGATCGTATCGCTTGATGCTGTGCGAGTGGGCGCGCCTCAGCTTCTTGGTTACTCCGGACTCTTCACAAACTTGGCAGATATCAATCCAAGCGATGCTATTTTTTCTTCATTGCCCGCGCAGTGATCAACTCGATCTACAAGACTTACAAGCGAACACGTTTATTGGTGTATCCCAAATGGGTGTAAGCGCTCAAATTGAGTTTCCGGAAGGAAGGTTACCAGCTACTAGAACTGTGGGTAATGCATTAATTATTGGAGTCACTGTTTGATGGGGGATTCAGATAGAAGTTTTCAGCTGTTTTTTTCCGTGTTATTTGTGCGAAGTTTTTCGTTGCCAGACTAGTTTGGAATACCTCCTCTAAGTCGCGTGGTATCTATATTTGTTAAGTTGAGCTGAGCCGCCTACGGTACATCGATGAGATCATCTCCAGTGCCGGATACTGTCAAGTTTCTCTGTTATTTGAGCCAAGCTCTAGGCGCTGAGAACCCATTTATTTACTGACTACTGCAAAGCCCGACGTGGTAAGGACCTCATACATGCACCTGTTTGTCCTTTTGTCTTGGTGAAAACAGCTGAAAAACTTCTATTGAACTGCTTGAGTTTGCGAATTTGAAGTGAATTTGATCACATCTTTATTTTGTCCTCGCAACCGATCGCTACCTGTAACCTGGACTCCTAAAGTTATTCTAGTATTGTTCCATCCGACGTCGATATCGGTGGTCACCAGCCATACATAGTATAGTATGTAATGTAGTAACTCAAGACAGTTCTCCACCCATTATCTCATCACGGTTGCCAGAAGTTGCAAGGCTCTTAAATGCATGTTGAATTTGCCAAAAAGTTTTTGCAAAATTTTCTAGCCTAGTGACTTGTACATATACCGTTGGTCTTGAGACCAGATTTTTTCGTATCCACTAGCTAGTACTAAGGTTACCATTGAAAAGTTGTATGCCACTCTATGTACTTTCTGGAGTCGGATATGCCCTAGTGTGAAATCGTGTGAAGAAACACCAGATGATACAAGCGGGCGTTACCAATCTAGCGTGAGCTACTATGTCATATCCAGACCAGCTCATAGTGATTAAGATACCTCCTTTGCGGCAAAAAATGATCGGCATGACTGTGACCAAATCTGGAAGATTGGAAGAGCTTCTTGGACCTAAGAATGTAGTCTGCATCTGCATGAACTGCGAGGGATTCATTTGTTATTGAAAACCAATCTCTCCGCATCCATATTGCTCTTTCAGAACGCGAGGTTCCGATTTTCATGCGACCACGGACTGTTTTAGAAATTTGTGGGGGATCGGTCAGACAGCCTTGGGGAGGGGGAATGAAGACATGCACTGTTGTCAAAACCAATGATAGAATGAAAGAATGATATAATGTAGCTTAACCTTATTTTTCGAGTAGGCGCATCGATAAGGCGACGAGGCGGGCTTGGCTACCAAAACCAGCCATCGAGGCGCATCGATAAGAGACTTACGAGTACACCTTGTATAACAGCGGCTGTAGTCGAGAAGATATCAAATAGTAAGGTACGCGCTTCCATGGAAGACGCGGGTGCGATATGATTTACCACTTACCTGTATATAACAGCCTGTAACATCTTTGAAAATGGAGTTCCGAGGGGGTTAGGGAAGTTCCCGTCCTTTCGGGATCTCGCCTGATGGCAAATACAGGACAATTGGTTCCAACCTACCCATTACTAGCTCCGAAACAACTGTATCTGTGAACACTGGAACGCAAGATTTCCGGCTTTTCTTCACGGGTGCTGAGTCCTTAGTGTTTGACCCTCGGAGCCGCCCTGATCTCGGTAACTATCCTCCTGTTTGTTTCTGTTTAATACAAATACAAAAATTTCTTTTTTGACTCAATTTTGCAGATCGAACACTGCTAACTTGTTTTATAACCTCCAGTGTCAGGAAAGCAAGAAGACAGCAGATCTTTTGCTCATGTTATTCTCGCGTGGGACCCCCCATGCCGGTTCTCGTAATTTAATAAAAAGGACAAGTTCCCAAGCCTCTGATCGGGAGCGTCGTGGAGGAAACGAGTCTTCTGTCAACTTTCGTTTCTCTCGAAACCTTTTTAGACCCGACAGTCGGACGGAGGCAATGTGAATGTGATCCCTAGCGGTGCATGATCTTGACCCCCCCGTCTTCATCCGCGAACCGAGACTTGCCGACTTTCAGGATTGTCTGTCCCGTATACAAGGGTCAAAGAACGGCGGCGATAATCGTGTGTACAGAAACGGACTTAGCTACTAGATCTATGTCCTGAATTGAACATCAACCCAAGTACATGTGAGAGCCGACATTTGCAAATCAGATGAGTACTTGATTGGAGTTGATTGGTCGGGTAATTGAAAGGTCCTGACGGTCGTACTACTTGCCTATGAGCGCGATATAAATCCGGGTACTACAAAAAGTTGGCCCAGTTTCTGTTGCATTGTCGCCTCAATAACTTGGTTCTCCAGCCCTCATCTTATGCCCCGCCCTTCAATTTCTACTCATATGTCTCAAATAACTGATGGCGACGTAGCTTTGATCACCCCCATCTCACCCTCAAATGCACCCTGGGACCAGTGTCCTCCATCATACTCTGGGAATGCAATGAACACTATTGGGTGGAGTTATTACCCTTTACCACCCTCCCCACCTATCTCTGTCGGCTCAAATATCACCGACTCTCCTGGACCTATATCCAATACAACTCCTGACTCTGCCCGAGAGAGGGAGCAACAATTGTGCTTACCAACCCACCAGGTGTTTGACTTCCCCGAGGTGCCCAATATATCGTCACCTTCACCATCCGTCTCTCCACCACTCTCAAAGTCCTCTCAACCATCTATTTCCATCGACACTCACATGCACACAGAAGGGTTATCTTCTATCCCTGTCGCAGGCCCCTCGAAGAGACCGCGAACTGGTGGAGAGCGTATCACTACAAAAGACTTTGTGCCACCTGATGTATCAGGGCTAAGCAAACGCGAAGCACGACTGGTAAAGAACCGCGCTGCTGCCTTCCTCAGTCGGCAGCGGAAACGGGAAGAATTCGAAGCTATGGAGATGTAAGTTCCTAAATTCATTCTTGGGTAAATGGCAGGCGCTAAATAATACCCGCTTCGCTGATACAGTCGCGTCAAGGAGCTGGAGGAAGATAATGCCCGGCTTCAAACTGCTGCCAAAAGAGGACACGCCTATGATGAATTGCTCTTGGAAGTCGAACAATTACGCACTCGCCTTTCTGCATCTGAAAAAAGGGGGCGGGAGTTGAAGGCCGAACTTTCAAGAAGGTCAACCAGTGATATCCACGTGAAGACAGAAAATTACGAACATTCTTTGACTCCGGTCTCACCATCCGCCTCGCTGCCGATGCACTCCCACCAGAGGTCTGGAGCAAGTCTCGGCCTGATGGTAGGCAAGCTAGTCTTTGGAAGTCAGAATTATGAGACCAATGACCCAACAGCAGGTTCTCCTATGCACGCTACCGTCCCTTCTTTCGTTGTCCCCTAGATCGCTTCCCACCACATACTTTATTCCCCTGACGGATCCCTCGGTTTTACACCCCTCGTGCAACTTCGACTACAGCTCCATCATCCCAAGCGATTTTGAATGGGCACCGCATCCTGAAGGAGGAGCAGTGATGAACCTTGGTTTTGGCGATCTCGGAAAGCTTTCTTCGAGCGCTGGTTCTTCGTCGCCCCGCAAAGTCGAGATCCATTCCGAAGCTATCAGAGCTCTTGGGGGATTCGAAATTTCCTTTGATACCAGTCCAGTCAACGACGGAAAAATTCAGGTTCGGATCCACCCTTCCCAATCACACCATATCAACCGGGATCCTCAACGTGCACCCCCATCCTCGATGCCTATGTGGTTCGACTCAGCACCAAATAACTACGGCCCAGCCTTTTCAGCTGCTTTGACATTTACTTCATCGTCGACACCGGGATCTTCCTTCGTGCCGTTAACCAGCGATTTTGACTTGGATCCTTTTCTGGGCGGAGTCCATGACTCAGGAATTCCGTATGGAAGTGGTGGACCGACATTCGGCCATCATCCATCGGATGCCACATTTGAACATATACCAGGGTTTATGAACGGCACTCGCAACGACTTCTCTAAACACCGTTCGCGAGTTGCCATGAGAAACCTGCCAGCTGTCGGGATGGAAGGAGAGTGGGAAGTCCCAGCCTGCTAATTGCTACCGCAGTTGGTCAACTGTGTTACTCGATATCCGTTACTTATTTACTTTCATTCAGCTACTCTGGTTGAAGTTACCTGGATAAACCGCATTGGAATTTATATCACTAGTGTTTACTTTAATGGCTTGAGCTGGCCTTGAAGCAATTGCTCGCATTATTCTTTCACAAACATACTGGATATATAGTTTTTACGTAGGCTTAAAAGATACGGAGGAATGCACACTCGGCGAGTGAATCTCAGGGTGGCAGAGTCCTGCCTTAGTTTCCTTCCTTTTGCAGATATTGCTCAGATCATCCTCCTTACCGTTGTCAGGAAATATCAGACTCCAGCGCCACCACGTTACAACGAGGAAGCTATAGTACTTGTGAGGATTTATCGCCCACTGGACGGGAACGATAGCATTTTTCTCCTCTTGTCTCCCGGTGATCGCACCGGTTTAGCCATTGACTAACATAGATTTGGCTTCAAGCAGAGTGTTGACTAGCATAGACCTAGTGTCAACTCATTTCATTGACAGCAGCAACAGGAGTTCATTTTCTAGTGATTTTACTCACGCTTAAGGTTTCTTTATACAAGTCTAATTGACTGATAACATTGTCGTCTCCGTTCCCAATCTTGACTGGGTAGCGCGTACAGTGCTGCTTTCTGAACTAGTAGTGTCAGCTTCTCCACTCTCCCTGTCCTTGCCTTTATCTCTTTCTCCATGCACGGTCCGTCGTCTGGATATAGATTGTTCTGCTCTATGTAGTCGATGACGGCCGCTGGGAGGAGATACTGTACCGAAAGACCTCTGCGAAAGAACAGCCGTACCTTCGTCGAGGAAACATCGTTTTGGACTAGCTGAGCGATAGGGTAGATGTTGTGCCGCCAACGCGCCAGGCTGTCAGTCGCTTGACCCAGGGCAGCCCCTGCGCGCTCAATAACAAACGTTCCATGGCGTCCAAGTATATTCTCGAGCTAAAAATCATCAGCACGTATCACATGTGATATTTTTGGAACTAAAGTGGATACGTACATCATCATGAGACCAAACTGCCCGGCTCAGACATGGTGCTAACCAAGTCTGAACCAGCAAGGAGCATGATCTGAACATCACGGCGTTCACCATCGCGAGTGGACACGCCACCAAGAACCGTGTTAATTTCGTAATCAAAGTGATCAAGCACAACGGCTGTACGTTGATAATTTTGCAATGCCTCCCAGGAATCGACCATTAGCCAGGACGACTCCTGCTCTGTGGCGAGCGTGCACATTTTAACCCTGTTTCATGAGGAATATGTCAGTATTGGAATGTTAGATAGTTTGCACGATCCAGAACTTCGAAGTTTCAAGTTGGGGATAAAACTTTAGCCTTTCCGAAGTCTCGGAACCCTGGAGACACACAGATATATCTGTGTTAGGGCGTCTTTGTAGAGAAGTGTGCCACCTTGGGTTTTAGGTCCGCTATGAGACCTCGTGAGACTCAGTTATGGTCCAGTACGATAATCTAACCCGGTCCGACTACTTGAACTGGAGCACCCCTCAGGGAAAAAATACAGTCCTTCTAAGTAGGACAGACCATAACTGTGGTGCCCACTGCCCCAACACATACTATGGGAAGAAACAATAGCGCTGCACTTACCGATGATGTGCGCTGACTAGACCCGCTTTCTTGTACTCGTCACTGACTGGGCTGAGATATCCACCAACAATCTCAAAATTGGTATTCTGCCGAATGAAATCCTTCGCAATTTCAAACATCCGAAGGTGGTGGTATGTGATAGGATTGAAGGAGCCACATGCCACTAATGCGATCGGTTGCTTGGTGGAGGTATGTAGAGTGCGACGGAGTCGATGAGAGGGAAAGGCATAATTTGGAGGGTTCGTCGAGGCGGTCGTCTTGTGCGCAGATGTTTGAGTGGCCATAGTGCCAGAAGGAGTCTGGAAGTGATAATATGCTTTGGTACAAGCTGGCCTACGTGCGGGAAGCAACGTTCCCCCTTTCTGCCCTAATGAGAGCGGACTGGCAAGATCTCAGCCTTAATAATGATAACAGACAACTTCTGGGAACTCGATGAAATTACTGTTACAAGACATATCATATGCTCACAAACATTCAAAAGACATGCGAATGAATTATACGATCCCTGGTGCCCGGCCTCAAAGTGCTTCAGTAGTACAACGTTGTAGGGGTCAGCAATATATTACACAATCTAATAATCGGCTAAAATGTTTGATAATCACGTGATTTATGGGAAACTATGACATCCGACTCGGACACCCCGATCGCTCCCGTTGACCCTAACCTTCAATCTCTGTAACATTGTCAGGGCCAATAATTCCAAATCAAAGCGCGACCCTAGACCTCACTGTTCGTTGCTCGTTCGACCGCAGCTTTCGAGTTTTTTTTACATATTACATCACTCGAAGCTATCAGAGGACTGGTGAGCCGCGGATATTGTTATATATAGAAAAGTTTTTCGTTATATTGGAATAAAATCATGTATAACGTCGGAAAACCATCTCAATCAACGTAATGCACCCTGGGGAGATTCTGATGCGCCACCGTGACGGTGCAAAAATGCAAAATCTAGAACAAAGTGAGTAGCCCGCAGCGCCGAAGTGTAGTAAGCACGCTGACCCTTAACTGCTTAACGTACATGGCTGGACGCGTGTGATTGTTAGCTGGTCATGTCTGCTAATGACGCGATTTCCGTGGGGAGTTACATTCCAACCTTCCTTCGTAATCAATGTTACGAGTTCAATTTTTCAAGTTTATTACCGTTTAGTACCCTTGGTACTCATTGATCCGAGTTGTAGCTTCAGTCCCCAAGGCATCTGGCAAAAGTTACTGCATAAACATGAGGCTCAATGACATTGGCACCATCAATATCCGAAGCTTTGTCTAGGATAAATAACCCAGGCGTCCCTCAAGCCCAAGGTGAAACATTGACGAGAACCATGGAAGGACTTTGAACTGTCCGTCGGAAACATGGTGAGACGACTAATTCCTCGCCCACACCACCTTGCCCTTCACCCAGGTGCTTATTACGTTACCTTGGTGGTCAAGTACCGCCAAGTCCGCATCTGCACCCGCGCGAAGCGTACCTTTCTTGTTCTCAATGTTAAGGCACCTAGAAATTCTCATTAAGGGCAAGGCCTGCGGGACCAATTTTTTGCTTACCTTGCAGGATTGTAAGTTGCGCATAAGATAGCTTGACCGATGGAGCAGCCCGTATAGCGCACGAAGTTCCGTACGCATTTGTCGAGGGTGACCACGCTGTCGTTCGCTCATTAATGTGGAAAGTAGGTATGTAGTGTAAACAAACCTTCCAGCAAGGGTGGTGGTGCCCTCCACGTAAAGCTTATCGCCCTCTTTGTAAAACCGACGGCCATCGCGCCAGTCATGAACACCATCCTTAAGGTGCGGGTCCAGAATCTTCATGGCTGTGGGAACGTCAGTAAATCAACTCCGTAAAACAATGGAGCATACCATCGGTAATTAAGATGCACCCATCTGGATGAGCACTGTACGCCAGCTGCCGAAGATATCAAAAACAATCCAGATGCGCATCAACAATAAGAACCCACTCTCACGGAGTTGGGATGAGAATGAATCCCATCCACGATAATCTCGTAGAATGGTCGATCGCATAGTATAGTCGTCAAATCTTTCTTTAGCTCACTTTTGTTGGATTGCCCACTCCCCAGGGGAATGGCGGTGATAGCGGCAGAGTCCGAGCTCGCCATTGACTTGCCTGTGGGAAGGAGAGATTTCTCGTAAGCTTGTTCCGCAAGGAGCATGGGTGTCTGAGGGGGTGTCTTGATCTCATCGAATGCTTCCGATATGTGATCAATCAATTGGTCCTTCGTGATTTGAAACGAAGGCATCGAGGCATTGAGGGCACTGATGATAGCGGAAGGGAATGGTAAAAAAGCTGAAGAAGACGAAGGAGATAGATAAGGAGAAGCCCCAAGTAAACCAATGATAGACGGATCGCGATGATGAAGCTGCGGCATTGCATTGAAGAGATGTGTGATGCATCTCGCACCATTTCGTACGGCTGCAGTTGCAATGTCCGTTGTAGCCATGCTATCTTCTTTAGGAGTAACTTAATATGGTCAATTTTGACAAGATCATACCTGTGTCCAATATTGAAACAGATTCCGCGCTTGCTAGCTTCGTTAATAGCCTCCATAACGCCCTCGACCTCAGGCGCAGCTGTTATGATGCGCACACCCACAGTGTTGTGGAGGGTGTCGCCTGACATGAGCCAGTCTTCCGTCTCTGCTAGGTTCTCTGGGCTGTAAATAGACTCAAAAGTCTTAAAGCCTTCTGAGGCGGGTATGATTAACGCGGGCGAATGGGCGCCCCGTTTAGACATCTGTAGGAACGGCCCCTCGGCATGCCACCCCAGGAGGTGCGCTGCGTGTGGAGGTGACCATGGACGAAGCAGGTTAAGAAGTTTGGGGTAAAAAGCCTTTTCTTGAGTCTGTTGTAGTGCACATGTATTATGCGAACGAAACACCCAAAGACTGAAAGCTTACGATGATCGTAGGGACCAAGCTGAGAATCGACAAAGAAATAAGGTGCTATGAAGAAGTGGGTAGTAGATGCAATGTCAACGCACGAAGTCACACCCGTCTCAACAATTCTCTCTGCAACCAACTTCAACCCATCTCGATAAGTTTGGTCGTTGCCTTCGTAGACAGAAAAGTCAAAACCAAAGCCTCCATTGATTTGAATGTCAATAAAGCCCGGACTGTTCAAAATAAATTGGTTTGTTAGTTAGCTCGAAAATACGTAACAAGGGACATCGGTTAAACAAGGTTCAACGTTCAACAGTGTCTGCCCGACTCTGCCGAGTTTCAGGACACTCACCTCAAGATGTTTCCCCCAAGATCAATGATCTTACTCGGACGCTCCTTGCGCAAGAAAAAAGTTTGCTGGACACGAATAATTGCTAAATATGATCCAAACCTGGGAAAGGAGACCCACCTGTGCATCTAGTATGACACCACGCCGCTCATCAATCCATAAATCCTTTTCGATTAAACCACCGTCTTCCTGCGGGAGGAAGCAATTTGTGAAGCAGATAAGGTCATTCGATGTTGTCGCTGGCATAGCAGATGACTGTAATTGTGCAAGAAGCTGGGACAATCACTACTACACTAACGGCTAGAAGTACTGACAGCTGCATTATCGGACGGACCAGAATGCCGGTGGTTCACGCCATATCATGTGGACTGCAATCTCTAGCGCGCAAGTAAAGAGCACGTTTGAACTTGTGAGTTCCATATAGTTTCTAAGCGTGGCATCCTCGGCTTCGAGAGATTATTCTGATAGGTCACTATCTTTACCAGTAAGGGAACCTTGGAATAAGGGGTAGCGCCCAGACATTCAAGGATATCTTGTCCAGCCAGCACAAGACCGCCATCGAATGTATAGCCAATGATGGAGAGAATAGCGGCGCATCAACGAATATGTTCGTCTGTGACTTGAAATGCCTTGACGCTTTGCACGACTCAGGATTCCGGGCTCCTCGGAAATCACTCTTGTGGGACATCGAGATTGGTGGCGGCCCGGACCCTGGGTAGATGTTCCAAAACGTACCTTATACCAGCGTGTACTAGGTTTGGATGAAGTTCCTGATATTCGGAAGGTGGCGGCATGCGCCACCTGAGATTGTTAACGGAGAGCACCGAAAGTCAAAGCCCTAGGTCCACCAGTGAAACTCGTCATATTTATCGTGGAGCTGTGCGTTGCAATGAAGACCATTGGCATCCGACTCGCTTCCCGAATCTGGATGGACCTTGAAATTTTACTCCACTGTAAACGGCTGAATGAAGCTGGCCATCGATGAGCACAGATATTCTCCGTGACAAACGGGATGTGGCGATTCAATCAGCTCCTCCTCTTTACTTGCTTACCAGCCCTCCTGGTCATCGGGAAACCGCAACTTCCTTAGTCCTATCTAACTTTAGAGACGCGACATCTGAGGACTGATCTATTCCGTAGTGATGTTCCACGATAAGCTCACCAGCATGTCCACCCCATTTGACAACACAAAATTTTCCTCAGCCCTGGAAACCCTCCCAAATGAACTACTCTTGCAGATCATCTCCGAAGTCGTTCTCTCCTCTACGTGGCATGACCACAGACTAGAGCAATCACCACATATCGCTGGCACCACCCAAACAGGTTGGAAGGGTCTCAAAGAGTAGATGAGATACAAAACGGCATCCTTGCTGTGACCCTGACCTCCCATCACCTCCATGACCTCGCGAACATCGTGCTATATCGCACTGTAGTTCTCGATAGAGAGAAGGATATCTTGCTGTTTCGAAGAACTGTCAATGACGCTCGAAAAGCGAGCATGCCTGGGAGAACGGGAAAGGTGGCCATCACATCGGCCTTCCTGCAAAGTGTTGTGAAGCGCCTTGCAATCACACACGCACCGATGTGCAATGGTCTCGAAGTGTTCGCGTTGCGAAAACTAGGCACCAAAGTGTCGAACAGCGATATTGCCACCATCATTACTGCATGCTCTGGAGCACACACAATAACCTTACCTTCTCTGTGGGCACACGTCCTGCGTGACATCGGGAAAAGTGCAGAGGATTCAGAGGGAGGGGAGGCGCCTGGAAACCTCAAGGTTACCGAGCTTCTCCTCGGTTCTTATGTCGACTTTGCTAAAACACGTTGTACGATTCCTCAATGGCGGCCCTCGGTACCGTCCACACCCATTCATCCCCTCCCGGCAATTCCGAGTACCACACATCCTTCAACCCCAGATCCCGCTATGCAACATGACTCCACTAGTGTTTTGAGTGATTTATCACCAGCTATTATATTCCCTCACATTACCCACCTTCGCATCGCGGAACCAGCTCATGCGTGGTATTCGCCGCTTGCACTTCTAGATGTTTTCCCGTCGTTAACGCACATCGCACTCCCCCGTCGCGCGGACGCGAATACAGAGAATGACGAACTCTTCATTGGGGACGTAAAAAGTATCTTACAGGAGCCACGGATGCGGATGGTTATTATCAGTATTTTCCCGCAAATCCAAGTCGGAGCAGATGAGAAAACAGCTGCTAATCGTGACGCAGGCGGGCTACCAGACATCAAGAACAGCACCATTTGGCTCGCTGCGGAAGAACTGAAAAGGGGGGACGGGCGTGTGTTTATTGTGAGTGGACACTCGGGTAGTTGGAGAAAAGATTGGCAGGGACCAGCAGTGGTGGCAAGTCCCAGAGGTTCTGGAAATTGGTGGAGGAAAATGATGAGCCCATAGATGCGAGACTCCGTACATGATTTTTCACTCAGTGCGAACATAAAGTAAAGCATGTAATACTTAGACAGGTCTGGAAACTTCGATAATACAACGGTAATTACTAGAGGGTATCAGGGAAACGTAATTTGCTACAGAGCACTACAGAGCACTATGTGGCACAATCAAACCCGCTGACGAGAACCGAGCTGCATTGCCCGACATAGTAAGCCAGGGCACGCCCGGGACCACACAGTGAGTCAAAAATGCAACATCGTACTTGCCAAGCCAGATGCAAGGAATCCACCATGCGCAATGAGCTGCGAGAAGCAGAACCACCAGCTGAGCCATTCCGTGTGGAAAATATATAAGTAACGTACCAGCAGTACGTGTTCAATTATGCATCAGATAAACACTCCTCCCGCACGTTACTAAAAGTCATCTCACTTTATATGGATTGCGCGTCTAAAACGGCCGGCAGGAACGGCGGACTGGTGGAGTGAGTCTCACATTGGAGCATTCACGAATCTAGAGGTGCGATCAGGACACTGGGGGTTCTTAGATCAGAAAGCACTGTCCTACATAGAGTTCCACTCTGCAAGGGATATAAATTGGATTTAAAAAAAACGTACCAGCATAACTCATAACAGAAATTTGGAATTGGAAGAACACTGGCAGGAGACCGGGTCGTCGATGAATGATGCTCAGGAGCTCAATCTTTCTGCTCTCCATGTGCCAGACTATCTAGGGCGTAGACGAGAGAATTTGCAGCAAGAGAGAGCACACTACGCGCGCGTCAACCACTGAGACAACACGTGACAACAACTTCTGAAGCAAACGACGAACATCAATGGGAGATTCAAATATTGATGTAAGCTTGTCGAACCTGTTTTATAGATTCGCGACTGCGATGGCAAAGAGGACAGTCCTTCCCACACACCCTGTCGCCGGCTGCGGTATCCAGACGAAGCTCTTCAAGGCATACCAGGATGACAACCGCATGCACAGAGTGGTAGAACTCTTCGTTCAGCTGGCATCTATTGGATTGGAATCATTGGATGTGGCCAGATGATGTGACTATCTCTTCAAGTTGTCACTCTTGTCTTTTTCTATCTCGAAGCGTGCTGCATAGTAAGCGGTGCCAAATTGTAGGTGAGGCCTAGTAGTAAGACTGCGTGCCAGATCTGAGCCAGCATATTGATATAGACGCCCGCCCATGTATCACGGGTTACTATCTGCGGTCAGCTGCGGTCACATACCATGTAGTCGCAGCTTGATCTCCAAGATTTTGATGGCATCGTGGCATCCGGGGTCATTTTAAAGATGTAGCTCCACAGGCCGCATCTTCAAGAAGCACATTTTTACATGCCGGTGAAAGGCCCCACATTACGTTAACACCATTGTGATCTCGCCTGCCAAGAGCAAAACGTTTGAATTCATCGCCTAACCATAAATGCCAGTCTCGGACTTTCAGACAACATATTGTGGGGTTTTCCTTCCCCTCTAGTTGCGCAAGATGACAAACAATCAGCGATAGTGAAGGCATCGGTAAATAAAATGCCTCACATTCTGAGAAAACAGCTTACGTCTCGATTATATTACCCTTGATCCAAGCACCGCGGAGCCGTTACATAAATGAATACACCACTTACCACATGAATGGGAACGTTGGCAACTCCTTTGTCAGTGCCTCTCGGAATCGGATCAAATGTGACCTACATTGTATAGCTTTCTGCCAGAGTCAGTCTTGGCGTTTTGACGTTTTTAACGGCACGACCCAGATTAAACGTCCTGTTGCTATCCTTAACCCAACATAATTTCCTTACGATTGCACTGAGCACTATAATGGCCTCACGACGATTTCATACAACTGGAGGTGAGGTCTTTCATAGGCCACCCGAATTGAGATACTCAAAATGTCTTCAGTGGACGAGCAGAATTAGTTCGAGCAAGCAGCATTCAACTACCAACTCATGAGTCCCGCACAGAAACGCCCAGGTGTGCTCAAGCGACTGGGGCTTGGCGGCCACATAGAGGAAGACGAACGCGAGTTTGATGTGATGCTTCCTCCCAGAAAACGTATGTCACAGTGTCTTGAATGGAAGAGTTCTGCTGACTTTCCGTGCAGGCACACAGAAGGAGCAAGATAAGGAAGATGAAGAGGCTCGTAAGCGGGCGATGAGAAACCTCGTAAACTCGTGGCAGGAGCGACTGCAGCTCATCAGTGTTATTGTAAGGTCATGATTTGGCTGATGACTGATATTCATCTGATGAATAATTTTCTTCGGTATCGCACAGACAACATTCTTTGCATCCATAGAAGCTGGGATGTTGGTCCCAGTGAATACTGATCCAAATGCAATCAACGCCGTGCCGAGTCTCCTCAAAGCTGCGAATGCAGGGTTTTTGGGTGCATTGATCATGCACGTCTATGCAGGTAAGCTGGATTATCACCAGGGCGTAGTTAACAACTTATTCGTACGCAACACGTTAATTGCACAGCTGTCCTGTCGTTCCTTGCGGCCTTCCTTTTGATCCGATATAAACTGAAAGAAGCCTCAAACGAAGAGTTTTTCGCAGAAGGTAGAGCCAAAGGGCTTCAAATTACAGCATCTCCAGTGGATGGTTCATTCCACGTTCAAGACATTGAGAGAGATGCCCAAAGCAATGACGCACAGAAATTTGACCGACTCCATACGGATAACTCCACGGATGGCCAACATGACCCCCCAGCGCTGCGGCGGATGGGATCACAACCTGCAGAACCTCCTATATTTGTTAGGGACCCACACCTCGAGCAGGTTGGCTTTTGGAGTCCTACGATTCATCGCATCTTCTGAGCCGCGTGCACGCCTTGTGCATTATCCTGGCTGGGATTGGGTTTATTCTTGCAATCATGGGTATCATAACGTACGCGTGGGCGTTACAACCAAAGGAGGTTGGCATTTTTGTGACTGCGTGCTTCGGGGCTGCTGTTCTTGCGATGGGGGTGTTTTTTCTACCTGATCCCTAGAAGTTGAACACAAACACAACCATCGGTGTTCATTTCATTTCTTGAGCTCTGCTTCACTCAAAACTTATACCCCTGTACACGTTATATCCATTTAATTCCCATAATCTTGCCCAAGTATCTCGCAATAAAGTTTTTCTATGAAGCATGATTCAGCGACTGATTCACGAACGTGTAAGAATGTTGCTTATTATTGACCTTGAACGTTGACTCCGACGCCACGAAGTGGGGAGGGTTCTGTCAGCTCCAAACGTCTGGCAGACACCTGTATGTGTATGGCCTCAATTTTCTGACAAGGTGGCCCAGGCCTAGCCCTCCCTCGCCATTGGTTGATCGTCACGCGTCACGCCAAGTTGGTTGCAATTATGTAAGTGACTTTTCTTTTGCTGTTCCTGTTGCTTTTTTGCTCATTCTTTCCTCAGATCTCTCACAATCATGCTTTCTGTGGTAGGCTAGCGGACTCCTGGAATTTACACCTTGAATTGCCAAATCTACCTTCCTCCCGCCGAGTCTCTGTCGAGAGCGCCACTTCCGACGTTCTGGTGCGCCTGGTACAGGATAACATCTTATTTTTCACGCGCTCGCTTCGAGATGGCGTCATATATGCATTGTATTGTGTTCCAGCCTCCATCAGCCCATCACGCATTCATTTCTTGTAGTCACATCAAGTGCTTCTGGCTGGTTTGTTCATACACCTTCGTGCCATGGGGATGACCTAAGTGCGCCCGCCCACTCCCGGGCCGCTGCCTCAAGAGAGACGAGGAGGCTACTGACAATTGATATTACAGTGCTGTGAATAGGAAGGTGGAATGGGCCGGTCAAATGTATGTTGAGATATATGTATTGTCCAGATCGTGGGACGTTTGTGTACAAGCCTTCAGAAGGTAAAATTGAAATACACCAATTGAACCGGTCAGTCTGTATCAAATTATCAATAGCTCGCTGCCGCTACTACATTATAATGCATAATCATATAACTCGGCCGATAACGCAATTGTGACGGATCTTAACCCGATGCTAAGGCCCGCGCTTTTATTAATGTCCCTGTCTTGAACTCCGAAACATTTTACAGACAGTCGTCAAAGTTTTCGATCCGAGTCCTGCATCCGTAGCTAGGCGCTAGACGAGTCACGATAGACACCATCTGTTCAGCTCCCTTATCACACGTTGGTCTTCACTTCACAGTTCTTGCAGATCACTGATTGCATCGTGCCAGTCATATCGTCTTTACCCATCTAAGGACGCAGCATCAGGAAGCACATGGTCAACCGACAAAATGATTCAGAACCACGAGAAGAACACTCTCTGCATCAGGTTGACTGAATCTGTCGTCTTCCTGCGCACTTCCAATTCGAGTAGTCGGGACCACAGCCAAGACATTGCAGCGCCTGGGATCGTTCGCGGATTGCTCACCCTAAACATTGTGAAGCCCACTCGCATTTCCAGCATCGAGATTGAACTACAGGGGAAAGCTACCACTTCGTTTTTTGAAGGTGCGTGTATCCTGATTTCATAGAAACTTGAAACAATCCTTCATGTCCACATAGGGGTTGGTGCGCGTCGCATAGAGGTGACAGAGCAGCACAAAGTGTTTACTGCATCTACCGTCTTCTTCCAAGCGGCATCATTGCCATCTGCCCGACGTACCGCCTCAGTTGGCCCTGGTCTTCCAGACCGTGACTACGACCACGACTACGCCCACCATGAAGTCCATCACCCCGGAGAGTACAGCTCCGTTCCATCTTCACAGCACGCTCCTCATCCCAATGGTCTTCCGAGTCCAGTATTTTACACCAGGAGCGCTAGCGTGGATCCGCGCCAACCTCCTTCCCCAATAAGTGGTCGATCTTTCAGTGATAATACTGTTCTGCAACGCGGTAGTCATGCACCTCTCCACCTAGACACTATTCCCCTTCCTCCCACTCCCCCTTATAGCCCACCCCCGAACTCTTCGTTTATTACAGATAATCGTCCCTCGCCCTCACATTCGCACTCGGACTTGCTTTCTCAATCATCTGGTCACCCCAAACCAGAAGACAGTCCAGCTCAGACGCTCGAAGACCTTCGACGAGCGTTCATGAATAATATTGAGGCAGGCCAACCGAGTAAGTCATTTTTTAACCGGTTTCGATTGTTCATGTTCATACTCCTTACAGGTCTAGGTCATCGTAGCTCATTCCATACCCCCACTGTTGGTTCTTCTGCGTCAAGCATATACTCTCACCGCGATATGTCCCTCTCCCGCCGACCAAGTATTGAAGACATCTCTGAAAATGAGCAGTTGTCTGGACATACATCCCGATTCACTTCCCGCACGCACACATCTCCTGTAGAGTCGCAGGGTCTAACGCAGAGTCCAAGCGTCGTCTCAAATACTCCAGCAGCGCACGAGGATCGCGGAAGGAAGCATTCCCGGTTTTCATTTCATGCTGTTGCCAGTGTGATCGACACGATGGTAGAGCGTGTGAGGTCGCGTTCTCCGCGTGCTGAATCACATAGGAGAAGCAAGAGTATAAATAATGATGGCGAACGAGGGAGGACACTGGACAGGGGAATGGGGAAGTTACCGGAGCAGCCCTTACACGAACATGATAAACATAAGCATTATTCTACTTTGGGAAAAGTAGGAGAATTCTTGGGGCTGGAGGAAGAACACAAAGAAGTGGGGGAGGGTTGGAAGGAATTCAAGAAAGGTGGGTGCTGATATATATTGCTTCGTGTAGGCGCATGCTTACCCTCGCTCTAAGGAACATATACCTATCCCATTTCATTTACTATACCAAATAACTCGCCTCCCACTTTCGAATGCGATTACGGAACCATGATTTGGAGACTGAAGGCTGAAGTGCACCGACCCGGTGCGTTCACACCGAAGTTGACTGCACAACGCGATGTCCTTGTAGTTGCAGCACCTTGTGAAGAAGATACCGAAGACTCAGAAAATATCATCATCGAGCGTCAATGGGAGTCACAGCTGCAGTATTTGATAGCAATATCAGGACGCAGATTTCCCACTGGCGGTACCATACCCATTGATCTCACGATCATCCCTTTCGCGAAAGCCAAGGTGCATCGAATAGCTGTCTACATCGATGGTAAGTAGCTGCAGTTGCGCTTGCCTGTTGTGGAAACTGAATTATGCAGAACGAATTGAATGCCACACACCAACGAGGCGGACCGTGCGCTCACAGCCTACACACCGAATAACTTTACTTTCACTCGAAAACGAGGTTGACGGCGAGAGTCACCCGTTACTCCCTCTTATATCCGACGACCCGGAGGCATTCCGAAAGTCACCTCTTTACCAACTCCTGAACGCTCATGACGACGAGAACGAGATGGCCATGGCTGTCATGGGTCCAGGGCCATGGTCATTCCACCACGAAGTGCAGCTTCCTCAACACTGCTCCCTTATTCATTTTTCCAATAGGAACAAAAAGAGCAATGTCACTGTCCATCACACACTCAAGATTGTCATTCGCGTCGAGCGTGGTGATGACGAAGCGACCGACCCGCAGACAAAGAAAACGAAGTTGTTTGACATTCAAGTCCAAACGCCTGTGCGCATCTTATCTGTAAGTTCTTTGCATACATTCCATTTCAACGCACCTTTTTGAACAAATCGTGTTGCCAGTGCCACTGTACCCCAGCATGGACATCTCTACCCAGGTACCACGAGGTGTTAGAACGCGACTTTGACAACAGACGTGTATCTTGTCCATGCGACCTCCGGGCCGCGCGCAGCTCGCACTGCGGTACGAACGATAACGAGCTGCACACGCCAGTCTCATTGGATCGCGTAGTCTCGATTGACTCCACTGTGTCGTCTGTAGATAATCACTCGCCGGTGGGGCATAGCGGTACACTCGTACAAACACTTGTGGGGCGGAGCACGCAGTATGAACGGCTAATGTCAGGGATGGAGAGCGAGGTGGGCGAGGCGCCCCCAGCATATGAGAGTATCGGTAATGTTCTTCGGTCTCAGAGGGGGCGTTTTTGTCATACCTGAGAGGTTTTAAGTTTTGTTGATGCGGAATTTATTAATTTTTATGTTGGGTTCTGGGGATTGTTTGATCAACAATTGTTACATAGTTGGCTCTGTCAAAGTGTTAAAAAAGTGCAGCATGAAGCGCTCAGCGCGCTAGCGCTGGACTTGAAGTTGTGTGTCACCTCTTGATAACGGCATTCACCGTGTCCTTTCGTAACACTCCTTGTCTCAAGCCACACAAATTCATCTTAATTATCACATCTTGCACTCCCTGGGCCCTCCAAGTGAAAGTTTCCGCCAGGTCCTACCACAGTCGTTGGCTAGAGATTAAGTACCAATGGTCTTAGCACCAAGTCGTTCAAGTCGGTTTGGCTACTGAGGACTTATCGACGGCCGGAGCAAACGGGACTGGTCACTGATCACTGGATTGCTACAATGATAGGTCATAGCACATAGCACTGCGATCGCACTGTCCAAAATCGAGGAATCTTGCAGCACTCTTGCTCATTCAATAAGACCACGAAATAGAGACTCAGTCATCCATCCTGTTTAACATGTGAGCTTGAGGTTTTGCTTCGCTTGCTGTTCAGCTCTGATCAGCAATCATATGAAGTTCTCGTTCGGACCCGCAATGTAGGCCCATGGTCCGTCCAGCATTATTATTGTCCTGGCTCTTGGGCATGAATGGGTCGCCGCAGGATCAGCTGTTGTTCAGCTCACACGTTTGACGCAACAACCACGGGAAAACTTTGGCGATGGTTAGCTTGCTTAAACCCATAAGGCGGCCGCGGGCCCGCGTTCGGTGCACTAAAACACATGGCGCAGAGCGATATCTCGTTCAGAATAGGAAGTATTACGCTCCGCCCTCTTCACTTTCACAGCACATCCTGAGAAATGATCCAGTTGGAGCCGAGTCCTGCATTAGATCGTCGGGGGATCGTGGTTCGACCCATCGCTAAACATATGGCTGATGGATATTCTTAGGCATTGTAGCACATATGGGTCCTTCAGCGAGTAGTGACTGCCCGCATGGTTGTCTTGCTATCTCTTTCTAGAATTCCGTGGGTTTAAAGGCGATTGATGCTATAAATCATTGACAGACTTCTCGTTAGGTGCGCTTCAGCTCATCAGCATGCGCCTACTCCCGTCCTTTGTTGCTCTTGCTCTCGGACTGTTGGCTTCAGCCGACCCGTTCCTATCGCCTTACCGCGTTCATGAGAGACGTGGGCACGTCCCCGCTGGATGGTCATACGACCGAAAGCACGACAATGCGGCTACCATCCCTCTGCGGTTTGCTCTGAAGCAGAGTAACATTGACGCGATTGGTGACTACTTAACGGAAGTCTCTCACCCAGAGTCTGCCAAATATGGCAAACACTGGACTGCTGGAGAAGTTTTCAGAAAGTTTTCGCCTAGCGGTGAAAGTATCGGAACCGTCCTTAACTGGCTCGAAGAGAACGGGTTTGATTCCTCCCGTGCCAAGCTTACTCGTAACAGAGGCTGGATTGAGGTCCAAGCCACTGTAGAGGAGGCTGAGCGTCTCCTGCAAACTGAGTACCATGTGTACGGTCATGAAACCGGCCAAGAGCACGTTGGTGAGCAGTGTTCTCGATCCTACTATTTCGTGGACTTTACGGGTTAAATAGCGTGCGATTCATACCACTTGCCTGAGCATGTCCAATCTCACATCGACTTTGTGACCCCCACTGTACATTTTGACGCCAAAATTTTGAAGCGCTCTAGCTCCAGTTCCCCCGATGGGACCGCGCGCTCTATTGGACAGCCAGGACAGGGCACTTACCCAAAGACCACTGGAGAGATCCAGACTCTCTTGACTGAACTGGAAGATTGTGATAAACAAATAACACCAATTTGTTTGAGGGCTCTGTATGGATTGATTTACGAGCCGCTGGCAGCCGACAAGAACAGCTATGGAATTGGTAAGTCATACAACCTGACATTGGGTGCACGAAGTTGACTCGGAGATAGTGGAGTATACCCCACAGGCCTACCTGCAACCTGACCTGGATATGTTCCAAAGCAATTTCTCCGAAAACCTTGTTGGAGTTGCACCCCATATGATATCAATAGATGGAGGTCCGTTAGAATCACGGCTCTTTGAATCCTGACAGTCATCCTCTCACCAGGCTACGCCCAAACCGAATACACCGGCTTCGACTACAACGGTGAATCTGATCTTGACTTGGAGTATGCGATGAACCTCGTCACTGCTGCACAGCCAATCACCTTATATCAGGCTGGTGATATGGTAGAGGGTGAGTGCTTTCACGTAGCACTGGGACATTGCTGAAATTATCTGAAGGCGCCTCTTTCAACAACTTCCTTGACGCAATCGATGGCACATACTGCACCTTTGAGGGTGGAGATGATCCAACTCAAGACGCCATTTACCCTGACCCATACGGCGGAGGCTACGAGGGTCCTGAAGATTGTGGCACCGCAGCCCCTACTAATGTTATCTCGACATCTTACGCCTACAACGAAGCTGATCTGACACCCTTCTATACTGCCCGTCAATGCGCGGAGTATGCTAAACTTGGCTTGATGGGTGTTACTGTCCTCTACAGCTCCGGCGATTATGGAGTTGCTGGAAACGGTGGCTACTGTCTGACGCCTAATGGTGAGTTTTCTCAGCATGCTTGTGGCAAGATGTTAATATTTTTCGTAGGAACTTATTCCCTGAACGGCACGGTCTTCAACCCCAGTTTCCCCGGAACTTGTCCCTACATCACATCTGTTGGCGCTACTCAGGTCAACCCTGGATCGACTGTCTATGAGCCAGAAGGGGCCTGTGAACAAGTTATCTATTCTGGAGGTGGCTTCAGCAACTACTTTGCGATGCCTGATTACCAGAAGACAGCGGTCGACTACTATCTGACAAATTATTACCCTCAGTATCCCCCCGATATCTGGAACGCCTCAGGAACGGTGCGTGCTACTCAAGTAGTATGATTTATAAATGCATCTAATCTCGATTTCCTGTCGCAGTCCCGTGGCTTCCCTGATATTGCTGCCAATGGAGCCGTAAGTTATCGTCGTTGAAGATCTACTAGCCGATGCTAATAGTATACAGAACTACGTTGTTGCTATTGATGGTGCATTTGAACTGGTTTATGGAACGTCCTGCTCTTCCCCAGTCAGTGGATCCGTCTTGACGATGGTCAACGATGCCCGCCTGGCAGTTGGAAAGAGCCCGATAGGATTTATCAATCCAACTGTGAGTATCTACCTCATATCACGGTTGCTTTTTCTCACTAACTGTTACAATGAAGATCTACTCGTCTGACTTTGCTGGCGTTTTCAATGATATCACCATGGGCGGGAATCAAGGATGTGGCACTGCTGGATACACTGCTGTTCCTGGCTGGGACCCAGTCACTGGACTTGGGACCCCCAACTTCCCGAAGCTTGTTGCAAAGTGGTTACTCCTTCCGTAGACTTTGAACTCGACATTTGGGAATAAAGTTTGTAAGCTAGTACTAAACTGAATGATACCATATTATTATCAAGGAAGATTCTGGGCCTCTCATTAGCGCCTCTGGCTGCAACATGAATGTAAAATATTACTGCTGAATACTGAATTGTCTGACATTCTACCAATGCAACCACAGTCCTGCCATGTTTTATTGTGACTTGTCGAAGGCACGAAATGAGGTATTATTCTTCATGCATACCCAGAATAACGCAGTTACAGAGCCACGCAGGCCGTTGGCTATTGCGAAGCTAGCGGCAGCAGCCAGGTTATCCCCCGACTCCCCAGGCCAAAATTTATGTCCCGCCTCGGTAATTGACATAGAACGGGAGCGCATGGAAACTACACACCAGAACAATATGGCTCGGTCTTCCACCTTCAATTTAGCTTTCAAGTCATCCTCGGTCGCATCGGAAGAGCTTACGATCGAAGGAGTGTCTGTCGACGTAGTTTCAGGCTTCAGCGAGGCTGGGAAATTACATTATTTTCCTGTCACTTACCATATAGTGTTCTGTCGTGCATTCTTCTGGCCTCTAGCCCTATTAACATCTTTTGATGCTGAATCCCAACAGCTCAGATATTCCAGGTCGCGCAGTTGTTTGTGCTGGGATCACGCCAGTGTTCGAGAATACCATGCTAAGCTCGTGGCCAACTCTGATACACCAACTGATGACTTCAATTGCCTTTGAGGAGCGCGTCCATGTATCAACCGGCAGTAGTGTGCAGCGCAGGAGGTGCGCGATGTGATTGGGGGTAGTGTGCAGGGGACGGGAGAATTTGTTTTTATTCTATGTTCGGTCATGGTACTTCTACATACTGTAAGAACGGAGTGATTTCCAATTCTATTCATGTGAGTTGCGAAGTGGACAAAAGTCATATAAGAGCTTTTGGTGCATTATGAGTAGAGATCTCTCTCTGACGCAAAGGTTCACGCACTTGATCTCAGTAGTATTGTCAAGATCGTACCGACTAGTGGAAGCTGATGCCATCGGTGAAAGATGGCCGCTTTCAGGATCTCAGAGAAGTACTCGACTGCTCGAGTACTACCTGATGTGGATCCGGTGCTGCGGGTGCCATTAACGGCATTCGGATCAGGATGACGAGAGCGAATAGTGAGAAACGTGCAGGGAACGATCCGACTGAACTCGCATTTGTGCAGATGGTTGTGCTTACGGAGCAGGTTCCGAGTATTGGAGTACATTGGACAGAGGAATGAATGTCATTGGTGGGGGTACTATATACGGGAACACTGCATGTATTGGGGCTTCTCAGGATCGTAGAGGAGGAACTGATACAGGCAATAGGAGGGGAAGTGTTGGGTAGACTGAGATTGCGAGTAAGGTGATGAGCGGATGGGATGAAAAGGTATGAGCAACGCACCTGAGATCTCAAAACTTTTCTGAACAACGGGTGAAAAACGCCTCGCCAACGCAACTGTGAACTCCCATAAAATCCATCACAAACTCTCGCCCTTTGTCGAACGATATGGTGCTGAGGTTCATGCATGTAACATTAGCTAATAAAACCGCAGCAATGAGTTTCTCCGTGACTTACTAATGAGAGGATGTAGCTGGGCCATATATGTGACCATCCACATAAGATAACACGAAGCAAGCGTGAGCATGATAGCTGTACGAATTGTCCTGCATTCCAAGTCGAGGGTATTAGTTTGGGTTTTGACACAGTGGAGAAGGCGTACGTTTGATGTGGGCCCTTTGGGACGAAGACGTAGCCACAAGCCATCAGTCCTAGGACTATGGCAAGGATGAAAATCACCGGGATAACGGACGCCATGACAAGTCGTAGTCTGGAGGGTACTAGCAGAAGCAAGGGCTACCTAGTAGACGACGTCACGACACCCAGATCCAGTGCCGCACACGTGATCACTTGATCATTCCCACGACCAAATCTCACATCTCTGAAATTTCAAAATCACTATTTCAGGCTTACTATATGGGTAACGGCGACTACGCGCCAAAAACCCCGAGTCCCTTTTAGGGACAAAGTTTCATTCAACGCGAACAAATACTCAGTTGAATAAATAAAGTTGCCGACGATAAATGAATACACAGTGCACGAAGGAATCGCTCGACAAGTACGTAGGTTAACATAAATTGCAACTGCTCCTCCACAAGAACCGAGACCTTTCGATTCATCAAGATCAAGACCAGAATTTGCCACGACAAATGCCACGACCGCAGACAAGAAAAAATGTCAGTCAGAAATCCAACAAACTTGCAGTCTCAGGCAGCCTTACTCTGGCTTGCCCCTCTCTTCGCAGGTGAAGCTTGTCCCGCTGGTCCGTCGGCCTTGCGCTTCCCTTTACCCTCTGTAGCCTTGGTAGCAGGTTTGGTGAAGAGACCCTTGGCAGCACCGGTCGTTGGCAGCAGCCTCATTGACCTCAGTCCCGTCTGGTACACACGAGAGCCGTTCGGACGCCTCTCGTCAGGACCAAAAGTCCAGCTGTGTGCAGCAAGATCAGCCAACGGCCTTTTGATCAAGCACACACTCACAGTCGTAAATTGACATCCACGACGACAGGCACAGGTCCTGTGATCTTCTGAGTGTACTCTGACGGGTGCATGAGCAACCCCGCAGTGTCGCGAACGTTAGGAACTACGACGGGAACGTCCTCGAGTGCATAATGTTCGATAGCAGACCGATAAAGCCCCTGGGGGTCCGGCATATCTTTCAGGGTCCAGTCCGCGATACCTGTTGCCCGTCAGAACCCGCTGTCGTACCAAAGTAGCCACGCACCTCGCTCAGCTCGAGTAGGCACCTTCTTCTTTTTGGGTGAGAACCGCTCTTTGATCACATCTGCATCAAGCAAAAGTGAGTTAACCAACGCCACTGTCCAATACCAATCTTACCTGCTGTGAATCTCACGTCCGTGCCTAAGATGTCCTTTAACAAAACAGTATCAACTACAAAGGCAAGAGCGACCTACTTTCAAAGTCTTCAAGCGAGAACTCCGGCATGGTTTCCTGAGTTGCCTCAGAAGCATCGGGAAAGAGGTGTTCGGTGTGAATGGTGAACTGGCGCTCGTTGGTTGTCCCTGCACTTCGCATGAATTGGATAACCTCCCTTTTATCTACCCAGCATTGTCAGAGCGGAGTAGCTCGCAGGCAAAACGATCCTCACCAGCCTCTCTCTCTTTTTCGCATTTGCTCCCGAGGTACATGAGTGTGTTCTGCGCCTTGATGCTGCAATTCACAGCTTCTTTAGGATAGGCGTCATCCAGCACTCTAAGCTGGAACTGAGCCTTGACAGTCCGAATATCCTTGACGTTGGCCTGTGGCATTACTTAGCAAAAGACACGATCATCCAGTGCAAATCAGAAACCAACCTGTCTGAGCGTAGGAAGGGAGAAATAAGGATCCAGACGCGCGTACTTTCCTACAGGTTCGAGGATAGCAGGAAACTGCATCGTAAAAGGACGCCCGCTCTTATCGCACCACTGCTCGCATCGATTCTTGCTGTCCCAGAACCGTGGATTGTTGGTCGTCGCCAAGGTCTGGAAGAGCTCGGTGCTCGCAGCATCGGGTGCAGCTGCACATGCAAGAACCGCTTCGACCAAGGCTGGTGCTAGGGCGCACTCAGACACACAATCATCGTCTTCAAAAACATCAGGAGCAGACATGGTAGGAGCAGACATAGTTTTGACCCACCGTCTGTATTTTCCGCTCCCTTTAACTCACACAGATCAGGCGACAGAGAGAGACGGAAGACGAATTTTGGCCGGGCCAAGCAAGCGCCCCTGGAGACAAGTCCTGACAAGCACCTCCTGTCTGGCACATATTGTCAGTTGCAAGACGTCCTGCATGTTATTGTGTCACTCACCACGATCATCTGGGACGAGCAGGAGCTAAGCAGCAGTAGTGAAACGGACAAATCACATGCAGCTCACGGCCAAATAGATATCAACAATGTTCTGAAACCTACTAACCATCGTAAACAGTGCTCAGTGCTCAGCCTCGCAAACCTTTAATGTTTAACCGATAGATCGACTGCGACCGAGCGATCCTCCTTTGTTGGTGAGTCCAATTTATCGCTAAGGCCCTTAACTGAAGCACCTCCACAGAACATTTCACCCTTGAGTCCACTCCCAGGGTTTTCGAGAAGGATTGGCCATGATCCTATCTTTGTTTTTGAGACGACCTTATCTGTGTATTATGTTGTCAAATACTTCAAGTTGCGCAATTTTATCATGACTCTGTTTCACGTGTGTGTCGATCACTTGTAGTGAAATCCCTTCCCCTTCCCAACCGTTTTTCAAATGCAGTCAATCCTTTGCATCTGATTAAAAGTCGCTCGCCTACGAATTATCCTCAGCGTGAGAAGAATGCCTCTCCCCCTGCCCTCTAGCAATATGTCGTCTACCTGTAAGTAAGCGTGTTCTCAGTACAAGCATCCCCGGCATTGATTTCCAACCAGTCTTTAGGATACGTGCCCTCGTGCAAATCGTCTATGAGCACCTGCCTCTGTTGTCTGATCTACTGGCCTTCAGGGCGACCTGCAGTGATTCCCGTCATGTTGGGACGTCCGTCGTATCCCGGCGTTTTGACAGTATTGTCGGTCCGTTTGTCCTAGGCAGAGTTGCAGAATTGCGACATGTCATGCACGTGTTGCTGGCTGTTATAACAGGATCTTGCGCGTTGGACATGCTGACGGGGGAGCTGACAATGTCCAACAACCTCAACTTCATCGTTCCTCACGGTTGCAGCGAGGTTCTGTATACGTTTCTTCAAGAGAGCTTGACCTATCGTCGTGTAAACCGCAACAGACCACCCCACCACGCCTACAAAGGCGTCATCCATGGTTATGCAATGTTCCGTCGAGACCACTGCACCATCACTGTCTCTGAGGCCACACCAGAAGGTGTTTTCAAACTCATAACGGCGTCCCCGACTACGGCCGACATGATCATTATGACGGCCAGGGGGCTTACTGTTTTTTATGCTGACTGGACGTTAGCTGGTATAGCCCTGACCAATCATACCATCACTGATCCTGCGATTGGCAAACACATCGGTTGCATGCAGCGACCTCGCTTTCAGCTTCGAACCAACACCGAGTTCCTCAATGGTCCGTGCGGTGCAAGGTGTCCAGTGTTGTGGCGGAACGTAGCTGGGCAGGGCACGCAGTCCCTCACGCTGGAGTGGGATGGCCGGTTTTCCCTCTTATCCTTCATCAGGCGCTCTCAGACGATTTGGCATCTCTCCGAACATTGCAACAATTTGGCCTGCATGCACAATCCCATCAACAATTCTCGAACTGCACGGCTTCCCCCAAACCCTATGCCCCATGACCTCCGGAGCATCCAAATGCAAGAAGCACGCATCGCGAGCCATGTCCCAGTCAGTCAGCTCCATTTTTTTTCACGCTAAGGCTGACTTTTCATTACGATCAGACCTATCACGGGAAAATTTGTGCTCTGTTGTTTGCTACCGGTGCCATGACAGTACATGTCGTCGACGTACCGTTGCGGGATGGTGTCAGCCAGCTCTCTCAAATCTCCCACCTTCAAATCTTGCATTGGGTGGACCAGCTGGGATCTGACAAACACGTTCTTACGACAGGCCGATTCCGGAAGACTTACAATACCAATGCAGACACTCCGGAGGCCGTCAGAGCATACGGGTATACTTTCTTTCGGGAGCATCCTTCCGTCTTTTCCCCCCCAAACAGGTTAATACATGATTTGGCGCTCATCAAGTCGAATGAGAATGATATCATGGGCAATGTTTTGGTGGTGAAGCACATGCGGGGAAGGAAGCACGACATCGTGGACTGTTCCATAGAGGATATTCAATGGGTGAATGAGATTGTGATTAGGTGAGTGTGCCTGCTCTTAATTTGTGTCTCTCACTGACGTCACGACAGGACGATTGATCAGTCTGAATTTTGGACTTGAGTTGGTCGCGACATTCCTGGCTCCCAATAGATCTTAAATGTACCACTAGTTTGTACCCACGACACCCTATCTAGCTGCTTGACCGTCGACTTTGCCCTTGCTGCGAGAAAAAAAGTCATATCGCTGAAAGGTAGGTCTCAAGGAACCTGCACATCTGATTTGGGCGGAATAGGAAGCTAAATTGAATTGGCAGAAGTTCGGTGTGACAATCTAGTTTTCTTTGGGCTGATATTAGCTATACTTACTTACTTTACATTCATTACTTTTGTGGCTTATATAAGCATGTTTCCCTTTCACCAGTACCAGTCTGAAGTTTGATGAGATTTCACTACCTCTGAGCTTGAGCCTAGATCAGAAACCCTTTAGGGTCAAACACTGTCTTCTAGGACATAGCAGCTAGGCAGGGTATTGGCCACATATTGGTTAGGGAGTGATCCTACTACCTAGCCAAGTTTGTGCATCACATCGGTCTGACTACAATCGGTCCTCTTCCCATCAGTGTGTCGCATCAACATCTTTGCTACAACTCTTCATTGATTCTGTGGAGCAAGCCGATACAGATGGAAACCGTATTGCCTCAATATCACGCGCCAGCCGCGTTCCGCATAATGGAGTCCATCAGGCGGCCGCATCCAGACATGTATGGCACATTGTCAAGTTTCACAGCCTCTGAAACCAGGAGGTTTGCGAGCTCCTCGGTGTATGCGTACACAATCGCGACACTGACGTCGTTGGCAATGCTGCGAACCATGTCTTGTCGGAGTCAGGATGTGTGGCATGGCAGGCTGTTGATGAGCACGTACCAGCGAGCATAGCAGGCATGTTGTACAGTAGATCAGGAGCTATGAGCGCTCCAGTGTCCAGTTTCGTAGGAAAGTGTTCATTTGTTTCTCGGATCCTGCTCGCCATTGTGATATGGAACTTAGGTCTATCTGTTCCATGGTGTTCGACTAAAACCAATCAGCATGAATGCATGACAATAGGTCGCAGATCTACCGAAAATGAATGCCCCTTCGGCATCGAATAGGTCAACCAGATCTGCAATGGACGGGGTTATCATCTTGGCCTGCACAGAGGAGCGATAGTTAGAGGATGGAAGGAGGTAAACAACACGGCTACTAAAACACTTCGTCGTTTCGACTCGCCTGCTGCGTTCTCTGATCATCAAGCGAGACATAAGTCCGTCACCTCTGAAACAATGTCTGTTCGATCACTACCGAGACCTGGCCATCGTCTTTTTGAAATCCAAAAAAAAATAATCAAGATAACGAAATAATTTCATATTCAGTTTAACATGTTCGGAAGAGCGTGTAGAATACCGGGTCGCGTATACACTACAGTCTACGTGATTTACATTGTCAGTCCGAGAGATGTTTGACACAGCTGGGCAGGAAACAAGCGCACCTTCTGCGACCCGTTAGAAGTGAAACAATCCAGGTGTCAGTACCAATCGGCCATCGTCCAGAGGAGAAAAGACGTCAACGCTGTCAAGTAGTATTTGGAGTTCAGTCCTGGTAGGCATGATCAATACGAGACACCCAAAAAACAGAAAATTTTACCTGTATTGCTCCTCTGTAAGCTCAACGATCTGTGCTACTCGAGCACGCACATCGGACGGCAATGCACCATACGGTGTCCTGTGCTGGAGCTGGCCAATCGCATACATGATAGTAATGCGCATTGGAGTCAACCGAATCTCATCCTGCGCTGTCAGATGAAAAGTAACCGATCCCCGAAGAAAAGGTGCTTACCTCTTCATCATGACATCTACACTGACAGCACTGTCGTACCACCACACCGTTCTCGTGCAGCGTCCGGTGCATGCTTGCTGTATGGATAGATGATGCATGCGTGTCTACAGCAGTGACTTGCTCAACGATGCTAATATTTCGCAGCGAGATCTCGACATCGTCCAAACTTTGGCCCGTGTCTGGTATCACAGAAGTGGGTGACTGCATGGCAAAAGTGACCATGGATGGCAAACAGGTGGAAAGACCAAGGAAAAAGGTCCGACCAAACCAGCGGTCAATCAATCAAAAGGAAATTCTGGAGATCCCTGTTCAGTCAGCACTAAGACACTGTCCATGTGATCCCGACTTCACCCACCACCATAATACTGAAACGATCGTGAAGGTGAAACCTCGCCCGCTGTCTCGCTCTAATAGACCTAGACCCAGATCATACCGTTTCCCTTGTTTCACCGATGATACGGAGTAGGGGTATAGCGTGGCTGGCATACGGCAACACCTGAGAAACAGGCTGAAACGAACTAAGCCGGGCACAGAGAAATATACAGGGGGGTGTCAATGTCCACTGTTGCGTTTGGTCCGGATGTGTATCCAAGCGTCTCGCATCAGCTGAGGACAGATAAGGTGATAATTGCAAAACAAAATGGGTGTTCATACCACGCATGAGACCCTGAATCTTCCTGCAAAGCATAGACGAGGATGTGCGAACCTTTGCTTCCTTGGCAGTTTAACAAGGTAGAGGATGTGAATACGTCGTTTGCTAGACAGTGAGAAGCAGGAACGTCCGCTGTGGGTAGACCTCCATTGAGGCGGCCATCATATTGCCACACACCATTATCACCATCCACCAACCGAGCACTGAAGTGATAAGAACCAAGGTAGATGATGCCACGAAGAACGTATACAACGTCTTTGTTTTCCGATGGGACTGATAGCTTGGGTGACGGAAACAAGGAAGGAAGGGACATCGGAACGATTTCAAAGGTCAATAGCTGCAGGGGCTGGTCGTAGAAGATATGTAGGTGCATTGTACTGCCGCAAGCAGAGCAAGTTACAGGGTCGTTGACAGCCTGACGAATTCGGTTGTGCTCTGCTTGCAGAAACATCCTCATCCAGGTCGTGCTGGACACTGAAGAGGCCTCCAAAGAGCCAGTAAGACTCTCGCAAACCAGCTTCACCCATGCATTGTGATCGCACACAGTAGGCAGCGCTTGGCACGACTGCAGGTTAGTTTGGTGAGTGACTGTGCGCGGACATGCATTTGAGCACCGCAGTATACAATGGGGCACGTGGGTGTTATCCGCAGTGACGAGATCAAAGATGTGGGATGCAGATGCACCAAGCTGCCCGCGTCGTGGAAATGCTCTGGAGTCCACGGCTGTTAGGACATCTCTGAAGTGATCACGAAGGGCGTCAAATGCATCAGCTGACTGCATCACCTCGCTGGACGCGCATAGCAAATCATACGAAGTAGCAAGTCCACTTGCAATATCGTTAGATGCGCGCCACCGTTTCTTCCACTCCTCTCCCGCAGATCGGTATATGTAGAAAAGTACCATGAAGGCGCAGTCGTACGCGCAGGACCAGTCCGAGGCAGACCATCTGCACCCTGCTGTGGCTGCATTCGGTGCAAGTTGTTGACGGACCATGGTGTGAGCTGCGCATGGCTTTGCTGGGTATTTGGCCACTTTCTGAGGAGGAGGCATGGCCCCATCCGGTGCCTCGTGTGCAGGGCGCTTGCGTTTGGAAGGAACACATGCACCTACATCAAATCTGGCCTTCAGTCTGGGTGGCCGAAACTCGCGCTCGGATTCAGGGTCTGGGACGCTGACCAGTTCACCTCCTGAGAGGCCTTGACGGACATAGGTGTTGTGCTCGAGTGCCTCGAATCGTCTCATCTCCAGCAACAAGTCATAAGGCAGTGGCTTGTTTAAATGGTCAAGCGTGACCGGTTCTGTGAGACACAAACCCTCCCGCGTACGAGCACGCGAAGCAGCAACATATGCACCGAACCCACCCTCATGCAGATTAACAATTACCTTTGGGAGTGTTTTTCCTTGGGCGGAATGACCCGTGACCGCGAATGCGGGCTGGATAGGCAATTGTTCACGAGTGACATGCAGCCTGGATGACGCGTCCTTTGACCCAGGAGCAAGGGTAGCAAACGTCCATGAGATAGGTGTGATGGGAAATATACCTTCCGGCAGACCAGGGATATGCACTCGACTGCCTGTAAATTCGACAAGCGCGCAGGTACAGTAGGTGTAACCTTGCGCGCAGATTGCAGTGTAAATCCTGCGAACTATACCTTGAGATCCGTTGGTAATGCCAAGATCAGTGGACAAGTTTCTTGATCGCAGAATGACCGGCATTCCCACATACAATGAAACAAAGCCCGGCAGGGCACCGGCAGAGCTGAAAGCTGCCACGTCGAGACCAAGGAGGTGCTGACGTATCTCCCGTGTTAAAGTACCCGACGATTTTTTGAGTTTGTCGTTTGCAGCACATACGATGAGCTCATCGGGAAACAACGCGCAATTAGCTGCAGCCTTACACATGTTTAGATTCTCCCGTGAAGCATTCGTACCAACAATAGCAGCTGCCAGTTGGTTTCCGTTTGAGCCGAGATCGATGCCCTGCCCGTTGCTGGAGGAACGAATCACGCGGGAGTTAAATAAATCAAGGTCTTCGTACGTGCATTGTCTCACGCGTAGGCGTTGGACGGCGGCACCGAACTCGGGGTCTGTCTTCATTCGCTGTTGTTCCGTCAAGGTGACGACCGTGTTAACTGATTTCCATGCCAATCTGCCTAAACGCTTGAGCATCTCCCGTTCTGTCTGAGAGGCATGGGAAGACACAGGTGTGAACAGAGGTGTCCCCCCTACTGGCGGAAATTGAAAGAAATCGCTGGCATAGACGATGGCTACACCCCCGAAGTACTGGTCTGGTCTTTCCTTCGCATAGCGAAGCGCGTGGTCCATCTCACAAATCAACTGTAAACTTAACATGGATGACTCATCAATAAACACGACCTCGACAAACCGCCACTCATCTCGCAACTGTGTTCTGCTCTGTACACTGATAACCACGGTGTAGTCCTCGGTACTTTCGCCGGGCTGTCGATTTGACTTTCCATTGCGATTAGACTTGATTTTAATTCCTAATCCTTTGTGAATCGTCATGCCGTCGATCAGCGAAGCTGCAGAACCCGTAGGAGCGAGGTAACGAATCTGGTGTTCACAACCATAATGCGCCATCAACGATTTCACCGCATTAATGACATAAGTTTTTCCCCTCCCGCCAGGGCCAGTCATGACCATCGACAGTGGAGGTACGTCATTCTTTTTCAGTACATGTTTATCAATGAACCACTCACAGATCAACCTGAAACACGTCCTCTGCTTTCCGTTCAACGCAAATTGAGTTTCGATATGCTGCATGACGTCCTCGGGCGTTGATAAATCGTTCAATATGGGTGGGGCGCCGTGTTTTGATGTCGAAGATGGACATCCGGGTGAAGTTCTGAGATGACCGGAGAGCGGGGCGATGTGTGAAGAGACTTGGGATAATTGTTCTGGAGGCACTGCACCCTGCTGCATAGGATCAAGAGCATTCCTGCGGCTCTGGGAGACGGATTTCTCTTGCAGTTGTATGTGTTTCCTCCATTCTTTGAGAAGACCCATGTTTATCTCGGATGGCAGGTGAGGCTCGCAATCGGACGGAGTGGACGAAGTAGGACCCTTCTTCTGTAGTTCATCCTCAACAGAACCTGACGGTGGATGTAACCAACCAGCAGCTCGGAGGAGGAATTCGGATCGCTGTACCTGTATCTCCCTCGCGCTGGCTTTTGTTGTCGAACTAGGGATCTCGACGTCGTCATCTTCATCATCGCCACTAGTGATGTTCTTCATAAGCGACTTTGTGAGAGCTCTACCCTTGGCCGCGGCAGCCGATCGTTTGCGCAATCTATCCGCATCCCTTGCATCTTCACATTCGTGCATGGCCTCCCAATTTCGCATGACATGGCAGGCAAATTCACTAAAAGCGTAGCCAGCGAGGGCTTCAGTGAGTTGCTGCCCATTCTCGAACAAAGGGACAGAGACACTGAACGGCTTGAAGTGAGCCAGGGTAAACAACGACCACGCGTCAGCGGAACTTTTCCTAGGGACAACTATACCTACAACGCGCGGCACCAATGTTCGATGGCCCTCACCTCGATCAGCATTCGTATGCTCGACGAGGACGTGTGTCTCGTGTAAGTCATGCCCATGTTTCAGCGCGTGTCTGTGAAGCACTCCCAATCGCGTGTCTGCGGTGTGTAAGTTTTTATCACTCTTCTCCTTCAACTCGAGTTGAACGAAACGACAAAAGTCATAGAAGCACATGTCTTGCAGTCCGTCCCCTCGATACCAGTAATGGTGCACTTGATGCATAGCAATCAACCTGCCTGCCTTGTCCGTTTGTACCGTGAGCGACGAGTGCTCAACGTCATCTGAACTATCGGCATCTTGCTCTCCGTCACTCAAGCCATACTCGTCTTTGACTAGCGACAACAACAGACCGGATAACATGGCAACAGTCTTATGTGAGGGTATGTCGTCACTGAAACCGCGTAAGTATCAAACAGCCTGCTGTGCATGGATCTGCTGCTGCCTAATGTACTGAGAGACGCACTTATGGAGCAGGCGTTTGGCACCCTCAACTTCTGAATCTTGTGGGCGAGAGGACACCTGTGTGACGGCTCGCGAAATCAAAGACAGCATCTCGTGAGTTTTGAGTTCCGTCTTCGTGATATAGTCTGTGATGTAAAACATGGCTGCCTTGGCTGCTCTTCCTGACAGGATACATTTTAAATTGTGATTATGCCTACAGTATACAAGGATGTAAGGATTGAAATAGTTCACAGTGCCATCGCCACACTTTAACACAACAGACTTACTCGCAGCATCGTAATACGATTCCTCGACGACCTCGTGAGGAAACAGAAATCTGCACTGCTCGTCGTTTCCGTATTTATGACAGACCCGTTTGCAGCGATGACGTTGTAAGACTTCTCCGCAGCACTTGACCTCGGTAGCCATAATAGAATCCCACTCGGCATGTGCAACGGTACCTGAGGTAAGGGTAGGCGGAAGAGGCGGCCGCTGTGTTCGAGGTTCAAAATTGGGGTCAATGTTGACATCCATGTCAGGCAAATGGTGATGTATGACATCTTCGAAAAATGCAAAGAACTGCTGCTGGAATTTGGGACAGACCAAACGCTCGTGTAGCTCTGTAGGATTGAGTCCTCCTAACAACCAGATCAAAAAATGCCCGTGCAAACTGCCTCGTTCCGTGAACTCGTTGCTTCCGTAGAAAGCTTCTAAGTGCCCAAGGATGCCGCCCTGCTCAGATGATGAATGGCTGTCGAAATCCCAGCCAAACAGATGGGTAAAAATACAAGTCACCGAAAAATGAAAAAAGTCCACTGCAGCCACAGGATCCCGAGCCAGGCGAATCGCTCTCTCGCGAGCAGGAACAAGGCATGGATATTGCTGGGTCAAGTCTACGGAATTGTCTCCATACATTAGCTGAAATGTGGGGCTGTGAGACGCATTCGGGTTGCAAGTGAAGAAGATGTGAGGCATGCCAAAAAAGCCAAAATAACTTCGTATTTCACTGCAGACGAACATCTTGGCCGACTGCGAACCGGGGAGTCTCGCAGCCACTGTGTTTACCTGGTTGAGCAAATTGAGCGCGTTCCGATCGTCCGCACTCAAGTTCGAATACCTGTGCTCCTTCTGAAGCTGGTCTGCCAAACGTGATAACGTGCGTGGAGAGACACTGGAGAGCCGCTTCGCGAGGGATTCGAATTGAGAACGCCGAACCGTGAAATGCGTGTGGAGATGTGCAATTCGATGCTGGAATATGTTGAGCACTACAAACATGTAAGAACGGTGATAGCGAAATGACCTGTCTGCCAGATCGAAATAGTAATTGGCCTGTTTTTGAAAGGCCACGGGAGACGGACGAGTGTCATCATCAAAGCCACCTATGCCAAAGGGATAGAGACTTGGGAACATTCCAGGGATAAGGTCGGGATTGTGGTATTTGACCACTGACTCCGAACTTCTGAGAAGCACTAGATCGGGCTCACCAGAGGTAGGACGTGAAGGAAGAAGATTTCGCAGGGCCGACGCTGTAAAGACACGACCGGATACACGAGTACATTCGGGATCGGACACACCCATGCTTTCAATGAGGAGACTAGGCTCGTTAGCATCGGAAGAGTTATCTCCAACGTCCAAGACAAACAATTCAGCCGGGTGCTCAGAAAAACCGGCTGTTTCCTCAGAGAAAACGGCAGAAACGTCAGACTCGTGGTCATAGATGACACGTTCAGCCACTCCTGGAATGGTGCCATCCTCAGGGTAGAGATCCATGACACTCTCATCTAGAACGATGTTTTCATACAGACGGTTATGACTGCACAGCCAACGAAGAAAAGACCACACTAACCCTTTGCGAATACGAAACAGGGTCCTAAGCGTCCGGGGGGTTAACTTCATGGGCCCTACAAACACCACTGTCAACATACCATTGATATCCGCTGGAGTTCGAGGTAACACCTTGGCAGTGGAAACTAGATTAGTCTCGTGAGCACACGTATTTCCATGGAACACAAAGGGTTGCGCAGGGTCACTCGACTGATACAAGCAAGTAACGTGAGCCATATTCCTGTAAATAGCACAGACCATCTCCTCCACCCATGTGAGGTCACGGAACTGCGGAGGCATCTGGCCACAGTAGAGCTTGTTCACCAAAGCAAATCGGGGTACTTTAGCACGGGAAAGGGATCTGAAGCATTGCCCGCAAATATTGAGAGTGGAGCTGTCTGAAGTGCAGACTGTAATTCCTGTTTTGTCGAGCATAATTCCATCCAGGACACTGCACTCATAGGTGAATTCAGACGACAAGGACTGAACAACACACTTGGTCACAATGAACGGGTCAGTCAACCGCAGTATATCCAGGCTCAAAGGGAGATCACAGTTGGCGTTGACACGCAACTCATTGACGCTGCAAACCTGACGAGAGCACACCGCGCACACAACACCAGGTTGCCAACGCGAACCGTCGACATAATCACGCAAGCAATCCATGACAACCCCACGGGGAACCACCCTTGGCCATCGTGCTGCGGTTTCAGCGATATCCAGCCTGGTCTGTGCAGCAACTCGTTCCTTAGTTTTCTTACGCTCTTGCTTGCGTCTTTCAGGTAGGGGAAGAACGGGTTGCTCCAAGCGATCGACGAGCAGTGTAGAATACTCACGATGCAGGACGAGGGATATCAGATATTCGCGGGTGCCTGGAACAGCAAAAGGCACAACGCTCAACACATTCACGAGAAACGCATAATCCTCAAGGGACTGCAGGCGCGAGATACGCTGTTGAATATGCTGAACAAGGGCAGCGCAACACTGCCTGCGCGTTTTACGGGCGTAACCTGGCCGTCGAGAACGGGGAAGATTGCCAATGCATTTAACGATGTCCGCCCGATCAAGCTTTTCCAAACGCTGCACCAACTCTTTGGCAGGTAACAAAGCCCACGACATATTATATAGTTCTCCCAGTTCAAGTTTCGCGGTATGGTCTGGGTTATGGTCTGGGTCAAGGTTCGAGGTATGGTCTGGGTCAAGGTTCGAGATATGGTCCGTGTCAAGGGTCGAGATATGGTCCGTGTCAAGGTTCAAGGTCTGGTCCGGGTCAAGGTTCGAGGTATGGTCTGGGTTAGCAAGCGAGTCATTATACGGTCGGCGAAGAGCAGCTGCGACAACCTCTCCATACAACATCTCAATGTAGCCAGAGATGACGCACAGACGTGATACAGAGGGCAGGGGATGTTCAATATAAGAGAGATAACGAGTGAACAACAGCTCGTCAGGTGCAGCAACCAACTCGGCGCGTAAACGACTGAAATGCAACAGAATGAAATGGACAGATTCAGCACGGGTACGCTTCTTTGGGACGAAGGCTGAAGGCAGTTGGCGGGCCGCCTCTATGACAACAGACGTGGGCAAGTCAGTAAGAGAAGAAGCATAATGGTCTTCGGGAAAGCAAAACCACGAGGGATCGTCGCTGACCACAGCAACATACAGATCGCTAAGATCGACCATACGAAAGGAATAAACAGAGAGGAGGGGAAGGAAACACAAAGGACGAGAATGCGGGATGACATGAAATACAACTGGTACCAGCGGACGGACTGAGACACAATAAATTATCACGTGAAACAGCAGGCGGGTGAACGTGCGCGAGGGATACGACCCTCAGACTTCAAAACAAAGATGCTGCAAGACGTATTACGGCAGTACTACAGGGTATGTATGCAATTGATGAACTACTAGAAGGATAAACGGTGGTGCGGGGCTGTGGGGCGCTGTCGAGAAGAGCCAGAGACTCATTCGGGAAAACACGGAAACGTCGGATCAATCCGTGTGCAGAGAACGGTAGGGGGAGAGTGATTTTTGTGTTCGACTAAGCCCTCCTCCACTAACGTGGGACTCGGGGATACAATCTCAAAGGTATACAATATAGACTCTAGACAACGCCAGACCTCAGACCTCGGTACTCAGTTGTGGAACAACTGAGCCTCGGTATTCAGTTGTGGAACAACTGAGGGAAGGGAGAACAAATGAAAGGCTTTTAAGTAATGGTTTGAATTCCTGTGTGATACTCTGCTGAGCCGCGTTGCGTTGTCACGTGCACAATGTGCACAAGCACCTTGATGTGTACAATTCCTTCACATCTGTAGTTTGATACTTCACTAAGTATCAAGTATCTGTGTCTTTCAGACTTCAGTGAGTCACAACATGGTTTCTTTCAACACATGCACGTGATACTGACTTCTTGTACTCAGGGGGTGCCACTGGATAACTGTGAGTTGCAGAACCGCCTCGGGATAATCGGTCTCAATGAAGAGTCAGACTAGATCCGATGATCTACACTCACTGTGTTACTAATAGTTCATTGAAAATATAATTGATAGAAACGCACCAGGGTAGTTCATGTTTTTCGTGTTGACATGGACTACGCCGCCATCTACCAAGGAAATCTCACTCGGTCTTGCGCAATTGATCATTATGCTTACCCCGAGTCCCTAGTGAGTCAGATATTATGGCTAATCACGGTAGCGGTGATTCGCAAATTTTTGAGCCACTTAGTTCCTGCCAGTGAAGCGTTCAAGGATGACTCTATAGGACTGCTAGCCTGAGTATCGTGAATATGTAACTAAAAGTTCGATGAATAGACAACCGTATGTAGGGCAATAAGCAAAGAAATTACTTTGATGGTTTGCTGAGCTCAACCCAACCCTCCAAACTTGTGGATTGAGATAGAAAACATTGAAAATTGAGTTGTTGTCGGGCTGCTGGCGTTCTCCTGAGCTCGATGTCCGTTTAAGGCGAAGGTAGTAGCGGTTGTCAGCATCCCTTTTAAGCACCACAAAACAGTCGACAAGGAAATTGCATACATCTTCGACGCCAAGCTGGCGTCACTCGAAGTTCCGAGAGAGAAAAATATGTCGTCAGCAGGTTTCAAACCTGCACAGTCCAAGAGAAACAGATTTTGATTCTGTTGCGGTAACCATTTGGCTAAGACTGGTTAAGATGAATCTTTAAGGAAGCCATCCATGAGCGAATCTCCAAGGCATGTTGGAGAGGAAAAAACCTGTTCTCAGCAGGTTTGAAACCTGCATGTGTGGAAGAGACACAGACTTCGATTCTGTTGTGGTAACCACTTGGCTAAGATGAACCTACAATAAAATCATCCATGAGTGAATGCCAACTTGAAGGTGTGGTAAAAGGAAACATTGCTGAGCAGGTCTGCCATAATTGAATTTGTTTACTATCACGGTTCCCACTAGACTGGTCAACATGGACGAGTCGAAGAACATCATGCAAAACATTGAAAGTGCACAGAATCACATAAGGTTGGTTGTCATTTGCAAACACAAAATGACATGATATAAAAAGAAACAAGAAGTCAAACCAACGTCCTATTATATATAGGACGTATCACAGGACGTTATAATACACCCCAGAAATTCGTGGTATCTGACCGAACATACATGCATTTCAAACACTGTCCTGTATCCTTGGCGATTGATCTGCAAATGGCTGTAATTCAATGGACACAAAAAATGCCAGGAATAAGCGAGTCGGGGGCTGGCCTTGTCGCCCTTACGATTTGATAAATTGGCGTTGAAAGTGCTATGGCGGGACTACTCGGTAGCAGTCCGTGCCAGTTCTGACTGGAATGAGAATGATACGACGGCAACGCCGCGGGTTGACCGTCGAGCTGGCAATATAGTGCTAGTGTGACTTTGGCAAGGCGATCGCGAGCGCGCCGATGCCGCATATCCGAACTTGAAATTTGGGCCAACAATAAAGTGGAAAGGGGCTCGTGTGCTCCGCGGCAACAATCCGTGTAAGTGAGGTTGCCTTTAATGAGAAAGAAGCTTTGGGGTAATCTTATAGCCTTGCCCAACGACAGGGTTGAGACGAGACGAAGACATGAGTTGCGTGGTTTTAGTGAAAGGTTTCGATGATACGGAAAACTTTTTTAGAAACTATTTTTAATGAACCTCGCCCCTTCCATCCCTTTCCTGACAGGATCAAGAATTTCGAGGTTTGCCTTTCGTTGCTCTTCTATTGGTCCATTCAGCGCATCCTCCCACCATCTCTCGTCTTCAGGCACATCGCGCCAGCCGCCTTTCAGAAATTTTGTAAATGTAGGCATACTGCCTGATGGAGCGACGCGCAATGCTTGGGCCTTCTTCCAGTGAGCGGGAGGGTTCGTCGGCGAGAACGGCGCAGCAGAAGCAGTACTAGGAGGTTTTGAGAAACCTTCACATGGGAGAAGAACGCCAGGAGGCACTGTAATGCGTCCGTGCTTGAAGCAAATATATGAGATTGCCACACAGTGAAGTATGGCACCGTCGGACTCGGGCATTTTTGACTGTGCAGCAGCCAGGCCTTCCATAGCCTTTGCCGTCTTTTCAGCTTGGAGGTTGGAGTCCACCTCAGTCGCATTGCCGGGGGTCGCAGGAGTGGTCAAGTCTTCCGCAGGCGTGCTCAGTAAAATCCGAGGAAAGTCATTTGATGTTGTTGGCGGTATCTTTGATGGTCTGGTACTGTCGTTATTAGTGCCCAGTTGTTGACCTGATCCGTCCACATGTAGCTTATGGGTGGCACCATTATGTCTGTTGTTTGGGAAGGAGACGTAGCGAGCTATAACGAACATCTTGTCCCTGTCAGATAGTTTGCTGTGTATATACTATAAGCGCCAAGAGCTCACCCATTTATGGTCCCATGCCCCGATGGAAAGTCTCATCTCGTAGTTACTCAGGAACGGTATTTCTCGAATAAAATGAAAGTGAGTAGCTGCATGTGGAATGAATATCGAATTGAATTGAATTGAATTGTGCAATATAGAAAGTGAAGTTGACGCACAGCCCAGAGCCATCCACCCACCACTCCTTCCGAACGCAGGGAGGGCTTTCAGAACCAGTTTCAAGCGGGCTGCATCGAGGGCCTGAAAAAAGAAGGTTGTCATTATTGCGTTGTCAAAATGGCCGAAAATAGTGAGCTACTACCTTCGCGTAACTGGAATTGCTGAGGTGTCCGTTGTAATCGGCGTCGTCCACACCTGAAGCTAGGTGAGTTTACATTTCATGAGAAGCTTAGATTAAAACGTACTTGTCCAGCCATGGTGAACGACCACGAGTTCGAAGGGGTTTGCGCCAATTGGACATAGGCCTTCGCCCCAGTCGGCCAGGATCTTCGCCCTGACTTCTTTGGGCTTGAACAGAATGCGAAATCGTAGGAGGTAGTACTGGAGACGGAGTCGCAGGAGTGGCAGGAACACGTGAACTCAAGGAAGCCATTGTGTTTGGTGGAGATTACTTGTAGAAATGAATGCGTACTCACTGTGCCAGGCAAACGGTAGAGACCGAAAATTAATCAATAGCAAAACGAAGAAGACATATTTGGAGGCCGACAGCACTAACGTCGTTGACTTGCTACGCGGTAACTTCTGCAAGTTAGAAAATGGCATTGGTGGTATCCTGGCCAGAAGGCGCAAACCGGCGCGAGACTGCTGGCCCAACATCGTGTCCCGATTTCAATGCCAAAAGGTGAGTTGAAATAGTAGGGATTGGATAACACGTTCAATGGGACTAGCAGTTGTCAATATTTCAAGCTGGGATGATAACTAGGAGTCGGGACTAGAAGGGCCGACCCAGCTCCAGGCTTGAGTTTTGCATGTGAAACTTTTCAGAGGATACTACTGGTCGGATAATAGTGGATAACAAAGTTCATGAAACCAGTTGGCATTTTAAGCTTCCGTCGCTTCGACCCGGTGAGAAGGTTCACAACTGACACACATTAATATTAACCTGCAAGGTCTGCGGACTGCGGTTTAACATTTTCTTCACGAGCGTTCCAAATTGCAAGGCACGATACCTGTTGACCTTAAGCTTGAATACTCTGCGCGAATGGTCAGAAAACCTGTAATTGACAACTCTCAACTTTGCAATCACGCAAAATCGACAGGTAACTGCCTGGCAGTCCAGGTCATCATGATGCTTCGGGTGCGCATGAAACCTCGAAACACTAGGGAAATGGTAAGTCTCCGACTCTCGCGTTAGCCTTGTCGAACACAAACGTTTTCCCATGCGTCAGGCCGTATGCAAAGCCGTGCACATTCTCCCAGCTTTCTTCAGCTTTCTCCCTCGCTCGCGATTACTGTAATATTTACCCCTCTTCCAGTCACTGGCCTACTGTTTCAGTGTACGAGACCTTCACATTCCTTTATTCACAGACCATCAAATAGATAAGTTCCATGTAGTTTCATCGCTGTGCATTACCATTTAACTCAAAAACTGATAATCTCGGTCATGCGTGTGGTGCCAATTTAGGCTCAGGACGAGCTGACGCCAGGCCTGGTAGATTGGTATTAGTAAGGGACGGTTAGCAAACCGTAATACGACGTTTGCGTGTCAGTGATGTGGTCTCTTTTCATTCGCAGGATTGTGATATCAAAGGAATGTGCAATTCAGATCAGGCTTATCTTGAACGACTCGGGTTCTGTCAACCATCGATCCTTAGAGTTTTTCCCGATATATGGGGCTATTCCGCATTTCACATTTCTTTCGGGGCCGGACCTGCAAGTGCCATCTGCTCGTCGAGAACTGTGATAACTTCCAGGTAGGCCCTATTTTATACCATTTCCAGCCATATGCTGAATTGTCCCCTACTGCAGGGATTGCAAATGATGCACGATATACCTACTCGCATGCTTTCTAGACCTCCTTCAGCAACGAGTTTCTACACTTGACTTTAGCTTCCTTTCGGGCGCAGACCCGAATCATCCTATGTGAATAAATGCGTTTTCACATCGATGGCACATATTTGAATATACATCGAGAGATTATATTCCACGCATTGTACTTGCAAGGCCTCCATCAGCTTTCGGATATTACTTTTCCAATATTAGATTCATCCCAATGGTCTACGCTGGAAAGTAACCTATCGCAGCGACTTGCCTATGATATTTGTCTCCCACCTTGACGGAACATTGCAGAAAACCAACTTGTATCATACGTCTGCAGTGTCACTGAGGTGTGCTATTTTCTTTGACAGGCGACGAGTATATCATCAATTGGTTCCCCGCAGACTTAAAGGCAGTTTGGAGAACATCGCAATGATCACTGACCAAACTAGCGGAACTGTTCTCGATTGGGACGACTGAGAGGCATGGTCTCTCAGTGACAGATGCAACATTCACCGATCTGTGCTGCAACTTTTTGACTGATTTGTCAAATAAGGTGAGGATTATATCGACGCCTTGATCTTATGAAGCAATGTGATTCTATGCAATTTATGCGAGGCCGAATGTAACTCGAGGGTTACTGGGTCGAGATCTGGCAGCATTCGATGCGTGGTGTAACTTGTCATCACCACAGAAACCTCTGATCTCCGTGTATGTAACAGCTCGCTCAATCGTATGGCGTGCATTGTGGGAGATCACCGATGGCTACGGGAATGACAGGATGATGGGGGGAATGACCAAGAAACATTATCCATTTCAGAGATAGTAGTCCGCAGGAACCCGACTCGGAGTAGCTTCGTTATCTCGCAGTTCGAAAAGCTAACAACCAAAGTGAAATGTAGGTTGGGAATCAAAATATGTCAAGCATGGGACGCCTGGGCGTAATTTGTCGGAGTTGAGCGTTGAGGCCTCGAGTTGGGGCCCGGGGTACACTGTAATTTGTGACAAAGAAAGAAGTTCTATAAACGTTGAGGACTCGGTGCCACGCGAGCACCGTCATGATATAATAGATACTTACTAGCAGGATCAAAACTCAAAAAGCTTTTGTGCATCTTGTGCATCCTGATTTGAAGGAAACACGGGGTATTGCAGTCTTATTATGATCCCAGCTCACTTGTCAAAAAGAAGAGTGATACCTACGTGTGTCAAAGAATGAGATCTCGCGGTTGATTCTTGAAGCACATGGTGAGTCCTCTTACTGGCGTGTATCCGCTAGCACCGAGAATAACGTCCCAGTCCTTAGGAGTAGGAACTCCCGGCCAGGGTAAATGAATAAGAGAACTGGTCTTTCGAAGAAATCCGTAGATATTGACAAAGGGACTAGAGGTAGCTCGGAGAATTATATGATCAATCTCGTGTTGTACATTCGAATGATCTGCAGCTCCATCATCCACTGACACAGGTCAATTGTCTAGAAGAGTGTTCTAGTTAGTCCATCATGACCATGAGAATAGTATTGAATGATAAACACAAGCTCAATGACTCCGAGTCGGACTTAGCTTCAGTGAGAGTGTTTGTGTGGCTGTGCAGCGTGGCGCATTAATGTTATTGGTCCGATCGATCAAGTTCAGATGAAGTTCTACTTATGTCGGGTCTACCTCTGGGAACCCTTTCTTGCCTGCACAGGCTACCTTATGCTTCATTCCCAAGCAACTTTGGGCGATTTGAGAGGTATTCGCTGAGCCCCAGAATACCTGGTAATTCAATTAACAACTTATCACAGGCTTCACAACCAACTCCTTGTTCAGGAATTAGGTTGATCTACGATAGGAAAACCAGAGACCTAACTAAAAGCAGAGACTTGTCTATTTCTTCTCCTCGACTATGGACAGTATAGTCCAAGAGTGTCTCATCCAACCATGTGTTTCTCGGGGAAACAGCTCGCAGTGTGGGAGCACTTGAAAGGGTGTCTCATCGAGGAGACTCTGTTTCGTGTGCTTACAGTCTAATCCTGGTACCAACCCATGCTGCTGCTATGCTCGAGAAAGCTATAAAAGATACAGCTATTGTTTGATTTTGTTCTCAGCTTCTGGTCGTCTTGGTCGACATGCGCTGCTCATTGACCGCGTTTTTCACCCTCGGCCTCGCAGCAGTCTCCTTGGCGGGGCCTACTCTCAGCCCATATAATGTGCACGAGAAACGCAATGCCGTTCCTACTGGATGGTCTTACGCTCGAAGGCACGAGAGTGCCGCAACCCTTCCTCTGCGCATTGCTCTGAAACAGAATAACCTCGAGTTCATCGATGAATATCTTTACGATGTTTCTCACCCGGAGTCAGCTAACTATGGGAAGCACTGGACTGCGGGAGAGATTTCCCGAAAATTCTCACCATCAGAGAAATCCATTTCCACCGTCAGAGACTGGCTTATTGAGAATGGGCTAGCGAGCGAACGCGTCCGCGTAAGTCCCACCAAGGGTTGGATCAACGTCGATGTTACGGTCGAAGAAGCAGAACGGCTCATGAACACCGAGTATAATGTTTACACTCATGTTTCCGGACAGGAGCACGTCGGTCAGTATCTTCGTAGAGGACACTATTGCAGCACTTACGCACCATTTTTTTTTAGCTTGCGAAGCTTATCATCTTCCTGAGCACATTCGCACTCATGTCGACTTTGTCCTCCCTTCCGTCAACTTTGACGTAAAACTCAAGCGTCGATCTGGTAGTGAGCCCGCACCCGCTGGCGGGATTGGTCAACCTGGTGTAGGAATCACCCCGAAGACCACTGGCTCCGTCTTGCAGGCAGTGACTGAGCTTGAGCAGTGTGACGAGTACATCACTCCTATCTGCTTGAGGGCTCTATATGAACTTGTATACGTACCTGTCGCCACTGAGAAGAACAGCTACGGCATTGGTATGGTTTCTATTCTGTTGACCACCTTTGGAACTAATTTTTCACCTAGTGGAATACACTCCTCAGGCATACTTGCAAACCGACCTGCAAATGTTCGCTATGAACTTCTCCACTGATCTCATCGGAAAGGAGCCGATCATGGTTTCCATTGATGGAGGTGATTACCTCAAGTGTTCTTCTTTGATCAAATAATGAAGGTGTGTTGCAGGGTATGCACAGACCGAGTACCAAGGTTTCGATTACAACGGCGAGTCGGACCTCGATCTCCAATATGGAATGTCACTGGTCACTGGCTTGCAAAATGTCACTCTTTACCAGACTGGTGATATGGTTGAAGGTAGGATGAGAACATGAGAAAACGCCATAAAAATACGCTGACCTCATTGACAGGGGCTTCTTTCAACAACTTCCTCGACGCTATTGATGGGTCATACTGCACGTTCGAGGGTGGCGACAATTACACTGTGGATTCCCAATACCCTGACCCATACGGAGGGGGTTATGAGGGTAAGTCCTCGTCTTTGCTGGATCGTAAATATAATAAACTTGGATGATGTGATAGGGCCCGAGGACTGTGGTACTGTTACGCCCGCCCACGTTATCTCAACGTCATACGGGTACAATGAGGCTGATCTGACTCCGTTCTATACTGCGCGTCAGTGCGCAGAGTATGCGAAGCTTGGCTTGATGGGCGTTACCATCTTGTACAGCTCTGGAGATTATGGTGTTGCTGGTAATGAAGACTACTGCTTGAACCCTAATGGTATGTCTTGAGTTGAATTTTCACTTCTATCTTCTCAAACGACAACAGGTACTCAGTCCCCAACTGGTAAAATATTCAACCCCACTTTCCCTGGTACCTGCCCCTACGTCACATCTGTCGGCGCTACCATGGTGAAGCCAAATGCAACTGTCTTCCAGGCTCAGCCCGAAATGGCTTGCATGGATGTTATCTACTCCGGTGGAGGTTTCAGCAACTACTTCGCGATGCCCTCATACCAGAAGACCGCTGTTGATTACTATTTGGAGAATTATCCTCCCAACTACCCCGCAACTATCTGGAACTCGACTGGCATGGTGAGTGTCAAAATGAATGTGATATGTTCAATAGAATAAAGACGATTATCAGTCTCGTGCTTTACCTGACATTTCTGCCAACGGAGCTGTGAGTATTTGTCACAAATTGTATGGATGCGCGGGATTTGACGTCTATTATCTGCTGCCAGAACTACGTCGTTGCTATCGACGGTGAATTTGAGCTTGTGTACGGAACTTCCTGTTCTTCACCAGTCAGTGGTGCCATCTTTACGATGATCAACGATGCCCGTCTCGCCGTAGGAAAGAGCACGATTGGGTTCATTAACCCTACGGTATGTTCCTGCCACTTTGCCCTGTCTCAGTTAATAACTTATGATGTTAGATCTACTCTGCTGCTTTCGCGGGTGCTTTCAATGATATTACTGAAGGGTCAAACCCGGGTTGTGGTACTGAAGGTTACAACGCAACTGTTGGATGGGATCCAGTTACCGGTCTTGGTACTCCCAACTTCCCTAAGTTGCTCGAGAGATGGCTAGCTCTTCCGTAGAACATGACAGACCACTCATATTGTAAATGAATCTGGGGTAAAGCAAATTTCTGTAATATCCATAGAGTACCCAAACAAGAACAATACTAGGTATACTGTCTTGCTTTTATAGATCTAACTGCGGAGGATTTTATTCAGAAATAGATACCCACGATGATGAAGTGGTGTGCTTTAAACACTAGCTTCCGTGCTCACAAATGGAAGGACTGAATCGCGAGACCCGCTCGTAAGACTGCGGATGTCACCTTGTCTTGAAATGCATCTTCTCTTTGTCTTCTACTGATCAGCTAGCTATGAGGACGGTAATAAGCCGCACTGTAAATAGCTTGATAAGTATCGTACAGCCTAAGGAATATTAGGGAATATTTCATTGGTCGGTAATTAATTGTTCCACCTTGTCAAGCTTAAGCTTGAAGCTTTGAAACTTAGTACGATAGCGTCCGAGAGGACCGATAAGTACCAAGTTTTTTTTTCTTCCGATCATAAACGGAACTTTTAGTATAAATCCATCTTTATAGCACTAACCCATACAAAGACACCTTTGTCGGAACTAGTGCAAGGCGTGGGCGTGGGCAACTGCTGCTTCTACCACAATCAGTAAACTGCAGCGCAGCGTCGCATGTACTGTAACCGTATAACCAATTTGTGTGTGAGCATTGGGTTGCAGTAGCTGAATGGCTTGCCTGGTATACGTGTCCTTTGTGACAGGAGTGTTGATGAGATGGCACTGTTAATATCGGCTTGATCGTCGGCGCATCATTAAGCCGATGATCAAGGAAGTTTCAACCAGACAAACAGTCAGTGGGTTATCAGGAATTTAGTAAAACCAGAGGTCTAGAAGTTCCCTGTTAACTAGTACTTGCTTCCCGAAACCCAGGTCAGGAGTGGTTTCAAAGGTGACAAGCGTGACGTTCTTTGTGTACTACGCCTATCAGTTCTCACGAGGTCAAATAAAGCCACACAAAGTAATTTGGGAGAGGCAGAAAGGGTTCCTGCCACTGGTTAAGAGTTCCGACTGAGCCCTTTCTTTCTTGCGGCGCGTTCCCCTAAATCTACACTTCACGCGCATTGACGGCTTTTAACGATGTCTACTTGGACGCCGCAGCCTGCAGGTTTACAGGAGATCTTGCAGACCATACGCGACTCAACTGATACGCAAGGCAATGTACAACGAGCAATCACTCATGTATGGTTTTTTTATATGACGATCTCCAGCGCGTTAACATTTGCTTAAATAGAAATTGAACACTTTTACACGTGTACCAGATTATATTGCATATCTGGCATACATCTTAACCGCTCTCCCCCAAGAGGAGGACCAAATCCGCACGATAGCTGGGTATCTATTGAAGAACAATGCGCGTCTCCTCCTTAACGTATCTCCGGAGGTGGCCGAATATGCAAAGTCGGCTGTTCTTCAAGCCTTTGTCAGCTCTCCTCCTTTGATAAGGAATGCTGCTGGTCATGATATTGTTGCATTTCTCGGTGCTCTTGAACCTAGAAATTGGCCAGATTGCTTGCAGCAGTTGGTGAATATGCTAGATTCGCCTGATCCAGCTCTCCAGGAGGTGAGTGTCTGCGTGATGATATTCTGAGGCTGGAACATGGGATCACGTCGGAGCAAGTGTCTCTTCATCAATTTCGAGGCACTTGATAATCGGGCAAAAGCCCATGCGAGTGTAGCTCTGGCTCTTCAGAAGCTCTCCTTTATCGAATGTCGCATTTAATTGAACGTGACTTTATGCTGAGCCCGAACAGTCCCAAAGCACGCAACATTTATATCCCATAATTATTTGTCACTATTCGATTGCGAATGCTGAAAATTACCATGCAGGCTGCTTTCAGCGTTTTCGAAAAAGCTTGCGAGGACTTCCCTCGCAAAATGGATGTTGAGATTAACGGAACGCGTCCTCTGGATTATATGATCCCCAAGTTCCTCGTGCTATCAGAGCACCCAATGCCGAAAATGCGGTCACATGCTGTTGCCTGTCTTTCATATTTCGTGCCGATCAATTCTCAATCCCTTTTTGTCCACATCGATGCGTTCATCGCCTGCCTGTTCAAGCGCGCATCTGACGAAGATCCATCTGTCCGAAGGCACGTTTGCCAGGCTCTTGTATTACTTCTTGCAGCCCGCCCCGAGAAGTTAATGCCCGAAATGTCGAATGTCGCAGAGTACATGTTATACTCCACCAAAGATAAGAATGAAAGCGTGGCCCTCGAAGCCTGCGAGTTCTGGCTCACCTTCGCCGAGGATCCTGACCTTGCAGCATTCCTCCATCCTCTCCTAGGACGAGTTGCTCCAGTATTGCTCGATTGCATGATTTACGGAGAGGATGACCTCCTCTGGCTTGATGGCGACACAGAAGATACCAACGTCCCTGATAAGGAAACCGACATCAAGCCACGGCATTACGGGGGTAAAACACACGGTCTGGATCGGGATCAGGCAGAAGCTAATGGACAGGAGCGGAAGCGAGGAGCGTACGGGGAGGAGACATTGGACGATGAGGATGAGGACGACTACGACCTTGATGACGATGATTTTGCTGATGAGATGTCCACGGAGTGGAACTTGAGGAAATGCGCTGCTGCTGCGCTGGATGTGCTGGCTGTAAGGTTTGGGTCCGAGTTACTGAACGTGCTTCTTGGCCCCTTAAAGAATAAACTCTGGAGTGCTGAGTGGTTAGAGAGGGAAAGTGGCATATTGGCATTAGGTGCAATGGCAGAAGGTGCTAGTGGTTCTTTCTTATCTGATGATCGTATATTGATTCTACTCCCCAAGGCTGCATTGACGCGATCGAGCCTCATTTGTCAACCCTTGTCCCATATCTGATCAACACACTTAATGACCCTAAGGTATGCTGTGTCCCCTTACTGTGTGGGACGATTGACGAATAAACGTATAGCCTCTTGTTCGATCAATCGCCTGCTGGACATTGGGTCGGTATGCAAGCTGGTGTACACAACCTATATCGGAGCAACATAAGAACTCGTACTTTGTCCCGACAATGGAAGGCGTGCGTATTTTCGCCTTTGCATGTGATAATGATGATTTAAAAGACTCCAGCTCCTGCGAATGGTCCTGGACGACAATAAACGCGTACAAGAAGCAGGATGTAGCGCGTTCGCAACGTTAGAGGAAGATGCCGGGCCAGAGCTTGTACCCTATTTGGAACCTGTTCTCCGGAATTTGGTGTTTGCGTTCGATAAATATCAGCACAAGAATACGCTTATTCTGTACGATGCTGTTGGCACATTGGCAGACGCTGTCGGAAGGGCATTGCAGAATCCCGCATATGTGGAAATCTTGATGCCCCCTCTGACGTCTCGGTGGGCTAAATTGTCGGATAATGACGATGATTTGATTCCGCTTCTCGAGGTACGACCCTGATCAATTTGTTGGTACTTTGAGTTCTCATACTTTGGTATCCCAGTGCATTGCATCCGTCACAATTGCTATGGGACCGGCATTTTCTCCTTACGCACTGCCCGTCTTCCAGCGCTGCGTGAACATTATCCACCAGTCTCTGCTCCAGTATCAAGCATACCAGCAGAACCCGGACCTCGATGAGCCTGACAAATCCTTCCTTGTAGTATCACTGGATCTCCTGTCGGGTCTTGCCCAGGGCATGGGCATGCATCTCGAGTCTCTCATTGGACAGACAAGTCCAAATCTTCTTCAACTACTGACGGTGTGTCTCAAGCACCCTCAGGCACCTGTCCGTCAGAGTGCGTATGCTCTTGTCGGGGACCTTGCCATGGGCTGCTTCCAGCTCCTACGCCCTCATCTGCCTGCTATCATGGCGGAGCTTATCGAACAACTTGACCCTGAGCCTAAGGTCGAATTCATCAGTGCATGCAATAACGCAGCTTGGTCTGTCGGGGAAGTGGCATTGCGCTATGGGCGTGGTGAGTAGACTTACCCATTCTCAATATTGGGTCATCCAACACGCCTTTTTCTAGACGACCCGGAGTTCCAGCAGTGGGTTAACCCTCTCATCGCGCGTCTCATTCCTATCTTGCTGCACCCGAAGGCTCCACGCAGCCTTCACGAGAATGCTGCTGTGTCCATTGGGAGGATTGGGCTCATGCACCCCAATGTTGTCGCTCCCCATTTACCCGAATTTGCACAAGCATGGTGCTTAGCTTTGTACGAGATTCGTGATAATGAAGAGAAAGACTCTGCGTTCCGCGGTCTATGCACTCTTGTGCAGACCAACCCAGCGGGTATTGCTAAGGTTTGTTGAAGTTCCTACTCTTTGAGAATTATACTGATTTTTTTAAAAAAATTGCAGAGTCTTCTCTGGTTCTGCAATGCCATCATCAGGTGGCATCAACCCTCAGCAGAGCTGAATTCAATGTTCCAACAACTTTTGTCTGGTTTCAAGCACCACGATGAGGCAGGTTGGGCCGCACAGGTTTCGAGTTTCCCTCCTGTAATCCAGGAGCGCCTCGCTACGCGATATGGTGTATAGTTTACCATATCCTGTGACTATGTATCACCAAAATGACCCGACATCTCATTGTATTTCGGCATCCTTTTGTTTCCTTGTGTCCTATCTCTGTTGTTCTGGGATCTTTTAGTAGCAGTAGTATTTCTTTCATCATCAATTTGCGTGTGCGTCTCTGTAGTTACATAAATACCTACGTCCTCTCGCTCAGTCCGCCTCTTGTATATCTTTTACGTAGCATTAGTCGTAGTAGTAGTAGTACTTAGCTCTTCTCTGTCATCAGCATTACATTTTAGTAGATAGTAGTATGTAGTAGATACATATCCCGTACAACACTGAGTTCAACTGACAGCAATACGATACAATCCTGATGGGATCGAAATTCGGTCCTGCAAACCCATTCCCCAATGATTTTATTGAATGAAGTCGGAATGTACACAAGCTTGACATATCATCTCAGAACCGTCTCCGGCTCTCGTAACCCAAGCCCCCAAATGCAGAACCACCATAACCTCTCCTCTTATTAAGCGTGTAGGTTTTATACCCATACGAAGCGCCTGCGCAGACGCCCACAAAGAGCACCAATTTTAAAATCAAGCCGAACCACGAGCCGCCTTGCGACTCGGCTCCAGACCTGCGCGAGAACGTACCCTTCCCGCTGCCGCCGCCGCCAAACTTGTTGCGCTGAGCATCAGAAGCCGACAGAATTGCAGACCACGTCGTCACGGAAATGACACTGGGAAGTGTGTTAGCGGGGGGCACTTGCTGGAGAATGCAATACATACTCATGCGAATCGAATACTTCGCCTGTCATTGCAGAGATGCCGATGTATGGAGCGGCAGGAAGACTTATGCCCGTGATGCGGAAACAGTCAGACCACGTATCCCCTGGGTGTTTTGTCAGTGTTAATTCCCCGATCAAAAGAATTGTATACGCACAGGCTCGATAGTGGACCTTGACCTATCTTACGATTGCGTGAGAAAAAGTTACGACAGTGCAAGCATCCAGACGCACATCAAGATAGGCATCCTTGACATAGGTGATCTTGAGCTTCGTGATCACATTCGTACGACGGTAATTGGCTGAACATGCGCCTAGGCTGTTGGCCTCACCATCATGTGCTTGGTCATAGGGTGTCTGGCCATCCCCCAACATTGCTATGACGCGGGGAAAACCATAGGGATGCCGGGAGTTTGCATAACTGCATATAGGTGAGAAGGGCAACATCAAACACAATAGTTCAGTGACTCACGTATCCAAAAAGATACCTAGCCCTTCGAAGTTATCTGAGAGGGAAATAATGTCAAATCAAGGAGACCATAGTAAGACTAGAACTAACCTTTACTGCCAAAGACAGGGCCTGGCTCAGCTCGGTCCTTTGTGAGCCAGATAGCCATTCCGTCTCCGTACAAGTGCGTTGATTCGCCGGTGATCTAACAACCCGTTTGGACATGCTGAAAGTCAAAATATTGCCGCTCACTTTAAATTCTACTTCGATGATGAAATTGGAAGCAGTCAGTGGCATGCGCGACCAGAGCCATCCCTAATGTTAAAATGTGAATTCAAGAGAGGCTCGGGTGATGTCTAACGTACCATTTGAGATGGGCGAGCGCGCGCAAGACGAATATGTTTGTTGGTGTTCTATATGACATTAGAATACGAGAGGTTGCTTTCGAAAACTGACTGGACTCACAATATATGCATCTGCGCCAAAATCCCACCAACTGAAAGTCACGTAAGTATAAGACTGTATTTTGGGAGCATAACATCTTCGTCTCACCGATTTTGTAGGTCTTGATCAATGTATGGAGGAAATATTGAATGTGTGCGAAGCTGTATGGTCTTGGGTAGATGAAAACAATGAGATAATCTGGCTTTGCCCACTGATAGAGAAGTGAAGCAAGCCCAGAACAAGGTTGTTCCTGCTCACACGTCACAAATGTTGGAACTCACTCGGTCAATCGTTTTGTTGTTTATTACTGTCGTGTCAGCTTTACCAAGGACGCATGGAAGGCTTGCAAAAAGTGCATATGCAAGATAGCACACAGAAAAGTAGCGTATCATTGCGAACCGTGAGCGGGAGAAAGAAGTAGGGATCTCGGAGTCGCGCGTTGTGTGTGCGGGATGCTTGCCGCAACCCGAGCTGGTTGTACAGTGTATACTCAAGTGCCGTGGTGCCGGTATGCTTCAAAGTCCGCCGAAAACGAAAACATGTACAAGCAACATATAACGCAGAGACTTGAGAAACGTCTTATTAGTAGAACGATATCACAGCTACTTTCAAATCGATAGACCAGAATCCATTTTTTTCGACTCACCGCTTTTGTTTAGTTGTGGAGCTGTACAAACAAAAGGGTCCCGCTTATTACGATGTTTTGTCGGGGGCGGATACCCCAGAATGGCACTGGACTGCGCAACTTCGCAGCTTTCTCATTTGACACTGTGTCTGACATCCCTCTGAGCTCACTGCTGGTATGACTATTAACGTCTGCTTTCCAAGGGCCTTCTGATAACAGAGCCTGTGAGACGAGAGAGCCGAAGAACTCGGTTGATAGTTCGGTGACTTGTGTTAGTGACTTCTGCTATGGCCTTGGATGACATTTGGGCAGACATAATGACCCATTGTTACTTTATTACTGCTAGAATGTGACAGCAGTTTCTAACCATGATGCGAATGATGTCTGAAGACAGTGTTGAATGAGAAAGCTGCGAAGTTGCGCAGTCCAGTGCCATTCTGGGGTATCCGCCCCCGACAAAACATCGTAATAAGCGGGACCCTTTTGTTTGTACAGCTCCACAACTAAACAAAAGCGGTGAGTCGAAAAAAATGGATTCTGGTCTATCGATTTGAAAGTAACTGCAATATAATCGATTCAGATACGTTAAAATTTCGGATCATGAGATGAATACAGAAGGCTCCATCTGTCTCTCGATTGTACAAGTGTGTCCACACCTTCAGTCGACATTGACCTGTGTACACACAGGTCGACAGCCAAAAATTTGAGCGGTCACGGTAAGGATCAGTGAATTCAGTGTATTGAATATATTGTATCCGTGGGTGGGACCGTGATTGAAATTTCTCGCGCGAGAAGTATAGCACGGTCTAATTCCAAGCGCTCTCGCTGAATACTCGTTTTTATACTGTGAGCAATCTCGAGTTGTAATCTCAAGCTTTACATACACTGAATTAACAAAGTACTTTGGAAAAATGTCCACATTCTCGTAAAATCCCTCGAAACTGGAAGGAGCAAGAAAAGTTTAAGAGACTGACAATCTAATAGCGCCCGGCAGATTATGTAGAGATGGGGCACACAGTAAGTAGCTACTCCAAGATGAGATCGACATACAGAAAGTTTCATAAGTACCATAAGAAAGGGATCCATCAGGAAGACCACCTCTCCAACATGACCTCCTCTAGCTTGTACCTTCTTAATGTAGCATGAAATTTGATATACCCATCGAAAAATGAGACGTAGGCGTCATATACCTCGGGGCGCGATTTCAGAAATTCGAGGATATTGTGATATGCTTGCACAGTTTTCTCGATGAGTTCATTAAGAGCGTCCTGTTTGGTGAGAGCACGAGAGGCTGCCATGAGCGACAGGTAGTTTGCAGAGTCGCCTTCAATCTCCTCTTTGTAGTATGACAATATATCACTGAATCATGACAGCTTAGAAATATTAACAGAAAATCATCGATGTACTTACTTTGTATGGTTTATAACAAAGGTTAGATCCGGCATACATTGAACATAATCTCGAAGCGGGAGTGTGGAGGGGAAAATAAAGAATCCGTACGTTTCCGATACGCCTGATAACATCCTAGAATACTCGGGGTATGAGGGAGTCTGCCGTGAGATCTGTTTAAACGATGGATTAAAGATCGAAGCTGCCTTTATTGGAGAAATACCATACCGGCATATCTCGAGTCTCGTTGTCAAGTAACATGGAAGATACGAAGTTGAGCGAGGACGTGACGATCAAATTTGACACCGGTGAAGAATAATGACAAGTGGTCTCCCGCAAGAGACCATCAAACGTATTCAAAACTGGATGCTCCTGCGGCTGGCAATTCACAAACCGCTCGTTGAAACGGTACACATGCACCAAATCTTCTGTCATGTCGTCGATGCAGGTGGCTACAGCGGTGTAGAGGCTGATCCATATCTTGGTTGGACGGTCCGGGAGGTGGCCGTAAGCGTTGGACATTATGGCCACGCCAACGGCCATGAATGGGAGGATGGCATCCATCGGATAGCCGCGGTTGATGGCCTCCTGGCAGCATTCAGAGTACCATGCTTCGTCAAGTGTGATGTTTTTATATTGCAAGCCACATCGCTGATAAAATTCAGCGACAGACTGGCGGATGCTTGCTAGAACCTATATTCGTCATTAAAATTGGGCATGGAAACGTATTAAAACATAAGTACGTACTTCGCCATGGTGAGTGGGTGTGGACAGGTTGTTCATTGTCATTATGAGATTTGTAGAGAGAAGACTGGCGAGAGAATGGTTGCAATGGGTTGCACGTACCCTGTACTTATACTCTGAAACATAGCGGCCTATGTCGAGTTATTTGATATTAATGCCATCTGACACCCAACGTTATTACCCAGTTTATGGACCCGAATTTGGATGACAGCTAATCTGATACCTACCCTTGACTGTATTCTTCCAATCACACAGGGTTTGCCTGCGCCGGGGGGCCGAGACTACCGTTCATCCCGAGTACTAATGTGATATTTGGCGTATACTTGGCACAGTTAAACAAGGCTAGCACACATATCAAACATCATCGCAATCTCTCACTCGAGACTTCCGAACGCAAGAGATTCGTAAGATGTGTGTAATGGCCATGTATCAAGTAAAACCGATGAGGCCGAGCACTACGTCCATGCACCCAAACCTTCTGTGAATGAAGTTTCTTATGATTTTGATTCCGAGCTTAGTAGAACAGCGACAAATGATAGGAGTACGTGACGCGCAGATTCTCCACTCAGATGCTCGCGTAACTCCGCTAGTGAGTGCACGAATCGTGTACTCAGATTGCATCTCACACCAAAGTTCGCATTGACAGATGTAATATCCGTAAGTCAAGATATCAAATATAATTATCGCGTGATCACGCTATGATCTAACCCTAATATTATCTTGCCTACACGTGCGGAATGTCGACTAAGTATCACGAGGACACGAGCAGAATTAAAGAACAGACACGCCAACTCACTAACCAATTCTCTCCAATATCATGTGTTCCATTAGATTCATGTAATACTCCGCAGAAGCGGATGAGAGACGCGTCCCATCACTGCAATCCAACCAACCACTCCTTAGCAGATATTTAAATCACCTTCGATTAAAATGCACATCTAAATGGCCGGCGGGAACGGCGAACTGATGGGTAATCCTCAGGGTTTCAAAAGATTTATCCTCAATGGATCAAAATTGCAACTTGAACAAAATCGTATTGAGAATTGCGAGTACGACGGACCACCCTACAAGCATACCACACGGCACATTTGGTGATCTGCTAGTTGTCACTCGTCAGTGTTCGTATGCGGGAGATCTTTCAGCCTACGTGGCAAAGGCTGCTTAGTGCGCGACATGGGTAGAGGGTGCCCGATACCAGAGCACCTGTCCTGTCAGAAGTTAGAACCTACTCGGGTCGGATACAGCGGGTGCGGATATGCGGACTTCGGCAACCTTTCACTTCAATGCTCAGCGGTTCTCATTCGTGTCGAGCGACTAAACAGCAGCACATGCCGGACCGCAGCGTGTGACTTGACGTGAAAGCCGCGAGATCTGCGTGGTCTTGTCGGAAGTCCAGCGTTGATTCGCTGTTCAAATTTCAATCACAGCGAATTTGTGGAGTTATCAAGTCTGAAGGTTACCTTGTCAAGTTGTATGGTTCATCATAAACCGCAAGCTCGCATTGTCCCCAGTGTCAACGACGCTGTGGTGCACGCTGTTCATAGCGATAATAGTAGCGGTCAGAGTCAACTTGGCCGCGGCGATTACGATGTGCCAGTACTTAATTTTTAGAAAGAGAATCCAAACTTTCGGAATCGTGTGAAAATCGCTGCCGTCTGCCACCACATATACTACTGAGTATTTGAAGACACATGCAATTCGATGTTTCTCCAAATAAACAACTGCCACTGTACTACGATATGCAGTATTCAGATCATAGAACAAAAAACATTGCCGACAGGTTTCGAACCTGCAGCAACCAGAAAGAACGGATTTCCAATTGTTAACAACTTGACCAATGAGTCAGCGTCGACCTCCGAGTCTCCGTGAGTTCATGCCCACTTGGAGGTGTGACTATAGAGAAAAATTATTGTTAGCAGGTTTCAAACCTGTACAATTGGCTAGGGAGAACAGATTTAGAATCTATTAACTGCTTCGCCATGAGTCCTATGTATGGCGGACGTCCAAAGACATCTCCGTGAGCTCATGCTTATGGATAAAAACTATTGTGTGCGTGTTTCGAACCTGCATCGTTCAGGAAGGACAGATTTGAAATTTGTCAACTACTTGGCTAACACTACATAGTTATCATAAATCCATGAGTTTAAGATAAAGCTACCGTCCTCGCCTAGGCCAGGACCATTATTAAAGTACATAATGTAGCAAGAGAGGACATACAGAACGACAAAAGTAAACTACACGCATGTAATGTCCACCATAGGGCCTCGCCCCAACGGACAATAAACAATGATTTTATTTTTTTTAAAAAAAGATAAAGCTAAACACTAGCGAGAGAACGAGCTATATAGGGTACATTAGTACAAGACAGGTGCGAGACGAAGATATATATACCTCAGGCCTCCGTAGTGTTACGAGACAGAACTGGGGTATTCGGACGAAGACGAGAAGGACTAACATATGTACCTAATGATCAGCTAAGTATACCGGAGGATCGACGTGCGGAAGTGTCATGCGGTACAGAATCTGAGAAGTCTTTACAATATTGATGGTGTCGACGGTGAACAAGATAAGAGATAACGCAAGAATATAACGGCAAGTAAGTAGATAACAATGCCAAGCGGGTATGGCCTGTGGCCAGTTGTGCAGGTAAAAACGACAGTAGCTAACTGCAAGCTAACCGTAGTGTCATGATAATAGACCGCACGGCCCGCGCCGATGACGGTCTGTATGCATAACCCCGCACGTACTATGTGGGCCAGTCTACATGTAGAGCTGCGCGCCCGTATGCTGGCCGTACTTGCACATGACAAACTTATAATGAACACGTCGAAACTAGAGGGAGCAGAAAAGGTTCGATACATTGGTAATCTGGGAGATTGTATAGATGGGCTACTGCAAGTGGTAAACGTCATAGCCAGCGCTCTAATTCAAGATGAGATCGACATACATAAAGTCGATAAGTACCATAAGAAAGATATTCATCAAGAAGACCACCTCTCTGACATGATTTCCTCCAGCTGGTACCTTCTTGAGATAGCATGGAATCTGACATACCCATCGAAAAACGCGACGTAGGCATCATATGCCTCAGGACGCGGTCTCAAAAATTCCAGGATATTGTGATGTGCTTGCACGGTTTTCTCGATGAGTTCACGGAGAGCGTCCTGTTTGGTGAGAGCACGAGAGGCTGCCATGAGCGATATATAGTTTGCAGAGTCGCCTTCGATCTCCTCTTTGTAGTATGACAATATATCACTGAATTATGACAACTTAGAAATATTAATAGAAAATCATTGATGTACTCACTTTGTGTGGTTTAAGACTATAGCTAGATCCGGCATACATTGAACGTATTCCCGAAGTGGGAATGTGGAAGGGAAAATGTTGAATCCGAACGCATCCGGGAAGCCCGATAGAAGCCTGGAATACTCGGGGTATGAAGGAGTGTGCCGTGAGATCTGCTCACAAAGGGTTAAAGATTGAAGCTGTCTTTATTGGAGAAATGCCATACCGGCATATCCTGAGTCTCGTTATCAAGTAAAATGGAAGTTATGAAGTTAAGCAAGGACGTGACGATCAAATTTGACACCGGTGGAGAATGATGGCAAGCGACCTCCCGCAGGAGCCCATCCAACGCGTTCAGAACCGGGTGCCCCTGCGGCTGGCAATTCGTGAATCGCTCATTGAAGCGGTACACATGAGCTAGATATTCTGCCTTGATCATCGTGTCGTCGATGCAGACACACACGGTGGTCATGAGGCAGATCCACATCTTGGTTGCACGGTCCGGGAGGTGGTCATAAGCATTGGACATCATAGCTACGCCAATGGGCATGTATGGGAGGATGGCATCCATCGGATAGCCGCGGTTGATGGCCTCCTTACAGCATTCGGAGTAGCACGTTTCGTCAATTGTGACATGTTTATATTGCAAGCCACATCGCTGAAAAAATTCGGCGATAGACTGGCGGATGCTTGCTAGAACCTATATTCGACATCAAAATTGGGACGTGGAAGAGTATCAAAAAACACAAGCGTACTTCGCCATCGAGGGTCAATGTGGGCAAGTTGTTCATTGACATTGTGAAACTTGCAGATCTGAGAGAAGATTGGCGAGAGAATGGCTGCAATGGGCTGTACGTACCCTGTACTTATACTCTGGGACGTATATCGAATTATTGACGAACAAGAGTTCTTGTATGCTATGCAGGATCATTCCCGGCACGCGAGACTATAATTAAAACCCGGAGAACAATTTTGGATATAACGTTCCTCTCGTGTAGATGAGGGAATTATGACAGGAGACTTTGCGTCCGACAACGTTATAATCCCGGCGCGCTCGAGACCCCGATTGCCAACAATAACCGGATTAGATGCTATCAGATATACCCGGGCTGCCAATGAATAGACGTGGTCCTTTCGAAGCGGCAACGTCACGGGCTTGGAATCTAGCTGAGTATGCAAATAATTGTGTCTCTATCTCCAATCTTGGGGAGAGCATGAGTGTTAGTGATTGCTCGGCCACAGTGCTAGCAGAAATCAAAAGATTGTGTGCACTCCGACCAAGGCAAATGTAACTGTTGAGATGGTGGAAGTGATATCAGGATGCCATAATTGCCTATTATTACGACATGTAGTGGGGAAAACTCAACAGTCATGCCAACCGGGTTCATCAGATAAGAGAAGTGCGCTGATAACTTGCTGATAACCAATTCAACGTGACTGAAAATTTGCCCAAAACAATACCATTCTTCGTCCAATGATAAATTTCATATTCACCCAACGGTGATTTATTGGCAGCTCCCTAAGGAGTGGCCCGAATAAAGATTGCATGGTAGATGTGGGGAGAGCGCTCGACCGGTATCTTGAAGCTTTAAGAGTGGAATCAAGTTTTTTGACGATTTACAGAAATAAATTGAACGCCATTTCTCACTGCAGACAACCTTTCGTAATAGAAATTACTCAAAATAAGCAGAGACTCACATGATAACAACAACGCCTACCCTTGAAAAAGGAGTGGGGGTATTCTTTTAGTCAAGGTTTGACGTCTGACTACGGAAGACTAGTGCTCACCCTGGGTGTCAACGCGATGTCCTATAAATAGGCACAGTCAAGCAATGCTAGCACACATACCAAGAATCATTTGCAATCTTTCGGTCGGGGCTCCGAACGCAAGAAATCCATAAGATGTGCATTTACATGCATCTAAGTAGAGCAGAAGGTCGAGCAAGTCCACGGATCCAGGACCCCGTGAATAACGTTTGCGTTGAGAATTGCGAGGATGACGGACCGCCCTATAAGTACCACGTGCTGGCCTACAGTGTGTGGCTTCACATGAACGTTGCGGGATCTTGTCGTTCAACCACAACGAACTCGAGGATGTTACTGTTGAAAGCAAGTTTAAACCTTTCCTTGTCAAGTTGTATGGTTCATAATAAATCACAAGCTCTGCATTATCCCCAGTGTCAACAACGCTGTAGTGTACGCTGTCGATCACGATAATGATCACCACTGAGAAATGTATAGCTCGAAACCATGACTCAATGGACGGATCTGCTGAGGCACGTGACATGCTTAGGCCACATAACCAAATATGTCATTATCATCATCATTGACAAACTAGAGTTAGTGACTCAAATATCCCATTTGCTATGCACTTCAAAACTCTATGGTCTCCAAAGCATGCATGAATGTCCAAGAGCGATTCGTAATAGGCAAAGCTCTGATTAATGACATGTCGGACTCTGATAGACCAAAATACGTCAACTCATGCCGGAAGTTCGAACTTCTGGCCGTGGAGGACTCTGCGATTGATATCAGTAGGAAGCATATATATGCAGGAGCCACGTATAAGACCCACTTTGTAAAGTAGACGTAGAAGAAATCGAGGTAAAGCCCTGTTTGCACCAGTCCAGCTGTGACAGCTATGGGATCCACCACGTCCTCCGTAAAGTATCTGCAGGGCAAAATCGTCCGGTCATGAACTGAATCTATTGGACGCGTGCGTACCTATATATCCAGTTGGGAAGGTACAGAGCACGATAAAGACCCAGAGCAGCCAGGTAGTGCGTTGTAATTGTCTCCGCCTCGCCAGTACGCTGCAACATGAACAACTGAGGAAAAATGGCAACAGATTCGAGATATATGGAGAATGTCCAGAGAATTTCGGTTGGTTCGAACGCGTAGTTGAATATCAGCGCTAGGAAAAAGGATGGCCCAAGAAGATATTCGATCTTGAACGTGTCAATGGAGGGGTCGTGCGTTGGACTGTCAAAACCAAGGTCAATATTCATGCAAAAGAGGGTAGTAGTAGGTACGCACCGGAAACGGTACTTCATGAGATAGAGGATGTAACAACTACTGCTAATGAAGAATAGCTTCATCACGAGGTTGTAAACAGATACCCAGCGGAATAGCAAGTCGATGTAGCGTGTCATGAACACGAGGGCGTAGAGAGCCTGTGTCTTGAAAGAAATACCTGTAGACATACAAGTGACACGCCTGAGCAAGGAAAAATAAGTGAATCCAAAGCAAACCCACCCCTGCATGACCTGGTCTTCTGAATCTTCTGAATAAGGATGAATATAGAGGCCAAGTGGGCCAAATCCCCTACAACCACGACCTGTTAACTTTCCAGACACTCACACAACGCGAATGCGAATGCGAACCAAACAACCGGAAAATATTCATGTTTTGACGTGTCCACTTCTCTTATATCCTCCGGCAGCGTACTGCAGTTCTCCAAATGATGGTCCTAATGTTTGAGCGTCGTGAAGATAGCGTAGGAGATTAACGTTTGCCGACGTGTTCAAACAGTTGCTTGCACGAGGCAAAATATTCGCACGCCAGAGTTTCTCCTTTAGCCCCGTCAAGCACCTTTATTTCATGCTGAACAACAGCTTCCAGGCTTATAACCTCGTACTGTTGACAACAAGAGTCTCTCTGGCTTCTGGCGAGCATTTCAGTTTCGCATAGATAGGCAAGTGATCATATTTCTCTCTTGTTTGCAACGATGTCCTAGTAAAAGGGTCGACCTTGACCACAATGCGCCCCGTCCCTGGCTCTTGAGCCCGAAAAGTGTCTGTTTCCCATTGCCTTGCCCAAATACACCGCATTGCATTGTAAGGCCAGACCGACATTATGTGGCTCTCATTGGCTGGCGAGACTGAAAGGTCCACAGCTCGCTAGCAAAGGCAGAGCCGTCACTTCGCAGTCATTTGTATATTTTGCAGTTCTAGATGATTGCAAAGTTGCAGACGAATTGTGGCGTTTTAGCCGAGCCCTGGCAGCAGAGATTTTGTCTGTCACGGGTGGTCTCTAGATGTGGATTTCTATCGAACGCGAGATCTGCCCGTCTTTGCACGGGTACGCACGTTATAAATACCCAAACTCAAGATATATGTTTGGGTGTGTGGTTATGTGCGAACAAACTGCAGGCATGAGTTCCAGTGGACATGTGGCGCGCGTACAGTCAAGGACATGAGATCATTCTGGCTGCTTGCAGCCCTGAGCTTCCTTGTTTTAATTGATGTCCATCCTCACAGTTTGACTGATCAAACTGCAGTTTTTCTAGATCATCAATTCATGTCCGCAGCGCTTTTACGCATCGTCGGCTGGTCGTACCTCCCAGATTTTGCAACAAAACAAGCTCTTCGTGTAATTCATCAGACATCTTCTAGTATCTTTCACCGACCTCCGCCTGATCCGCGAACGCCTGCTTATGCACTACACTACCGACTTACTTTCGCAGCAGTTGTCCTTTGTTATCTCATCTATAATTTCTTGGATGCTTCCGGAAGCATTGCAAACAACTTTTACGAGCTACTCGGCGTATATCCGAACTCCAGTGATGCTACCCCTAAAGACGGCATTTCGCGGATTCGCAAGGAAATATCACCCAGATCGAGTAGGTCCGTCAGGAGAAGCACTGTTTATTGAGGTGAGAGATGCTTTCGAAGCTTTGAAGGACCCGGTGGTCAGGTTTGCGTACGATAGGTGAAGGGTCTTGTGAGTTGTACGACTTGATCGCCTCACGTCTATATTTCAGATTCGGACCTGATGTTCTGAAGTGGAAAGAGTGTACAACGATGCGCGAGTATCTCCGACGTGGGCTGCTGAGCTCGTCATTGTACCACGTCATGACTGGTGCTGGTCTCATTCTTTTCTCAGCTATCGGAAAGCCCAGTCCAATAGCAGCAGTGAGCACTAAGAATACTTGCTGTGCTGCCCATTTTTAACCAGCTTCCTTGTGCCTGTTTCAAGTGGCGTTATCTTCTTTTTCTTTCCCTTTTTGCATCAGAGCTTTATCTCCTCCTTGCCCCCTCGCCCTCCACATTATCACCGAGCCCCTTTGTCGATGCAACGACCTCGCACGCTACGATCCTCGATGTTGTATTTCCTAAACGGACCGTATACCAACACGTTCTTCTCCTCCATCAGGTCTTCTTTTTCCTTTCAGTTGCATTGTCTCGTGTGGCCCCGGTACTGTTCCCCTCGCTGATGCGGGGAGATCCTATCATGGATCAGCAGATCGTACGCGCTATGGCCGAGAGACTTGGTGCGCTGGCAAAGACAACAGAACGGGAGTGTAAGTGGATCATTACCTTTCTTGGCACATCCATTAAGTTCTGGTATATACCAATATTGTTTCTGACTATAGTTTCGATTATGCTGGATACGGAATTGGTCGCAATCCATGAGATACCTGTGATCACTTCTGAGTTGAACACGCTACCCTCGGTCACCCGAGATGCTCAAGAGTGATATCATGCATGCTTTGACCATGGAGATGGAAGATGTCATTGTGGAGAACAAGCTGAAGTCGGAAGTCGGGCCTGTGAAGACTGCATGGGACTTAGCTGTTGACAAAGAGATGAGGAAGAGGGTTCAAGGTCGGCGATTACAAGAAATGGTGGACAAACTGCCCTTGCAACCACCAGAAACAGGTCAAGTGAAGATACATAACCGCGCTCGATCTTTATCGATTTAACGCTTTAAGTATTTTGAAACTTCGATTGCGAAAAAAACTGTGATCGATCTTGGAGCCTCATGGCAGAGATCCTATGTAGATCCGCAAACACCTGAATGCAGGCAAAGGTTAACCCTGGGTGACCTAGAAAATGAGGGTTCTGATGCCCCTACATACCATGAGGCCAGCACATGACTCACCTACATGCACAATGAAGGTGTTTTAGTTCGCCTGCATGCAAAAGCATGCAAAGTGACTCTTGAGTTATGTCCATGTCCTTACAGTCCCCTCTAAGCTTGGTTTGGTTATCAGAAAGTGTTTTGGAGTGAGACTCCTTCATCACGATCGTTTATAACTGGGTCAGATTTGCCCTGTCCGACGCTTCCGACGTCACGGCATCGATGGTTTATCCATATGGTAGATTAGGCCTAGGTTAAATTTTGAAAAGAAAAGTTGAAGAAAATTGCGTTATTTTTAGTGTTTAAATACGGACCTACGGCTGGATTTACCTAAGGATCTACAGAGTGGCTCACACTCTACTTATACAAAGGTCGCCGCACTCTATTCAAATTACATGAAATCTCTTTTGTTTCCTCCCCCTTCCATTCAAACGACATGGAGGGAGATTTTCAACACGCTGAGACATCGGCAGCAGGTGCCAAACGCCAACGACTGAGCCCAGACGCTAGAAAACTCCTAAAAGGTAAGTCGTCCTCCATCCATTCACACCAGGCGAAACAGTTCGCCCAGTATTACCTCGCCGAGACACGGTGGCATGTCAGACTCAATGCTAGAGGCGCGCTGACCCTTGCTATACAGATTTTGCCGAGCATGTTTCGATGTACCCGGACTCACACCAAAGACAACACTTGCTCGACCAGGTGCGACGCTTGCATGGATGTGGACAGGTCGATGCCAAGCATATAACCACATGGTTTCCGCGCTATCGTGCTACCGTAAGGAAGAAATCAACGCAAGATGACGATAGTATCCGTGCGTGTTTTTACTCCTGAACACGCGCATGTGCACCTTTGATTTACGCCATGATCTTGCCGAACAGTATTTACGGATTTCACATCGGAGCAACTCGACATTCTAAGGCCGTTACTGCGAAACAATCCGTTCCCCAAGAAAGAAATGATTGACATCTGGTCCGTGTGTATCAAGGCAGAACCCGAGCAAGTAAGCAAGTGGGTCTTATACCACCAAGCAAAGGTTGCACCACTACGAGGGACTTCGGAACAATCCTTGAGTGTATCACCCACCGCACCACTTCCTCATCTTCCCACACCTGCAATGTCACTATCACCTGTTCATGTTCGCGGCATGTCATTGCCATTGATTGCAACAAAGGAGGAGCCTTCCCCGGCAAGTCCTCTATGGCCAACGCATACAACACCTGTGTCCCACACAAACTCGACACAGCATGCGACGGCGGGTGCGGACGTGCTTGATGGATCGAATCCGCCGTTGACGCGAAAGCCTCCTTTTGATGGACCCAGACCTGTGAGTATTACTTTTCACCAGCCATAGCACATTTTGTAACTGAAGTGCTTCAGCCGCGTGATGCTGCAAAGATACTATCTCCAGCAAAACGATTGTTAAAAGACATAAACCATGGCATTGCATCACATCGCCCAGGTTCATCACGCAAGCCCTCCACACATGCTGAGTTCGACGCCATGTTCAAGCCGTACGAAGAGATGATGACGCAATTTATTCACAATGTTGAGAGTGGAAAGTTGCAACATTTGGGTTGGGAGCCTAGTGAGTTGCTAATTCCTGACTTATTCAAATCGTTGAAATGATATGCAATCAGGTTTGCGCAAAGCAACATGAGTGTATCACCTTGATTGAATGCATTGGAGCCCCTTGTATCGTTATTTCTGCAGTCATTGCATTCCTCATGCAAACCATTTCGCTGTTCTTGTCATTATGTCGATATGACATAATTAGTAGCATATGAATCCTGTTCGGTAGATATAAGATCAGCACACCAGTATCGTATTGATAATGTAATAATGAAGGACTCATGGTGCGTCTGCCTCGCTTAAGGTCACCCTGACGATGCAGGAGTGTCATTGGCGAAAACTCGACCTTGGGATAAAATTCAAGAGTTATGTATATAACCAAGGATAATATCCTCTAATCCTCGCTTCTCCCCTTGGCGGCGACAGTCCAAACCTCCTGAACTGAAGACCAATACCTGTCTGGCTCGACCTGGACATGCGCTACATGTGCGCTCTCTTCAAACAACTCGCAACGCACATCCATTCCGCGCTCCTTCGCAGTCTCGGCATGTCGTGTAACCTCTTGCCACGAAACTATTTTATCCTTGCGCGAAAAAAGGTAGAGGCGGGGTGTTTGGAGGCCCATCCATGGCAGGATGCGAGGATTCCACATTTCGATTTGGAGCTTTTCCAGCATGATCATCTGTTTACCAAACAGCAAAGAGAGTCCAAAGCGGATAGAGTATATCGTGTGTACGATTGCGAGTACGATGCGCCTAGAAATTGGGTCCCGGATGACAGTCCTCACAGCAAGTTTGATTGAATTCAGGTCACCCGCCGCTGGGCACGAGTCAAGGATCAATGTGCTCGCAGGTGACCCTATAACTGGTGTGGAACCATATTTCCGCTGCAACATATGTCCAAGAAGTGTCATTTGCAGGGAACCTCCTTATGTTGCCGTACAGGGTTTAGCTTTTTCCAAGTTCAACCGGGGAGGACCCACCATTGGAAAACACATGAGTAAGTATTCGCGCAGGCCGTTGGGCAGGAGAGGAAGATGGCAGGCAATGCAGAGCTTCTAAGGCATCAATGACAGGCTTGAGCTTCCGTGACTTTCAATTGTGAGGCCGTAAGATAACACTAAGCAATTACTGCGAGGTGCTCACCCTGGCATTGTCTGTAGTCCAGAGTAAGTCGGGATTGCACTGAACAACGATCTGAGACGCTTTGGGATATAATTTGGCATATGCGCTAGTATAATTCCGCAATTGCCTGGTATGTGCTCCCACTGTGGACAATGCTCATCAGACATGGACTATAAGAACGTAAACTAAGGAATTTACGCCATCCGAATATCAAAATGACGCTACAGAGTGCCTATTAGCAATCTTGCTAAACAACGGACACCAACTCACTTTGGAGATTTAGTATCCTGGCATTGTTCCTGGATATCTCGGAGATATATCCCAGTGCCAATCGTACGGAACCCTTCCAGAGAACGAGCCGTCGACAAACTTCGTACTGGTAGCAAAATGAAAAACAAAAACGCGGGTTTTTGGGTGAGTCTGGTAGACACCGATGACTGATTATCTACCAGCTGCAAACCAAGGAGTAGTCATCTTGGGACCGAGGGACGGCGCTCGAAATCCAAGAAAATGACCATATCCAGGAACATAGAGGTTCCGAAACATGTGGTGCGTGTGGGGACCGGGGCACAACTCAGAACAATCTCGATACTGGAAGAAAAAGCTATTGGTTGAGGACGGATACAACTTGTTGGATGTGTAGCATGATTATGAGACACACCACAAGTATATATCAGTTGGCGTCACGGGTGTAGTACCCACGAGTATATGGCACTGGTTGGGAGGGTGTAGAAATTTGTTACTCGGCGCGCACGCCGCATGGTAGGTACATACGTAATTACGAGTTCTTAGGACGGAAGAGTCCGAAGGAGACTTCGTCTCACCCTTACATTTTCAGGGTATTAGTGACTCACTAGTGTACTGACAGTCTGAACCTTTGGTATTCCTCGACGTCTGTTTATGTGTAGTTTGTATTTTGCCATCTCTACGACGCACTACTATCACTGATTACAACTCGGTGATTCATACAGTGCACTTTGAAGTCAGGCTCGAAATTCCTCAGTATTCACAAGACTCGAGTTAAATAGCACCTTGCGTGGCAGTCCCCATTGACTATTCGAGGGGTTCCGGTTAGAATGTTAGCGCGAATGCAGAGGTCGACTGTGAAGTTCTATACACACGTTAAAGGTAGGCTTGCAGACCGCGTGACCTAGAGAAGCTTGGCGTTTCATCTAGTGTGTGCTAGATGCAATGCTGAGCTTCCTTGGCTCATTGTTGCTGACCTTTGGCATTTACATGCCCAGCCTGGTGACCATACCTTGCATGTTTCTGAAGTGGCAGTAATTGTTGACAACTGAACACCGGACGTACTGAGGCGCTCTTGATGGTGTCAACATTAATGTTGATTTCATGAGGCTGAAAGTCCTGCAGTTAGTTGTTACAGATGACAACTTTGTTGAATGTAATTGTACCAGATCAAGTCCTGACCTGATCATCGAACACAGTACAGTCAGTGTCGCAAGTTGTGGATCAAGATGAACTTGAGAACAGGGTTGACAGGACGTGTGCACGACAGTACTGTGTAGTGTCCGTCGCTCAGGAGATCGTCGAACAATAAGTTGTTGTATTGTCGTTTTTGTTTGCTACTTGTTTGGTAAGAACAATGCTGTATGGTCTCGAGAGCGCCCGCTGACATGTCAAGTTTGTAAGAATTTGATTGACCACGAATTCAAAGTTCCCATCATTTTTTCTTTCAGTCTTCTGTGCCATAGTCTGTCCTCGTTCTCCTCTGTCTATACTGCATTACTCTGGCGCATGATCAAGCGAATGACTGATAAGATTGGGCAATTTGGCCAATCTCAGAAGCAGTCTGGTCAAACAGGACTTGCGAACTTGCCTTACACTTCAATGTCTCATTCGATATCTGTTGCTGCAGATTATCATCGCGGCTCGATATCTACGCAGCGAACGTCGTCCAGCGAATGGACCCAGCAAGAAAACAATCACGAAGTCGAGACGTTTCCATTACCGCGCGTGTCGAGGCCAAAAGCATCTTACCGGCTCACCGACTTCATAATACAACGGACCCTTGGGACGGGCTCCTTTGGTAGAGTACATTTAGGTATGTTCTGTGGAGCTATTCATTACACCGTCATCTCATTTAGCTTCTCAGTTAGGAGCAAACACAATCTCCGCTTTTACGCCATCAAAGTGTTGAACAAAGAGAAGATTGTTCGGACGAAACAGGTCGAGCATACCAACAACGAGAAGATGATGCTTGAAGCAGTTCAACATCCCTTCATCGTCAATCTTTGGGGCGCGTTTCAGGACGCATCTAACTTATTCATGGTAATGGACTTCGTACCTGGAGGCGAACTTTTCACCCTGCTACGACGGTCGAATGTGATTCTTCTCCAATTATCTTTTTAAAATGTTCTAACACCTTTCTGGAAGCGCTTCCCGGACCCCGTAGCCAAGTTTTACGCCGCAGAGGTCGCACTTGCCTTAAATTACCTACATTCCCTCGACATCATATATCGTGACCTCAAGCCGGAAAACATACTTCTCAACCATGACGGTCACATCAAAATAGCAGACTTTGGATTCTCAAAGCACTGTTTATCAGTGACCTGGACACTATGCGGCACGCCTGATTATCTTGCACCAGAAGTAAGCGCCCCGTGGCCATCTTCCAAATTTCAAGTCTAACTTCACATTGCTTCAACAGATTATAGGGCAGCAACGGTATAACAAGAGTGTTGACTGGTACGCCTTAGGCGTGCTGATCTTTGAGATGCTTTCTGGACTTCCTCCTTATCATCAACCCGATCATAACCCCGTTGTACTTTACGAAAAGATCACTCGTGGTCCAGCCTTCATTCGGTGGCCATCATTCCATGAAAATGCCACAGACATCATCCAAAAATTGATGGAGGGGGAGCCCTCAAAGCGATACGGAAATTTGCGGCATGGCGCAGGTGATGTCTTCGCACATCCATGGTTTCGTGAAGTCGACTGGGACAAGTTGCGGAACAGAGAGATCACTGCTCCTTACCTGCCTAAAATTGCGGGAGACGGAGATGCGAGCGCGTAAGTTTCATTCGTTCTATAATCTAAAGCTTCGAGGTTTAATTTGGTTTAGCTTTGAACAATACCCTGAGGACAATGCTGCCTCACTGTACGGACTTCCAGCTCAAGACACATGGGGACAGGACTTCCCCAATTTCGAGTATACCAGCCATTGAATGGGACTTGGATTTTTTTCAGTTATCACTACATTATTCTTTTTTGGAACGGTCATACCATCCATTACCTGCATTTTTTGTTGTAATACCCAGACACATCGACACGCCTTGTGCACTGTACATTGTATACTAGTCATGGCAGGTTGTACCCCTCTTGTTTGTTCCTCCCTTCAATCTAGATATTAGTAACATCATCCCGGGTGTGATTTTTGGTTTTGGCAACAGCCGCACGAACGTCCATCATGCCCGCATTCCTGTTTGTTCGGAACAAATATCAACATCATGTCGAAAAATGGGCTGCCGTTTCCCCGAAACCTCAAACGACCAGCTAGTTCAGAATCTAGTCTCATAATTTTTCACCAGTGGGGTCCCATCCTTTTCCACTGGCCCAAAGGTCCAAGAAGCTCGTCAAACCGTTAAGAATTTAAGGAGATCGACTTGTGTGGGCGCTTAGACTGGGTGCAACCTCGGTGTATTCGTTTATGGCTGCGAAACATGCCGACAAAACACTCAAAATGGTCAGCGTCATCGAAGAAGAGCCAGAAAAGTGTTAAAGGTGGCTTGGGGAACGGGAAAAGGGAGGGTAGAGGTAGACGGAACGGGGTAACCAAGGATGCGCAGTTGGTGTCGCAGGAGGATGTTGCTGTTGAAAGGACAACGATGCTACTGGAAAGACAGGCTCAGTTGGATCAAATTATGGACACACATGATACGATGGTGAGTTTGTCTATGTCACCAGGGAAGTTCATTGTTTCATATTCGGACTAGGTGCGGGAGGTTTTTCACTTGGAGAAGTTCGTGACTCTTATTGAATATAACCCAAATGTAAGCTCTTCTGAGCCCGCACCTTTTTGGCACTCATTGGTTTCCAGGTTGCAAAGCAAGACAACTCGATCGTGTTTCAGGAGGTGCGTGGGGAGGAAGGATACGAAGATTATAACACTTACGGAACGACCTATCTTGTCTTCACAGTACAAGTCGGACTATGACCTGCTTGAAAAAGCTTCTACATCGGCAGGTCCATCGCGTGCTACAAGGAGGGCCCATATCGAGCGCGTTCAAAATATTACTGCACCACTTTTACCTTCCACAACATCTCGAGTGCACACCGAACCGGAGTTACCCCTCTCCGCCAAATCAAAAGGGAAACAGAAGGCAGTTGATTCCGCCAATGGTGCCGCGCCAATTGAATCGATTACGCCGAAGAAGCCTGGGAAAAGTAAACCTATATCTCAGCCTCCAAAAATTCGAGCTCTGGCTCCGATTTTGCCTGTGGATAGTGAGGCTTCTATTTCCGTGGGACTTGTACGTGGCAAGAAGAGGAATATCGCAGTTGCTTCCCCTACGGGTTCACCCGCTGCTCCCCCTTCTGCAAAAAAGAAGCGAAAATTTCAGGAGGGACTCGCATCGGAAGTGGCGGAGATTCCTAATGTAGCGCAAAAATCGACTGGGCCAGATGATATAATGTTGGATCCCTCCCATATTTCTGCTCGTCGCAAGTCTTTGGTGAGTGTTGATTACCTCTTTGCAGCTTGCTCACTCAAATATCTTCCAGCGGCATCCTCCAGCTATGATACGAGAACCAACACTTTTCCAACTTCCCAGTGAAGTGGAACCGCCACAATCACAATTTAATATCAGACGCGTCAAACTTATAGTGCGACCGCCACCTCCATTGTACTCTAATCCTCGCCAACAACCTCCTCGACCTCGGTTCCATTCATCGCTCTCCAACTTTTTGAACTCATACGTGTCCCTCAATGACTCAGACTTACGCGAGGACGATCTAAATCTCATGGCTCAGAAGAAGGCTGCACTACTGGACAAGATGGAGAGCTTCCGGCAACAGGGTCGGCTCATTATTGACAACGCGACCTTTAATGAGATGTCCAAAACAAGGGGTGGCGTAAGTTTCCACGAACCAAAGCAAGATCGTGACCCTTGGGATGTGGTCTTAGAAGCCATCACCCGACGCTCCCGACGGGAGCAGGTGAAGGGTCGAGCTATCGCTGCGCAAATATCGATTCGTATCAAGGCGTATTGGGATCAACGAGCACAACGGGAGGACAAGGCAAAAATCCACGAAGAGAGAAGACTTCGTGCCTTGGCGAAGGCAACTATCAAGGTGGTCACTAGTGAATGGAAAAAGGCTGTCTTCGTACGCACTATATTCTTGTTTTTGGGATATTGCCTTGATTTTAATTTTCCTCTACCTAGCACATTCGGGAACAGCATCGACTACGCGCGGAGGCTGAGGAAAGGCGCCGTGGCCATGAGCATCTGGATGCTATCCTCAATCGGTCTGGCCATATATTGGAGACTCAGCAAGCCGAACTTGCTAGGGGTGATATGTCTCGCAGCAGATCAAGTAGTGTTTCTGGTCACTTCTTGGAACCGGGGTTCGACTCTGAAGGCTCGGAAAATTCGGAGTCTGAAGTGGATGAGGAAAATGCAGATGGTGTGGAGCAGCAGTTTTTCGTCGCAGGCGAGTGACCGAGATACAGAGAATGCCGAGGAAGAAGAAAGTACCAAGGATGAAGAAGAGGAGGATGAGGATGAGGACGGAACCAGCGCGTCGGCATTACTGGGGCCATCACTCCCTCGGTTTGAAGTTGATGATACTTCGAGCGCCACCTCCCAAGCTGGCGCCAATTTACTAGACGCTGAGATGAATGAAGAAGGGTCAGAGGCTGTCTTCTCTGTTGCGGCCGTGGAGTCACCTTTGCCTCTCCCTTTCAGTCTACCAATGTCCCGGGAGACTCCCACCGACTCCGACTCCGTTTTGCACGAGCAGACGACCGAAGACTACAGGTCCCCCCATTTCGAGAGTTTCAACGACGCGCCTTCACCAGCCAGCACTGTTGCTGATCATGAAGAGGAGTCTAAGTCGAATTCTGATGGTAACAAGGGGATGAAAATAACAGTCACTGGATCCGCTTCGGACACTTTGGCTTCAGGTGCTGACGACGCTGATATGAACGATGTTGATATGGGTCAAGCCACTGAAGTCGAGACCAAAGACGACTATGCGGGCTTCCCAGTGGTCGAAACACTATCTTCTCTCCCCCAACCCCTACCTTTGATATGGAAGTCGATGAGTCTGAGTTACTTGACGAAACAGAGAACGTTCATCAAGAAGAGGACAACATACCAAACTATCTCAAACCGTACGCCGTTGCGCCGGTCCATTGGGACACTGAAGACAAGGTGAAAGTTCCCGTGTTATTACGGGGTGTCCTCCGTCCATACCAGCAGTCCGGTTTGGAATGGCTTGCAAGTCTCCATGTCAACAATCTAAACGGCATACTTGCTGATGAAATGGGATTGGGGTATGCTTTGAAGTTCCTTGTTTAACGCGTTAGCTCACTCGATTCAATAGGAAAACTATACAGACAATATCACTCCTTGCTCATCTAGCTTGTGACCGTGGAATTTGGGGTCCGCATCTTATTGTACGTGATTCAGGTCTTGCTCTTTGCGTTTACCAATCAGCCATCTAGATTGTCCCGACAAGTGTTCTCCTAAACTGGGAAATGGAATTCAAGAAGTTTCTGCCTGGGTTCAAAACTCTGAGTTACCACGGATCGACGAAACGCCGTAAGGAGCTCCGCCAAGGGTGGTACAACAAGCACCACTTTAATGTCTGCATAACCTCGTACACGCTCGCCAGTCGCGACGCTCACATATTCAAGCGCAAAGCTTGGTATTATATGATACTGGACGAAGCACATATGATCAAAAATTTCAAGTCCCAACGATGGAATATTCTCTTAATGTTCCGTTCTTTTCGGCGTCTTCTCCTGACTGGCACCCCACTACAAAACAATCTAACTGAGTTGTGGGCACTTTTGCAATTCCTGATGTCTGGTACCAACTTCGCTAACTTAAAGGAATTTGGCGAGTGGTTTTCAAGTATGCATGCTCGCGTTTTTGGGTGTAATGGAGTATTACTTACTTTTGATACGTAGATCCATTGGAGAAAGCAATTGAAATGGGTACCTTGTTGGATGACGAAAACATGCAACGTGTGACCAAACTTCACACAGTTCTCCGTCCTTATCTGCTCCGCCGTCTCAAACGTGACGTCGAGAAAGAGCTCCCCAGCAAGTACGAGCATCTCGTTCTGTGCCCCTTATCCAAGCGGCAGCGGTTTCTCTACGACGAGTTCATGGATCGTGCGCATACCAGAGACGCCTTACAATCTGGCGTGTACCAGAAGATTGCAAATATTCTCATGCAACTCCGCAAAGTCTGTAATCATCCAGATCTTTTTGAAGTCCGTCCGATCGTAACATCTTTCGCCATGACGCGTTCCGTTGCCGCAGACTTCGAGATCAAGGAGCTACTAGTTCGGCGAGAGCTTCTTCGGGCAAGTGATGAAGACAGTATCAATCTTGATCTTCTTGGCCTGCGATTTATCGATCAACAAAATGTACCTCTAATTTCTGCTCTGGAAACACGGCGCCTTGATGCGACGCATCGGCTCCCACTCATCTCGGAAATGCCTGAGGAGCCCCCACCAAAGGACACTCGTACTATTCAAGGATACCGTACGTACCATGCATACCAACAACGGGTTGCACAAGTAGCTCGTTGGGCACAAATCGGTTATCTCAACAGCCTGCGCTGTACCCAGTTACCGGTCTACAGCCAAGAGCTGTTGACTATTGCTAAGCGGTGTCATCAACCAATCCTCCCTCTTTCCGCATTGGATATCAGTCATCACTTCATGGACACAGCTCTGCCTCTTCATGCAGCAGTCAAGACTTACGCAGATCGGACTAAAGAGCTACAACCTGTGGTCGAAAGGTTCGCTTTCGTCACTCCAGCCGCGGTTGCTCTAGACCTACCTCGTTTCGCCCTGGCAGGATGCGAACACATTATATCTCGTCAGTCACCTGAGTTCGATAGCGTCCTGCATCACGCGAGCGTCAAGCTGCAGATAGCGTTCCCAGATCCATCCCTTCTCCAGTATGATTGTGGCAAACTGCAGGAACTTAGTCGGCTCCTCCGACAGAGGAAGTTGGAAGGACACCGTGTTCTCATCTTCACACAAATGACAAGGATTTTGGATATCTTGGAAATTTTCCTTAACTTTCATGGCTATCTCTATCTTCGTCTTGATGGAGCCACCAAAATCGAAGACAGGCAATATATCACTGAGCGATTCAATGCGGACGCCAGGATTTTTTGCTTCATTTCTTCCTCTCGGTCAGGTGGAGTGGGTATCAAGTAAGTATTTGTAAGTTTTTCCGTCTACCGATTGCTAACAACCTCAATAGTCTTACTGGAGCAGACACCGTCATCTTCTATGATAGCGACTTCAACCCCCAAATGGACAAACAGTGCGAGGACCGGTAAGATGCTCCCTCAATACCTACATTGTTCATAAGTGACCAAACCTCGTCTCAGTGCTCATCGCATCGGTCAGATAAGAGACGTCCACATCTACCGATTTATCTCTGCACATACGGTTGAAGAAGCCATGTTGTTGAAAGCTAACCAGAAGCGCTCTTTGGACGATCTCGTCATCCAAAAAGGCGAATTTGACTGGCGGTCTCTGTTTGATGACCAAGGAGCTCTATCGAAGGCACTGGTTGAATTTGAGGATAAGGAAGATGTCCATGCTGCCGCTGTAGCAGCGAGAGAAGAAGACGTCTTGGAAGGCGCTGATCAAGCCGACTTTGGTGCTGAGGGAGAAATTGATGCTCCCCTAAGCGAAGGTAGGTTACCAAATAATACGGAGGAAGGCCAGCCTACTGGTAAGGAAATGTTGGATGTTTCCGAGATGGACCAAGTTGCAGAGGAAGAGGACGAAGGAGGGGCAGTGTCAGACTACATGATTAACTTTGTCCAGATGGATTACGACTTCTTCAGAGATTGGCGGCTATGATGGCAACCTTGTATCCTGTAGATGCTTAGGTTGTTGTACTGTTGTTTCTTCTCAGTCCTATTTATCAAATTATATATGTTGGTACTTATTAAACAGTAAAAGTACTCAGGCCGTTGTGGCTGGTTGATCAATGATCGGGAGTCGTACATTTACATAACACCAAACCAAAACACCCACCAGCATTTTCACCTACTGTCACGTTTTTGAACCTTATCGTTGCACCACAGGTTGGGCAAGATGATGATAGCAGACGTCCTGCACCGTACTTTCGTCAGTGGACTGGCTGCACTAAGCGTGTATGGACTATTCATGGGCTATGCCGTGCACCGTGAAACACTAGCCAAAGGGAAAGGTGAGATGATGTATACCACCAATTCCGCCCCAGGTTTTTGACGCAATTTGCGCAGAGGTGAGAAAATCTTAGCATTGGCTAATTAGCATATGAGGGCAACTCATGTCGACTATCATAGTACATGGCATTGAAAGAAGCTGAAGCAAAGCGGCGCGAGCAAACAACTGTGAGTTTCCACGTTTTACACATCGTCTTATCCTTTGTTGACACTGCTCTCAGGCTGAGGAAGAGGCGAAGGAACTTGCGTTAGCTGAGGCTGCCCAGGCTGTTTTCCGCAAAGGGTCGTGATAGTAGGACCGCTGCCTTCTGCTGCATCTTTGGTTCAAGGATAATCATGCAGTTTCATGCAACTGCACGTCATAGTTCATCTTGGGCTGTATCAACCGGTACGATTTGCAACAAGATATCCATGCCCATCATTTAATTGTCTCGTGAATTAATTGACAAAAGGTCGTTTTCCTTCTGATTTAATGGCTCAAACAGAGGCTATGACTGAGCTCGACTGGTCTATTAGCTCAGCTGAAGACGTGCGAGCTGAAGAAGCGCGAACATTTTACTTCAATGTATGCTTCACCCTTCACTATATTGAATGATTACTATGTCAGAGGATGAGAAAGGTCGTTGGGAGTCCTCGTCATCATCTAATGATGAAGGGCGCTCTCAAAGCATGATCAATCAGCTCCTGCGATGAAAGCCTACAACTGCAAGAATATGCTAGCAATTTATAAGGCGATGTACCGGAACAATCTATCGAAACTCGATGCTACCAGCAGGCTGAACTTTGATGAAGACGGCGTGATGATCACATCAGGAGTACCACTGCTCTTGTTTGAACTTTGGACTAGTAATAGTATCGGGTAGAGGGTGTTCCATGCATCACTTGTTATTTGATGACCATCCCTCTCCCCCTCCCGGGGATTTGGTTTGATTTACATTATTTTCATGAATTACATACCACACGTACATAGTTGTCTGACTTGACATGTAGTGCTGCTTGCAGTGTTCGGGTTCGGATTTTCCCGGAGAGCCCTTATAAATGAGGCCGATTAGACGTCGTGAATAAGTCTTTGAGAGATGCCCTCAATTCGACCAAAATTTTATCGATATAAAACCGTTGTCATCCTCTCCCATGTGCTAAGACCAGGACGTACTGAGATGCACATACCATAGCAGATTCTGCTACTCCAGCATAGATCAATTGGCCTCGCGTGGAACAAGCCAGGGCATGGGGCCATTGCTCTACGGTTCGCGGAGGCCAGGCTCGACACCCGCCATCCTAGATTTCAAATCACAACGCACGAACTGTGCGCTATAGCGCAGGCGATGACAACGAGGTCGTTGTAGGAGGATCGTCAGTATGCACGCCCATTTGCCTTCTTGCATTTAGGTAATAATATGGTGATTATAGGCGCGTCATCGGTATCGATGAAGAATGGGTTTACATTAATCAGTGTTTCCTGCATCGAAAGCTGCTTTTCGATTGCGCACACAAGCGCTTAGTATGTACTCACAATGCTCTATTGCTTCATGTTGTATTTAAATAGGGTAATACAGTGCAGGAACCCGGATCAAATGCCATCACCATGCGCCTGGGGCCCTGGGCCAGTTGACACGGCTCTCAGTGCGTTCATGTTATCTCCTCTGCTACACATTTTACCTCCATCTAGCTTTTCAAAAAAGAAATACGCACCGATGCTAGCATGCGCGTGTGCAATCCAAAGTTGCACCGACAAAAGCTTGGGGCAACTGATAACAAGACATTGATCCAAAGCGTATGTCTCGGTCTCTCTTTCGATGAGATTCTCAATGCCTAACATCACAGATGTGGTGTCGTTCCTCGCGGGCAGACAACTCCTAGTAGATGAACCAATCTTCTGTTCTTATGGCGGAGAGAAGTATAATTCACCTTCAATTCCTTTACAGAAATGGAGGTGCGAAAAGGCATGACCATCCACGCCAGATCAATACAGTAATGAGATGATAGAGAGATAATGTATATCTGTCTGTCTTCTCATTACAATGGTGCGAAATGTGAAGTTGGCTGCAATCCCTCTCGGCAGTGTTTTATTGCAGTCAGTTGGGTTTCTCAATGAAGGTGCAGTATTTGTCGTCAAGGTTCCTAACCCCAATGTATTCTCCTTTGAGACAGCCCACATTGGACAGAATTAGCTCGGTACTAACAAACTGGTGTTCAGTGAAACGTGATGTTCACTGTTGGCGAGGTACATTTCTCCAGATTCCTTCCTTCTTTTAACGCTGTGTCTCACCAGGAGGGTAACATCGCCGGCAACGCAAACTTCTCAAACCCGCGTCAAACATGCGACTACACCCCATCTTCGGCAAACTCACATCTACCCTCGCGTCCGAACTTCCCGCTCGCGGCTGCTCGTATCACGATCTCACTCTGCACACAATCTCCATTGGCCTTTCGTGCATCTCACAAAGGATCGACGTACATACCCCACCAGTTCAATTACTAAATCGGGTTTAAATTCGCCGCAATGGGATTAAGTATGTCAATACCTTCGTGTGTGAGTGTTAAGACTAATGTTCCTGACCAGAACAAGTTATCGCAAAGCTCGTGCTGTGCTCGCACTTCTCGCTTCTATCAATGGCGGGAAGTGTATGGATGAATTTGAATGCACTTCTTCGAATCTCACCATTATCGGTTACACACTAGGATTCGAGCTGCATATCAGCTATTCCGCTGTCCACTTGTTTCCCTGTGAGACTCCACACCCTAAAATTTTTGTCGTGGAAACCAGTAACGAGGAGACGGGTACCACGCATGAAAGCTACCTCGTTCACCATGACCCTCAAGCGTCAGTTCGAGACTGAGGCATAACGCTACTTTATGAGTGCCAGTGGTGGCCGCTATTGAATCTTTTTCGATGTCCCGGTCAGCAGGAGCGTTGACGAGGGAGCGGTCACTTGCGCGCGCAAAGGTGAGTAGGCATCTCCTACAGGATGCTATCCCTGAATCGACATGTTGGCCTTGCTGTAGATACGTAGTGTCCTGCGTGCAAGTTAGTGTTTCAGGAGTGGTCGCTTGTAAGGTGTTTTGCCATGTTGCAGCTAACTCTATTTCTCGTCCCATCAATCTCTTCTCGCATTGATCTCTCTTGTACTGATAGGCGACCGCATGAATGCAACCAAGCGTTGACTTAATTGCTGCGGTAATATCATGATTTCCGCCCGAGGGAGAAGCAGCTTTTCGCTCCTGCTGGCATCATTAGCTAGCGACTACTTCTCGGTACACCCGATTACACGACTTCTCTTGACCACTATAAGTTGATTATATCCACAGGTTGTCACACGCAAGTATGACCACCATACGGATGCGCAGCTCTACATGTGGCCTGGCCCATATATGCAAGAGATTATGCATACACAAACTTTCATGAATACGGGCCGTACGGTCTATCACTGAGTACTGCTGTTACACGCATTTTCATCGAAAACCACCGCCTCACATTCTTGCCTTGCTTGTGCACTCTGTACAGCTGTGCGAGTCGGTACATGTGAGACTGATTTGCGGTTCGTAATACTACAGTTAGCTACTGTCATTCTTGCTTGCACAACCAGCCACATCGTTAGGCAGACCTTATCTGTTTAGCATTTTTAACTTGAACTCATCGATTATTCTTAGCCAGGTGGCTAATAGATTCGATATTTATTCGTGCAGTCTCGAAACCTGCTGACAATGGCTTTTCTCCTTGATTGCGCCTTGGGCATGAACTAACGGAGGGTCATTAAACGTCAACCATAGGAGTCATGGCCAAGTATGTTAACAGATTAGAAATTTGTTCCTCCTGGATGATGCAGGTTCGAAACCTGCTTACAATGATTTTTCTCTATGATCACACCTTGGGCATGACCTCATGGAGAGGTCCTCAAACGCCAACCATAAGACTTTATGACCAAGTTGTTAACAGATTCAAAGTCTGTTCTTTCTGGATGGTGCAGATTCGAAACCTGCCAACAATTTTTTTTCCAAGTTCTGAATGTTGCGTATCAGAGTACAATGACAGTCGTTTATTGGGGGCAATATCGAATTGTCTGTGTGGTCAATTACTCAATACATGCGGTGATATCTACTCTAGCTCGGAAAGGACAACAAGCCTAGCGGGAGCTGGGAAGCGAGCCTTTGCGTGAAAGACGTGGGAACCACCTTGTGAGAACTGCAACCGATGGCTGGAACATGTTCAACGTCCAACGGGGCTACTAGTCACGTAGCTGGTTCGAAGAAGCGCACATACGTGAGTCGCGTCCAAATCCATCCATGCCGCACTTCCCGGTATTACGGAACGGAGTGCACAAGGCCACGTGAAGGGAGATTCAATGGAGGCTACAGGCATCTCATGTTCATGCGGTGAAGCCGCTCACTGGGGATGGCGTGACGCCATAGGTGCCGCTGAATGTGTGACTGGTAAAGAAGGATGATTTTATTTTGTAAGTTGTTGTAATTTACAGCGAAGAGGTATAAAATTACCACCCGATGATCGGCGGGATGAGCTGTAGCCTATAGGTTGGCCTAGAAGTACTTACTAGTGTCCCCGACTCCGAGTCCCAAAGTGGAGGAGGAACAATGTTTGTGGGTTTTTATTTCCTTACATAGTCAGTGTTGCTGCCTTAGATGATTCTCTCTTGAGTCTTGACCCATATGAGCCACCGCTGTCCAGCGCTTGTAATCTTTTGGTTTCCCCTCACTGACCGAAGATGTGAGCGTTGTGGTTTCGATTCTGACCGTGATTCTAATTATTGCCAAGGTGTTTTTGCTCCAAGAGCCTTGCACGGCTGCTCGTGTACTCGATGTCCTACAGTGTCCTCCACTTGATGATTTTCATAATGTCACCGAATATCCTTATGATGCCATCTATTACCCTGAATTCCACGCATCTCCGTTCCCGTGTCCTGAAAATTTCTGTGCATGGCTGAAATCATCCTTGTCAACACATCATCGTGTCTGTCCTTCGGTGGCTTATGACGGGGTATCATTGTATCAATTATAATATGTCAAGGTACTGTTTTAATACATCGTTCAATCTTGCCCTTCCAGTGTGTCGGTTATCACCATTGCGCTTTATTGCGAAAGTTTTTCTCTCAGCGTATGCAGTCTGTCGGCGATCTGGTGGTGACATGGCAGCATGAGAATCCTTTGTGGCTGTTTTCACCCCTTGACATCCTTAAACTTCGTCTGCAGGCACAGGTTTCAAGTATATCGGCACCAATTGCTATTCGACTGGCTGAACGATCCACAAAGTTACGGCGTAACAAAATCCAGCTATGTGGACTGCATCATTGATCACATTGAACGGACACGATCAAAGTTGATGGTCACAACTGATGACGAGGCATCTGCCACCGGGGACACAACTCGTGTCCAGTCCTTTTGTTCATATGCTGACAATCTCTATGGTGATTCTATTGGAAAACTCTTCAGGGTACCCACCAAAGGGATGTCATCAGGTATACGCTCCACAGTGCATCACTCCCCCCTCTTTCAGTATGGTTGTCACTCCTGATCAAGACAGTAGTTAAATACATGCGCCACCTATTCATAATGATCTCAATGGGTCCATTGTGCACCTGCCTTGTGATGCATCCGATTTGCTGCTATTTGCATGCTCACGACAACCCAGGTCATCGACGCAGTGAGTCCATCTAAAAGATTGATAAAATAGGTTGTTGACCTCATCTGGTTCCTTTCAGACTCTTAAGTTTCAGTAATAATATGATTTCTGTGCTCGAATTTGCCTTCCATATCTAAGTACCGCATCGCCATTAATGTTTCGATGATTGAAGTTCTTTGTGTTTCGTTCTTACCACACTACGCTTTGAGTCTGCATTCAGTTTTCGAACTTGATCTCGTTTAATCTGTTCTGCGCTCCCCAGATCTTTTTCATGTTTGACATACGGGAAAAATAAATAGATGATATATTGTTGTACAGCTCGTAATAAAAGGCCACTAAATGCACGGAATTCCAAATCTATCACCTGCGGAGTCGGGGACTGACGCAACCGAGCGCCGCTACGATGAGTCGCATGGATCATTGACTACAACAGATATTTAAAACCAACAGGGTCCTCAAGGTCGTTGATATCCTTTGCATTCTGCTCGTTTCTCTCAATCTGCTCATTCAGCCGCTTCAAATGCAAATGCATGAAACCAAGCATGGTCGTCGATACCCCAAGTGCTGCAAAGCTGATGGCATAGGAATAACGATATGTCGGGCCCCAGCTGAGAGGCCAGAGGAACCTATGAGAAATTGTAAATAATCAGCGAGAGCAGGAGATCGGTGGCACTGACGATCCGGCGATGTTTCCTATCGCAGACATTCCACTAATCACGGCGATAGCAACAGCTCGCTTCGCAGGTTCTCTGGCAAAAGTGTTGTTTACCCATGCCCAGAGAATGATTTGTCCTGTAGCGATTTGAGCCATCAGAAACCTGCATGTGTCTAAGTACACAAGGCATTACTCTGTTGGGCAATGATACCACTTACAGGGAAATATAGCGCGCAACCATGTTCATCGTACTGATGGATATAGTAAATCCAAGGACAGCAAATGCATTCGATGCACAAATGTATACGAAGCGCTTTTTCGTGCGGTCAGAGTACCTGATCGTCCATGAGACGTGATTCGACCTCTAAAAATAGTTTACTGACTTTGAAAGAGAGAAGGCAACAATCGCGGCAAGCACCCATGGAGGAGTGGCGAGCAGTAAAGTCACCGTCATATCATAATGCAAAGTCGAGACGATCGTGGGGAAGTAATTGACGAATGACAACCCCATATAATCGACAACGAGTGCGACTGAAAACCACCAGACCTTCCAGTCGGACAAAGCATCCCACAGTCCTTGCATAGTCGTCCGTTTGCCATGGTCTATTCTTCCATAACCATCGTCTACAAGGCGAGAAATAGCCAATGATCTTTCCTCCGGAGTGAGCCATTTGGTGTTGTGAGGGAAATTGGGGAGTATAAACATTGCACAAATCGCGACTATGACGGTGGTGCCACCTTCGATGAAAAACAACCACCTGCAGATATGTTAGCTTCAGCGAACGACAGAAACGAACGCTTCTCGCCTCCATGCAGATTGGCCAAGTTTTCCCTGCATGCCCGTAAGTATACCAGATGCAAACAGCGATCCGAACCCAGCGCTGAGCACGGCTCCACAAGTAATGAGAGTCGTTCTCACAGCGAGCTCGTCTCGTTTGTACCATCCTGATAGAAGAAATATGGCGCCAGGGAAAAAGGGTGCTTCGGAAAAACCAAGAAGTAAACGAGCGAGAAGAACCTCGGTATAACTTGTGTCGAACTATCAGACCCTACGATGACGAAAAGTGTGAATGTGTACTTCTGTGTGATCCCTAGGTCCGGTTAGCATGTATGATCATGAAAGACGGTGTCGACAAACCTGTTAATGTTGATACTATACCCCATGTCACCATACTACAAGGAATCAGGATAGCAGGTCTCTCTAGCCAGTGCAAAAGCATATTCCTGAAAGAAAGTCACAAAAAACTTTTACTCGACAAAGGATGCAACTCACGCTGGCACTTGCATGATAATGAATCCCACATAGATGATGGACAAGGTCGTCGCGAATTGACTTCCATGCAGGTGCAGGTCTTTCTCAAAACCTCCCAACCGTGCGCTACTGTGGACGACATGAGATATCATATAAACGTATATGAAGACGTGTAACATACCTAATATTCGCTTTATCGATCTAACCAGCGGTAAGCACCAAGTAATAAAGAGCTCAGACTCACATAGTTCAGGGCATACAAAAGCAAGACCACGGATAAACGTAAATCGATCTTCCTCACTAACCTCTTCTCGAGAACATCACGAGCATGACTGGGTAAACCAGAGGAGACATGAATCGTTTCCGATTTCGCATCGCTGAGAGCAGACATCGTTGGGAAGGGTTGGCAAGCCTCTTCTTTGTGAAGTGCAGGTGAGGGATAATAGTGCAGAATACACTGCAGCAGGGAGCTAACGTGGATCATCTGTCATGGTCATCAATTAAATATCGACGGGCATCCAATAGGGTACTCGGGCCGCCTTGAACAATTTGATGCTAGGGTTCGCACCTAGTGTAAGCAATGATTGATGATCGTATGCGTGGCATACGGTTGTGGTAGTGTTGGCAAAACTAGTTTTTGCCAATTGGCCTGCCAAAACTGGTGCACAGCAGAACTCAGGTGCAAAGGGGGTAGCTGATCCCGGCAGAAATTCCAAGGCATATGAGACTCGCAGAGATATAAGTTAGGTATGAGGATTTGGATTCAATAGAGCATGAAAACTGTCTGTCGACTCCCTGGTACTGGTGGTTCAAGTGCAGATGGCCCTTTCAAGTTTCTAATGCACGTGACCAAGCGATATATCCGCCAGTGGTTGCAGAAGACGATCAGGGAGGCTTATGATGTATCCGCGATTCTTTATGCTTGCGTATCGTGAGCAAGGCGAGAAGTGTGTACTTGGTGTCCCCCAACTTCCATCATGCTACGAAAAAGCCTAACTTAAAGTAATTATGTAATCGCCTAGTAGCGAATTGACGTAAGTACCTTGATTTCGGGCACCGGATCAATGAACGGTGGCTTACAAGTTCGGAAGGCCCAGTCTTTTTCTTCGTTCCGTCCTTTTCATCTTCGTATCAAGAAAGCGCCTCAAGACGCTGATCCACTCATTTTTGATCGTCCCTCGTTTGAACTTTCTTGGCCTGCCTTCTAGCTCAGGCCTCTTTATTAAGGCATTGGTCTTATATTATAATTAGTCTTTAAATTCTCGCCGTTGGCGTAAGCAGGAGACCCATGGTGGTTTCAATGCGCTGCAAATGTCGCCACAGCAAACGACTACTCTTACCATCTCTAACCTTTGCCGCTCTCGCAAGCAGCCTGCTACAAGGAGCTATGGCACAGACCACGTACTCTACAGCTATTCAGCAACTTCAACGTCTCCAAGATCCTAATGTCATTGTCACCAACACAAACGGAACCGTCGTGGTTTACAGCCCGCTCACTGGCAATGAAATTCCTCAAGGACTCGCAACCGATGGTAGCGGTAGTGGATTCTCGCTGCCTGCTATCTTGTGGATTGTGTTCTCATTCACGGTTGGCATTCCGCTCATGCTGGCCGGCTTTCGAGGTTGGCGTCTTAGCACCGGAGCGGCCATAGGCCTATCTGTGGCTGTCACATGTGGGTAGCGACTAACAATTCATGTATATGGAAATTCGCCTGACCTGTCTATAGCGTGGTCTGTTTTTGTCAATACGTTGGACAATGTTGGTATTTCGGACATTACCTTGACAGCTCTAGTTCTTGTGTTATTTTGTTTGGGCTTTCTTTTCGGGCTTTTAGAAGTGGGTCGCATGGTAGGGCTTCTCCAGTTAGGCATACAGGGCGGCCTCGCCATCGGGATACGGATAGTATTACTACGTAGCCTGCTATTGGTACCCGACCCTGCTGCGTTTTTCATCAATTGGCTACTCATTGCATTCTGTGGTCTCGCGAGTGCAGTACTTGTCGTTTGGAAACAGCGAGCTGGACTGGTGAGCGTTGATTTCGTCCTTGATGGTCTCATTGCATCCTGATCGAATCAAATAGCTTGTAGGATCAGCGTCTGTCGGTACTTTCTTTTGTGCCCTAGGGATCGACTTGGCTGTGAATCAGCAATCTGGCATGAGTCGGGGCCTCAGATATTTGATTGACAGAAACCGTTATCACGTCGTAGTGCGTACTCGCCTTGGATCGTTCACAAACAACTAATCAGACTGCAGGACACAACAAGTAATGGGTACTTTCCGCCCACAAGCACATTAGTTATTATTGCACTCTCTATTGCATTGACGTATGTCATCAGTTTCCTATATCTTGTATTATAAGCCTGAAATGTTGACACGGGACATGAACAGACCTGCATTTGCATACGCACAACATAAGCTATTTAAGGGTTCTTTCTGCCCAGTTCACGATGACGATCTCGAGTCCCTTCACGCATCGAATGAGTCCCCAGTTGACGAAGAACCTAAACTATTAGGCGAAGAAGCACTGCGAGGTAGTCCGCAAAATACGCCGCCTGTGTTAGCTTTGTCAAATTCGATGCCTTTGCTTAAAGATCGTTGTCCGACGCCTGCTGCCACGGAGAAAGCACGAGCGACCGAAGGCAACACGTTGACGCACAGTGAACGTTCATCATAGCGCATATATCTTGGCTTGAGTCTTATACCTCAACGATTACCTAAATACCTTAGTAGTCGCATTTATTTCATCGGATCTCTAGTTCTTGTGGTTCTCCATCGGATACCTTGGCACGCATTATACATCTGCTTCACACCTGGATCCACAATAGAATCTCATTTGCTTCAAATGGACTACCATTTCACTCGTCTGAATCGGCGGTTGGTTGTCAGCTTGAACTGCTATCGGCATCGATGTGCCACCCGGAAATTCGACTAGTACGTATGCGGATGTACCATTGTCCGGAATCTGAATGCAAAGCGTCGAGCGGATAAAGAGCGGGGCAAGTATAACTTGTGACTCTTACGGGCATATTGAAGGAGCCTATGGACTGTGTTGGAACGACTTGGTCGGTGCTAACGCGGGAAGGTCCGGAAATGGTAGAAATATTCACATGTTAAATCCGCCAAGTCTTGCATTTCATCGGCCGTATGTGAGGGTGACAACTCATTTTATTTTACTTGGCTTTTCATTCGCTGGTATCTAATACCCTACCCAACCCTCCAGACGCCCGGATCCCCTAGAATTATGTCAAAGAATGGGGACAAGAAGCCGGTAGGCTTCGCTACACATATCACGGCTGGAGGGATAGCTGGCGCGATGGAGGCGGTAAGCGTGCACATTCAATGTCGTGCACTCCATATAATGATCAAGGGCCTCAGATCTGCTGCCAACCGCTCGACACCATCAAGGTGCGGATGCAACTCTCCAAATCCGGGATGGCCCCTGGGGTATGTTACAAACAATGTTGTGCGGTGTTCGTCAACTAAACCCCGCCAGACAAAGCCACGAGGATTTTTGGCGACAGGTCTTATGATTGTTAGACGCGAGACGCCATTGGCATTATACAAGGGCCTTGGCGCCGTCCTCTCCGGAATAGTCCCAAAGATGGCCATTCGATTTGCTAGCTTTGAGACTTACAAGGAGTTGTTAGCGGATAAGTCAACAGGAAACACCAGGGTGGGGAATATCTTTATCGGTAATATATTCAAGGTTATTGCTTGATGGAAGCTGACTTCTCGGCTTAGCTGGGCTCGCCGCTGGGACGACCGAGGCGGTCGCGGTCGTCTGTCCCATGGAAGTGGTGAAGATCCGTCTGCAGGCGCAACAACACTCGCTTGCTGATCCGCTAGAAGCTCCGAGATATCGCAATGCGGGGCATGCAGTCTACACGATCATACGTGAAGAAGGTTTCTCGGCCCTGTATAGAGGGGTCTCGCTCACTGCTTTACGACAAGCTACTAATCAAGGTTAGTTCAATAAGTTCCGTCATCGCCACGAGGCTTATTAACAACGTGATCATAGGCGCGAACTTCACTGCGTATCAGGAACTTAAGAAATTGGCACACACATACCAGCCGGATTTGAAGGACTTACCCTCATACCAACACATGATCATTGGACTTATATCAGGTGCCATGGGACCCTTCTCCAATGCCCCGATAGACACGATTAAAACTCGTAAGTGCATCCTACAGGGTGTGCCTACAATCAAGTAATCCATGACACCGATAGGATTGCAAAAGTCCACGTATGAACCAGGAACAACAGCATTTCAGCGGATTGCAGCGATCGCAAAGGATATGTGGAAACAGGAAGGAGTCCGGTCGTTCTACAAAGGGATTACGCCGAGGGTTCTGCGAGTGGCTCCTGGACAGGCGATTGTGTTCGCTGTGTATGAAAAAGTGAGAGGGATCATCGAGACGATGAACGTTTCACCGTCGCAAGATCGGTACTCAGAATGATTTAAGAAGAGCCAATAAATCTGGGAAGATTTATCTGCAGATACAGAGAAGTCTTACTAAGGGTGTACATTGTGTTTTGGCTAGTAAATGAAGTGTGTGAGTTCCGACTTCATATGTGGTGAGTACTAGACGCTGGGAACGGCTCTAATCGGCCGACTTGTATTCGGGTCATCGGGCGAAGTCCGAATGTGATTGGTGATTTACACACTAACTTGAGCTCGAACATCTGAGCTGCAGGCAAGCCTTAATAACGAACGTAGACTGGAGGACTATCATCCTATAGCCTACAGGTCTGACTAGGGGAGACTAGAGGCGAGCTGATAGTGATGGCTACCCCAACGAAGGTGCTAATGCTGCATGGGCAAGTACCAGCCTGTTTAACGAGTTCACGAATCACCACTGGCAGCAGCGTGTGTGGATGACTGATTCACTTCCTCAGACACTCGCAGAATGCCAGTATATTCAGTAAACGTGTAAGTTTCCGTGTTTTGGTCCCCCAACATCATCATACAGGCTGATTCATCACAGCTTGGGGCCTTGAGGAAATCGATGGGAAAAGGCATTGAAATGGGTACGCTTGGAATCTATGCAACCATGCCGATGTACAGCTTAACCGACGGTCATAGTATTCGTGGACGGACCCATTGTCTTACTTCCTGTTGACCTCGACGGCCCCTCTTCATTGGCAGCTCTCGGAGCTTCAGAGGCGAACACGACTTCCTCTGATCCTTCGACTACGCCCCGAGCTTGGTGGAAATCTAATCCGGAGAGAACAATCGCCCACGGATTAGAAGACTCTATACTCCTTTTGAGAGATATTCTTCAGCGTGATCGATATGATGTGAGTATGTCTGGTGCACATCACACATCGAGTTGAGATGAATTGGACGTAGGGTGTGTTTGGCTTCAGGTATCCGTTCGCTGGTCCTCTTTAACGCTGTTTGGCTTATCGGGAACCAAAGTCAAGGAGCAGCTATGGCTGCTCTGCTTGCCGCTCTCGTGTGTATGTTCGCGATGTAATCGGACCAACTTTTAAGGCGTTATTCTTCTTCAGCTAGAGAAGCCCCACTCATACCCTCCCTTTCTCATCGACGGAGAGGCTCCTCACCCACCATTGTACGTAACTTCCTATCAGAGAGATACAAGTGCTCAGCCTTGACTTAGCAAATTCTGTGTAGCCGTCTCAGGCTTCAAGGCACCTGGGTCTCTCAGTGCAGAAACTTTTGGGACATCGTATTATACACCCACCCTGCACGTTCTCGGAAGAAACGATGTAATTGTCGTTGAGGAGCGCTCGAAGAGTCTGCTTGATCTCTCACACAACAAGAGATTGGAGGAGCATGATGGCGGTTAGCCGATTCTGCTATGCGCTATAACTCCTTTCTGATACTCTAGCCAGGTCATTTCGTGCCTTCAAAGGCTAACTGGAGGGAGTTTTTCCGCAATTACTTGACTGATCCTCTTGGAGTGATCCCTTCTCCAGAACAGAAAACTGTTCTTCAGCCTGCCCCCGACGATTGATACACCGGCATGTCAGACAATACCTCGAACTTTAATAGAGCCACGTAATAGAAATGTTATATCTCACATAGGCGCAAATACGTGGCTTTTGAGAGTAGGTGAGGACATCACACACCCAATAAGACAGTGGATCAACTTCGTCAGTAAAGCATCTCACCAGACGACTTTGCTCTTTCAACATTTTGAATTCTGGTCCACCAGCAATAAATTCCGGGCAGAGTAATAGTCATTCGGTTCTTAAATTGAGTCCGTGCCCTATAGAGGACTATATCCTGGATTTTGCGCTATTAGTATGTAGTCATCTCGAACTTCGAAACCTACCTATTAGCTAGTAGATTGTTTCCCGAGGCACACGGTTAGTAAGTGTTACCTGCCCATGCCCCATGACTGCAAAGCTGATCGTGCCTCCCGCTTTCCATATCGCCATATTGCTGTAGGACGAATTCGGGAGGCGAGAGGAGGAATTCGTTGACGCGTTTGAGAGTGGTGCGTGAGGGGTTAGCTTGTGGACAACTTGTTATTATCCAGTGCAAGCGAGACTTGATGTCGTCTTTTGCTTTATTGATTTATATGCACGTCCGTCGTCAATCAACTTGTTTTTGGAGATAGTTGGTACGACGACGTACAAAATACACCCTCCCGCTCGTACTCGAACTTGCCGCAAAATTCCCCTGAATCGTCGAAGAACTTTGTGAGAGCCGTTAGGGCCACGCCGATACTCATGTCGGTGCCTGTTTCGCATGCTATGCAGACGCGGCGCATATTATGGAGGTGGAGCAGGATGAAAGGGATGGCTTGTGGGAGGACAGAGTGTAAGAAGTGATGCTGGCCTTTTTTACCTTGAGGTGTTTGAAGGTATAGGATGCGTGGATGGCCCTTGAGAGCGGGTAGTGCCTGATCGGCGCTGGTTAGATAGACCACCGTAAACTCGTCATCGAGAGAGGAGGGAATATCATGAGTGGTGCATATTGAGAGTCTACCGTGGACGTGGTGAATGGTGTGGGGTAAAATGATACGTTCGAGTCGGTGCGCGCAGATTGCGTATTTGGAGAGGATGTGAGAGCTTGAACGAGAATTGGTCCCTCGTTTCGGTTTGCGTTGAAGAGGGTTTGTTTATGTTTCCAGAATTGAGGATGAAAGGGATGGCTTGTGGGAGGACAGAGTGTAAGAAGTGATGCTGGCCTTTTTGCCTTGAGGTGTTTGAAGGTATAGGATGCGTGGATGGTCTTTGAAAGCGGGTAGTGCCTGATCGGCGCTGGTTAGATAGACCACCGTAAACTCGTCATCGAGAGAGGAGGGAATATCATGAGTGGTGCATATTGAGAGTCTACCGTGGACGTGGTGAATGGTGTGGGGTGAAATGATACGTTCGAGTCGGTGCGCGCAGATTGCGTATTTGGAGAGGATGTGAGAGCTTGAACGAGAGTTGGTCCCTCGTTTCGGTAGGGCAGAATCACCGTTCAGCGCTCAGCATCGGTATCAGGGGATTTTGGGAATATAGTGGTATCTGTCCAAATTAGAGTTTAGACTTGATCGATGCAGCAAGGAAGAGAACTCAGAGGCCATTGTGGTAGTGACGATAAAGATGCATCTTAGAAACAATTGGCATTACATGTAGCTGAGGAGGTTATCCACCAGGCTTATACAACTGCAAGAAATGAGATAGATCGTAGATAAAAATCTGCGCAAAGATCTAGGGGCAGGGTTGGGTTCGGCATGACGAGCCAAGGAGCTGGGGCATGACTTCGGCTGTGTTTCCCTGACACTAATGTGGATGGAGATGCCAGATACTGACTTATAACATGCATCCGGCGGTTCGGGCACGCAAAGACCGCCGGCTCGGTGTCAATTATGGAACTTACAAAATTAGCAGTCACGTGGACATTCCCCATACATATCACTACGTTCTGTCCTGACTAGATTCGGGTCTCTTACCTACTATCATCCGCCTTTTGTAGTGAGATGACATGACAATGCAACAAAAAGTAACGATCGAAGGTCTCCGCTTGTCAAACATACAATGTTATCATGTAAACAAAGTACGAATCTACGATTCCATATGTACATGAAAGAAAATACGCTGCTGTTGAATACTTTGTCCGAGATTGGTGACCGAGTGTGATAATGTACATTTACTAACGTATGAGAAAATGTCCATTGGAGACAAAAGTCCAGCAAAATATATGCACTCAAACGTAAGAATACTAGGATACGTGTGGGTGCAATTTAGAGACGTGCGCATTGCGCGTAGATTTGCGCGAGAAAGAAGCATCGCACTGGTCGCAGAGGTGTTTCACCTGCAAGTGCACCTCCTCGACATGTCGAACAACACTCTCCCGTTTCATGGGGGCTCTTCCGCAGTCGCCCCATGCGCAAGACATGACTGATTTTGCCGGCCCATTCACCCCGTGCATCCACAAATGTTTTGAAAGGTCCGACACACTAATATATGCGCCGCATGGTATTCCAAAGCCGCTATCCCACAAGCAGATGGTGTAGCCAGAAAAGTTGGCGGCCGTGGAGGGATCACTGTGTGGGGCCTATGAATACCACACTATCGTTAGTTGTCAGACAAAGAACCAGTATGATGATCGGCTGAGACTGACGGGTAAGATAGCAGACATTTGTTCTCGTCGGAGGATGGAGAATAGAGAATGTTAACAAGGAGATTTTATTGGTGACTACCAGTTCTTTTGATTGCCTACTTTATAGTCCGATCAATATCTGGCGGAGGCTAGAACGCATTCGAACGGGCAACAACGCCAATCTGACACATCTCTCGGTATAAGGGCGATCCACCTGCCCATATCGTAGATGTTTGAGACCCTACAATTGAATTGAATTGAATTGATTGAGAAAAGTTTGACGACTTGTTGGCTTGGTGATATTAATTAAAGAGGCGAAAGGGTTGCGGAAACAACGTACTGTGCTTTCCGATAGGTGCAGCTTATCAAAATTCTGGCTTGCATGTTTTTTAAGGACGGTTGCACCTGGCAAGGCCAAGCAAGAAACCCGAATCAAGCGCCAGACTAGCAGATTTTGGCAAGGATAACTATGTGATGTTGTCCCCACGCAGGTTAAGTCGGAGAACTTGCGATATGCGGAGAAAACAAGGCCCGATGCAAATTCCAAACCTTATGCGTCCTCCTGAATCCGAGTATTGTGTAGGAGGTGTAGTGGAGCAAACATAACGACGCTACCAGTGCGGCAGTCTCAATTCGCTATACCAAGTTGGATATGTACGGCATCACGGTACACGAAATTGACCACGAGTGGCAAATAAGTGGAATCATCTTTCCGTAATGGTTAGTGGAGGTTCACTTGCGTGTGCAAATGGTTACTGCTGACAGGTTCCTGACAGGCACCCGTATGCGGCGTGTGTTGTATAACCAGATGGCACAATAGCCTGCAATTTTGTGCGCGTGTGTAAGGGGAATTTACGGTATCCTGTGGTGTTTTTAGTTCGTTTACGGCGAGCATTTCCCTGCAAGTGAATGTGGTAATTTGATTGTATCAGTGGAACATGCCAGTGGAGCGGGTGGGCACACGTCGTATGCATCTGCAGGAAGGGCATCATACCTGTAAATACACCGAAATCATCGAAGATAAAGTTTTGGGCTCACGGTTTGAAGACAATAAGACCTTTGGGCGCTTTGGTTGTAATCCGATGGCGCAGGAAGGTGTTGGTCACCGGCTGCCGTGCGGCTTATCAGTTGTCGTAATCCATAGAACGCTCTGCTTTGCGATGGCGGCTCCGTCCAGTGATCCGGTTCCGTCCATTCCATTGAGCTCTCTCAAGACGAGCTAGTGACAGTGACGATTCGGAAAATTTCTTGCAAAACATTTAGCAATGTCTGTTGGTGCACGGCAAAAATAGGAAACCTCCAGTCGCTGATCTACCAGAGCGTGTCCCGATAATGCTTTGAGATTGCAACGGTGGTGGGTCAAGGGCTTCCAATTCATAGATCCAGACCAATTGTGAAACTTAAATTTATGGATGTAAAGAAATTTCCTGCCTGGTTCACAAAGTTTTAAGCGGGTCTTGAATGGTTGATAGGATGAAACTTCATTTGAGGAATGTATTCAAGATATTGGCTGTCATGTACGTGTATGAGTATTTTGATGGAGCCAAAGGGATGCATACTTACTAATAAGAAGGCCTACCTAGTCCCGCCTTTGGCAAGAAAAAATGGAAGCATCCCGTCATATGTGCTTCTAAACTATAAGTGCTGGGCAGAAGATTAAGATGATGTGAGAAAACTTGAGCGCTGGATGACCTTACGACGTCGGCGTGGCACTATATGCTTCTAAACTATAAGTGCTGGGCAAAAGATTAAGATGACGAGAGAAAATTGAGCGCTGAATGACCTTACGACGTCGGCGTGGCACTTTATGCTTCTGTCAACCCAGGTAAGACCGGAGACGGGCTGTGTGAGACAGTGGAAATGAGAACACTGGATGTGCATGCACGTCGGCCTTACTAGCCTCTCATGGAGATGATGGAAGGACTTTCACTCTGTTTTGATCCTCGCTGTGTTGGCCGAGAAACCACACAGACTCGGATGGTCGATCAGCAGAACTTTTTTTGGGGGGTCAAACATTTTACGATCAGAGAATAACCCACCTGACCGTGAACCTTAGGTGATGAGTCTCCTGACAGCTGCGGCCGTCAAGCGGGAATTAGAGGTGCTTTCTCGTGGTAGATTTGTGATGTAAAGGCGGCAAGTGTAGCAGGACCCTGTTCAACCACAAAATGACAAAAAGGTCAGTCAAATCGCACGTTATTTGCACGCTCCGTCAAAAGTTCTCGCGATAATGCTGACGATATGCACGTGGCTGCGTCAATCAGCAGCTCATTAATATTCCTGTGTTTTCAAAGTAATGTGCATGAATTTATGTGAGGCGCAACGACACGATCAGATCTCACTGATGATTACGCTTTGTAAAAAAAGTATCTCACTTAGCTCTATCCCTCTCTACTCCCGTTATCATCCGCTGCTGGCGGAGCTGCAGCATCTAATGGAGGACGTGCATTAACCATAACTGTCTGATTAAACAGCTTCGATTTGTGGTCCAAGTAGTACCCGACGCCAAGGAAGAATATAGGAGAGTGGCAGGGGTCACGAAAAAACCTGCTTATCACGTTCGTGTGAGCAGGTGTGTCAGGGTCCTTGTCTGAGGATCAGATTATGAAGTTCAGTGAAGTTGCTACAAGCAACCGACGTTAACGTTAGAGCGACAAAACGTGTTGTGTTCTCGGTAGTGAACGCAACCACTGACAGTACGCCTTGATCAAATGGGTGGTAAAGCTGTTGGCACACCCCGGTCCCTGATAATTCCCATCAAGGACTACCCTGACCGGCCTGGGTTAGGAGTGGATAGTTTGAGGTAGTGTAAGTAGTGGTAACTACTACTCATCATCATTACCTTCCATAGTTTCTGCCACATCGTGATCGGGCTTGAAAAGCCCGATCACGATGTGGTAAATCCAAATTCCAGATGAATTCAATGGTGATAATGATTTCCTGTCTTTCGATACAAAGTCAATGATATTATGACCTAATTTGGATGAGTCCGCAACAAAATGTTCTAGAATTACATTCGACCGAGTTTCTGGTATGCGACAAAAAAAACTACGTCAGAGGGGTGCACGTGCACCTGGGACAGAATGGCCTGGGGGTAGGTCCTAGCGTCGAATTTTGCCCCCTCCCTTCGAGCCTTTCGAGGGTCCTAGGATTATCAAGAGTCTTGGTTGATCAGCGTCTTACTATCACCCAAATATTTACTTCCAAAGCCCAGCGTCATGGGCAACTTGAAGGACGACACATCATTAGCCTTCAGTGAGCTGCGAAAGGAATCGCAAGACATATACAACCGAATCCACTCTATAGCAGAGGACTCCGCTTTCGTAGACCAAGTCTATCAGTCTTACCACAGACTTCCCCTCATCCGTGAGTGACACCGTGATCACCGATCGCGGCGATCGACTCACGCGCCCACCAGCTAACATGCGATGTGGAGCATGGTACACAGACCCTGACATCGTAAGATCCATGTTGCAGCTCACGGAATTTCAAGCTCACCTTACCTACTAGGCATCAGATGAACGCGCATATTTCAAGTCCACCGATGGACACACCGGAAACTGGAGCTTTAACCTTAGAAGGCCTAATTTACACGTATTGCCTTTGGTTTGTGCGCACGCAGGGTTCGTGCGCCACTTACATCAACGATATCAAACTGTATAACGTGAGGGCCCCAGGCTGCTTTTAGTGGATTCTACGAGAGCAGGCAAACGCATGCCAGACGCGCTCTCTAAAACTGTTCCGATCTGGTGCGCTGTTATAAATAGAGCCGTCCTTAAAACCACTTCGAACATGAACGTGGATGCGGATGCTTGGAATACGAAGTTGTATACCCCACCTGGTGTGGTCAGTGCGCAAGAGCATGATCAGATCGAGCAGAAGTGGATGGATGGGCGGATGATCTTGCTGTTAGTTTTATTTTTTCACCCAGAGTCTCAGGCATCTGAAATCGTGGATTTGTAGGCATCGTTCTACGTACTCCCGAAACTACAATACCCCCTCCGCCCCATCTGGATAACGCCCAGTACCACTATATTCCCAAAATTCCCTGATACTGATGTTGAACGGCGATTCTATCCTATCATCTGTATATCCGCTTCGAAGCAGGTTTTGGACGGCATGGAGAGACGCATCACAGGTTTTGCGTATATCCAGGGTTCAGGGGATGATCATGAGCTGTGGAGTATGGTGGGTATTCTCCCTTGAGCTCGGCCATTAACACCGATACAACTTGCGCGACAGGGCCTCACCCCTGCTCAATTCTGGAAACATAAACAAACCCTCCTCAACGCAAACCGAAACGAACTACCAACCCTCGTTCAAGCTCTCACATCCTCTCCAAATACGCCATCTGCGCGCACCGACTCGAACGGATCATTCCATCCCACACCCATTCACCACGTCCACGGTAGACTCTCAATATTGCACCACTCATGATATTCCCTCCTCTCTCGATGACGAGTTTACGGTGGTCTATCTAACCAGCGCCGATCCAAGCACTACCCGCTCTCAAAGACCATTCACGCATCCTATACCTTCAAACACCTCAAGGCAAAAAAGGCCAGCATCACTTCTTACACTCTGTCCTCCCACAAGCCATTCCTTTCATCCTGCTCCACCTCCAGAATATGCGCCGCGTCTGCATAGCATGCGAAACAGGCACCGACACGGTGTCGGCGTAGCACTTACGGCTCTCACAAAGTTTCTTCGACGATTCAGGGGAATTTTGCGGCAAGTTCGAGTACGAGCGGGAGGGTGTACTTTGTACGTCGTACCAACTATCTCCAAAACAAAGTTGATTGACGACGGACGTGCATATAAATCAATAAAGCTAAAGACGACATCAAGACTCGCTTGCACTGGATAATAACAAGTTGTCCACAAGCTAATCCCTCACGCACCACTCTCAAACGCGTCAACGAATTCCTCCTCTCGCCTCCCGAATTTCTCCTCTCGCCTCCAAAATGCTTTTCCCTTCTGGCGCGCCAACCCCACCTCATGAACACAACACAGCCTTGATCCCTGAAACAGTACCATAAACAACAATCCAAAATTAAGCATGTACACCAGCATGGTACATCGAAGGCACGAGATAATACTTCCAAGGGGTTATACTCCTCTTAGGAATATCAACGCCCGAAAGCGCGTCGGAGTAAGGCCCAAGGAACCGGTACATCACCAGAGGTTTGAGCTGAGAACAGGCCAGTTCCAAGTTTCTTCATCCAATTGAGGGGTACGCCTTCGAGACTCTGATCGTGTGAGGAATCAGGAATGTTGCCCTGTAACTCAGAGGTACTGCTCTACTATTCAGATATGTTGCCCTGCGAGCTTGATAACATGAAGGTTGGAAACAAAATGTGATTCAGTCGCTGCAACAATAAATAAACAACAGTCCGACTAGTCAACAGCCAAGCAAGGCAACGCCAACCTAGTAGATAAATAAGGGCCAAATAGAGCCAAACAAGCCATCAAAACCCGCTTGGCATTGGATCGTCCACAAGCGAATCCTCCACATACCATGTCTCCTCCTCGCCCCCAAAATTCCTTTCCCCACCTCACGCACGTAAAACAACCTCAATCCCTGAAACACTACTATAAACAAAAATCCGAAATCTTGCATGCACACCAGCATGATACGTCGAAGGCACGAGATAATACTTTCCAGGGGCTATACTCCTCTTGGGAATATCAACGCCTGAAAGCGCATCGGAGTAAGGCCCTGAGGAAGCGATGTATCGTTGGAGATTTGTGCTTGATGGGAAGAGAGAGAGAGGTTGGTTGATACGCCTGGGGCGCGGGCGAGGAGTTGGAGACGGGCGCTGTGAGGATGTGAGTGGGGTTGTTGGTACTTTTGGGTGGGGAGGAGGGGGACATACCCGAATTCAGAAGCGCATGGGATGGTTACTTCATACATTGGATTGCGGTGATATCGATTTGACTGGGTCCGCCTACAGCAGTCGTCGAATCCCTAACAAATCTCAAGATTCGTTTCAAGGAGAAATCTAAAACGAACGTACCATTCCCCACGCACGGTTTTGACATACATTCCTGCGCCTCCTGTGGTATTGACTTCATCTCAAACCGAGAGGGACTCTCCACCTTGAGCGTGTATTTCCCTGTCTGGTCCGGTTCATAAGCTGATAATATAATTGTGTAGTCACCAGCTTCAGACAAAAAAAATGAACAACCTTCCCCTCGAGATAAACAGAAAGTTGACGTACGAGCAAGATGGGTAGCGACACGCGCATGCCCATACGTATAAGGCCAGAATGAGCCACCACCTCTTTTTGACTCAGTTCTGATATACGCTCGCCTTGCGACCATACTGCTGTAACATTTAGCGACATATCCCTAGTGCTCTGTGCGGTGAGTATAACTTGTGTTTTGCTGTGCTTGTCGGCGCTGGTGCTCGGCCGTTTGTCGATACTAGCGCTCGTGGTATTATGCACCCGTAGGTGATACTGCGGATTCACCATATACGTCGGATGTGTGCAATTTCCACCAGCCGTTTTATGAGTCAACACGCCATCGATCTGGCATCCATCAGCGGCGGTGAAGAAGAGAACGAATTCGAGGGGTACCTTCTGCATATACTTCGCAGGCGGAACCCTCGTATCCCAAGACACCACCACATCCGACGAATAAGCAAGTGCAGTGACCGTGAACCCGACTTGGTCGAATTGACCCTCATAGCAGACTAATAAAGAGAGCGAGCCTGAGGTAGTGGGTTTGAAATTGAGAGGTTTTGATGCGCGAGAGGAGGTGTGTGCTGTTTATGTAGTTGCTCTGTTCGGTGGGTTTGTTAGTACTGCGGATGGATTAAAAGTGGGGGACCGCCACAGATAGGAAATGAAAGGAAGAAAAGGCACCTTGAGTGCAACATGTTCTTGATCCCCTAAAGCCATGTCATCCTCTTGAACATTAAGCGCAATGTATTCGTTTGTGCGACGGGTGTCACGGAGATGACGCGCTAAGAGTACCCATATTTCTGTTTCCTTTCCGTCTTTGTTGTCGATCTCGTTTGTATTTGGTCCTGATGGTGCTTTTCGATGCGCCGGGTCATTGGTTTTTTGATAGTTCAATCGGAGGTGGTGCGTAGCAGCTGCATCCAACGTGCGTTAATGCTGTACCATGCAAATTGAGAGCAGACGTACCTCGTGGTAGATCTTCCGCATTTTCAAGCTGCCATGATCTGTGGATTCGTTAGGTATGAAAAACGCATGCGTGGGATTTGAAGACGCGCCCATGAAATGTAACATGACTCCCAAACAAACTCGGGTTCCAGCTGATATACAACCCTTCGAACGTCGCGCATATATCGTCCAGCGTATATCGAGGACCCCTATCCCATCCGTTACATCCACGGGCAGAAAGAGGGGGGGACTTACTGGGACAGCTCCCACTACCACCACACTCGCACTCCGAACCACATATCCTCGAATCAAGAAGAGTAACCCAGCGTTCGTCGTTCATTTCTTTGATCTCTGCACAAATCAATCTCGAACTTTGTTTATAGGAGGGGTGGTACCCACCTGTAACAGCATAATCATGGGAAGGAAGAAGTTTAATGTTGTGTATGTTAAGCGCCGTTTTATCGTTTGTACCGACTGTCATCATACAGTCCCCTATGGCAAGTGTGAGCATTGTGATGAAGTGGATGGAAGGGGTGTACCTCGGAAGGAATCCAGTGGTGATCCGAGACCAGGTGCGTTCGCGTTCAAATGACCCGCTTTTGGTGATGAGTTAGGATTGGGTTGGAGGTGGATGAGAGTACCTTTGGAGATCGATGTGTTCTGGGATCCAGCCTGTGAGGACGCTGTGGGGGGTGAGTAGCGCGTGTGGTACTGCGGGGAAACTTACTGGAGGTCTACGGCAGAGTTTCTTTGTGGTGTCGAAATCAGTAGTATACGGAGCGGGAGGGGGGACTTACGAGCCGGGAAAATCATATCCACCCATGAGTTTCATGTACTGATTCCATGTGAGCATGTTATGATGGAGATGAGGAAAAAGCACGGACTGCTTTTTCAACGAATGAAGGCCAAAGCTGATTCTTTGCGCCGGTTGATATTCCAACGAGTTTGTTGTCAGAGTCGAAAGGGAGACGGTCGTCGATGACTGTTTGAACTTAGCGCACGCTCTGACGCGGCATTGATAGTACGAACCTATCTATAGCAGACTTTAGAAGGGTGTATAGGTTAGTGAAAAAGGGCTCACGCGGCGGATATCACCATTGACGAGGACTTTTAATTCGTATCTTCCGTCATTGAAATAAGACAAGGAGGAGAGGAGTAACTGCGAGAAGTTAGCGAGTGAAAGGGGGAATGGTAAGACATACGTTTGATTTGAAGCGGAGGTTGTGTTGTATGCATACTGCAATGGAAGCGCATACTGAACAGTCGTTTACGATATTCTGAATGATATCGAATGGGAGGAGTGGGAGGGATGATGATGCACGGTTTGGGCGCTTCCAAGTAGATGAAGGGGATACGGAACCGAGGGATGGTTGACCGTCAGGGTCATTGAATGGACTTGTGTAAGAATCGGATGGGGATGATGTTACCAGAGGGATGTGATTATCGTTTATTATGGAAGACTTTTCGAGAATTGAAAGTTCTGATTAAAGATTAGATTAGCGACGGTTAAAAGTTTGATTACTTGCGATGTGAAAAGTGGTCTATTGATAAGGGATTAAGATTTTTGTGCTGTTGTATCTTTCGAGCACGATCTAATGCCTTGGCAGCGTTGTTCCGGTATTTTGGATCGGCCGTACGGCTAATGTGGAGAAATGCATCTGCTGCTTGCAGATATAGCTTGAAAGCGTTGTTCCAGTCATTTTCTAGTTCAAATTTTGATGCTCTAGTGTAAATGCTCTTTGAAGGTCGGTTCATGAGATGAAAGCTAACTTGTAGCAGATCTCTCTTACCTCTGCCTCTGCGATAGACATGTCGATGCCAAGACAAGTTGATCATCCTAATTCCATAATCAGTGTGTACAAACAAATAACAACAATCTTGTTGGGGGTCAGGAGGGCCGAACAGTACGGGAACCACATGAGTCAAAGCCAATCCGAGCGCACTCAGTTCAGCGGACTCGCACTCTTGTTGTGATTTTCAAGATCTGAGCGCACCGTTCAGCGGACTCTCACTCATGTTGTTGATTATATATTTTAAATAATTATTCGCCCCACTAGATTCATCCTAAATCATTCATCCGGTGAAGTTCTGCCATTCAGGCGCGACCAATCGTCCAAATCAATATAACTTGCCCCCAAGGAGCCACCTTTGCAAAGCTTCACCTAAATCGTGTGCTTCCCCTTCCCCCTCTTCGTCACTGTTTCGGCAGCATATATATCTTTCATTGCATGTGCATTGCAGCCCCAGATTCGCGACCTGCGCTCAGGGCCGTGATTTATGCAGAGGAATGAAGTGTAATTCGAAGTCAGTGAGTATGAGTAGTTTGTGTTGCGCCCTGAATTCAACTCCGTTACTCACCCCTTGCAATGTCAATAGCCTCGCGGAAATAGCTGATTCTGCAATTTTAGTCTACTTGCCGATTGGCTTGCAGCCTGTCCATGAGTACATCTGGACAGTGAGTCGTGTTCCTGCTTTCGCATTGTTGCTGTGGTTAATGTTACAAAACGTAGTTCGTGGCTGTGCGCAGCGCAGAGAATACCAATGTGTGCGAAGCTACAACCTAATAAACACTGATCAAACCAATACATTGATTACCGTAAGTAAGTGTCGGGGACCGGCGCAGCCGAGCGTCGTTACAATTTCATTATCCGTTTGTAGTCCTTGTCCGACCTATGGAGGATGTACCGGCAAGCTAGGCACTCCTACACAATAAAGAGTTGTCATTTTAAAGTCCCTTCCTCGCAGGCACATCAGTGACCAGCTAATGCGACCTTCGGTCTCTCGTGGTGTCCTCATCGCCATGGGGTAGTCCCAGTGTTTAGCTTGCTGCCTTTCACATGTCTTTAAACCGTAAACCCTTCAGCGAGCAGAAGGGAGTAGCGCCGTAATAGGGTGAGTATCCATAGAGATAAACAGCCGATCTCATCTAGCTACAGCTCGGTGCTGTGATGAGCTTCAGAATGCATGGGAGAAAATGAATCATGTTCCTTCACCATCATTTCGTCGTTACCCATTTAACTTCGTAGCACTTTGCTGTTACAACCAGGGCTTGCATATGCAATCCCATCACTCGTGTTGTGCTTTTCAAGTTCAATGAGTACGTGTTCGCATCCTCCATTGATTATCCGCTGAGTCCGGGGCCCCACTAGATTCATCCTAAACCATCCGTCGTAAAGTTTTGCCATCCAGGCGTAACTAATCTGCCAGATCAATACATCTTGTAAGTTTTGCCCAAAATCATATTTTCAGGATATAAAAGCAAGTCCTGTCTATCCCAGAGTAGCTCAGAGTCCCCTTTTGCAAAGCTTGCACCATCTCGTATAAATCATGCGTTTCCCCTTCCTCCTTCTCGTCACTGCTTTGGCAGCATGTATGTCTGTTACTGCATGCCATCATACAGGCAAGAAATGTGATAAGGACAAGGAATGCTGCTCTGGCTTGACCTGTCGTTGGGACGGTGACCCAAAAGTGAGTTTGAGTAGTTTTATGCACGATTCAACCCCATTGCTCACCTTGCACCTTGCAATGTAAATAGGGTCACAAAACCTGCCAGAAGTAGACTGCTATCGGCAGTCTGTCTATGAGCATATCTGGACAGTGAGTCGTGCTTCTGCTTTCCTATTCGTGCTGTGGCTAATGACTTGATAAGCAGTTTGCTGCTCTCTCGGTCAATGTGGTTGTTCCTGGGGTCTGAAAAATTTCCTGCTTCATGGGTCATAGAGGCACCTTTGAATTAATTTGAATACTCGGATGTTGACCTTGAAGAGACGTGAGGAGTGATTTCAATGTCCAGTTTGTGCTGCGTCATTCAGACCTTGGATGTTCATTGCCGAAATTTGCATCATGTGCATAGCGGTTGAGGCGAGAATTGACTACTGCTAATTGGCGCGTCGAAGGACATTCAACGACGTCTCTCGGACTCACTGCTACCAACTTCATTATCAGTGATGCAGTTGATGCGTGTGTTGTTGATCACTCCACTAAATTATATTGTAAACCCTTGATTTTGTAATTCTAATATCTAAACTCAAACTTATTAATTCAATGTTCATATCACATATTTTTTGCGTTATATATGAATGATGAGGTTTTGACATCGTGCATACACCGTACGTATATCTGTGAGTGCATGTATGAAAAACAAAAATTTGGATGAGGAAATAATCAGACTCGGAATCCCTGCATGCCTTGGCCCAATCCTGTAGCGATCAAATATATAGATGCCTATTAGCAGTGGCCAATTCTCGCCTCAGCCGCTATGCACACAATTCAGACTTCGGCAATGTTAATGAACACTCAAGCTCTGAACGACGCAACAAAAATCTGGATATTAAAACTGCTCCTCACGTCTCTTCAAGTCCGTCAATGTCGAGTGCTAATTCAAATGCGCAACCACTGCCCACGAAGCAGGGAAAAAAAATGGACCAGACTCCGGGAACAACTCCATTGAGTGAGTCAGCAACAAGCTACACATTGTGCCATCAGCCACAGTACCAATGCGAAAGCAGACACATGATTTACCGTCAGATGTGCTCACGGACAGGTTGCCAGCCCATCATAAAGCAGACGGATCATGGCACAATTTGTAGTTGGTAAGCTATTGACGTTGCAAGGTGCAAGGTGTTAGCAACGGGGTTGAGTCCTGGATGAAAGGCAAACTATTCATACTCACTTCTGTCCGGAAACAGACAAGGCCAGAACAGCAATCACCTTCATTCGCGCAGGTCCCGTATTGGGGTACGCATGATCTGGCAGTGACAGACATGCATGTTGCCAAAGCAGTAGTAACACTGACGAGGAAGGAGAAATGCATTATTTATGCGAAGTGATAGTACGAGCTTTGCAAAGGGGACTGGAGATTGGACAGTGCTTGCTTTTGTATCCTGAAAGTAGGGTTGCGGGCAAAATTTGCAAGTTTGATTGATTTGGCAGTGACGAGGCAGTGACGCAGCATGGATGAGGTTTGACGTGGCTGTGACGTGGCTATGACGCGACGCTGGCGCGGCATGCAAGTGGGTCTTAACGCGGCATAGGTACTACAGTGTGGAGGCTTAGATCAGTATGGAGACTGCAAAGATATTGGGGAGAGCTTATCATGGTATGAGTAGTGCTTGACCCAGCCTGACTGAAGTTCGACATGGTGTGGCTGGGGCTTGACAAAGTAGCACGGAGTACAGAGGCTGCATCAGACCCGACATGGTGGAGCCGAGGCTTAACACAGTGAGACAATACTTCACACTGGCGTCTGAAAATAAACATCAAATAAATGATTAGAGGCAATTACAATACAAACACGAGATGCACACAACATTCCGAAGTAGTACGAACACGGAGGACAAGCACTGTAAGATTGGTGAGAGGAGAATGCAGCACTCTCCAGCCTGTACGCAGATAGATATTCGTATGTTGATGATTCAAAGTGTTTGGGATTCATTTCAAGTGACATAAGATGGTGTTTGAGCATGATCTGTACTCTAGGATTTGTGATGGTGCTGCGTCACAGGCGCGGCACCGAGCAGGACCGCGTCAATTTAACCTGGCCTTTAAGATTCAGAGTTAATGCACCAGTTGCGAAAACGCTGACTCATCAAGTCGATTCCCGGCTCGATAATAAGGTTAGAACCATGGGTGCTCCGAGCTCGAGTGGATGGCTGAGAAAGAAAAAAAACACGTCCAAGGACTCGGAGTCGTATGCCAAGAGAAGGTTGATCGTTCTAATTTAGCAAGCCATAATGATAGTGTACAAATAAAGAACAATAACGTTATTGTCATTGACGACTTTATTGTGCTACGAATATTTGAATGCTACGATGAATTCTAGTGTTCCTCCCGCTAGCGACGATGACTTCAAAGTTCCGTGAAGACTTTGATATTGAAAAATCAACGCCTCGAGATCGATTCACCAAATTATTATTCGACTTGCGTATGCCGGAAGAGCTCACTGAATGGCCACCTCTTCACGTTCACAAGCGTTGTAAATGTAACAAGGCACGCAACCGCACTTTGTGTTGTCTCCTCATCATCGTACTACTGTTTTTAATCGGGAACATCATCTTCCTCAACGTTCGCATCCTATCCATAAACACAGCCACACCTTCCAGCACGTCTCTCTCAGCCAATGCCCAACAGTGCTTGTCTCAATACACCCTGAACGCACCTTCAAGTCCTTCCTCATACCCATGCTCAACTTGCTTGCCAACCCTTCAGACCGTCCCTTCTGACTATCTATCTTCGAATCCACAGAACGCACAGCAGATCCTAAATGCCATTCAGTTCTGTGGTCTACGCGCTATATTCGATACTGCCAACTCACAAGGTCAAGCATCCCTCGGTTGGGTGAACGATGTTAAATTCTGTGCTTGGAATGGCGTCACATGCGATGGTTCTGGTAGAGTCGCAAATCTGTCAGTCTTCCATGGAAATTGTCTACCGCCGCTTACCTAGTACATATGTACAGACAATTGACCTTTCCTGGAGTACCAGTAACATTACCCAACGAACTCGGTGCACTCACTGGTCTCGAGTCTTTGCAAGTCATCGGTGGTAATGGCATTCCAGGTATGTCCCCACATCTCATCATTAACCCGATCTAACATATTCGTAGCTGGAGCGCTCCCTTCCTCATTCTCCAATCTCACTATACTTTCCAATCTCCACATCGAAGCAACTTCCATCACACAGCTTCCAGATAACCTCTTCTCCTCCCTCAAAGCGATCACAACATTCACCCCTCATCCAAAATCCCACAATGGGCTCCTCCCTCCCCTCATCACTTACCCAACTCCCACTCCAGAACCTGTAAGTCCCCTCCATTCCTTCCTAATCACACCTGACCATCCTTTAGGGTGATCAATTCCCAAACCCTCACAAACCCCCTCCCAACTCTCTCATCGAGCTCTGCCCTCCAAGCGTCCCTCAAACTCCTCGACTTATCATCTACCTCCCTCACAGGCCCTATCCCAAACACCATCTCATCCGTTTCATCACTCACGCAACTCTTACTGTCAGATAATAACCTCCAACCGCCCTTCCCGACGACCTTTCCAGCGTCGTTACAGATCCTCAACCTCCAGAATAATACAGGATTGAGCGGGACAGTTCCGAGCTCGCTTTGCAATAGCACGCTGCTTACGAGCTGTGAGTTGAAGAGTACAGGGTTAAGTGGAAGCTGTGGGTTATGTCAGCTTTCGTGATCGTCGCGTCGTTTTCTCGCTTGCTTTGTTTTTGAATTCTTGCTTTCACGCCCCACTCATGATATCACTTTCACCACTCGTTATAGGTGGATGGATGGATGGACATTCCAATCGCATACTACATCTCTGACTTTTGTAGCTTTACTGCATAGAATAATCTCACTTCATGATTCGAATATACGCCGCGGAGCCTTCGAGCGACCACCTGAAGGTGTACGGGGGAAATTAAATTTGTTTTACAATACCAAATAACTGGATAAGTACTACGACGGATACCGAGGCAACCCCCCTACTCCCTGCAGCGGACATAAGCGAGGCATAATGCTCTCAAACGCCAAAGATCAGACGTGGTCCTAGCACATACATTTGTGCGACCGAGCAAATCTGAAGAAACCAAAGACAAATCTTGTTTCCAAGGGGATATCGGTCCTATAGAAATGATTAACCGAGGTCAGTAAAGGTTGGCAGCGTACCGCTGAGTTCATCGGAGAGAAATAAGTAATGAATTGGAAGTTTCAATCCCTCAACGGAAAAAATGGGGACTGTAACCACAATATGGACTCACCCCGTAAAGTAAAGCATGTGAGTTTTCGTCAACACTGTGAAACAGTCTCCAATAGGCGCTGGAGATAATAAGTACCTCTGGTATTCATCTATGTAATTTACCTGTCTGACGTATTAATCGCTACCATCATGCTAACCACTCCGTCAAAGATATTGACAGCCAGGAAGATGTCCATGAAAAATATCAAGAACTTTGTGGATTGATGCACGGCATGCAACCGAGTGATCATGATGATTTATGAGATGTTTTAGCAAGTCACTAAGGTCTTTTAATTGGAAATATCACCGCAGTATTGGAAATACCAAAATACTCGTCCAATTCGGTACGACATACAGAGTCCAGCCTGACGAATTCGGTTGGTAATGCTTGGGTACACTCCAGACAGACTCACATCTGTGGCAGTCGTTATAGCGAGCGAAGATGCTGTTCAGGAATTACACTCACCCCTACATGAGTTCGTGCTGATCGTAAGATATGGACACTCAACGTAGACTCAGATGTTGGTCGTGAAGCAGTTGCGCCAGCCGAAGACTTGAACACCGCAAGAGATCGACATGTACGTGGACCATCTTGCGCAAATCGGACAGTCTGCGTGAAATCTTCAGTTTCTACAACGCCGTCTCTAATTTGAAACACGCTGAGGAAGGACATGGAAAAAGTAGACTCGAGTGCGCTGTTATGACCGCATGAAGCCTGACTTCAAACTATACAGGTTGATTTTGTAAAACATGATCAACAAGCCTCAGTAGCGTCTGTATCCTATTATATAGCTCACCCCGGCCATACTAGTACAGTTACTAAGGCACAGATGAAATGCCACAAAGTCACTAATAGTCAACTCACCTCTGAGCTATAAATGCACACCCCCAACGTTCAGTGTTTAATTTCTTATTCTGCCCAAATTCTCGCTCCAGGGACTGGTCAGTCGCGTATCCCACTTCGGAGTCCAGCCCTAACAGCATCCTAGTCAGATCCATCAATTACACGATGGATTCAGCATAGCGTATGTTTCCATTTGAAAGTGGCACTGATAACCATCACATGATTGCTATCGTTCCTATGATCCTACAACCCAATGACCAAGTTGGCAAATACGAGAAGGTGGGGAGCGTATGGATAGAAACGAAATTGATGATGCGGGTGTGACAGTCATTGCTTTCAGTAGTAATCTTGGTGTCTGTATCGAGGTGAATAATTAATATAGCCTTGAATTCAGGTATGGAAAAATCTGATGGCAACGACATTGGCTTTCAGTGAATCGCAGATGACACTAGCGCTACTACTCAGATGCGTACCTACGGTGTCCTTGTCCGGGCATTTCCGACGCACAAGTTTGATTTTGCGACCCCGCATAGCTTTGGTCTTTTGGAATCAGCTGTACTAAGTTAACACTTTTTCGCGACATGTCCACTGGAGAACGGAATCGAAACAACAATTTGGTTTGTGAAGGAAGCACGGACCATTAGTTGTACTTCTCACTTGTTGCTACGAGGGCATCTATGCGATTTACACTGCATGTTCAACATTTGGGCTTCCTGTAGGAAGGCAACCCCAGTGAGAGAACGTCTTACAGGCGAACTTAACCACTACTTCTCCCACCGACTCGAAGTGAGGAGAATTTCGTGCGCCTCCCACAAACCTAGTCGATACCACTGAAAAGAGCCGTCTGCCTCAGCCTGCTCAGTGACATGCCAGACGCAATCTCTAGGGCTGGCGCGCAGTTATAAATCAAACCATCCTCAACACCACTCCGGATATGGTCAATATTGATGCGAACACTTGGAATACATTCCCCGGTGTTGTCAGTGCCATAAGAACATGATGTTGTCGAGCAGAAGCTGGATGGATGGGCGAGCGATCTTACTGTCAGTCTTATTCCCCTCTTCTCCCGAGTTTTGAGCGTCCATCCTGAAATTGTGATTTGGAGACTTCCTTCCACATACTCCTAAAACTAAAATAGCTGGCCTTCCGCCCAATCTGGACAATGCCCTGACAGTATCATCATGTTCCCAAAATTCTTTGATACTGGTACTAAACGGAGATTCTACCGTATCACCCGCGTTCTATCCGCCTTGGAGACGGGTCTTGAATAGCAAGGAGAGAAGCCACATCACGGGAATTGCGTGTATCCAGAGATCTTGAACTGCGGAGTATGGTGCGTGTCTACATCGAGCTCGATCTTGTCTTGCCGTTGGCATTAACACGGGTACTATTATAGAACTTAGGGACTCACCAGCTAAGTTTAGACACGCGGCTCAACGCTCCATGCAAACAGAAACAAACTCCCAAACTTTTATTCAGATTGTCGTGTTGTCCGTAAACAAACTCAACGTGAATACCAACTCAAACGCGCCATTATGTCCGCGGTCGACTCTTGATATGCACCATTTACAACCTCCGCTCTATTGACACTCGGTTTGTGGCCATCTATCTGACCAGCGCCGATCATCGCTTATAAAGACTTTCCGCACATCCTAGCGCATCCTATGCATTTAAATGCCCCAAGGCAAAATGCCTCCATAACTTTTTATGCCACAAAAAATACCCCGCATCTGTATAGCATGCTATTCGGGTGCTGGTATCGGGCAGCTCTCACAAGTTCTTTGCCGAATGGGGGAATTTCGTGATGAGTACATGATAGGAGTGTGTCCTCGGTGCGTTTGTTCCGACTAGGTATTTCAAAGATTTGTTCACTGACATGCCCTTAATAAAACCAAAGAACGTTATTATCACCCGCCTGTATTGGATCATAACGAGCTGTCAAGCAGCCAACAGAAGCGCGCCTCCCTGCATGATGCGTCGAAGTCGCGAAATAATACTTCCCGGAAATTATACTTAACTTGGGAAGATTCACACCTCGAAGTGTGTCGGATTAAGGCCTCAAGGACGCTGGGGATAGATTACTGATATACACTACCCAATACTGTTGTGCCAGGTTCTACCATCACTTTCATTCAGTCCTTCGCAAGATTGTTCTATCGTAACACTGTCGGCTGACTGCGCCTTCTGCATGCACATGATCATTTGCTTACACTAGATGCGAAGCCTAGTATCGATTTGTTCAAGGTACTCCATTGGCTGCCATTCAATATTTAATGCGAAGCCATACCAGACACTCCACTTCGGTTCCCCGCTTCAGTGGATTCCGCACCGTTATCACCTTGTTTCTCACCTGTACACCACAAAGAAGGATTTTGTCGACTTTTCCTGCTGTGCTTCTGTTTTGAGCGATGACTGCTCTCAACGATGCGAAATCGGAAGCGGCTGGTATGCCCAGTCATGTCCGTGATGATCTCGAGAAGAGATTAGTGAGGAAAATCGATCTACGTTTGTCCGTGATCGTGCTTTTGTGTGCCATGAGCAATGTGAGTCTGAGCTTTTTATTATTTGATGCTCACCGCTAGTTAGATCGACAAAGCGAATATTAGGTACGCGTCTTCATACTCGTTTTATGCGATATTTCATGCCGTCCACAGTACTGCACGGTTGGCAGGTTTTGAGGAAGATTTGCACCTGCAGGGAAGTCAATACGCGACGATCCTGTCTATCGTCTATGTAGGATTCATCGTCGTGCAAGTGCCAGCGTAAGTTGCATCCTTCGTCGAGGGAAAGTTTATTGTGACATTTACTTTCAGGAATATGTTTCTTTACTGGCTAGAGAGACCTGCTATTCTGATTCCTTGCAGTATGGTGATGTGGGGTTTTATATCAGCATTAACAGGTTTGTCGACACCGGCCATTTATGATTATGAATGCTAACCGTACACAGGGATGGCACAGAAGTACGCATCATTCTCATTTTTCGTCATTGCGTTGTCTGATAGCTCATGAAAGTTACAACGAAATTCTTATCGCCCGTCTACTTCTTGGTTTTGCTGAAGCACCCTTCTCTCCTGGCACCATGTACCTTATATCAGGATGGTACAAGCGAGACGAGCTCGCTATGAGAGCGACCATCATTAATTGTGGAAGCGTGCTGAGCAGTGGGCTCGGAACCCTGTTTTCATCTGGTAGTACTTGCAGGCATGCAAGGAGTGCTTGGTCAAGCCTCATGGAGGCGAGAAACGTTCGTATCTGTCATTCGTTGAAGCTGACATATCTTCAGGTGGTTGTTTTACATCGAAGGCGGCCTCACCGTCATAGTCGCAATTTTTGCGATGTTTATACTCCCTAGTTTCCCTCACAATACCAGATGGCTCACTCCAGAGGAAAGATCACTCGCTATCTCTCGCCTTGCAGATGATGGCTATGGAAGAATGGACGGGCCTGGGAAACAGACGACCGTGCAAGGACTGCGGGACGCTTTGTCCGACTGGAAGGTATGGTGGTTTACAGTCGCGTTCATTGTCCATCATATCGCACTGTCATACGGCATGTACCTCCCGACGCTCGTCGCGACTATGGGATATGATAGAACGGTGACTTTGCTGCTCACCTCTCCTCCATCGGTGCTCGGCATAATTGGTGCCTTTTGCTTTTTCAAGGTCGGTGAACTATTTTTTTCTATTTCGAATTGCGCCTCATGGATGATCAGGCTCTCTGACCATACGCACAAGCGTTCCATATACATTTTTGCCTCAATTGCATTTACTGCCCTTGGATTCATCGTAGCAATCTGTACGACAAACACGGTTGCGCGCTATGCTTCCATGTAAGCAATATCATCATCCCAATAGAGTGATGCTTTGTGTACTCAGAGATGTGCAGGTTTCTGATGGCTTTAAGTGCCGCCGGACAAATGGTGCTCTGGGCGTGGATAAAAAACACTTTTACCAGAGAGCCTGCAAAGCGAGCTGTTGCTATCGCTATGATTAGTGGAGTGTCTGCGTTAGGGAGCATTGCTGGATCGTTAGTGCCACCGATCTCCCACTCTCGTTGATCATTTACATTTTTTCATAGATACATCTGGCCTCTCAACTGGGGCCCGGCATATCGTTCTTCCTACATTATCTGCCTTGCAGCACTTGGGATGTTCACGGCCATGCTTGGTGTCATGCATTTGCATTTGAAACGGGTGAATGAACAGATCGAAAGAAAGGAGCGAAATGCACAGAATATCGATGACCTTCAGTACCCTGTTGGTTTTAGATATCTGGTGTAGTCAACGGTTCATGCGACTCTCGCACTAAGTACTCATGAGCGAAACTACTGCTCATCCCGCCGATCATTGGGTGGAAATCCTTGCAAGACACAATGTAACTTTGTACCACCTCGCTGTAAACTACAACATTTACGTGGAAAACTCTTCCCGTAGTGACTCTTCGTTTTCTGTTATACATTTGTCGTACACTCGGCTGCTGATCGTTTGGCTCTACTGCATAAAACCATGCCATCCCACTCTGCTAGTAGGCGCGCATGTATCCCCGCGGAATACCACAGAAGAACCTACCAAATAAAATCATCCTTCTTCACCAGTCGCACATTCAGCGGCACCTGTGGCGTTACGCCATCCCCAGCGGGCGGCTTCACCACAGGAATATGAAATCCCCGCAGCTTCCATTGAATCTCCTTCACGTGGCCATCTGCATTCCGTTCCGTCGGGAGCGAGAAGTGCAAACGTAAACACGAGCGATGCGACAACTTGTTCTGGTCAAAAGTATTATTTCAACACCTACACACAAAGGTATGGACATACTTAATTCCATTTCAGCGAATTTGAACCCGCTGTAAAATAGAAACTAAATTGGCGGGGGTATGACATGTGAGGAATTAAAGAACTGACATGCAGGAGCGGCCACCGCCGAGGAACGTCATCCTATGTGCAGTTGAGCATATGAACTTTCGTAGGGAAAGCGCTGTGAGCACTCACATGTTGGAGTACACACCAGGAAACCGCACACCATCCTTGACACCCAAAATAGGCACAGATCTTGACTTGGACGCAGCATCTTCTTCCCCATCCAATGAAAATTTCGCCTCTTGTTCCTCTGAGGGAGGAGTAAGAGATGATGAAAGCCACCGCTCAGGACGCCACTCATTCGCATCAGCACCCCACATCCCTCGGTGGCGATTCGCAGCGAGAATGGAGATGACTGTAAAGGTGCCCTCCGGGATCGCGACGGCGGACGTGTATCCACCAGACCGGGAACGCGTGGGAAATTGCAAAGGAAGGGTGGTTGCTTTGGATGTTCTGTGAGGTGCCATGCTTGAAGTGAGTTCTCTTTATGGGAGGAAAGGGGGGACGTACACTCGGGACATGAGTGGAAGGGAGGGATAGAGACGAAGGGTCTCCTTGATGACGCCGTCGAGGAATGGTAGGCTCATAAGGACGTCGTAGGGAAGTTCTGGGATGACATGTCACTGTCGGTTTCAAGTATCTTCGTGGCATCGCGGATTTCGCTCCTGAGTCTCGCTTGAGCGCCGGAGTCTTGGGCAAGCAAGTAGATACAGCGGGCAAGCGCGGAGCTGGTCGTGTCGAGGCCGGCAAATACCATGACGCTGCAACGATATCGGTCCATGATTTCAACGAGCGGACAAAGTTAAGACCTACTTCATTTGTCCCAACAATTCATCATCCCTAAGCCGTTCCGTGTTGGACGACACGACATTGGCCTTTACTGTGTATTATACTTGAGCGAGGATGTTCTCGATTACCCATGGAACTCACGCATGATATCCATCATCGACGTCATCGAATCACTGTCTCTGCTCGTGGTGTCAATAAAGTCCGACGTTTCTTTGGCTTCCATGGCCGCCTTTTTCTCCAAAAACACCTTTCGACTGGCATTATCCATCGTTTCTGCGGTGCGTCGCATCTCCCGTACGTCTGCCATAAACTGCGTTGGGAGCCAGGGTACCGTGGCCAAATCAAGCACTTTTCTCGCCCAATATGGGGAGCAGTATTGCATGATGATCACCACGATTGACCGTACCTTCATGAGTTTTCCAATCAAGGGGCTGTAATGCATTAATGTACATTATGAGTTCAGATACTAAAATGACCAGACGTACCCGATTTTCCGCAATGCTTCTGCGTACGGGTCATCTTCTGCTGCTGAAAGGGTGTCGGAAGGGTATCCGAGGATACCCTGGCAGACGCCATCAAGAGCACAGCGAGATAGCCATGGGAGGACGTCGATCTCTTTGTGAGCTACACGTTGAAAGGTCAATGGAGATTATATGTAGAGTGCGAGATCATGGTACATACAGCCGTCAGTGGGAAGTTTGGATGCGAGGATAGATGTGAGTCTGTCTGAGATGGGATGTAGTGTGGAGAGGAGTCGTCGCATGTTTGACGTTGAGAAGACGGGGTTGAGAAGTTTGCGTTGCCGGCGATGTTGCTCTCCTGGTGAAACGGTATTAAAAGAAGAATAGATTTTGGAGAGATATACCTCACCGATGGTAGATATCAGGCCTTCACCGAAAACAAGTTTGTTTGACCTTGATAGTGTTGAGTCAGTTCAGTATGAGAAAGTAAGAGGATACTGACATGATGAAGAGGTTAGGCTCTTCAAAGATGTGCTGGTCTTTGACGACCATGTGATACAATGCGCGTGGGTCAGACACATATACAGTTTCCTAAATGATGAAGTGCATGGAAGGTGATTACTGCACTAGTCATGAATGGACAACTCACGCCTGGCGGTCCATAGAGTCTCACCGCCCCACCGTATTTCTCTGCAATGTGTACACAATAGTCAACACCACCTTCGAAGAGGGACGTGATATTTCCTATGTACATGCCAGACAATCACGGAGGGTAGTCGAATGTCAATAAGGACAGATTTTAGAAAGTACCTGTCAGCCAATTCCCCCTGTCCGGTCCATCGAGGTCGATGCCGTGGGGTCGTTGTAGCAGGAACACAAGGGCTTTACAGAGAGCGAAAGAGAACGAACCAAGTACGCAGACTTGAATCAAAGACATGAGAAGCTGAGATGACTGTTAGCGAAGCTTTGAAGCCTTAACATATGCCGACTGAGCTTGCGTGTGTTACTGCGCAAGCGGCAGGTGGCAGTTTATTAATACCAGTAGACTAGGCCTTTTAAATTGAATCTCGGTCTTGGAGGCAGCATCGTGACCGAGGCATAACCGGCGGCTCGGTGGCTATTGTGTGCATGTATTTTTACTGTCGACGATGCTGTGTTGCTCTATTGAATTTGCAATTGGCCAGCTGTGGGGACGACTTACCCTTGGTAGTAGTATAAGGGGATTTTCGGGAGGCAGGTCTTATTATCAGCAGAGCAGAAGAAACAGCAATTCTGGCTACCCATTGATCAGTGAAGTCATCAACGATACTGTATTTTCTCAGCACAGGTGCGAACTTTGAATACCACTATTGATTCAGTTTTCAAATCACATACACCCAATGATTGTCGGTGCAGCTGCCGCATGTCGCACAACTTCCCGGTTAAAAAACAATCTATGATTTGTACGTACAACTTGCAACTACACGTATGTGTCTGACAAAATGATTTTCCAGCACTTTCAACTCTAGTGCTACTGTGATAAATGAGTACATGTATTGCATCTTGGCTACATCAAGCACTTCAGGGCGCACACCTATGTCCAAGTGTTAATGATACAGCAACGCCATTTGCCAGATATTATTTTGCAGAAGATTTAGTTAACCTGTCAAACCAACCAGTTTCCCGTCGACGAAGTACGCCATTGTTTACGCCATGTGGCAAGTGGCACTGGCAATGCCGCTGAGGGCTCGAGGCGCAAATGTCGCAAACGTACGAGAGTGAACCACCCTGAATTTCGCGTGTTTTGCCATGTCTGTAGAGTATGAAACGCGTCAGTCTCTACGGATAATAGGAAAGACTACCACTGACGTTTGTTCACAAGTGATCCGGCAGGAGATGCAAGTGTCAGGGTGTTCGCTACTGAAAATACACCAGCGCGAATAGCAGTCTTGGGGAGGTTCGATGGATGTTGATTTTCGCTGCTAAAAACAACAGTGATGAGCCGAATGAAGCGTTTTCAAACATAGATGATCACAGTACCTCGTTCTTTTCATTCGCATGCGACAACTGCATTTCGTTTTCGTCGAAAAGCGGTTCGTTTTGGTGACACTTGAAACAAGTGCGAATGGGGACTACAAAGTAACACATGACGGCAATGCTACAAAGATCAAAGGTCAGGATGTCACCAGTGCTAAGGTCAAAGAATGCGCACCAATGCAAGTCTATGATGCAATCAAAAACGGGGAGTCTAATATTCAGAGAATGTAAAGTGCTGAAGTCTGTCATGAGCAAGCGGTCTGATTATATATAGTAGATGAAACTGTGGCACCGTTTCTGAGCCTTCTGGTCCACAGAGATTTTCATTGTTGAATGACGTGGGTGTGGGTGGTGCATACAATCGGAACGCTAGTCACAGTGGACTGGACCATTTCGGGTTTTGACCATGATATATGAACAATGCTGGTCCCTGTCTAAATCCTATAAGTATGGCACGACAAGTCAAGACATCCGCAGAGTCAGACAGCTGGATTCGTGGTCAATCACGTTCATATGCCTCACTCTGCGGATTTCTTGTGTACTAGGCTTGTCAGACCCATGACCACAGGCCCGGCCGGCCGCTCTGACTCGTGATAGTGAAATTGTCTGACAAAACGTATCTACACATAGACAGTGCGTAATCCGCGGACCGCCTGGTAGACTGGTTAACTGGTTAACTTACAAGTCTGACTCGGAGTTGCCTGCACGAAAAGACAATCGGACGTAAAATGAAAACTCGGGAATTATTTCTCACGCCTGCGCTCTTCTTAATCCTTGCATGTGTAATGTATAATTTTGATCTACGACTCGGACAGGCTGGATGTATAGACTGTTGTATATTATATCCAGGTACATATGGGCCACAAGGATCAGCGAGATGACTTAAAAGAAAAAGGGACGAACAGGGCAGTGAGTATAGCACAGTCAGTCAGGGAAATATTATTGATAGATATATTAATGTAGATCACCTCCCTGGAGACTCGGATAGACGCCTATATTCCTTGAACATCAGACACGCAGGCTCGCCTTCTCAAAACTATTCACACTGTCGATTCTCTAAAGGCTCAACATGTAATCGACTTGGCGGCGAAGGAACGCGAGAGGGTAGCCTTGTCCCATGAAGTTGAACGTTGGAGAACCTTTGTGAAGGTGCTCGAAGTTGAGCGAGATGATGTCAAATATGTCGTTGAGGACTTGATTCAGAAAGGTGCATAGTAATCTGCAGACATATGCATGTCTACCGCTCATGTATTGGTGCATTTCTTAGTCCAGATCATGATGTTCAGTGACTGTAGTATGTTGTCTTGCAGTCGCATGGATCTAACTAAACATGTACGTCTGTTCATCCACTATATATTTGCAGGCGTTGAGACTAAACGCCGAAAATATAACATCCAGACCAACTCCCTGGGGACCTTTTTACATCCAGTGACACAAGCTGCAGGGATTCTTGGAGTACGGTGCTTCGGTCGATGTCATAACTAGGCTTCGGATTCTACAGCATCGATGACCCCCAATTTACTGATTGCATTTGAGAAGACTGCTCCGGAAATCGACAAAATCTTGCATCATGACAGTGATCACAAATTCGATGCCTCTTCCCACCACAAATATACTGGAACGTGTTTTTGATCGTGCATTTCTTTCCTCTCAGTGATGTCTATGCCGATGAATTCAACGACAAAATATTAGACCAATTACGAGGCGATTTTCGTAAGTAGCGCTACTAATATCAATCACACATTTTACTCACGAAGCAATGTAAAATCTGGATAGCCTAAAAGAAACTGAGTAGACTCCACTGAATACATACTCGACCACCTTGCACAATGCAAAGGTAACCCATCCTGGAGTACGCAACCTCTCAGTAGAAATGGGATTGGTCAAAAACGTGCGTGTGCACGTCGCGCTGCATCGTCGTGCAACTACATTGATTGGATATCAAGGTCTGACGTTAGCGCGAACCGTGCTCAACCTCCGAACTGGTCCCATCGCTTACGGTCGATTGTACATAGCGTTATCGAGAGTGAGAATACGAAGAGACACTGTCTATTTGCAGAGACAATGTAAATATTGTATTTCCTGAGTTGCTACTGTAAACACAGCGTTGTAAATATATCGTCGAAGGGCAGACCGAAAGTGTCCTTGTATTGAATCAAACATACATACCAAATTTTCAGTACGCTTGTTATGCACGGTCCTTCTGGCCCAAAATGCTGCTGAGATTCAATTTCAATTTCCCACCACGAGCGCTACGTATCGTACTACTTTGATGCTTTTTGGAAGAGCTCATTCCAAGGAGCTTGCAAAATGTGCGTCCCAGACACACAAGCAACTCGGCAGCATCTGCTTTCATAGCACAATCCCTTCAAGTTAGATCGCCCTTCCCTAAGGCCTTGGGCAGTCACCCAGTGAGAACTTGGGGGTCATTGAAGCACTTCAGTGTAATGTACCGCCTTTGTTGCCATCACTAGCATATGCCACGTATTGAGAATTTCTCAGGTGACTGATATACATGACTCTGCAAACTTAATAGCCTTGGTCTCCGATTCCTTTTACATGTTCAACAGTCCAGGCTCACAGCGGAAGCCAGCAAACAAACCTGCACATGACGAATAATCGAATTTGATTTTAATTATACGGAATAAGGTCAGACACGCCGCCACTGGTGTCGAATCGAATGTTGCATGTCAATAAGGTGCTGTCCGTAACCCCGATATGCCATAATTATGACTTCGCGCCCCATGAGACCTATATGCCTGACTGGGGGGTAGAGTTTGCTTCCTTCTTGATTGGAGAAACTAATCAAAATAAAATCCCATTCCTGGGTTGTGCGAGTCGCAGCACATCGACCATCAATGATATTGGACTCAAGAGGGCTAGTCACCTGGGTCGAAATCATCACCCGTTTCTAAGATCACCTAATTATCTTATTGACATCATTCCAGGGGTTCATTTATCCCCCAATAGGATTGTGCCAGGTTCCATGATCAATCTTGTTGCAAAGTTCCTGCTCCACAGAGTTCCGCTGCCACGCATCGCCAGGTAAAGTTGAAGTGTAGCAGCCTCAATTTTCTAAAGGCAGCGCTCCGTCAGTATTTGACCAAGTTGTTAGACGACTCGTGGCTGCGAGATTCGCACCATTCTTCTTATCTAGTGTCACCAAGAAGAGGGCTATCAACTCTTCCCATTGTGCCTTGTTTTCTGAACAATGACTACTCTCAGTGATGCAAAAGCGACTGAGCATATGAATGACGATTTGTCCTCTGACGTACCCAGCCATTCCCGCGATGATCTCGAAAGGAGATTGCTGAGGAAGCTCGATTTTCGTATGTCTATAATCATTGTTCTATATGCACTGAACTTTGTGAGTCTGCGCTATCAAAGAATTCTATCGGTGTGTAACTTCATACTTACTGACTGCATACTATGGGTAGGTCGACAGAGCAAATGCTAGGTAAGTTGCATGTCGTCAAACGCGCTTTATATAGCGTCTCATGTTGTCCACAGTAGTGCACGGTTGGCAACTTTTGAGCAAGACTTGCACCTGCAGGGGAACCAATATGCTACGATCTTGTCCATTGTATATGTGGGATACATCCTTATGCAAGTGCCAGCGTGAGTTGCGTCAATCGTCGAGGGTTAGGTCGGTGTAACTTCTCTCTTTCTTTCAGGAATATGGTTCTGCACTGGCTAGAGAAACCATCCATCCTGATTCCTGGTAGTATGGTGATCTGGGGCCTAGTATCAACATTAACAGGTTTGTCGACACTGGCCGTTCATGTGTATGAATGAATGCTGACCGTACCCAGGAATCACAAAGAAGTGCGCATTCTCGTTTCGCATAGTTGTAGCATCTGATAGTTCGACTCAAGTTATACGGGTATTCTTCTAGCCCGTTTCTTTCTCGGTTTTGTCGAAGCACCCTTTTACCCTGGCGTTCTGTATCTGATATCCGGATGGTACAAGCGAGATGAGCTCGCTGTTAGAACAACTCTCGTTACTTGTGGATCTGTTCTCGCCGCTGGATTTGGAGCCGTGTTTGCATCAGGTATACTTACAGGCATGCAGGGAAAACTTGGACAAGCTGCGTGGAGGCAAGAAACGTTTGTCTCTGTTACTTACTAAAGCTGAAATATCTGTAGATGGCTATTTTACATTGAGGGCAGCGCCACCATTCTAGTCGCAATTTGTGCATTTTTCATTCTTCCTGATTTCCCGCACAACACCAATGGCTCACTCCGGAGGAAAGAGCACTCGCTATTTCTCGCCTTGAAGAAGATGGCACTGATGGGCTTGGGAAACGGACGACTATGCAAGGACTGCGGGATGCTGTGTGTGACTGGAAGGTGTGGTGGTTTTCGGTCGCACTCATCATCCAGTTTGTGGCGCTGTCATTCGTCATTTACTTCCCGACGATCGTCGCAACTCTTGGATATGATACAACGAACACTTTACTGCTCTGCGCTCCTCCATGGGTATTCTCCACGATAGTTGCATTTGTTATCTCAAGGTCAGTGAACAGTCTCTATCTCGAATCATGTCTCATGAACAATCAGGTACTCTGATAAGGCCCAAAAGCGTTATGTATTCCTTTTTGCCTCGAGTGCACTCGCTGGTGTTGGTTTCATTATATCCATCTGCACAATGAACACGGCTGCGCGTTATACTTCGGTGTAAGTAGAATCATTGCACATAAAGCGCTGCTTCTTGTACTCAGACACGTACAGGTTCCTTATGGCTCAAATATCTGCTGCATATATGGTGATCTGGGGATGGATCAACAATATTTTCGCCAGAGAACCTGCCAAACGGGCTGTTGCGATCGCTTTGATTAACGGACTGTCACAGACCGGGAATATCATTGGAGCGTTAGTGGACATCAATCTCTCGCTCTCCCTGGCTATTCATAATTTGACACCTCTCATAGATACGTCTGGCCGATTAACTGGGGACCGACATATCGCTATTCCTACGCCATCTGCCTCGCAGCACTTGGGGCGTCAACAACAATGTTTGGTGTGATGTATTTGCATTTGAAGCGGGTGAATGAACGGATCGAGAGGAATGAGCAGAATGCGAAGGATATAAACAACCTTTCGAAACCTAGTTGGTTTTAGATATCTGGTGTAGTCGATGATTTCTGCGACTCTCGTGCTCGCGGCGGTTCAGACAAGGAGAATACTTTCATTGGCTAATAAGGTATTCTATAGCATTCTGATGGGAATGAATTTTGCAAGTTCCAGGCAATGAAGTACGTTACTAGCTAGTGTCTCGACCGTAGCCGAAATTTTTGTGAAGCATACAATCATGCCATCCCACTTCGCTGACTGACATGCAGGGGCTGGTCACGAGTCTAGAGCAACATAGCATGGGCGGTTATTCATGCTTTAATATTGTAGATATAGAACTACACTAAGTAAGAATGAATGACGGTATGATAATGTCCAACACGATATACACAAGATGCTAAGCTTGCCACTTAAAATCCTCCTCCCTCACCAACCGTACATTCAGTGGCACCTGCGGCGTCACGCCATCACCAGCGGGCGGTTTGACAACAGGTATATGAAAAACCCTAAGCTTCCACTCTATCTCCTTCACGTGTCCTAGTGGATTTGGATTCGCTGGAAGCGCAACGTGCAGACGCAATATCAGTGTCGCGAGGACTTGTTCTGATGTAAAAGGGGGCGTGTAAGTGGTGATTACGGTTGTTAGCCGGTATGAAACATACTTATTTCCATTTCGGCAAACTTGAAGCCGCTAAAATTGTAATCATAAATGTCAGGAATGATGCGAAGAGGGTGTTAGAGAGGAGACGAACATGCAAGAACGACTACCGCCGAGGAATGTCATCCTGTACCCATTTGTTTAGTGCATGTATTTGATGGATTCGAACTCGAACAGAAAGTACTTTTGTAACTCACATGTTAGAGTATATGCCAGGAAACCGCACACCGTCCTTGACACCCAGAACAGACCGTCTCGACGCGGCCGCTGCGCCTTCCCCACTGAATGAGGCGTCTACGTCTTGCGCTTGTGAAGAAGCAGCTAGAGGAGAAAGCCACCGCTCTGGTCGCCACTCATTTGCATCGGCACCCCACATTTCTCGATGGCGATTGGCAGCGAGTATGGAAATAATGATCAAGGTTCCCTGTGGGACCGCGATGGAGGACGTGTGTGCCCCGGACCTGGAGCGTGCAGGGAAGTGTAAAGGGAGAGTAGTTGCTTTGGTTGCTCTGTGTGTCGTGTGAGAAGTGAGATCTCGTGGTCATGTAGAAACGTACGTTCGCGTCATGAATGGGAAGGAGGGGTAAAGGCGGAGAGTCTCTTTGACGACGCTATCAAGGAATGGTAGGTGCATGAGGACGTCGTAGGGCAGTCCTGCGGATGCGATATTCTGGTGTATCGATGAATTCATAGCATCGCGAATTTCGCTCCTGAGTCTTGCCTGAGCGCGGGGGTGTTGAGCAAGCAAGTAAACACAGCGGGCGAGTGCAGAGGTGGTCGTATCGAGGCCAGCAAATACCATGACACTTGTAACAAGATCAGCCTAAATTTTTCGTATGTGGATTGTTGAAATCTACCTCATTTGTCCCAGTAACTCAGCATCTGTGAGCTGTTCCACGTTGGACGTCGTGCAATTGGCCTTTACTGTGTGTGCTTGAGTAAGGATGTCTCAGTTGTCTATGAAACTTACGCATGATATCCATCATCGATGTCGATGGTATCAAATCGCCGTCTCCACGTACATCGTCGACAGAATCCAACTTGTTAACTTTCACGGCCGCTTTCTTCTCTGCATATACTGTTCGATTGACATTATCTACTGTCTCCACGATGCGGCGCAACTCCCGCACGTCCCTCATAAACTGCGTTGGGAACCAGGATACTGTGACAAAATCAAGAACTTTCCCTGCCCAGTATGGCGAGCAGTAGCGCATGACGGGTACCACGAACGGCCGTGCCACCATTAGTTTTCCGATTAGCGGTCTGCAGTAACTTATGTTTTAGCTAAGAAAGAAAGAGAGTCGGAATGAGCGCACGCACCCCATCATCCGTAGGGCTTCGCTGTATGTATCATCTTCTGCTGCTGAGAGGGAACTAGAGGGGTACCCTAGGATGCCTTGACAGATGCAGTCAAGCGCGCAGCGGGAGAGCCATGGGAGGACATCGATCTCTTTGTGTGCTGCTCCATGGGTGTCAACGGGAGCCATGTACAAGAGTGTGGTACATACAGCCATCAATAGGGAGTTGGGCTATGAGGACAGATGTGAGTGTGTCAGTGATGGGGTGGAGTATGCACAGGAGTCGTCGCATGTTTGACGTTGAGAATATGGGGTTGAGTAGTTTGCGTTGCCGATGATGTTGTTCTCCTAGTGTTTGGGACATCTTGTTAGAGGAATAGTCATTTGATCTTTTTTCGAAATGCGCCGCACCGACGGTGGATATCAACCCTTCACCAAATACAAGTTTGTTTGACCTAGACAGTACAAAGTTAATGCGGTATGGAAAATCAGGAAGGTACTAACATTGTGAAGAGGTCGGGCTCTTGAAATATGTTTTTATCCTTGACAATGATGTGATACAATGCGCGTGGATCAGATACATGGATTGATTCCTGAGGAGAGGAACATTTGTAAGAGTAAAACAAGCTGATGTGCAATTGTGGAGCTTACGCCGGAAGGTTCATAGAGCCTCAACGCCCCTCCATATTTCTCCGCGATGTGTACGCAATTGTTGACGCCACCTTCAAACAGAGTGGTGATAATGTTGCCTGTATGCAAGTCAGACGTGGAGGTCAGATGACAACAAGGACAAGATTCAATAACCTAAAAGCCAATTGCCCCTGTCGGGTCCATCGAGATCAATGCCATGGGTTCGCCGTTGGAGCAACTCTAAGGCTTTGAAGAGAGCGATAGAGAAGGTTCCGACAATACAGACTTGGGTGAGGGACATGTCGACTTGGTCTGGAGGAAAGACGATTTGGAAAGTGGTGCTGTTGATATATCATTGAAGGAAGGTTCAGCTCAACCAATGCTAATATTATGTGCTAATAATGGTATTAAGTTAAATGATATCGGCTTTACTAGCGAATAGGCTACGCGTAGTAACCGTGAGCGGCAATACCGGAGTGTGAAAATAAATTTGAATATACACGGAACTATATGGAATTCGATTTCTAGCAGGGCTCTGCTGGTAGAATCCGGCAGGGGATCACAGGTCCTAATAATCTTCATCCAATGTAATGTGTTGCAAGCTCAAGAGGCCAAACTGCTCGTCGACAACCTCCCAGTTGTGTATCTTCAGGTGGACAAGCTGATGGATTGGCATGGTGGGAGAGCCACGAAGTCAGAGTTGACAAATGTCCTTTGAACCTACAATAATTTCAGCAGAAGTAAGTCCCCTGCGAATAAGGTTATGTCCTACATAGTTCTTCCGAAGGACAATAAATTTGATTAAAAAAACATCCTTTGAAGGCAATTGTAATCACCCTCTTATCCACCGTTCCCCATGCTGCTGACGTTGAACACCTCTTCTCGGATACGGGTAGCACCCAGTCTCCGAAGCGAGTAGACATGTTTGACATGTAGCTGGCGACCTAGAAGCCAACTTTACATGAGCACCACCACTCACCTTGAAATTTTGCAGAATTGGAGCACGCGTACGTTGACCGAGGTCTTCTGCCGAAAACTGTTGACGACGAGATTATGGTAGTAGTTGATCGCACCTCACACGACGACGGACAGTGGGATGTGGACATGCTAACGTCTTCTAATGGTGTTTCCTAGTGATACATTGTCGTACACATAGTGCTTTAATAATTCTGCCAAGTGGCAGAAGTGGTGCACGCGTGGGTTGTGCCACCGTTCTGCCGGTTATGCCCGCAAATAGTTCCGCAGAATTTTGAGCAAATGAAATACATTCGGTAATAAGCCGGACCACAAACTTTCAGGTTCATCGTGAAAATGCGTGAGTAGCATGCGTCAACTATTCTTCCTGATAGACCTCCCATTGCTTATCCTCCAGACAAGTCATAGAGTCGAGCGTGCGTTGAATCCTGGGATCCACGCTCACAAAGTTGTCAGGGCCTCAGAATCATATGCAAGATTCACACAAATACTGTCTTCTTTGTCACTAAACAATCTTTCATACTCTGCATACGATGTCTTTCTTTCTTTCTTTCTTCCAAACGAGTGACTGCAGTCGCGGCCACCATCTCAAGACGTGGAAGGTGCCACTTTTCTTCGGTCACTGAAATCTGACCCCGGCGCTAAGGTAATTGTTGACTAGGACCGTTTCGAAAGTCAGCTACCTTGGTTTGTGATTGACCTCCCGCTTGGAGGCGCTTTTCTTGTTGTTGCAGGACAGCAGCAGCCGATGCGGCTACTCTGAGAGGGACCGTGTTTGTATTGTGAGGAGTATCTGGCTTGGCGGCGGTGACCAGAACTTCTTGCCATTACCGATGACTGGTCGGGTTACTGGGAGTGGGTGGCAAGTGTGTTGGATGGGACGCATGAACGATCTCGAATCGATTGGCATGTGCATCGCCGAGCCTGGCTAGATCACGAGCTAAAGGGGGAGTGAGCTTGACGGCATGTTTAAATTGGACGATAGATGGTAAGATGTCGGCATACTCCCTCTAGCGGACAAAAAGTTCTGCATGGACAGTGTCGGTGCAGCAGGGGTGGGCGGTGTACTATGTGCGTGTGGAGACACAGGTCGCGTGCACCTCCATAGTATTTACTGCTACCGCACCGCTCGAGCACTTCTCAACAGCATTTTTAGAGAACTCGGCTATCATTTTCTCATCAGTCGAGGCTATTGCATCGATCGTTGCGGGGTGGAGTCTGATAACGTTGCCTCATGCCTACGGACCTGGTATGGAACGTTACCTAGCATGACTTGCTTGTGCTAATAAATCTGTGTCAGGAATAAGCATTACAACATTCAAACGGGCCGCATGCTCAGAACACAGTAAATAATAATGAAAATAGTGTTGAAACTGGATTGAACTCAGGACGGCTTCATTGCACATTAAGAAAAAAAAATCACACCACAAAAAGCGAAGACAAAACTATGCGAACATATTTGTTCTCAAGTAAAATTGCTTGATTGCGAAAACCATCATCGTCTTTGTCGCGAATGCCCCCTCTGATATTTTATCCTCACAAATGAAGCGTCGTTGGGTGCAGATGTTTAAGGACGAAACTTCTTCGGAAACATAAGCACCACAATACAACTTGGAAGAAATAAAAATAAAAATAGTTCCCTATAGACTAACCACCGATCGTAAGTCATATCAGAGTATTTCCCGTGCTATACACCACTGCCAGTTTCCACATGGACACGCTCTTGGTAACATATTGAAGTCATAACAGTTGCTGCATCGGAGTCGGCCACGAGCTTAGCATGATATTCTCGCAAGCTAAGGATGAGGCGTGGACCCAGCACAAACATCTGCGCCATTTGAAAGATTTGAACGAAACCAGAATAAATCTGGATTTCCAGGTAAGGCGTACTCTGTAGAAATGATAGATCATGACCGTATGCAGAGTTAAATGACAGATCGACATACCGTCGAGAACGTTGGAGACAAATAACTCATTTCAAAACAAGAAACTACAAGGAAGCTTGCATATGCAGAACTTCAGCAAAAACAATCAAGAGGACCATATTCACATTATAAGCTTACCTTGCAAAGTAACTCACGTGAGTTTTCATCAACACCGTGAAAACATCCTCGAGAATTCCTCTTGTTGCGTGTTGTCGCAGTTCACGGAAGTGCTTCACAGCAATCCAGACTGCGAGACACAGTGTAAGTGACCTCCCATACGGTTTCAAGTATCCAAGTTATGGAATACAGAAGTGTGGCGTCTCCCGCATAGCCAATCGTGCACTGAAAGGTGCCGAAGAGAAGTAATTCCTCTACATAGTATTTGTCAAGCCAAATGCACTTGAACATTTCATGTATAATTAAAACTTACCCCCTGAAATCTGCATCATGGTTATTGCGACCATCACTACATTGGCGATTCTGATGGCTTACAAAGATGACAACGAGAAATATCAGCACCTTTCTGGATTGCTGATACATGGCATATAACCGAGCGATCACGATGACTTGCATAATGTTTCAGTGAGTCAATTTTACGGAGGTGTATAGCTCACCACCTAGCATTGCATTTGCAACGTACACCCGTCCAATCAAATGCGTCGTACATGGTACGGCCTGACATATCCAGCAACAGTTAAAACTTATCAGTATGGCAAGGATCACAGGCTCGAAACAAACTCACAGCTGTGGGGGTTGTTATATTGAACCAACGAGTTCAAGAATTTTACTCACCCCTATATGGTAGTTCAATTGTTTGGACACGAATGGAAGACATTGGTGCGAGATACTCACTGCGTCTGTCGTCGAAATTGTCGGAACCCATACTGGAGTATGTGGCTGTGGTCAGAACGAACATGGTGAGTGCGAGCACACGTACACAGTAGGCTAATCCTGATTATGAGAGATGGGTAATGAGCGCAACATCAATGGCTTAAATGTTGAAACGTACACAGCATATCCTATTCCAACATATCGTACCTAGGATATGTTCACGTTAGTACGACTTGCTCGCCACGTTAAAAACAAAAGCTAACATACAATAAGATACAAAACGGTCATTAGAGACCAGCGTTGTCTCTACCGCAAATTAGTTGTGGCATTTTCACACTGTTCTTTTGATGAATGGGGGAGTCTGCTCACCCAGATCAGTTCCACCTATAAAATTATGATCAGCAAGATGCCTGCTCCTGCAATGGTGTCAGCCTACCTCTGGTCCGAACGTAAGTCCTAGAAATACCATAATGTCAGTAGTCTTTTCATACTCAATCTTGCTCACCCCAATCGTACATTACCCCAGCACAGGAGGCAACTGCAAAACCGTAGCCAAGGTTAATCGAGTCATCACGTCGTCATGTGGTTGACTTTCCACGAACCTACAAAATAACTGGAAATAAGATTCGCATCGATGATCGGCCACCAACTGGGATCGTTCGAGACTAGAGTCATACTAAGAATGGGAGCGAGCGATGGATGAAACTTGGTGGTCGTATAATGATTGCATTCGTGCTTGATATACCACCATCCAGCGCTTAAATCGCCAAAACGAGATTTGAGAGATTATATCTGAGTGATCGAAATAGCTGGATTCCATGACAATGTGCATCCAGGGATACCGTGGGACCAGATAATGTTGTTGGTGAGATTGGTGATGCGCGCGGAATGTTTGAACGGCCGCAAAAGATCGGAGGTGTTCGTGTTTTCAGCAACCTGCCAGTGTGATATTCGAAGTGTTCTCGTGGTATTCGGTATTTTTGTTACAGCCGAGTGAGGGATCGCCCTCGGTCCATCAATACCACCAATGATGTCATTCAGATTGTTGATCCAAGAACAGGTTTGAGCGGCGCCAAATTCGACCTCGTAGCAGACATTGTCAATTACGACATGAGCGGAATCTACAAACTTTTCAGCTGATTCGTGCACACGCGGGTTAATACAAATACGACCAAAAGTACATAAGTGTATCGCATCCATTTCCCTGTCATAAAACACGGTCGAGGTGTGTAGCGACGGGGGCAGTCGCACAAAGAAGTCGGAGGTTGTACGAAAAAGAATAATCAAGCGACGTGGACAGGAAACGGAGGCAGGGAACGAAAGTGATGACGAACGGCCGGTGGCGGTATACTAGGATGCGAAGTTAGTGAATGTGTGATAACTCCAGTTTGGTGGTTCGTGAGTAAGTAATAGCGTGATGGGAATCATGCACTGGTGAATAGGTAGATCAAGGTCACCGACGGGATTAAACAAATAGCCAGCTGGGAGAGGGAGAATGGAGAGAAACGTTGATGTTTTCTCACTCGACATAGTATCATCATTTTTTCAAATAGCTGTAAATCGCCAAAGCGAGATTTGAAAGATTATATCTGAGTGATCGAAATAGCTGAATTCCATGACAATGTGCATCCAGGGATACTGATGAGATGTTGTTAGTGAGATCGCAAAGCAGCAACTGAGGCGAAATGTTTGAACAACCGCAAAAGATCGGAGAACTGTTCGTGATCTCATCAAGATCGTTGATCCAAGAATAGGTTTGAACGGCGCCCAAGTCGACCTCGTAGCAGACGTTATCAATTAAGACATAGCAGAATCCACAACTTTTCTGCTAATTCATTTACACGCTGATTAGTACAAATGCATACATACATGCGTCGTATCCAGTTCCCTGCCATAAAACATGTTCGACGTGTGTAGCAACGAGGTCAGTCGCACAAAGAAAGTCGGAAGTTGTACAAAAAAGGGGAAGGTGCGGTTTGCCGAAAGAGGGGGGCCGTAGTTATACACAAAAAGAACGATAAAGTGATGTGGACAGGAACAGAGGCAGGAAACGAAATCGATGACGAACGGGCGGTGGTGGTACACTTGAATGCAAAGTTAATAAAGGTGTGATGACTCCAGTTTGGTGGTTCATGAGTAAGTGACGTGATGGAATTGATGCACTGGTGAATAGATAGAGCTTGATGAGCAAATATCCGGGACGAATTTGGGTAGCGAGCAGAGGCGTAGCAGGTGTACTCGGGAATGAAGTCACGGGTGTCGCAAGGTGTACTGCAACAGGAGTTCCAATGTGAGACGACAGCAGGATTCATGACGGAGGCGATAGAGTCACATGTGGATACGGAATTTCAGGACCGAACATCACATGAGATTGCGGCAGACGGGCTTTAGCTTCGTCTTCAGTTCCTCCTTCTCCTTTGGTTTGAGTTTCGCCTTCAGCACGGGCGCGGGCAAGGCAGATGCAGAGAGCGAGACGGTTGTTGCAGCGGTCTCTACGCTCGCCATTGAAAATTCATTATCATTATCCGACGAGCTAGAGGAAGCCTTGGAAGTGAAAAAGTGTTCCGTTCCGACTCGCGTTTCTTAGCTTGATCCTTGTGTACAGACGATGGAACAGTGACTTGCATCGATGCCAAAACTGGCAGGGTCTATCGTGCATATGCATCTGAGGATACGATTAACAACCACGAAGGTTCCTTTGTACGTTGAGAACGTGCTTTCTCCTCTTCGCCAGAGGAGACGGAATGCGTCCTTTGCTGAATTAAGGCTACTTGATGGTGTGACTGCTTTGATTGCGGTGGTGGGTAGCACTCAAAGTTTGAAAGGAGGCGTATTTGGCGGGGAGATTATGAATAGAGCGGGGACTTCAGGTTATGTGTTTGAACAGGGCGCTTTGTCATTCTTCATTGACGGTGTCCTTGGAGTAGCATGCTGCGTAGGGACTTTCTTGACCTTTATATGAATGATAGCCGCATCAGGATACCCTCCGCTACGGTGAGATTCGGCAGTCCTGAATAGATTTTGGCCGGCCAGACGTCTGGGCCTTTGGCAGGAGTGATGCCGCGTGTAATCTTGTCAGGAAGGTTTGGAGGTGGAATTGAGCCGTCGTCGAAAGGCGTAATAAAATGTTGTAGAGCCCAATTTGAAGTTATTGATACGGTGATCTTGTCAAGAAAGTTTGGAGGCGAAATGAGACCATTGAAAAGTGTGAAAAGACTCGGATGAGAAGGCAAGACTTGCAGTGTCACATTAATGTAATCACACTCAACGTCGCACTTCAAATTTTAAATTCAACTATTTTATAGGCTAATCAGCCGTACACTTGGTGTACAGTGGCTAATTCATGCTTTCCGACTCTGATACTGAGGATATTCAAACCCTCACCATCAATGAACACTACGCAAAAGCCTTCGAATACAAAAAAGAACGCGAGGAGCTTGCGAAATGTACGTCCGAACCACATTCCTGTCTGACAGTGACAGGATCCAATTAAAACATGACTACCAGTAAAAGAAAAATACGGATCCGATTTTGAAGAGGGTACGGACGAGGAGACAGACTCCGAGGACGCAGAGTCTGAAGATGAGGATGGGGAGGAGCTTACGCCTGCCGTGGACGCAGCCATCCTGAGGACTCTAGCAAGGATCAAGAGAAAGGATCCGGCCATTTACAATGTGGAGAATATTATCTTTGAAGGTGCAGTAAACTGCGTCTGTCCTGAACCACTGCCAGTTCTGATACTTATCAGAGGAGCAGGAGCGCACTGCTGCTTCGTGCTCCTCAGGTGCGAGAGCGAAAACCCACGAGTAAAGTGAGTATTCAGATCACGAGTACGGCCTTAAACTCAGTGTCACTCGTTCATAGTCAAAACCTCTCACTTTCCGACAAGCAACTCTCGCATCTGCTCTTGAAGCCAACGCCTCCCGTTCGCCGACTCCAGAAACACACATCCCCACATACACCGAGGAGCAGCGTCAACTGCGTGATGAAACCCGTGCCGCATTCCACGTCGATGTTGATGACACCGATGACGAGGGATTACTTGTCCCTCGAGAGAAAACAAAGGACGAGCTTGAGTATGAAGAAGAGGAATACCAAGAGTATCTTAAACATGCGGTTGGCCAGGACCTTCAAAGTCTTATAGAAGTCGATAATGCAGAGGCTGAGAACAATGAAGAAGGCACTGGTGAAAAAAAGAAGAGCAAGAAGAAGAAAAGGGGCAATGAGGCGAAGGGCATGTCTAAACAAGAGGCTGATCAGGAGTTCCTCGTGAGGTCAGCCGTATTTCTGCGTGAATCAAGTCACTGCTAAATTTCCTCAGCTATATCCTCAATCGTGGGTGGATTGACAAAACAGCAAAACGACCACCCACATACAATGACATTGTGGGCAAGCAGCATGAAGATGAACACGGCATAGAAGATGAACACGGTATAGAAGACGACGACGAATTCGAGGAGATCGCCGATGTTTTTGAGACTTCCTACAACTTCCGTTTTGAAGAACCGTAGGTGCCGTTGCATTATTCACTTTATCCAACCTTATACCTTTCTCCTACCAGGGATGCGGCTACTATCAAATCCTACCCACGAAATATTGCGTCTACAGTACGCCGAGGGGACACGACTCGCAAGGAGGGTCGTGAGCGAAAGAAGCGGCGCCAGGAAGAAGAGCTTGAGAAAAAGCATGAGGAGGTGAAAAGGTTGAAAGCTCTCAAAATGAAGGAAGTCCGCCGGAAACTCGAGCGCATCGGGCGCGAGGGTGGTGTCAATGTTGAAGGCTCGCTATTCTCCTATCCTCGATATTACTTTGACGCTAAAACTTTGTAGCTTTCAAGGAGTTCGACCTCGATGCGGACTGGGATCCTGAAGCACACGACGGCCAAATGGCGGGGCTCTACCACGATGATAATGAATCTGACATTGATGTTGAAAAGCCCGTCTGGGACGATGACATCGACATTGATGATATCGTACCACCTTCCCAGCCCGCACAACCGTCATCGTCCCAAAACAAGAAGAAGAAGAAGAAAAAGAAAAAGAAGAAAGACGATGACAATGATGAAGGAGTGGATATCGATACCATGGATGCAGACGTCACGCGCGAGTACGATGAAGATGATTGGGACGGCACTGAGGAGATGAGGAAACGAAAGCTTGACGAGTACATGGGTGAAGTCTACGGGCTTGAGTTTAACGACATGGTAGGCTTCAATCTTTACTCTCTAGAAATTTGTATTCACGTGTTATCGCAGGTTGCAGGAATGCCTACACGCTTCAAATATACTACGACTGCCCCACAGACAGTTCGCACTCACCCCTGCCGAAATTCTCATGGCTACAGACAAAGATCTCAATCAATACGTGAGCGTGAAGCGCTACGCACCGTACCGCGCGGAGAAGTGGGACCATAATCGTGGGGAGCGCCTCACGGAGTTTAGGGAGAAATTGAAGGAACGAGTGGGGGCCACAGGGACGAGCCACAGGAGCGAGGATGCGGCGCCGAAAAAACGGCTGGGGAAGAAGGAGCGACAGAAAATGAAAGCAGCACGGATACAAACTGACGAGTGATTTTTTTTGGTCGGGCAGCGAGCAATGCGACATTTTATACTGGGGGTCCTCGAGGGGGACTTGGATTTTGGCATACCCAAGGGTGCTGGATCGAGAAACGGCTTGAATTGCTCCCGGACTAGTGCATCGTCAGTTGAGGACAACGACATACCTGCCTTAAACTTTTAAACTTTTCCCGCTTACTTTAGTCAGATATAGTAGGCTCTGTCGCCTTTGCTCTTGATTGCATATTTTGGAGTTCGGCACGAGACTCGCAGTCGACAGCCTCTTGTCCGTTTCTTCTATGTGCGGATAACAACATAGAACAGACCTTTCCATGATTTTTCGAAGCAAGTCACCTGAATTAGAAAAGTATAGTAATCCATCATTGTACCTGCTCCTCGTGATCCCAATTATGTAGTTCTAGTATGCCACTCGTACTGGCAGCCCCATGTGCGGAATTGCAATTTCCCACACCTCTTGCTACATAGTTTACTGTTCACTGAAGTGAGTAGCTACACTCGTTAATAATTCACCCGCTAATGTACCGCAGCCATATATTGCCCCACCACCTTCAATCTAGTCACTAGCGAAGTGCCCTCAACACCAGATCAGTCTTCGTCATCATACTGCAAAGACTCACTGATGATAGAATCAAAGGTAGACTTTGCGTCGCTTTCTCTCTTCCCCGCGACGCGTGTGCAGATTGAGGAGTCATGGCGCCGGACGTGGCCACAATGGGGCGGCACTCTGAGTCTCACAGAGTACCTCGCGCGAGAGGCTGAGATGGAGTCTATGGATCACGCAAAGGATGGAAAGCTAATCACCTAGTGAGCAACCTATTGTGCCGGCAGTAAGAAGTTAATGGGAGAGGAAGGGTGCTGGCGCCACGGGATGATCCAACCACTCTTGATTTCATGTGTTCCTGTGAGACGTAAGTGGCTCGAGTACTCTCGACAAACATGTGTATTTCTCTGACGCATGTCTACGGGGACAGATTCAAGCGCTCAGGTCTTGTTGCTTATCCCTCCTCTACTACTTCTGAGCCCAACTCAGTGCACGAAGTAACTTGTTATGCCATTGCCAGTGTCTTCACCCCACCCTCCAAGCGCGGGCGCGGTTACGCCAGTCATATGATGCGCCTCTTGCATTGGGTCATTGCCTCACGTGCCAATCTCCCAAAGTTTCCAGAAGCATGGGGCGCACCACCGGACCAGGTAACAGAAGCTAGTGAAGGACTGTTCTCTTGTCTGTACAGTGATGTCGGAGAAGACTTTTACCACTCCGCAGGCCCTGGGGGTAAAGAAGGGTGGATGGGAGACACGGGGAGCCGTTTCAACGATTTGGGATGTAGGTGCAGAGGAGGGGGATGACGATGGATGGACGTGGTTGACGCAGGAGCAGCTGAACGGGCTTTGGGATCGTGATGCTGTGCGGATCAACAACGAGCTGGCGAATATGTTGACAAGCGACGCCTCGTATGAGGTAAAACACCCGGCAGCATTCGTGACGTACCTGCCAACAAACGGTGTCTGCGGGTTCCACATCCCACGTTCGACGTATGCTTCGAACGTTTCCATGGCAGGTGGATTCTGGGGTATACAGTCCTTAAACGACCCAGGCACGTACGCAGGCTGGAGCGTGGACTTGAAACCTCCACCACCAACGCTAATCATTACGCGGCTCTGTGCCAGTGAAGAGACATTCCCTGGGCTAATCGCGAAGATCACACAGGCGGCTAGACGTAGCGGAATTGGAAAAGTAGAAGTGTGGAAATTAAGAGAAGGATTGAGGGACGTTGCGGAGAGGACGGGTGGGCGGACAGTCATACGAAACGAACATTTACCACAGATAGTGTGGTATGGACCCGGAGCGACAGGGAACATAGAGTGGGCATATAACGAGAAGTGAGTCCCCTCCTACCCAAAAGAATGGGTGCATTTGTACTGACAAGTTTGCCAACAGGTTTGGCTGGTGCTGATACGGATTGGGTTGCAGTTGCAGAATAACCAGAAGTATCGCGCTGGCATGTCCAGAAAGTATTAGCTACGTCTGTCCTGGGAATGACCCTGCAAGCGCATCCACTTCAAGAGTATCGATGAAGGTGTCTTCACCTTCTGCGATACTGATGAGGCGGAAATGTATATCTCCACTCTTCCGAACGATCACCGTTTCCAACTTCTGGGAACCTAGTCAGCTATGCTTTGGAGAACAACGAGGTGGGATGCAAATTGGTGAGTGATTTTTTGGTTGGGTAGCGAGCAATGGGATATTGTATACCGGTGGTTTTCGAGGGTGATTTAATTATTGGCATGTCCAAGGGTGCTGGATTGAGAAACTGCTTGAGCTGCTCCAGCGGATCGTATCGCAAGTTAAGGACAACGACATGGTTACCTTGAACTTGTTTTAAACTCCCACTTACTTCAGTAAGATATGGGCTCCGTCGTATTCGCTCTCGATTGTATTTTCAAGTTCGGCGTGAGACTTGACATCCTCTTGTACGTTTTTCTATCCATCTGTTTCCTCCATGCGTGGATAACAACATAGAACATACCATGATTTTTCAACATGTCTCAAAGCAAGTCACCTGAACCAGAAAAGTATAAACTAACTTGCAATCCATGATCGTACCTGCACCTCGGGATTCCAATTAATAACAGTTGCATAACTACAAATATTAAAGCATCTGGTCAGCTTGACATCAGTTTCGGAGGGCTCCACGTCCACTCCCGGTCACCTTCCATCTCCAATAGCTTCTCGATCTCTCCGTCATCCATCCCATAACCCTCCTTCTCGTGTTGAGGAAAGCTGCCATTTCTAACAGCACTAGCATATGCCTTTACACCTCGTTCGACCTCACTCTTAACATCGCCAAACCGTCTCACAAATTTGGCCTTGTGCCCCGCCCATGTCCCCATTACGTCGTCCCACACGAGCACCTGTCCACTACAACCTGGGCCTGCACCGATGCCGATAGTGGGCACCTTCAACCGCGACGTGATATATGCAGCAAGAGAGGAAGGGATGGCCTCAAGAACAATAGAGAATGCTCCTGCTTCCTCTAAGGCGAGGGCCGAGTGCAGAATCGATCGACCAGACTGCGCAGTGCGCCCCTGGACCCGGTACCCGGAGAGCGCGGTGTGGCGCTGCGGTAGTAAGCCTACATGAGCCATTACGGGGATTCCGATACTCGTGAGTGCTTGCACACGTCCAGCGATCTCACTCCCTCCCTCTAGTTTCACGGCTTCCACGTTTCCCTCCTGAAGCATGCGGACGGCTGCTCGAACCGTGTCTTCTTTCCCGGCATAAAAGGTTCCGAAGGGCATGTCTGCGACAAGAAATGGTGCGGATGTTCCCCGGGCGACAGCGCGGCAATGGTGAAGCATTTCATCAAGAGTGAGTGATGTGGTGCTGGGATAACCTAGGCAGACCTGGGCTAGACTGTCACCGACAAGAGTGATATCAATTCCGTGCATAGATGCAGCACGTGCAGTGGGATAATCATATGCTGTGAGCACAGTGATTGGGGTGCGTTCTTGACGGAGGGCGTGTAGAGAGGCGATTGTCACCTTTTTGCGAGCTGTTGTGCATGATGAATGATCGGTTTGAAAATTTGAGGTAAAAAAAATCACTCACAAGGTTGTGAAGGTGGTTTCTGTGGGGAAGATTCACCAGGTGTGTTTGTAAGATGCTCGTATTTTAATGGGCGAACGCTCATACACCGCTTTTGGGAGCGAGAGATGGAGGCAATTATACGAGTACGGGACGCAGAGAATAACATCTGTGCATGCATGATAAAATTCTGGGATAGTGAAATCAGGGGAACTGTTATTGCAGCGTGTGCAATATAATGCTTGCACCTAGTATATGAACGATGAACGAGGACTCAGTCTAATATAGGATATCAGACCATCGCGATTTTGATTGATAATCCGTGTGCACACGAGCGTGAATTCCTAACGGATCTGCCCTGGTGCATGTCAAGGTTTTTAGAGGCTTCACTTCCGGATCACTCGACTTTGTGAATTACCCATGAATAAAAAAGGAAACTCAATTCACGTGATACCACATCGCTACCTCGCGCATTTAGCCTTATCCCCATTGTCATCGCGTTCCCACGCCCCTTGCACCACAACGTCGACAATGCCACCAAGAACCCGCAGACAACGAGCTCAGGCAGCCCATGAAAGCGAGGAGGTAGCAGAGATTCGAGTCGAGAAAGAGTTACTCAACTCTGATTCAGAAATGGAGCAGGAGAATGACGAGAACGTATTTGCTATTGGTGATAGGAACAGTGAAGACGAGAACGACGAAAACTCGTTCTACATTTCTATACCACCACCACTCCGCTTGTTGGCAAATCCACCTCGCACGCCTTCTCATGAAGATGCACTTCGCGACATCACTGATGAATTTTTTCATCCACCTTCACCGTCCCCAATCAAAGCAGGTTCCGCGTTTGCAAAGCTCAAACCACCTCGACGACCAAAGAAACCAAAAAGCCTTGCGTTCCCTGCCAATCCGCCCAACTGGCAACCAGCGTCACCACTTCCTCCCAGCTCGCCGCTCGCTTCGACTTCCACATATGAACCACAGAACTACGCGTCAACATCGCATGCGAATGCCTACGAGTATAACATGACCGCGTTTTATCGTCATGCACAAGAGATAGACCCTAGAAGTGGTGATTCAGACCCATTTGGTTTTTTGGCGGCTGAGAAGGTACTGAAAGAACGACGCGCTGCACGTCTACCAAGCGAGAAGCGCAAATACGTTCAATCTACTGTTTTACGCGTCACACCACATTCCACGCGTACCAGAGCACAACTTAGTCACGCTTCGCCTACCCCAACGCGCCCATCTGCTTCCTCAGTTCCCATCCCGACAAACGATGAAGACATTGATGATCTCTATCTCGACGAACCAATCACGACATCTATTCCAGTCCCTGCGCCGATCCTGCGTTATTCGCACATCCCAACGCCATCGTCTTCCCCTGCTTCCCTTCGCTCGGAGATAGTAGTCCCAGCCCTACTTAAACCTCGCTTGGACATTTTACGAGACCAACCAACACGCAGTCGCGATCCCCTCCGTACGCCGCGAAAACGTAAACGTGACATTGAAGCTGCCACTCCCGCCTCCAGCGATGTATTATCTAGTCCATCGCCTGTGAAGATTAGCGTAGCCGCTAGAAGACCCCAAACACCGTCAGATTGCCCGGAGACAGCGGAGGAACACACTCCTATTCCGAAACGTACTACACGTGCACAGGCGAAAGGGAAGGGAAAGGCCTACGATGACACGTCCAAGCCTCACAAACGTGTCCGCACTACTAAAGAAGTTGCCTCGTTGAGCCCTAGACAGGCGTGCAAGGACTTGGAGAAGCTCTTGCCGCGTAGAGCGACTACGCGGAGGGTAGCTGCCGTAGCGAAAACAGGGGCTAAAGGGAGGGTCAGGATGGCTGTCGATCCTGTGGGTGACAGCGACAGTGACGAGGAGCAGCTGAAGCGGAGGAAGCCTGCATCGAGGGCACAGCCATCATCAAGTGCAAAGCCTACCACAAGAAGTGCTAAACCCGTGTCAAAGGGTGCCAAAAAATCATCCTTGAAGCCTCGGAGTAAGGGCAAAGAGAAAGGGAAACCCTTCAATGACTTGATGGAATTGTCAGATGATACCCGAGAGGTTCGTTATAGTTATGTTCATAAGGAGTGCTCGCTCATAAGCTTTTCTCCCACCTTTAGCGATACGAAGAGGAACGCCTAGCGCGCCTTGAGTACTTCCGCAAGCTAGATGATTATCACATGAAGAAGGAAAATGTATATGTAATTTGAAGTTTCTGGACATGGTGTGGAATTTTAGGTTTGAGTTTTGCTTTTTTTTCACCGCCAACTGGCAAGCTTATCTTATTGTTTTCCGTCGTTGCTGTCACGATGCTTTTGTATCATGTGTATATTATTTCATTGATATCAGACGTTCCAGCGTGGGGCCCCAACGGCTCTAAGTACTTGAGAGCCTTGGTTTGAATACTGTATTTTTCCGTGATTGTGCTCATCACCAACTGTGCTATGAAAATTTCACTGGGATGCATGCTATAGCATGATATCGTCTATGGTTATTTGACCTAAAGATGCTTTTTTGCGATACTATTCCAGTTCTCCTGGTTAACAGCAAATGCGCCTGCATAAACCGCCTCTAATTCATGCAACTTCTTGCCGGCGATGATGAGGCTGTGAAGTGGTTTTCCAAACATAGACTCTGGCTGGACTTGCAAATCCGATAGAGTACCTGCGACGATTCGTTGAGCACCGTCGTCATCATCTGTCGATCCTTCGCTGGAGGGTATGCCTGCCCACACGCGATAGTGCAATAGCGAGTGTAGAATCGCCATCAAGGATGCCTTCTTTTCTAATGCTTTCGATCTCGAGAAGCTGGTTCACGGCTGTAGGAATAGACATATATCGTGGCGGCTCGTATATTTTTCTTCCTCTGCGTTTCAAAACAAATCAGAAATGAAAGGGTCCAAAGAAGGTGGATATAAATACCTTGCTAGATTCTCTTCGCTTTGCTCCTTTACCTTTATGTCAAGAAGTACCAGGGTATGCAGCCCGAACTTGGCGTTCTCTGCGATGCGGTCATAGAACGAGTCTGGTTTCCATGTATCTGTAAAGAAGACGAGAGATACTGTTTGCCCAAAATTGTAGAGCTGAAGCCCCGAGCATCCCGCTGCGTTGATGATAGATGCATTATGGATGATTTGAGTAGGAATCTGCAGATCGCGAGCTCGTAGCAGCAGATCCGTGTGTGTCGTCGCGCTGCAAAAGGCCAATAAGCCAATGCAGACATGAAAAGGAACAGGACGGCCTCACCCGAATGGATCACCAACGACGAGAAACGCAACGTTTTCGGTGGCTGCATCGCGTAAGATCTCATCGCTCTCGAGTTCTACCATGTCGCGATCTGCAAGGATAAGCGACTTGCCATAGAAGGCTTCCTTGCGCGCATGTGAGCAGTGAGAGAAGAACGGGGTGACGAGAGACTGACGAGGCGGTCCTTGTTCACCATCAGGATGGACGTGTAGGCCTCCAAGTAGACTCGAGAGCAGGATTTGACTGCTTCTAATCCACGGACTGTGATGTCCTTCTCATCACAGAGTCCGAGACCAATCACGTAGAACATTTTGAAACGCTTTGCAATGACCAGTACTTCCTAGTAGCAGCTCATGAGGCTAGTAAAGGATCATCGAAGTGATGACATATATATTTAGTCTCATGTCGGGAGTTGCCGCTTGCCTTTTTCAGACACAGACCCTCTTCAAGCCTTACCAACTTTAATGAAGGTTTCATTGCACACACCATCATGATTTCCCGGTTTGCAAAGTCTTTTCTGGCGATTGTTCTTGGTCTCGTACGTGTTTATATACTGTGTCCTAGAGCTTCTCGAAAATGATTGATTGTCTCAGTTTCTGCTGGCCACAGTAGCATTCCTTCACCCGCCTTCTCGCGCGTACATCGACCCATGGACTGGTGACTTCTTTGGTGAAGGCGGTGTCGAACAGTATCTACGACCTCCTCTTTATAATAGTGCAAGGCCTTTGTCAGCTCAGGGAGGTGTTATCATGTCGAAGCTGGGGAATGAAACTGCCAAGTAGGTAATGCGAGATGCTGTTCCCTCGTGTCTTACACACTTACTACAGGGCGGAACTCGGTCGTGCGACTTGGAAGTTGCTGTGTGTATTCAGAGTATTGTATCAAAAACGTCTGCTGAACGCCGTTACTTGTTGTGTAAGGTAGACATACCATGACTCTACGGTATCCTGAGGTAGAGTGGGTTTTATATTTAAGTCTATCAACTATGCTGACGAGATCACATATGTAGCACCCAACACAGGACGAAAGAGATGCTTTGAATTCGTACTTGCATCTTACATCGCGTCTATACCCCTGTGGTGAATGCGCAGCCGAATTTCAAGAATTATTGAAGGAATTCCCGCCACAGGTAAATTCTCTCCACTTCAAACTTCATCAGCTGAGGAGCATTCAATTTCAACAGACTGGATCAAGATTAGCAGCAAGTCTATGGTGAAATATCCCTTTCTTTCATGATCTAAGTCCTGCCTGCTTACACGAGGCTAGGCTGTGCTCATTACACAACAAAGTCAACGAGCGGTTAGGAAAGCCGTCATTTGACTGTGCCCACCTTGATGAAACATATGACTGCGGGTGTGGAGACGACAAATCAACATCCGCAGCGCGACAACCAGCATCGTCTGACCACGCTGACGACCCAATGGATCTGGAATGGGATACTGTACGAGACGACGTCACTGGTGTAGGAATGATCAAAGGTGGGAGACGGTAGCCACCTCGCTGCCAAGTAGTTTGCGTCAATTGCCTTTTGTCTCTTATGTTTTGGGCGTATCTTCTACAGTTGTACACATATATATATACCTTCCTCTCTTTACTTGGATATATCGAAGTACCGTGGGTTACTGGCTAATGGTTCAACAAGCCTGGGCATTCACATCAATATTGTTGGTCTTTGATCATTTTCGCTGCAGTAACGCAAAATCCTTCTCAAATCTTATGTCTGGTGTGATTTCAAGCTGCCAAGTGTTTTTTGAGATCTCAAGACTGGCCAACCACGGCTGGAACGCGTGTTTCGAACGACCTAGACTATGATGCATAATGCATTGATGATAATTGTTTCCAGCAATTGTGTGCTGCCTGTGTTCTAGTCTCTAGGTCACCACCCGATGAGCGAGAAATATGAGATCTTATCAGATGCGGCACTTCATAGATAAACCAAATCAGGACCGTTGATCTATACGAGTCACACTTAACTTTCAAGAGCACTGATCTGCACTGCAGAAAGTCCTTGATTCATACCACCATCTAGTTCTTCAGGTCTTTCGATTGAGATACCCTCAATGCTGACAATATACATAGATCAAACATCAGGCATCGACGCGTCCGGAAATGGGTCCGTTGATCAGCCTTATCAGTCCCTTGCCTTTGCCCTCTTCTCGACGCCCACTACCGAAACCGAAACAACACAATACCAGATCCGCAAGGACGCAGATGCAGCATACGATGCACCAACTCAGTCTGCGATGAAAAAGGCAAAAAAGGACGCCCAGGGACTTGAGAAGAAACGGCTAAAAGCACAAGCGGAAGAGAGAGAATCAAAAGAGAAGGCAGAGAAACGCGAACGAAAGCTCCAGGAAAGCAAAAAGATCGTGCTTACTGAAGATTTGTCGCTTTCAAAACCTGTCAAGGTAACAGCGTTGATAACTTGGAGTTGTGATTGCGCTGCTTATTTCCAAATTATACAGTCCAAGATCGTAAAATTGGAGTCCCTTCGCGGGCAACGCGTTCGGGTATCTGGCTGGGTCCACAGACGGCGCGACCAGCAAGAAATCACGTTTATTGTCCTGCGGGACGGGACAGGATATTTGCAGGCTGTTCTTACTGGGAACGCGGTAACTTTTGCAGCTCGCAGCTTTGGACTTTAGATCTGATTCGTCCCCAGAACAAAACATACGATGCCATAACGTTACAACTAGAGGCATCGGTTGAGCTGACTGGCATGCTGAAGGCGGTTCCTGAAGGCCAGCGCGCTCCTGGAGGGCATGAACTAGTCGTTGACTACTGGCGCGTCCTTGGTGCCGCTCCTGGTGCCGAGGAAGCATTTACTAACAGACTTAACGAGGTTCGAGTCGTTTGATTAATTCGTTGGACATGTATTAACCGTGTCTTTAGCAATCTGACCCATCGATTCTGGCTGATCTCCGGCATCTTGTTCTCCGTGGCGAGACCGCTTCTTCTGTACTTCGCCTGCGTGCGGCCCTTCTCTCAGCTTTCCGTCAGTCGTATGCAGACAACGACCTTTTGGAGGTGACACCGCCCTGTTTGGTACAAACCCAAGTGGAGGGTGGCGCAACGCTCTTCAAGTTCGATTACTATGGTCAACCAGCATTCCTCACGCAAAGCTCCCAGCTCTATCTTGAAACATGTCTACCTTCCCTGGGCGACGTATTCTGTGTCCAGGAAAGCTTCCGTGCCGAAAACAGGTTTGTACCTTCCCATTCAATGGACGTGTTTTCATTCTAATGATCGATTTCGTCCTTTCACAGTCACACTCGCCGACATCTGAGCGAGTACACCCACCTTGAAGCCGAGCTTGCATTCATCACATTTGATGATCTCATGACACACATAGAAGCCATTGTACGTCTCGCTACTGTATCTTCCGGAATTCTTGCTTAGTGCATCTACAGATCTGCGAGACGGTCGATAAGCTCCTCGTCAACCCTGCCACCGCGGCTCTCATCAAAACCCTAAACCCTCACTTTAAAGCGCCTTCTCGGCCATTTATGCGTATGTCCTATGAATCCGCCATCGCATGGCTCAACGAGCACAAAATCCAACGTCCGGCTGAGGACGCCGACGGCAATGTGATCACCAAGAAAGACGAGGAGACTGGTAAAGACGAGCCGTGATGGTCGACCATGAAATCGGCGACGACATTGCGGAGGCTGCTGAGAGGCAGATGACGGATATCATTGCGGCGCCAATCTTTTTGTATGGCTTCCCTGCGGAGCTGAAGGCATTCTACATGCAGAAGATGCCAAGGAAAGAGGGAGAGCAGGGCCCTGCATATACAGAGAGTTGTGACCTTTTGATGCCTGGTGTCGGAGAAATTGTCGGTATGTGAAATCTGAACTGCCGTGTGCTGCTACCTATAACTAAATATGCGATAGGCGGATCGATGAGGATAGCAGATATGGAAGAGCTACTGGCGGCATACAAGCGCGAGGGCATTGACCCTGCTCCTTATTACTGGTTCACTGACCAACGCAAATATGGTACTTGCCAGCATGGGGGGTACGGACTGGGCGTCGAGGTCAGCCTCTCTTCATTGTTTGCGCATAAACGTGACGGCTGACATGTCTGGCGTAGCGTTTCCTTGCATGGTTAGCCAACCGATTCACTGTGAGGTATGTATCAATTAGGTCTGATAAAGAAAATCATATTAACGCAGGCATCTTTCAGAGAATGCTCGCTATATCCACGGTGGCCCGGTCGTGCAACACCTTAGGTTTCATTTGTACTTCGATGTTTGGCAGTATTATGAATAGAATGCATGGGTCGTGCATAATAGATTCGAGCCGTTTGGTCTCCTCCAAAGGCGAGCAGAGGGAGGACAAACCATTAATAACATATGAATCCAAGTATGCGACGATACACCTCCTGTTTTCTAAAAGTGCATCTGCTTGCGCAGCAACCATGCTGTCCATGACCTGCTCGATTCGTGTGGTAATATCAATTGGCCATCCACTCGAAGTACCTACGGTTCTTGCCTTACTATTTAGCCCTATCCAGAAATCAACTTGGCGAGTCGAGGGCCGGAGCTACTACTTCATGAGGCATTTATTGTGTGTTTCCTCAGCTGCGCAGTTCACTTTTGGTCGTTCAGACTTACCTTCAATAGTTCGTGTTCATGAGCCTTGCTCGTCGTTGTCATGATTCTCGCTAGGTAAGTTGGTCATGATGAAACTTGTTGGATATTTCGGGAACTTGGCCCGGCAGTCGTCATCTTGGATGGTATGGAGAATGAGAACTGGGTTTGAAAGGAGATCGCAAATGTCATGGGGGTGACGCAGAGTACGGGTCTTTGGGACGATATGTATCGTGCATTGTGAGGATCCCAGCATCTTTTGAATGCGAGAACATCTGATCTTCCTACCGGCATTCTGGAATACCCTATCATGATTGCCACTCGTCCACCGCTCCATATCTGACACTCACTGCCCTTATTCTTCAGCTCATCCAATCCACACTCGAATCCTCCACTACGTCTGCTCTTCCATCCTCAACTACTTGCATTGATTCATACGCGTTGAGGGATGGTTTCACAGAAGCACAGCGGCATCCATGATAAACCAATGGGAAAACTAGCTCGATGCGTGCCGACGACGCACAAGATAAAGCCCACAGCATCCTATTAAAGGTTCCCCTCCTCCGAAATCAGAAGCTTGCCCCTGAGTACTCTGTGTTGGCCGTCCATGGGACCCTTGTGGCCCTGCTACAGCTTGTCCCTGCTGTGCGGAGCTGTTGACCGTGTTGCTATTCGTACGTCGCATAGCTTCTTCTGCTTCTGCATCAGTCTCGGGGATTATGCCGTATCTCTGTAAAATTAATGGCAATGACGTCAAAGAGAGACATGGATTGGGTAATGGACTACTCACGTCTTCCTCACGACAGGGGGGCACAATGACAGGACGCCTGGAAAGTCTTACAGGAAAGAAGTTGAGATTCCAACGCCGGGGCTGGAGGTGAATTGATGGGGACGCATTTGTAGGTCGAGTGCCGGAGCGCAGGAAACTGAGCAAATTGCGCAGACCAAGCGGAGATGATGTATCTGGTGAGCGATGAGGCGTACGGTTCGTGTCATCACCCCAGAAGTCATTGCCCTGTCTCAGTGTCAATCCTAGCAAGAGCTCAGGAAGGATCAAACTGGACTTACATATCTCGCCAAGCCTCTGCTGTTGCTTTGTCGTCTAGGCGGGAGAGAGATCTAATGAGATAATGAGAAAGGATTAGGTTGTTCGCAATAACTAGCGCACATCTCTGGATCGAGCTGCATTTCCCTGATAGAGAAGTCAGAAGAGGTATGAAAGAAAAGTAAAAAGAATTCGCCTTGAGCTTCGTATTGGGTTCTGCATTGTCCTGACCGATGTACAAAACTATTTAGAAAAGACACTGACTCAAGGATGTATATACGCACGCCAATCCCACAAGCGCGCTTGAGTACTGCTTCCAGTTTCCACACATAAACTTTTGTACCCAATCCAAAGGTAGCACTGGCAAAATATTGTCCATCGGAGGACATGGCCACGGCCGAGACGGGATTGTCATGCCAGAGTGGGTCTCCCACTTCCTGATTGATTTCGAGGTCCCAGATGCTCACTGAGTAGTCCTCTGATGCACTGACAAGATGACATCCATCGGGAGACAGACAAAGGGATCTGACAATTTGGGTATGACCGTGAAGAATGACAAGTTGTTCACCGTCAATCGATTGCCATTTTCGGATGGTGCGATCAAATGAGCCAGAAAAAATGTATGCGCCATCCTTTGACCAACATAATGAGGTCACCCAGTGGTCATGTCCCTTGATCTCTATGAGCAACTCGCCGTCCTTTGACCACACACGGATAATCTCTTCTTGACCGCCGCTTGCGAATTTTTCACCTTGTGGATTGTATTTGATTGTCCGCACCCAGTTATCGCTTCCCTTTATTGAAGGTGTAATTTGTTGACCAGTAGCTGGGTTCCATCGTCGTATAGTGCCATCTTCCGATCCACCTGCTACCTCCGACCCATTAGGAGACCAATCGAGGCACCACACAGTATCATGATTTCCCTCCCATGGTTGACCTACCAAGCTCCCCTCCTTTATGTTCCACAGCCGTACTCTGCCGTCTCCGCATTCGCCCACTACTGTCAATCCATCTGGAGACACTGCTATTCTGTTCACTCTTCCTCCCTCATTGTTGAGTGGCTTTCCTACTGGCTGTCCAGCTCTTGTCCACCGGCGAATTGAAACATTCGAGACATTCATTATATCCTCACTGGTGCCCAACCAGGCAAGGTCGTTATTGAACCACGAGCTGCCACACTTGATGATGCACTCTGGCATCAAACTCCCTGCTGGACGTTCTGGTGTTGGTTTCTTCCACGATGTGGTCCGAGTGTTGTGGTTGACGAAGTAGGACCGACCGAGTGGTGAGATGTGCCATTCGCATCCAGGAATAAGTTCCCCGAAGAAGTCTATGCTTGACCGTGAGTTTCTCACTCTCATCGCACTTTTCATTACTCACCTAGTCGTATGCCCGGTAAAGGTCGTTTATATGTGTTTATAAAGAGTGCCTCATCGCAATATAGTGGTTCGGCAACCCTCATCACCTTATACACTGTCCACATAGGAGGGAGTGCCTCATTCCCTCCTGCTTGATGTTGAGTCAGCTGATGAATTTCACAATATACTAGCTCACCTTCCCAAAGTGCATCCTGGCGGTGTTGTGCGCCATATGGCGGCGGATTCTTTTCACGCTTCACGGGAGCAACTAGACCTGGTGAATCTGAAAGCAATCCTCGATCTGCCTGTCTCTGTTTCCCTGACGTGCTTGACTCGGGCTTCGCACGCGACATGACGACGATTGGGGAAGTTGGTGATAGTGGAGATAATAAGTGGCCTGTTAGATATGCTGTATCTGTGTAGGCGCCCTGCTTAGGTGATAACCTGTGCGGTGGAGTGCTGTGATCTTAGACGTCAGTTCTTGAACAGATCAACCGCGGGCCAGCCCTTCGAGTCTACCGTTCCTTACACGATTCAAATGCACGCTTGTTTCTGCATATTCACCGAATCATATTTTTACTGACCGTATGGTCTCGAGACGTTCAGACCAACATGTGCAGTGTATAATGAAAAGTTAACCTTCATATAAGAGTATGCCATCTGATAGACACTCGAGATAATTACAGTAATATCTACATACATATCCAGAACACCAACGTTATCTACATGGGGCACCAAGTGGGTAGCAGAGCAAGCTTGAATCCTAGTATAACGATCTATAACAATGCACACAACCGACAGTGACGCGGACGAGTTTCGAAGAAGCGCACACAAATGAGTTACGTTCAAATTCATCCGTACACTTCCCACCATTCTTAGTCAACAGGGATCGGTACAGGTACGCTCTGCGCTATCGCTTACTTAGTTTCCAAGTAGCGCACATTATGAAATAGTGCCACCAGTGGTGCTGTTTAAGTATGCAACGCACACATTCGGATCATGGAGCGCTGCAGGGTCCTGGGTCAAGAACCCAGGTTTTAACCCCTCAAGGTAAGACCTACATAGACGGTCGTCAGATCATTCATAAAGCACCCTAGGAAGCGTCATGACTAACCATTGCCTCGCAAGGGCATTCCCCTTGATGTGGTTTGATATCTCAATTTTGAAGTTCCAGTACTGAAGTGTTCTTCTTTCAGCAATATCTTGATCAAACACAAATTCAATGAACACGTACAATCCATCCAGCACTTTTACTGTATACGAACTTCTGTGCGTCAACCCACTTGCAAAGGAACTCGTCCGTGGCATTGAACTGTGTCGCAAGTACCCACTCTCCGACCAAAGCGGAGAGTTACCGACTGCTGTGTCAGCCTGAATGCGTTTTAAAATCTTTACCGAAAATGAGTACGTCACTGCCAAATTAACAAGAAGACACACTGCAAATACTGATCATGTAAGACGTCGGGTCAGGAGCCGCAATTCCCTATATAAATATTAATATGAAGCAATAAGCTGCATGCACACGACATACGCCATACCTGCAAAGAGAATATTAAGAAACAACGAGAACTTGATGCAGTTAACTGCGCACTCATGAGTAAAACACATGATTGTCATAAGGGGGCCAATCGCCACGTCACCTGGGTTAGAGGGCTTATTGTGCTGCCACTTCACATCCATGAAGCTATGCATACCATGCGTCAATGTATCCTAGCAAGAACCTGTGGTGAACCCACTTCGTCACCAATGGATCAGAGGACTGATTGAAGGGTGATGCTTCGAATATGGTCTGCAAACCGCACGCCGCTCCAATCTCTCGTAAAATTGGAACGGCTTCTGGGAGACCGTCCTGAAACGTCAAACGGAACCCAACTCACCGTCACCCCCCTAATAGATGTGCGATAGTGACAAACCAACTTCCTGTCAGTATGAGCTGAATTGGGGGCACTGGCCATTCGCCCAACCGCAAGTCATATGCTCTCGGTCCTACATATAGCACTTTGTTATTTCTTTCAAAAGTCAGTTGAGCTATCAAAATATCAACCATACCTTGCTTGCTTTGCTCTTTCTATTCCCCAAGTCATCCTTTAAACGATGCAACCCTATATCTTTGTATTGATGTTACAGCCGTCCGTTCGCAGAGTAAAATAAGAGAAAGAAATAAGAGAGACTTACTTGAAGGTGCACTGTGATAAGAGCTGTGCAAGGCATGATTATAATCAAAGGGGAGAAAATCAGAAGAAAAAACTTCTCATAGAGGACGCGAGACGGAGTCAGCAGTGACCGGAAAGGCAAAAATCGTATCAGGGTTGTGGGAGGCTGCGCCACAGGAGGACTGTGGACAGGGAAACAGAAAGTAGCGGAAAGCACAGAGGGATGCAGGAGAGGCCCCAAGAAGCTCCTGCCAAGCCCAACCAACTAATGCAGGAGCCGGCACTCTGCAAAAATTATCCTTCAACTTATGCATGTTTTATCTACTTCCCCTAATTTTGTGCAAGACGTTATTTGCAGGGTAAGGGACTTTCGGCTGTAGTAAATTGACCCAACGGACCTGTTGATAGAGTGACAAACACGCTGACGGCAAATAGGCGACCGCCTAAGGATAACAGGAAGAAGGCCTGCGGCCCTGCGCCGATGATCAAAATATTTCGTTCCTAGTCAGGGCGTGAGATGGATGACGTTTGCCAGGGTACGACCTGCCTGAGTAACTGCCTGAGTAACACCCGCGGGTGAAACCTCTGAACGTGTTTGCTGTGTAACCTGTCACACTCCATCATGTCTGCACATCTCACGAAACAGCCACTAGAGAGGATTGTTGTCTGGCGTTGTCAGTAACAGAAGACAGTTGCTGAGAAAGCACAACATCAGGGAAACGTAATTCGCTACAGAGTGCTACAGAGCGCTCTGTAGCATCCTGTAGCACAATCAAACCCGCTGATGAATTTGCTGGGTGTAGTCAGTGAAATGTCTACAAAATTTCGAAACTCCACCAAGTTTTCGGACAGACAAGAAATACATTTGCTCGTCGTCGTGACAGGTTTTATATTCTCAACCAACAAGACCTCTCGTTTATCACATACATGCTTGATGCCAACCCATCCCCGTTCCTCAACGAGAATAAAGAGTGGTTGCTTGAAGCACGGAATGTGGAAGTCTCGATTGCCACTTTCTCGCGCAGCCTCTGTGGACTCGCAACCATGCATATGGAGATATCGAAGTCAGCGGCAGAGCGAAACGAGTTGCGACGTCTCAGTCCGTGATTCTGCCGTCTCAGTGCATTGCATCATCCAAGAAGTTGGCAGGAGCTGATAAACCAGTGTAAAGATTGAGGGTGATTTTTTCGCAAGAATCATTCAAAACAATAAGTTCCGTTTGAGCCTACACCGTTGAGAGAAATTGGTAAGATTGGCCTTGTCAACTGTTCGAACATAATTCATACCATACCTTGTAGAGACAAAGTTCGTGTCCGTCAAAAGGCCCCGTGGACGGCATAGTTCACCTGAATACTACAAGAAATCTGCGGGGAAGGCGGGGAATTCATGCAGTAAGTTCTGTGTACGTTATCGACCCTTCCGATGAAGCCGGAGCTACACTCCAATTGTCTTGACTGCATTAGGATGCCACCAGACCAAATAACGAAGACTATCAGCTCAAAAGGGGACAAACAGCATACGTACAGTATTGTTGCCCGACGAGGCCTAGTGTCTGATCGATAGGATTAGGGTATGTTCAAATTTTACACCTGCCAAAGTGAACTATATTGACATCTTGCAATGACTTGGTAGGACAACGAAGGCATGTAATTAGGACAACGAAGATGATAATACATGTAAAAAGATTCGTACCTTTCTCTGACACAGTTTGCAGTATCCAACTTTACTAAATAAAGGGTAACATGGATAGAACCTCTAATAGGTTCAAGTTTATCATCCTGCGCCAAATAAAATCAAGTACCATGTGCAGGCAACTGAGACGGACATTACTATATAAAAATCATACCGCCCTCTTTGACTTGAACGGCTCCTATCAACTTCTTAACACCTCCAGGTCAAGCACAGCAGCACGCCATGAATCTATTGAAGATCCCCTTCATCCTGGTTTCGGCCATTGGCATCCATATATCGCTCACTTCTCTTTCTCCGCCGCTGCCATCTAAAGAAGGGAGCCTTCGTCGTTTGAATGAATCGGATTCTTCATTCGATAGATTTTAAAGTTTCGTTATTTGGAGCTAGTGAAGGTGGGTTGCTCCTGAACACCGGTCGATGTCTTTATTAACAATATAACAGGGCAGCACGTGGGCAGCGTCGTCTGCTGCAGTGGTTAACATCCTAGCTATACATATCGGTCCCTCACATATTCTAGAAGGCATATATGGTGCTTTTGCGCATTCTTCACCCTACACTAATCACCCCCGCTTTCCTTGTCGGCAGTATTGTTGTCGCGATTGGCGGCGCATTGAGACCTTGTAGTATCTCGAAGTTAGGAAAGCTTTGAAGCTTCCCTCTGTGTCAGAACAGAGCACTTGTAACAACCGGGCCGTACTCGGTGGTGCGCCACCCAAGCTAGAGTGATTCCTTCTCCAATTTAAAAGTGTTGAGATCATCAGTCATGTACGGTAGTGAAGGATCATGGATTGAGACAGTCCGAGGTCTTACGTGTGCCTTTCATTGAAGTATTAGCAGTGACTATTATTTACCACACTCACCATTACATTTCTATCGACCCGTCAAGGATGCTTGCAGCATGCTTTGGGAGAATTAGGCAAAGGAAAGTGAGATACCCGGTGGCTCGTCTTGTCCTTTTGATCGCAACCGCATTTTCGACGACCTTAATAAACTATGTAACGGATAACCCGGCCCCCCCGAGTTACCGATCGGAGCTCGATCCCTGCTCTGTACTCCTTAAACTGATGTTCATCATTAGCCTGTGAATTCACAGTATGGGTCCTTGGGAAATTATGCACACCAAGTTTTAATCTTCATATCATACCAGCGTGGCTCAGGGATGTCACGCATGTCGATGAGAAGCTGCGAATTGGCGGTCAATATCTGGGATCCGCCCCGACAAACTCGTAAGTAAGCGGGACACTTTGTTTTAGTCACACTAAACAAAAGCGTGGTCGAAAAAATGATCTGGTCTATCGATTGATAGCTGAATCTGCGAAAAGGTGTCGTCATTGGTTGATATCAATTACGGGTCAGCGCGAGTGACACCCGCAGTTGGACTGCGCAGTACGACGCAGCAGCCGTCTCAATTATAAGAGGACATTTGCAATTGTCTACTACAGCACGTCGGCGCACACAAGGATCCTACCAGTAACGGGTGTGTGGATTCTGGAACAAGTACCGGCATGATCATTGTTGAAACGAGCGCAAAACGCACGGACGATAAAGGCAACGGTCAGAGGGCAGGACTCCACGAGGGCTCAAGTAATACTCCAGGGCCATTGTCACCCCCTCCGTATACTTCCCAAACATCTTATCAACCCATAACAGGACGTGGTGGTAGTCGTATATCGTCAGTCACCCGCCCAACGTTTTTGGAAAGCATTCGGTGTTGCTTTACTTATCTGGTTCCTCATTGCTGCGTTGACCAAATCTTCCACCGATATGGCCTTCAATCATGGATCTCGACCCGTATGTCATTTTTCTCTCGCTCAATGGTACGCCTTTGGCTCACGTACTTGATAAGTTCTGGAACAGTGAGCCACCTCATCCTAGCTCACAAGATGGCACCGTTCACCAATGCATCAGTGGCTCCGACTGGGCATTGTCCAGCCAAAGCTTGAACCAATTTCCCTATAGTTCCGAAGCATTCCTAGAGCTCCCCGTTGACTCTGATGCACTCTACCTGTTCACGAGGGGCTCTCAGCAATCCGGTCATGTTGATATCGTGCAGTCCACCCAGCCGACAGATAAAGTTGGTGTTCGAGTGCGGGTTGGCTATCTCACTCGCGAAGCGCTGAACCACGTCAATGTCTGTCACCTTCGAACGAAAGACAAATGAGAATGGTGTCGGTATCCTCGTAAGTGCTTCAATCCCCATTCGTTGAACCTTCATCTCAACGAATTCTATAGACGCCCGCATTCTCGTACTTCGCTGGCAATGGACAGCAGTTAAGATTTGATGTGAAGATTACGCTGCCCGCCGGGAAAAATGGAGATGCTTTACACATCAAAGCATTTGAGACGGAAACATCCAATTACAGTCAAGATATTGCAGATGTCTGGAACACCATTTCCTTCGATAGAATGTCTCTCAGAACATCGAATGGCCACGTAAATGCAAAGGTTGGTTGGTTTGGTTCTTGGATTATTGAAATATTAATGTTTGCCGATCAGTCTGTCACTGTTGAGGATGGTTCGATCCGCTCTAGCAATGGCGCCATCAAAGGGCATTTCAATAGTGGCTCTTCTCTCAAGCTCATAACTTCAAATGCCCCCATTCAAGCGTCTGTTTCGCTCCTTAACGAAGAGAATGGCACTGTTAGTGAGCTCAAGATGATAACAAGTAACGGGTATATAACCTGCATCCTATTTCCGTTCCACCATCTAACTTCCTGTTTCAGTAAAATTGATGCCAATGTTGATCTTGTCACACATTCTGGCCATGGGGGTATCTTCGACGTTGAAACGCATACTTCAAATGGGCATGTCACCCTTGAGTATACCGACATGCCTATCAACTCAATTCTGAGGTCGGAAGCCCGCTCTTCTAACGCAGCAATGAGCGTCAAGTTGTACAGCACTTTCGAAGGCTCGTTTGACGTGATGACTTCTAACGCAGCAGCCACGCTCAAGGAGCTGGCTGTTGAGGATCCTTCTGGACAGGGACGTCGCAGGGCGGTGACTCAGAGACGAGAGCGATATCACATCCAAGGGTCTGCTTACTGGAGCGGGAGCAAAGAGATCGAAGGGCATGCTACAGTCAAAACGTCGAATGGTCGCGCAGAATTGGTGATCTGAGCTTGGGGTATATCAATCTGGTTATGTACTTGTATTAGTATCCTTCATTACTATGTCCATATGTTCGAAGTTGGAGTGTGCGGCACAGCCACAGATGACATTTAGCGTCTCATACTGTAACGTCTTTCGACGCGACTATCGAGCACGACCGAAGAAGCGATAAAACTCTTAACATACAACAAGATGGTACACGCCTTTCCTATCTGTGTCCACCTGCTGATGACTTTTTTCTAATGTGTAGTTGCCTCTATCACTGTTGACAGCGGCCCAAAATAAACCTATGGTATGGTCTTCTCCATCCATCTAACTAAAACAAGGCTCACTATCCATTGTGTTCTCTATCTGATTCAACGATCATAGCTCGTAGAGTTGAAAAATGGCGAAACATTCAACGGCCATCTCGTCAATTGCGATAATTTCATGAACATCACATTACGGGAAGTATACCAAACGAGCGCCGACGGCGATAGATTCTGGAAGTTGAAGGAATGTTATATTCGTGGTAGCACCGTGCGTTCAACCCATCCCTCATGACAACCCAGTGCAGCTGAACAACCCTCAGATAAAATACCTGCGTGTACCAGACACGTTGTTAGATACTGTAAAAGAGGAGCAAACCCGAGCACGAGAAGCTGGCCGAAGTGCGCGGGGTGGAGGAGGAGGTGCAGGTATGCGAGGAGGTGCGTCTGAACCCATTGCCCTGCAGCTTCAGGTTCGGCATACTGATCATGATCCGTTCGCTCGCTCGTCTCCATTATCTTTGCACGACACGCCGTTTTCATGGGATATCGATATGCTGCCTGTAATTTCCACACAGGCCGAGGTGCTTCATCAAGAGGAGGTCTGTCCGTTTTGTTCCATCATACCATATCGGTCCTAATTGATTGTGCTTAGGCCGTGGAGGTCCAAGAGGTAGCGGACAACGTGGACGAGGGCGTGGACGGGGAGGTTAGATTCCTGCCGCGATCATCATCCTGTGCAATTCACTTTCAGGGTATGTCATACGTGACCCATGCTTCCCCACTGCCACACGTCATTATCCAGTACATACTCAGTGCCGGAATGATTACAGTGTGTTGTCTAACCACTACTTATTAAGAAGTGCATAGCCAGATAGTGCATCTTTGTTCGGCCCCGCATCCTTGCACAGCTCACATTTTGGGTGCTCCTTGGCTCTCTATCTTACCAAAAGTGGGCTCCTTGGGAAATGTGCTTCTCGGCGCGTGCACGAGTTCCCCGAGCGGTTCATTGTCGGCACGGTGTGCTTCTCTTCCATCATGGTATGGTAGGTCTAGATCTAATCCAGTGCCTGTTTTCATGAACCAATATATCAAAGACCGCCATTCGCCTCGGTAACACCTGTTACATCGCCTGTTTCATTAGGATTGAGATCGACGTAAAACACCAATTACATCCGCTGTTGCATTGGGTCCTAGATGAAGTCATATTGTTGCAGATTGCTAAATACATTAATCTAAAGGGATGCCACTGGATGGGATGGCTTTCAGTGGCAGACGGTTCCAATCCGCGGCTGGAAAAAAAGCATCTTAGAACAGACCGATCGATCTTACTAGCAAAAAACGTACTCTTCGTGTAGACCGTGTTTCCCCACCAGTTGATATAGAGGCCACCTTTTGGGGTCTGCAGGCAATGTTTATGAATGTTAGCCACGACGAGCAAAAAGAAAACGTACATCTAACGTGAAAAATATTACAATTAATGACAAAACAGTGCCTGCACTCCACCGTCAGCAAAAAATCAGGCGAAGTAAGGCAGTCACATACCACTGTCCAAAGCTGCGCTAGTCACATAGTTGAATTTGCTCCACCATGCGAAGTTCCATTTTCTTATTAGATATTGAAATACAAACCCGACTGCGAACCAGGCAGAATAGTTGATGCCGGCCGCGGGAGGTATATACGAGACACCGTTGAGCACCACAGGCGTGCTCACAAACCTAACCCATGAGTTCGGGTACCGCCGTTGCCACAGCCAGAAAGGAACGGGTAGGAAAGCGCCGACAATGATGGCATATAACTCCGGATAGTAGAGCGTCCCTTTCCCGAACTGCCGCGTGGGTCCGATAATTCCCCTACAAACATGTATTGTTGAGAAAAGGCACAGCGACTGGAATGAAAGATAGACGTACCAGACTGCTGATGCAGTGAAGTACACTTGATTATGTGGACACGTCAAAAAACTGGGTTGCTGTGGGGTGCAGATGTCCGGAATGTTGTCGAACATCCACTGCTTGACACCGATCTGGATGAATGATGCCAACAGCGTGCCCACGAATTGCACTGCAGGGAACACCCTTGGTCAGGCGATCGAGTGACGATCAAAAGTGCACTGCTTACCAACAAACGTGGCTCGTGGAGGGACCTTTATGTAATGACCAAGCTTGAGATCCTGTACGAATGCAGTTGCTTCCGATAATGTCTGAACGGAGTATGCCTTGAAGATCTATGACAAATTTGGATGACTACGTCAAACTCCTCGCAAAGTGCTACAATTCGACCGCGTACCATGTTCGCAACAGGGTCACCCGCCATTAAAGTCCCTGGAATGATCTGTGCAAGCAGATTCAGCGTGATCTGTACAGATCGGACGTCAGCATTCCATTCTTGAATGCAGCGCAGAAGCATGCATACCCCTTGCCCAGTCATTGCGAAAATGAACCCGGACGGCAAGACATATAGAGATGGTAATGCCACGGACAACAGCAAGGCCCACACAGGTACTGACGTATGCCATACCTACAAACAGCCGATGAATAAGATTCATCATGTAAAAGTGGAGTGCGCTTACCTCAACGACTACTACCATGAGGAAGAAAAAGCTGAAGAAGCACACGAGATACCACCAATCTGGTACCTCAGGGTAGTTACGCATGAGCTTCGCGTGAATGTCATCCTGCTCTACGCGAATCTTCTTCATCCCATTCAGCAAACTTCGGCCATGATAAAGGATCGTGTGCACCAGTACGCATGTCGATAGGGCAAACGCAAGCATGTAGGTCATCGCATAAGTCGCGGGAAGATAAAGCGGAGAGTAGTTCTCGTAGGCAGTGAGATTGAAGCGGTTGGAGGCATCCAACACAGCCGACACATTGTACACGCTGACCGTAGCGATCATATGGATTAATGTCGTTCAATGGGAAGTAGGCAAGATCCCACGTCTGTGACAAAGTCAGAAACGAAGAATAGAAGGTAGGGGCTGAGGGCTAGAGAAACTTACGTTGGTATAGTATAATATTGGTGTGATGATCCAAAAGAAAAGAACGAAGCCAAAAAGATATGCACTTCAGCCCACCATGGAAACATCAAGGGACTGCCAATCCACGAGATTTGTGACCAGTCGAATGTCACTATGGTCATGCCCAAGCCTGACTCGACGCCAAATAGTTGATTAACCTGGAATGTTATCCGGTAGTATCCAACACATCCAAGAAAATACCGAGAGAGCACTGAAGAGGTAGCCTAAAACTCGTCAAAGTCAAGTCAAACTGAGTTTGAAAAGACTCTTACCAGGAATAAAGTAGAAAAAGAACGCGCCACCAAGGACAAGAAGGAAGTATCTGTATCGTGTAATTGATCCTGGTTCTTCGTCGTCCTCCGCGTGAAGCGTGTTCAATAAAGTACACGTCACCAAATTTTGTGGCCAAACCATGCTCGAAGGCCAAACCAAAAAGCGTCTGCATATCCCTGCAAGGCCGAACCCTGTGAGTTGCGTGGCAACAACTAGGAGTACACTGAACCAGTAATCCACATGAACATTGTAGTTGATCTGAATGACCACAATGGCGTTGATAGCGTAAGGTGCACTAATAGCAACATTGGCCATGATGTATACCAAAACATGCTCTTGATGTTCCATGGTCCAGGATTGAGCGAAAACTCATAACTGCCAAGATACCGCGGTAGACGATAAGTCGTGATGGGGAGGACAAAAGCGAGAAATTTTCCAATCGGATAACAAATGAGCAAAAGGGCAAGCGGAGAGACACTCGGGGCAGGTTGCCGGAAGTTGAAGAAAAGGTTCATTGCACTGGAAAGCATGAGACTACGAGCATGAACGATGCTCTAAAAAAACTCACCTAGCGGTCATACAAAGAACCAGACCGATTAACCACATCCGCAACGTCATAGCGGGCATTTCTGGGTCATCGATGTTCGAGACAGATGCACGAACTTCGGGAAATGGACTGTCCTCTTCATTCACGGCGTCAAAATCAAACTCCATCCTGTGTTACGCCAGAATAGAGAATGTTGAGAAATTTGCGGTACCAAGACGGAAAACCCACTTTATTGAACCGTTGCAACTGTCTTGTTCCAGCATACTAGGCGTTATGCTCAGAGTTGTTGAATCCCCCAGTGTGGATGAAGGATGTCGTGTCCTTTGTGAACTGTTGCGAAGATCCTCCTCAACGTACTTCTCAGGTGGTCTGGAGGTTAGGCTGACGCGTATTTGCCGAGAGTTTGGGATACTAGGTCTCGAAGGGTGGGTGTTAGTTGTACTCGACATGGCTGTGCTTAGTCGACGCATGTGATACGGGTCACTTGCGCCTTGGTTTGACGCAGTAGAAGGAGGACTTTCTACTGGAACCTGAGATACTGGTACAGGAAAAGGACGGGAGGGGCCAGCTGCTTCATGGGAGAAACGAGACCAAGGGTGAAAGGTCGACGACGGATATACAAGCGGGGGACGTCTGATGGGACTGCATTCGCAAAAACATTTGCATAGTCTGGTGATATTCGGGATAAATCAGCCGCACGCTGCTTCTCTATGTCTCGCTGTTGGTCTGCAGTTGAAGGAGGAAGAAAAGCAAAAAGGTCCTCTGTGTCGCTTTCCTCTTCCTCTTCTTCCTCAATATAAGCATTATCATAGGCATACTGGTGGTCACGGTCGAATGCACCTGCAGAAGTTGGGGGACGGGCTGAAGATGTACGAAAATCTGAGGCTGTGAAGGGCGAGAGCCTCCAGCTGAAGATGTTGGTCTGCCGGACATCGGTCAAAAGATGTCCGGTAAATATGACCTTTGAACGCCTATTGGGGTATCTTATGAACGTCGTGAAAAAGTTGCTCAGCGTCGTGGACGACGATGAGTAGGACGACGGGAGAAGAGGGGAGGGTATCTGAGGACAAGGGAAGGACTTGGAGGGAAAGGACTTGTGGGAGGACTGAAAGTGGTCCGCTACTAGAGGATCACCACTAAACCAATCACATTTCTCAGGCACATCAACCTTCCCATGTTCCTGGTTAATATTTTTGTGCGTTTTTCACATTTTAATTTTATTTTCAGCCCCAACCATTTCCATTTTCGGACTTCTTACCCTAAATTTGGTTATTGAGCCGCCGTCCCTTCCGGCCGCCCAATCTACATACAAAAACCCTCGAGCATAGCTCTATACCTCGTATTTTTGTAGTAATAGGACGATTAAATGGCATCTGCAGTATGCTTCATGCTCTCCCTATGCTGGCGACCCAGCTTTCGATCAAGTCCCTCATTTCAATCTTGCCCGCTAGCCCTGAGGCACATCAGGGCACCCACACGCTGCAACACACTTGTCATTTTCAGCAACCGTGACGTTTCATTTTGACAGTGCTCGTGTGCCTAACACCCTCCGTGGTGTTGTACCTTCACAAGCTCCCCAACACCACGCATACTACTAATGTAGTCGCCGCTGCCAGTCATACTTTTACACTTTAGAAGGCGCTATAACGAGTCACATGCCATGCCCTCGTTCAACGAAAATTTACAAACCACACGCACCGGTTTTTGTCACTTGTTCGGCGATTAACCGCCTATTGCAACAACACAAGTTGCTGATCGCTGCAAACTACATATAGACTCTATCAAGTAGTCAAGCACTTGCTCAAACGCACTACCAGTATTGAAAAGTTTGGGTTATCTCTGAAGGTAAACAGTCTGGACCTCCTCTACTTTGATATATGTGCCTTTGCCTATTGCCACTATCACTATACTTATCTGTGAAAGGCATAGCGCAACTCGCTTATGCCCTGATAGGAGAACTCGTGTAGACTCAGCGTGTAGATGCACGTCACTATTGATGGTGACCAGCGGTTACATATCTACCTCCGAGTTCCTCCAAAGCTCATGATAGGCGTCCTGGACTCCTAACTACGTTGGTTCTGAGCCACCTAATATAATTTACAGGCTTTGCCTACCGCAGTCTATAACGCTGGGGTCATTATTACACACTGGTCCCGGAGATGACCCAGCCTAGATGCAGACACCGCCGTAAAAGGCGTCCACTATTGAACATAATTCCGTCATCTTTGATGGACTGGTCGCTAAAACCAGTCCGTAATTGCGCGAGCGATAAGTATGCTAGTGAGCTATTGACGCCACTCTTCCCTGTTTTAGTGGTTTACGGTGAGGTTACGGGACATTGGAAATTTTTAAATAGACGCTTGGTGGCTCTCGCTCCATTCTTTGGCACAGATCATCATTCCTGAGGGAGTGAGGAAGATCAGCTATATGCTTTCATATGTTTCGCATACTCATGCTATCATGATAACCGAGACTTTACATATGAGAACGAACATACATAGCCGCCTATAAGTAGTCGCGATGCTTCTAAGTATACCACATCGGAACCAAACAACTGCTCACCGAAGACGTAAATGAACGCAAACCCACAGCTTGATTGGGAGAGCCCTACAACACTAAAAGAGGAAGCCAATGCACTATGCCTTAGCAAGCACACCCAGCTCTTCTGACCGCGATGTTAAGATGCTCACCGGTATTAGGTTTTCCACCGTATTTCCCTTATCGCAGAGTCACAACTTCCAAATATGTCCTCCCGCGAGCGTTTCCCGAGGCAAATTGGGCAAGGAACCGGCGGAATCATGTATCGTGTGAGCCAGACTATCAGACCAAGGCGCCCAAGATAGGTTCCCCGCGAAGCACGAAAGGAACTCCAAGGCATCGATTTCTTTAGCACACAATGCTTCATGACCATAATGGGAAGAGAGTGATGCACACCCTACAATATTGTGAGTAGTTGTGTCAGTACAGCATCACAATGGTTAATTTAAGCCGCGAGCCGTAACTTAATCTGCTGCGACGGAGGTGTCTATATCCACTTATCCACCTCCGCAGGGACTATTATCACAGTCAAGGAGATTGTGCGCACGGTATTTGAGATTTGGCTCCTCGGACACAGATCCAATAACCTTTTGCGTAACAGGAGGCATGTCTTGAGCAACCTTCGTCGTTGCTCGAAACGTTACACCCCTGATGCATAGCGACGTGATGGCCCTCCCGTGTGGGTGCTCGTGACATGACGAGGGTAGTAAACAAAGGACCATGTACCTATTTGACTGCACACTCAGGAACAACAATGCGGCCCGTTATTGGATCATTCTAAAGTGCACGTTGAAGGTAGAATAGTCCCGTTGTGCCTGAGATGTTTGTAGGTTACCGAGCACCAAGAGCTAAGAATAATGGGGGCAGATGCTGCGCCAGGGTTTTGGGAGCATTTTAGACGCTCAGCAGACTGAACGTTATCGACTGTCGGCTTTGCATCTGATGATGGTGGCAATCTGAAACTGGGGAGATTGCATTCGTAACAGAAATGTTTCAAGGAACATGCGTACCTTATATAACATATAACATACAGTACGTCATCATACAATGTCTGAACGTGCTGAACAAGAGGTGATAACACGAATGTCGTCGGATGTCTTCCTTGTATGTTTGTCGTGAGAGAAGGTGAAACGTATACTCGTAGAACCGTGGTAGAAATTTACTAAAAGGAGGATCCAACCGCGTGCCACGGAGCAAAGCGAAAACCTAGTTCTGGAAGCGAGAAGCAAGAAACGTGACATGGGAGAACCCGAGCTCACCTGACCCCACTGGCAGTACACCTTTATCAAGGGTGAGGTCTGCACTGATCGGGACTCTGACAGGACACCTAGAACAGGTTTGATCAGCAGAACAAGCTGTCGGACTACATTGCCATAAGTCGGTGGCGGAGCCACTGTCAGTGTCACTGCACGACAGCACTTGCGAGTCGGAATTCAAGTAATTGACCTAGGCCTCTTACAGATATCCAGATAGCTTGGTAGGATGCAGGTATGATAACGCCTCAGATCTGTCAGTGTCAGTGTTCTGATAACAGGTCAAATTTGAACTGGTGAAAGAGGGTGAGAGTCAACCCAAGTCCACGTGCTGACACTCGGGACCGATTTTTGCACAGCTCCTGAGGCTAGACCGGTGATCGTGACGGCCGTGCACCAATCTTCCGCAATCCGACAAAGGTGTCTTGATTGTGACAATGATGCTGATAATACCAACAGATACATCATGATGATACTGGAAAGTGATCAGGGAGCGTCAATCTGAGCTCTCATGCCAACTATCGATACTTGTCTCGAGCTATTACTGACACCGGGTGTAGTATCTCCAGCACGCCACGCCCGCAGTATGTTTCACGTGGGCTCTTTGATACTGGCGCGCAGAAATACTACATATCTACAGTTGTGTATATCATACCATTCATCTGACTCGTTCTCTTGGACTTAATAACACTGACAAACATGAACAGAGACAACAAAGAGGTTTTGCAACTTCAAGTTGAATATGGTGACTTTGAGTCAGTACCAGCTACCACTCTCAATAGGCAGACTTGCGGATCGCAATTCGTGGAGCAGCCGCGCCAATCTATCACAGCTAGACTTTTTGGTATCGGCGTTGTGAGCTTACTGCTCTTTGCCGTGTTCACCCATCTAGATTCAACATTGTGCAGAGTGTTTGCAGCCACTACGAAGTGAGGATTTCTTTGCCTGTCAGGACTAGAAATCAACCATGTGCGCTATAGTTTTTAACAGGCTCAAATGAACCTGATTACCCCTGATCCCGGCGATGGGACAGTCGTCAGGTGCATTGGTAGTGCGGAGTGGGACGAATACTATGAATTACCACCATGGGCACAGCCGCGGTTCCCTTTTGGCAGCGAGTCGCATTTCACCCTTCCTGTCGGCTCTGACGCCCTGTATCTCATCTCTCGGGGTGTTTTCCAGTACGGTACTGTCACCGTGGAGCAGTCCACAGAGGCCTCGGATGATGTCATCGTACGCGTCCGCGCTGCATACTTTAAAGAAGAGGCCCTTGAACGTGCAAATGTTTGCCACCTCGAGCGCCAGGAAAATCAGAATGGAATCGGTGTCTACGCAAGTTTTTCTTCTTGAACATCATGCTTGCGCCTCGCTAATATTCCATGGGCAATGCTACATAATAGACCTCAAGGAGTCGTCTTCCTGGCCAGGATAACGAAGATCAGCTCATGTTTGATGTCACATTGACTTTACCTGCCAGCGCGAGTGAGGATGCCCTCTACATCAAGAGTTTAGAGACCTCTGCACCTCTTTTCCGCCACGAGGTCTCGGCTTTGTCAAATACTGTTTTCTTTGGTAGCATTTCGTTAAATACCTTGCATTTCCCGATCAACGTCCAGGTTCGTACTACGTCATTCAGAGGTTAATGTATCTAGAGCTGAAGTCTTCATAGTCCGTGGCAGCCGAGACAGGCATTTTCACCACTGCCAACGGGCTTATCAAAGGACACTTTCATTCGACGTCCTCTCTCAATCTCATTACTACCAACATGGCCATTGACGCAGATGTTGTTCTATTTCATAACGAATCTGCAAAGCCATCTCAATTGGTCATGGCGACCACAAATTCGTGTGTGCCCATGCTCCGTTTCATTCCTCGATATATTAAACGCTTCGTTACATTAGGCCCCTTGATGCACGTGTATCTTTGACTACTGCCTCGGGACATGCCGGAGAATTCGGAGTTGATGCACAAAACGCGAACGCCCCGCTTAAACTCACCTATACCAACTCGCCAGTTTATTCTCAGCTCAACAGTAAGGCAAGAACCGCGAATGCTCCGGCGACTGTACACCTGCATAGCGCATTCGAAGGCTCTTTCTCCATATCCTCATTCATCGGGCCCTCTCTTGAGCAGCATAGAGTTGAGGATCCCGCAGGCAAAGGGCGTGAACGTCACGTCACTACATCCCGCAGCAGGGGAAACATTCAAGGCTCTGTTCGTTGGGTTGGGGCCGAACAAAATAGAGGCGGAAATGGCTTTGTTCAAGTGTGGACGACGTTATCGCCTGCCAAATTGATCTTGTGAAGCATGGTGTTTTAATTGGAAGGGGTTGAATCGGATTCTTTCCAGATTATTCTGTCGTAAACATGTTCTATCCTTCACATTTGCAACACCCTTGTTGTAATTGTGACTTGATTGATTGTGAGGTCATGGAGGTGACTATATGAGACCGAGGCCAAGACAGCGTACAAAATCCTGAGAAAACATCTAGTTTATTTGTACCATTGCTCTTGTGAGTACTTTGAGATGCAGGGTGCACTCGATTTAAACGTCCTCTAGAAATTGATCAAACATATACTCAAACTTTCTTAGAGAAGGAATCAAAATCATGCAGATCAACCGCTGGGTGTTTGGGACCTCATCCCCTGCTATGACCGCTCATGTGTGTCATTGGACTAATGCTTTTTGTGCGCCGCACTGTTTATATGGTTTCCATGCGGAGCTGAAGGCATTCCACATGCAGAAGATCATCTGAAGATGCCAAGGAAAGCAGGGCCATCTGTACACAGAGAGCTGTGACCTTTTGATGCTTGGTGTCGGAGAAATTGTCGGTATATGAAAATCTGAACTGCCGTGCGCTACTATCTATGACTAAATATGCGATAGGCGGATCATTGACCCTTTCCCTTATTACTGGTTCGCTGACCAGCTGCAAATACGGTGCTTGCCAGCATGGAGGATACAGACTGGGCGTCCGTGTCAAGGTAAGCCTCTCCTTGCGCAAATACGCGATGGCTGACTTGACTGGCGTAGCGTTTCCTTACATGGCTGGCTAACCGATTTACTGTGAGGCATGTATCAATTAGGACTGATAAAGAAAATCGCATTAACACAGACACCTCCCAGGGAATACTCGCTGTATCGATGGCCGGGCCGTGCAACATCTTAGGTTTCATTTGGACCTCGATGTTTGGCAATATTGTGAATGGAATGTATGGGTTGTGCGTAATAGACTCGAGTTGTTCGATGTCCATCTACCCCCCACCCAAAAGCAAGCAGCGGAAGGACAAACTATGCATCCAAGTATACGACGATACGCCCCCTGTTTTCTAAAAGTGCATCCGCTTGGGCATCAGTCATACGGTCCATGACCTGCTCAGTCCGTGTGTAGTAATATTAGCCTTCCACTCGGAGCACCCACGGTTCTCGCCTTACTATTCAGCTAGCAATCAACCTGGCAAGTCGACATAAGTGGGATGTTTGCGATTCTGAAGCAGTACTCATAGATACGTACATCAGGGGGCTAGTCATAATGACGAACTTGAAGCATTTAGTGCATCGAATAATGAAAAAGAGCGACACTCGGATCAATTACATCAATGATGATGTTGGTGGAGCAGTGGTCAAAATTCCCGCCTCGACTTGCTGCAGCCGCTATGCACACAACGCAGATCTCGGCAATGGATACTCAAACTTTGAATGATGCGACACAAACCTGGTCATTGAAATAGCTCCTCACGTCTCTTCAAGTTAGTGAATATTTGAGTGGTCGAATTAATTCAAAGACGCCTCCATTACCCATGAAGCAGGCAAAATTGTCCAAACTCCGGGAACAACCACATTGACCAAGTCAGCAAGAAACTACGTGTTGTGTCATCAGCCACAGCACCAATGCGGGAGCAGAAACATGACTCACTGTCCAGATGTGCTTATGGACAGGCTGCCAACCCATCGGCAAGTAGTCTAGTTACTACAGGATTTGTCACTGCTGGTAAGCTATCAACATTGTAAGGTTCAAGGGGTGAGCTAGCAACGAGTTGAATCCTGGATGAAAAGCAAACTACTCATGCTCACTGACGTCAAAGGTTTTGAACATGAATGTTTAGACAAAGCTCTCAATCTGTGAAAACGCGTAGTGAGGGGAAGGGTTGAATCAAACGCGGAGGCTCTATTGACAAAACGCACAGTACTAGTGCAGGGGGACAGCGCGCATAGGTGCGCGCCCAAGCAAACCACTTGATATTGATATTGAGCCCCTATCTCTACCTGTTGTGCGCACCTTACAAGGTTGCTGCAACTGCAACCTTCCGTTCCTCAGCTTCCTGGATGGAGTGGGACCCGACAGATCTAGATTATCGCTTTGAGGACTCTGGTGTCAAGAGTTCGAACTATCGTTGCTGAACTCAGAGCTGCTGAACAGCGAATGAGATCCTACTCTCGTACTGTGATGTTGCCCGCTTCCCCACCTGTACTGGATTGTGCCTAGTCAACACTGAGTTTTGTTTGTGATGTACAGAACACCATCTTGCCTACGGTATGTTGCCGCTTGCTACCTATGTTAGGTCGCCCGTGACATTCTCGAGGCTCCGGATACCATAAGCCCATGAGGCCTCATGGGATAATCATACGTGTGGACACGGGGATTGGAATTAGCAGCAAGAATTGCACTTGCGCATACCCCATCCAATGACAGATATAGATCTTGTTTCCTTCCATCCAGAAGTGATATGTTTGTGGTCTGAAGCTTTCTTCACTGCACTCATTTCACCAACGCACGCTTGGTGATATGGCACATAGGCCGTGGAAGCAATCTAAATACAGTGTGAGAGGTGACAAGAAACCTAGACGAAAGGATCCCCAACGACCTCTAGAACAACGTTTTCTTCTGTCCCGGTATCTTGTGTGCCCTCGGCGGAACATTCCCGATGGACCCATCGACCCTAAAGAAGGCGGATGAGAATGTCGACTACTTTCAGCAATGAAATCAAAGCCCAAATACCAAAGGCGCGCAAGAAGAACAGAATAAACAACTTACTGTATAGGACTGATCCCCAATGCCAATGCTACGAAGGCGTGTCTGGAGCATCAAGGTGCGAGCGTGCTCCTCGGTAAAACGAGTTGCCTTCCCCTCGCTGTTAAAATGTGAAAAATCTGCATACATGGCTTGAGGTCCCAAGTACTTTTCAAACTGCGCAGGCAAATCGACGCTGCCATCAGGGATCCAAGAGACATGAAGCGTGAGAGTCCGAAGGTTGTGCCCCATCTCGATTGCTTTTACAATCGAATCCTAAACACATCAGCAGTTAACCGGAGATTTATCTTCCAATATTAACGAAAATCACACACTACATCTGGACTCGCTACAGAGCATTCAAGTGTCGCAAGGTGGGGGCATGTTGAGCACATATAGGATACAGTTTCTAGCGTCAACTGCGCAACGCCCACAGCAAAATTTTGAAGGGACTTTCCATGTCTGTCAGTAAGATTCATGATGAATGGGCGCGGAATGGTTATTTGGCCGTGCACTGCAAATGCATTTAGCGTGAATGACGTTAGAGTTTGGTGGTGCGGAAGTAATATCCTCATCCATGTCCATAGTTTCTGTGGTCCATCGATGTCCACTGATCCTGTTTGAACTGTTAGGCGTTGCAAACGAGGTAACGGTGTGAGCGGTGTGCGGTAATTTCCAGAGCCCAGATATTCCGTGTCAAGGGCTATCAGATTGGGCAGACAGGCAATTATAGCTGGGATGGCGGCACTTGGAGCGCCCTTGAGACAGAGCTCTTGTAAAAGAGGAAGCTTCATGAAGACAGAGACGAGGATAGTCGCAGGAACACCTCCACAACGCTGTGAACGGAATAAGGAAACAGAAAGAGAGAAATAAAAAGCTCCCTTACACCGAGTTCAAGGTGCGTTAAAGAGGAGCTCAGCAAATCAGCCCATCCTTGAAGCACCCGCGGGGGGCCCCACTCCAAAGACCATACTGATAAGCGACGAATGCCCTGAATAGTATTGAGCCGGGCCCAAACTCGTTCTCCTGGATCGTACTGGGTGCGTATGGTAAGCTCCCGCAAAGGTAACGTCATCAAGACATCTAGTATGGGTAGAAAATTCGCCTCTGGAGTTGCCGTGTCGTCGACCCAAGTTGCAGATGTGAGATTTGTACAAAGTCTAAGTGCTGCGACAATATCCTCAGTGATCTGAGGAATAACCTGTCGCAAGTTCTGCACTGCGCCTGTGCAGTAGGGGTGATCAAGTCAATAACAAGTCTGAAAATACCCCACTTGCCTGTCTCCGTCACATGCCAGACATACTGTGCCAATTCTGGTCGTTTGAGAAGGGTTGCAGAGGGATGATGAAGGATCTGATTGTAGTAAAAACAGGTTTAGATGCATACTCGCGAAATAAAGAGTAGTCACACATTTCGTTTCACTCGTGAATCGAGCCTCCTGTACAAAAGTGGCGTCACTGCACGATTGAATGCCCGGTTGACTAGTGCAGCTGCACTTAGATGCCTTCGATCAGGTAAATGTATGAAAATAGGCTGCAGAAGATCGAAAGGTATGTTCACTATGGTAGACATGCTGTTGTTAAGAGGTCGCTAGCGTTAACCTTGCGATATGCGACCAGTCTGAGGTCGGGCCAAGGTCGGGCAGGCCTGAGATGGGCGAGCGCCTATGTAAGCACCACTCTGAAATTTGACCCTAGATTACCGTCTATAGCATTCTGTAACTTGCTCTAAGCGCACTCACTCATACCACTATCCACAACCGTGGACCATCGCTTCTTTTGACTGCAAGAACAGGGTAGTGCTGTAGTAGCGGTAAGCGAGCGCCTGCAATGCAAAATATCTTCCACTTGATTTAAAATTTTTCCTTGTGCTCCGCCAGTTTTATTGAAGGAGCAAATGGAGCAACTTGACCACAGTACTTGTTGCAGCTCTCAGGACATTTTATGACAAAATAAAAAGGATGACTGGCGGATAAGTCCCGGTTTAGATGATCTACCTCGGGTCATACATCATGCATCAATGATTGGCTTCGAGCTGGGCAAAATTTCCTAAGCAAACCATTTGCACAAGAATTCATAGGAACCTATGACAACCAAGGCGTTTGTAGCTTGTTCCGCCATTAGCTTCTCGCCTACCACAGGCTCCCACAGGACATTGATAGGCGTGTATTTACTAAATGGTGTTCTCGAGCACGAAGGGGCACGAAGCCAGAGCCAGCCTAGAATCCAAGTTGTCATGGCATTTTAATGTCTGTATCCCTCGCAACGACTCACGAGGTCTGTCCCATCATGACTGAAGTTCGTTGTTCATATCCAAATGTTCTGTTGGTCTCCAACCGACCTTTTTTCCCTCCGAGAATTAAACTTTACTCTCCGCGTCCCTCTTGCCGAGGAACCAGGGTGTTTATAGGCGTCCTCGGTAGCTCTCGTCGCTTCTCGTAGCCAGTCGCTACTTCGGATGTCATGTTCATGTCGTTCGAACGTCACCGATTCATGTCCTTCGACTTCGACTCCCATATGCCGTACCTCGACCGTCGGCCATCAGGTTTTGGGCGGAATAGGCATCGTCTTACGCCCTTCCAAGAAAAAAAACTATTCACCCGTGTAAAACCCGAAGCAAGTCCCTATTTGAAAGTCGCATAGTCAAATTTCCACCATAAAACCGGTTGGCCGACCAGACGACCAGTCATGAGGTAAAACTTGGGTAAGATGTCACACTCGAGAATCGCGGCTATATGACATGTTTATGTCTCAAGCAGGATCATTAGTTCATTCGAGGCGCTATCGATGCTGAACGGTACGTCACTAATCATCGTATCTAGCGACCAGGATAAGAGACGACTGTGTAGTAATTGTGAACAGTCAGTTGTCATGAGATGCTAAGAAATCCAAAATACACTACTATAAAACAAACAAATGAATCAAAAAGTAGAATAACGTCAGAGGGTATCAAAGTCGCAAATGGAGTTCCTGCTGCATGCGATTAGGCTAAGGTATAACAATCAGGAAATGAAGGTGGTACGGCATGCCGCTTTCGTCAAGTGATCAAAAAAGCTGAAATGGTTTTACATTCAATGAAGTCGGCGGGGTTTTAAGCAGTGGGTCTCCGAGAACGGCCGGTCAGTGCATCAGAAATGCGTTTGAATCTGCCATTCGACCCCACGGAGGTGACGGAGGGAGCGTCAAGAGAGGATTTTCGCGATTCCCCGCTGTAGCGTTGTGTAGAAACTGGGAAAAAGTGAACAGATTCGTTGGGATTGTGATATAAAATATGCGACTCCAGAAGAGCGAGCATTGAGTCCTGGTGACTCGTTCTGGGAAGTGATGCTTCGGGTAGTTGTGGAAGTGGAGGTGCGGGCAACTGCGCGAACAATCAGTAGAAGTCACATGCCGAGTGGGAAAGGGACTCACTGGTTTCTTGCGTCGTGCCTTCTTGAATTTGACGGAGTAATTTTCATCCCAATCGTGGAAAGGGTCTTCATCAGTGCCAGCTGTACGGTCATATAGCCTCGTGTCTTTACGTATGCGAGGTTGGATGGGTTGGAGCATGGGACAGGAATGTTGACGTCGTGAACAGCTTCAGAGTAACATACGTCAACGAATGACTCAGTAGGAGAAAGGAGAAGCTGTTCATCAAGCCGATCAAGGCAAGTTGGATCAAAATCAAGGTTATGTAAAGAGCGATGTAGAACTTTGAAAGTGTTCGTGGGCGTCTCAGAGGAGACATCATCCGCACTGGGCGGTGATGCGTAATCACGCGGGCGAAAGGTAGGTCGGATGGGAGTTGGCAGATGCTTCCAGCCTTGTGTATCTGCGGAAGACTGTGATCGTTGTCGTGAGTTATATACGTGGACCCAGGGTGGGCTTGGCTGTAAGATCTAATCAACAGTGCGACTGAAGGAGTTTCAGGAGACCCACAGTCTTTACACTCAAGTCATCGGAGCTCGAGAGGAATGAGTTCTTCAGATGTACGTGCGTCCTCGCGTACTTGTCCCGTGGGGTACATTTGTCCACAATACGTCTGTGGGATGATACGTGCATAGTTGAGGGACTTGAAGTACGAACACGGCTCATTCGGCGCTGATCCTAGAATAATGGAAAGGTGATTGCGAGTACAAGAATCCTTGGCGCCAATCATGTTGCTTTGCTTTTATGAGCACACGGAATTGTTTCCGCAATACTCCTGCGTACTCCGATGAAGCATGATTTGATCTGATTGTAAATTCAGAATTGGAAGGGAATCGATCTCGAAGCACGTAAATCACGACATCGAACTCACGTGAAGAACCAATGTAATTGTCAGCGGAGGAAAGGCGACTGAACGATGATTGGCTCAATCCGTTCATGAAATTACAATAATATTATGCATGAATAATGCGCGCGTACATGAAAGAGAATCTGATGCGAGTCTGTTATCATTAGTCCTCGATGAAGCATAGCAACTGCTCGGATCATGAAAATAGGTCTATTCCATTCCGAAGTCTCCTTGACAGCTCGGCGCTCTAGAGCTGGGCGCGCAAGGTCCACTTCATCTCATCCAGATTCGGACTTTCTCTTACGCCCAAATTTGCGAGCAAAAGATTTCGCCCGTTCTACTAGCCCGTTTGACAGTGGCTTGGCGCCAAGTGCGCTAATACTCCGAGATGTTCTGGGGCGTAGATCTCCTGCGTTGGTTGCGTGAACGGTGGTGGTGTGAATGTCCTCGGAGCGCGCATCAACTGTTGCCTTTTCGACAGAGACGCCAATGACCAGGTGCGTGCTTGGCGAAAGTATATTTGATGAGTGCGACCGAGACATACGTCGGGGTAGTATAGCTTCAACTGTCTTTTGAAAAGGCTGACGGCCATGTATTTGTTCGACTTGTGTCACCTGCTGGTCGTCTTCTAAATGGTGAGATTCGTCTTCTGAGCGCTCGGAAATGAAGGAGTCCATGCTTCTGGGCTGAACTATTCCGATCAGGAAATGCTCCTGATAGCAGGCACAAACAAAAGGCTGCTTACGTTTGCTAATGAATGATAAAATGTCGACTTGTGGGCAGTAGCGAGTAGTGAAGGTGTGGGCGAAGTGGAACTACTTGCGCTATTGCTGTTTGCAGGCTATTGAGGGTAAGTTATACATGGTCTACATAGTAGGTGGATAACCCGCACCTGACCGAATCTTGAAATTGACACAGAACTCTTCTTACGTTGATGTCCCCATCTGCTTGAGCTGACTAAATTGGGGTCAACTAGCTCATTTGCAGACAGTTCTTGCTCTTGCATAGCCCTCCTCTCACTTTCTTCTTCTACCTGTCTGAATCTCTGCACGAATTTAGCTTGACTGTGGCCTTACTACAATATAGAAGTGCATGTGCTTACCTCCTCCAGGGGTTCAAGTGATGACAGCATGTTGAGATTTTGCCTCGTACGTGGTCTAAGGGTGAGGTTGCCCTTGGTTGCGGGCCGTTAGTACGTTGGAATCAGAAACGTGAGAGTGATGTTAGCGGCCAAATTACGACGGCGTTTGTGGGTCGGACCTAGATGGCATCTTGTACCTCATATGTGAAAAGTCGAGAGCATCGTTAGACCCGAGGGTCGGACCTGACGCGAAGATGATCTTCAGCAGTTGTTGTGGGGGGTCAATTAAAATTATTTGCGGTCACCGGCCAGTCACCCCAAAAATGGAAGGTAAAAATGAAACAAAAAAGTTTTAAATAGGAGGCCGCCACTTTCTAAGTCACTGCGATGAGCGTGCAGACAAAGCTTGCATTTTCAAAAACCGGCCTTCAACTTGAAAGCGGTCACGGTGGCGGAGATCGGCGTAGTCGACTTCAGGGAATCGCCCAGAGTACGATGGACGCGATTGAGAATGGCACGGTCATCATCGCCAACGTTTCCCATGATCTCGCTGCCAAAATCAACTTCTCCAATCATAACACTCGTTACTATGCTCCAGATGATTTGCTGTCCACCTGGTCCACCAGTGATCCACCACGTAATTCTGCGGCCACGAAATCTGAGGTATCTATCCTCGAGATCTCCACACTTGATGGTGCTAGATTGTTGTTCAATACCCTTTCATCTCGTTCTACGAGCTTCGGCCGGATAGCAATCCTGAACTTTGCGTCTGCTACACGACCTGGAGGGGGTTTCTTGAATGGGGCACAAGCTCAAGAAGAGTCTATAGCCCGGTCATCTACGCTTTATCCCTCTCTAATGACGGACAGCGCGCAACGCTTCTACCAACTACATACCCGCGATAGAAACAGGGGGTATTATCATCACGCAATGGTTTATACACCTTCTGTCGTGATATTGAAAGATGATGCAGGGAATTGGGCGGCGCCTTTTGAAGTCGATGTTTTAACAAGTGCAGCTGTAAATGCTGGCGATGTGAGGAAGAAGTTCGGGGATGAGTCAGAGCTTGCGAAGATCGAGAAGCCCATCGAATCTGTCATGAAAGAAAGGATGGCGCGCATCTTGTTCTTATTTGAACAGCAGGGTGCTAAGAACATCGTCTTGGGCAGTTTTGGAACGGGAGTATTCCAAAACGATGTCAAAGTTGTTGCAAAGATCTGGGCAGAGTTATTGACAGTAAAAGGTGCGCGATACCGGTATTCGTTTGATCGCGTAGTATTCGCTATCCTCGGGAAGGATACTTTTACCACTTTCAAGCAATCATTCGAGAAGCAGCCCAGTACTGATACCATTGTCATCCATAACTGAGTATTGGGGAAATCTATTGGATTGGTCCTTTAGATCAGCCCAGTGCTCGTCTGCTCCCTCTGGCATGGCCGCGTGTTTTAACAAGCATGGATCCACAATTCTCACTCTAAATTTCGGCCCGTTGTATCCACGCAGATACTGCGCGTATTTACACTCAATAATAGCCTAGAATCAGTGACACAACAGTCTCCCGCTTTATGACTCACTGATTCACAAGCGAGCTACTGCGGCTGCCCAAAACGCAATGAATGCATAGCATCATGGTTCATGCGGAGCCATGGAGCTCCAGATGCATGATGGATGATCCTTGACGTACACCTTATCTATTATACATTAACCTCGTGTTGCCTAAAGGTAGGTCGTATGGACTGCGTGCGCCCATATGACAATTCACGTACGAAAAAAGTCCAAGAATGCAGTTCCTGTGTCATCCTTGTGGTGTTCCATCCGAGTCACATGAGTCACAGCTTGCCTTGAGGCAAATTTTGCTGTTTGGCTGGCAGGAAACCGCCGAGCACTAATCGAATATTGATCCGCGAGCTGCGTGTATCACGAATCCTGTGTTGATTTGATTAAAAAAATTGGCGCCTACCCGCGGAGTCTACTGTTTGAAAATTTCAGTTCTAAACGTCGGGTCCCTGGAATGTCATCCAACCCACCTGCAGCGCGCTGCTTCCCGATATCGCACGTAACTCAGCGGTGTTTGTTCGATATCATCGTGGTACTATAGCACAAGCGACTCCAAATACCAATATTTGGACAACACGGACAATAGGCAACGATGATATTTACGCAATCAATCTTCAGGCTAAGCAATTGGGTAGGAATAAAAGGACGAAGGAACAATGGATAACACGCGCAGAACACGTGTAGTTGATCTGATCATTAAAACTGGAACTGGATTCAAGAAACGTATATCTTGACTTCCTTCAAAAATTTCCTCTTGAACCCAAGCCCTTCCACCTTCCACCTCCCTCTCTCGTCTCTCAGGTAAAGTCAATCATGGTCAACTCATCAGAGCACGGATTGGCTCGTGTCATCCATCACAAGGACTATTATATACGAGGTGGTGATATGACCGTACTGGTGAGTATCTAACGGTCGTTATGATCCTCAACACTTCAAATTGATGGATGCAACTTCGAATTTCGCAGGTCGAGAATCATCTCTATCGGATACACAGCCACTTCTTCGAACGCGAATCGTTGTTTTTCCGCCAGAAGTTCCAGTCAGCTGAAGGCGAGGAACGCGGCTCATCGGACAACAATGCCTATACCTTAGACGACGTCAAGAGCGAAGACTTTGCACGTTTCCTCTGGGTCTTCTACAACCCGTATGCCTACTTGATTTCATTTGTTTGGACCGGACATCCTGACATGTGTTAACAGAAAATATTCGCTCTATGAGGCACCTCTCGAGACTTGGCTGAGCATCCTACACCTCGCCAACCGGTGGAGTTTCTGCAATGTCAAGGAGCTCACCGTACGTGAACTTGAGAAAATTCCGATAGAACCCGTCGACAAGATCGCAGTCTATCACGAGTACAGTATCAACAAGCTCTACCTCATCCCAGCGTACATCGCAGTCTGCAAGAGGGATAAGCCTTGACATTCGCTGAGGGCATTAAACTTGGGATGGAGACCGTTCTCCGTGTCGCAGACGCTCGTGAGCGGGCTCGCCAGCGTGCTGCTGAGAGCGGAATTCGCTCGCCTACATTTGACGATTTCGAAGACAGTGAGATGGAGTCCATGGTCAAGGAGGTTTTCGGAATAACGTCGCGACCAACATCGCCGATTCCGCAGACCAGTACTTCATCTACCTACACCAATGGCTCGACTTTAACAGGCAGCACGAAAGTCAACGGATCGACGACAACCAAAGCTAATGGCGGCTCCTCAATCCGTACCAACGGTTTATCCAACCCCGACCCGAATGTTCGTTCCTCCATCGACTCCACACAAACGTTCAGCACTGCCAAGGAATCGCTTCCCTGCTTCTTCAGCTTCTTCAACACATACACCCCTTTTGTCATCGCAAAATGCTGGTCTGAAGCAAGCCGCTTCGACGCATGAGAATCAAGCCTGCGCCGCAGAGAAGCCCAAAGCGTCTGAGCAGACGAACTCTTCCTCTACTACATCCCCGTCTACCGAACCATTCCAGGCTGGCTCCTACAAACCAAACGGAACGGGTGAGCCTTCATCAGTGGCGAGTCCTGTACTTATATTTTTCTGACTACGGCTCATTCTTGGTACTGCAGGAGGGAACAAAGGAGGAAAAAGCTGGTTCTCATAGTTCCACCACCGTTGTCACCCCTGTCGCTGAGCCTGTTGTATCAACACCCATTGATATTAAGAGTCCCGATGAGAATGAGACTAACGATCACGAAAATGATGCTGAGAAGGATGAAACTCAAACCAAGGACATTGACCCCTCTAATGTGCAGTCCGATAGCGAAAGTGTACGTGGCGGCGGGCGAGGTGAGCATGATGGTAACATCAGTACGATGTACATCTCACAAATCAATTTTATCTAAGGCGGTCGCAACGGAGGCAACGGAGGGAAGCGTGGCGGGCGTGGGGGAGGCGCAAACAGAGGCAAGAAGCAAAGTTAAGTTCAAACAAGTTGGAGGGCAGAACGCTGGCGCTTGGCAATTTCCTCCGTTTCCATTTCAAAAACTGACTCCCAGATTCTGTCATTTCCATTGTCTGCCATTCCTTGAGTCAATGTATCGTTAGTTGTATCCAAAACTTCTCGATCAGCGAATGATCTGCGCGCGCGAGGGAGACAATTGCATGTATTGAATGATCGGTCTTTGATCGTGGATCGTTTGGTGTGCGACCAGAATATTCCGTAAAACTTTTCGCCTCATGGGCTTGGTTCGCCTCATTACTGAACTTTGGGTAATCTAAAGCCAAAGCTTCTCCGGGGGTCAGAGATCCGTGCGAGCATCCCCTTGTACTCTTATTGTACATACCGTACTACTTTGTCGTTCTTGTAGGCGAGGCCACACAGCATCATTACGTCGATAGGGTCCATATTGAGCAATCTGAAGCCTGATGGTAACCTCGCAGTGATACATTTATGTTCGAAGCGTCACCAGCGCTTGAAAAGTAGATAAGTATAAACGACAAGAGTCGTAAGAGCACTGTTTACCCCACGATCATCATTTTCCTACTCAACACAATTTCGACATGTCGGACACTGGATTTTCACAAATCATAAATCATCCTCAGTATTTCATTCCCACTGGGGACACTCAAATTTTAGTGAGGCCCTTGGGTATGAAGCGCTGATGAATGATTTAAATATTTTTCTTCATCCAGGCACAAAACGTACTGTTCAAAGTACATCGCTATTTCTTCGAGCGCGAATCAAGTTCTTTCAGAGAGTTGTTTTCCGACAGCGACGGCAGCACAAAGCCTTATATATTAGATGTCAAACCCGAAGACTTTGCCCATTTCCTATGGGTGTTCTACGATGAGTGAGTCATAACACACTCACTTAATGTTCACAGACACGTCGTTACTAAAATCTGCGGCCTTCTAGAGACTTCGAATACGAAAACCAGCCACTCGAGAAGTGGCTGATAATCTTAAGGCTTGCAACGAGGTGGGGCTTCTGCAAGGTGCGGAAGCTGGTCGTCCGTCAGCTTGAGAAGCTCGACCTTCAACCTATCGACAAGATCAAGATCTATTCCGACTTCAAGATTGATGCCCAGCTTCTGATACCATCATATTCGACATTGGCAAAGAGCCCCACTCTCCCTCCTCTTTCAGAGGCCACAAAACTTAATATCGAAACTATTCTCAAGCTCACCATGGTGAGGGAAAGGGCGTTGCAGAAGGCAGCAGAGGATGGATGCCGTTCTCCAACGAGTGCGAGCGCCGGGGATGACGATGTCAAAAGATTCATATGCGAGATTTTTGACCTCTCCAACGTGACCAGCGCCTCGACGACTGAGCCACCAAAGACTGCTACTGAAGGAGGTTTCGCAGATGGAGTTAATGACACCACGGGAGGCTCAGTTCCGACGTTGCAGAATCCTGCTCCACAATGGAAGAAGAAGAAGAATGCCAGCACGAATGGCACCTCCAACGCGGTGAGTGGTTGTCGTACGTTCAAACTTTGCGTCTACTGAGTCTGTCCAGAATGGGCAGCACGCAAATGGAAGGACGTCCTCCTCCTAGGGTACGCTGCAGGACAGTTTTTGACACGGGATTCTCGTTGTTTCACAATACGATCATCCGTTCAGGTATAAGAATATGCACTCGCAGTCGCACGATATTTTATCTTGGTTCGTGTAGGCGCACATATACTCTGTAGATATATTGGTCCGGTGTATATTGCGTGTACAAGTAGAAGACGCTTGGACGATACTCACTAAGCAAGAGGTTCGAAAAATGTATCAATGCTCTGCTTCGATTTCTTTCCGTACTTGGCGGAACAGTCAGCTGAATGTTGTGTGTGACAGCAGGAGCGACTCACTTTGTTCTAGATCTTTTCGTTCCCATTCATCACTAACACCAAGGTCTGCAGGCGTTTTTCGGCCCCACAACACATCCATCCATCCAATGTTAGTTCTTTCCTTATCGAGTGGCTGTTTCCCCTCTCCGTGTATACGCGCAAGGTTACGCGACCTCGTTATTTCTTCGTCGGATATTGGCTTGCCCGAACGGAGTTGCTCGATGAGGTCTTGCAGAATGGAAGTTTGAGCTTTTATTCTCGCTCGGTCTTCGTCAGCTGTTTTTCGCTGCCACAGCAAGTGCATAGAAATTGAGGTCAAAGCGGTTGAGTATATTATATGAGGGATATACTGAGTACCAGACATGATGGCAGAGAAATGAGTGCACCACGGCAGATGCCGCACGGCCCGATGCACGTCTTGGGGACAAACATGTTGTGTACAGTGTCGGATAAGAATCTCAAGCAGCAATTGTTGACGACGGTCTACGCATGCGCAGAACGGTCAGCTTATAGTGTGACAGATAGGGTTTGTCTGGAGATGTGTACTAGTACTGGGTAGTCAAGCGTTGGCCAAGCGCCCCGCCAAGGCTAACATTATTCAAATGCGGGCATTGAAGCTGGCAAGTAGCTTGCAACTTTTCACTAGTAATAAATATTCCAGGCTAGAGCAAGTATGATGATCTACTAAGAAAAATTTACGGCTTTATCCCAAAATCAGATACCACGGCAGACCGACGAATCAATCCCAGAGAAATACTCAAGAGATTCTACCTCCATCATTTTCGCGATCAACAGCGTGGTCAAATCATTGGTCTCCATCCACCAACCATGGCGGCCTAAACAGGTCGAACGGGAGCCGTCATTCATCTTTCAATATGGGATAATGTCTGCAGGTAGTGTCCTGCGTTCAAGAGTGCAATGTACGAGTTCACTGCCACGAGCCTTGAATAATGCGTTGTTCATATGGGTAGCCAATACGACCAGACTAAGGTAGCCATCGAACTGTGAACGTGAACCCTGAGCTTGCCTAGTAACGTGGCATGGTATTCATAAGTAGTTTGCTTATTTGCGTTACACATTTCTTGGAAGGATGTGCACAAACGAGCTCAAGTAACTGTATCGCATACCAGGGCCTCAATTTGGTCGAGGAAATATGGATTTTAAGCTGTCAGCTGCGACTAGCTAACAGTAGGTTCGCAAGATTCCATCCTGCCCGAGTTTGATTATGATTTCTATTTTAAATGAGATGAGCATGAGATTATCAGCTGACGAGGTATGCATACCTGTGCATCTCTAAGAATGGGTCCATCTATCCAGGAGGCGGGTTCAGATTTATGTCCAAAGACTTGCGAAAGTGAAGTGCAAACTTCATCGCGTGAAGCAGGCTTGCCGTCAATATAAACGCCTTTCGTCGCGATCGAAAGGTGCTGTTCTCTATTTCCCGGTGTGGTAACAATCAATGTCAGGTCGTCTGTGGGTTTTGCAGTGGATAAGCGACAATTTTTCACGTCCAGGACATTGCCCCGTAGACCAAAAGTGCCGAAGCCTTCAAAAGTCGCGACCTTTGGGCGTGCAATTGCTTTCCGCATCGTTGTGGTCAGACCTCGTGGACGTGATGGAGTCAGCCAGATCCTCTTTACATTCATTCCACTTTTCATGCCAACCATAAATGCCACCCAACCTCCAAAAGCGAGATGCATAAAGACCAGACCAGCTCGCTGGTATGTCGGGCGTAGTTCATACTGTGGCTTATTGCCAATAGTATTGGAGTCATCGGATATTGCAGGACTCAGGTTGGTTCCACTGGACGCGTAAAATAGTTCCAGGAAAGCTCACACGTTGCTAGTCTGTACATCCATTGAAGTTAAATCAGCATGTACTAGAGCAGAAAAACTTACGTGCAGACCGCATCAGCTATGAGAAGTGTCCAGGTGAACTTAATTAAGATACTGGGCTTCTTCAGTTCATAAAAGGGTTGACCCTTTGGTACAGTGGGTTCCTTGAGCACTGGCCAGGGAACAGGGAAAACCACCTTGAGCGATGTGTACTGAAAGTAGATCTGTTGCAACGGACCGAAGCTTTGATGTGTTTTATTCTAGAGAAGAGAGACATCGGTGCAGAGCTGCCAGTCGGCGGTCCTAGGACGTCCGATTTGAATAGAAAGTTATGTAACTTTATGTAAACAAAGTTCTGATCATCGACTTCAAGTCTTCACTTGACTTCAAGGAACGCTCAGTCTAGCAGGCTCAAACAATCGAATTTTTAAGCTTGAGAAGACTGCATATGCTACTACGAGCCTGTTACACACAAGCCCACAACCACGACACTGACTACATGAATGATCGATTGTATTTAGGTAGTCGCACAGTCACCAAACAAGTAAGCAGCGTTTCCAGTGATATTCACGTTCTGGCAAGAGTAGGTCGCACTACCATCTTGTGGAGGTGGTCTTTGCAGATTATTTATTTATTGACCTGAAGGTGTAGAAAAAAAGGACGTACTCAAGGGAAATATTGTTAACGCTAATATCGTTGCAGCGGCTGTCCGGCGAGCATGCCAGCGAAGCAACCACGGAATTCGTTGCTCCAGATGAAGTGCCCTTAAAACTTAGGTTACGGTTGTGTAAGTTCAAATCAAAGGAGAGAAACATTTTCGCGCACTTGGCAAATACAACGTCCTGAATATATACGTTGGAAGGGTATGCAGTACATTCTGTTGCGTTGGTCATGTAGCACTACACAGCAATTGATTAGTTTCGTGCAGATTATGAGAAGGTAGGCACGAACTTGATCAACAATCAAGGGGTTGTCGACATTGCCTTCGGTGAAGAAGCTATAACTGATGTTCTTCACAATGCCACTGCCGACCCCCGGACCAGCATAGGCTTTAATGCGCGCACCATTTTCAGCATTATACATTTGGATATTGCTGAAAGCTCTCGATCAGTGCTCCTGGATATTATCGAAATCCATGTTCAAACGCACGTTGAGGTGAAGTTTTCAACAATGTCATATACCCCGGCATACTGCCCGAGGGAGCCCACGGAAATACCACTGTCAATAGAACGTGAGGTGTGTACCACGCCCAAAGAAAGCTTCTACGGACTGTGAACCATTACAGTACAAGTCTGATGCAATGATATTTGTGGAATCTAGGACAAAGACTGCATGAGCGAACCATGAAGTCCTGGCGAGCATAGGTGGTACTTGGTTTTAATGAAACACAATCATCGCCGTTGTTGATGTTCGAATTAATTATGGAAACGCTATCACTGCGATATATATCCCAGCCATCAGTATTCTTCGCAAGATTGTCTGATGTGGAGACGGCACTGATGTTGATGCCGTCATAGAAAACATTTTGCCCTTCATTGACCTGCCGTGGGGGTAAGCTGGTCAAGTCAAAGATCGAGTAAACTCTGAAATGCTCACAAAGTTAAACCATTCAGGGCTGTTGATCATTGTAATATCTTTAACGGCAACATCAGTGGCTTGGTAAATCGTGAGCAGGATTGGGCGCAAGAGAGTACTGTTAGTGGCGCTGGGTGCGGAGTCAACTAAATGTTACATCCAGGCTACTGTAAGTCCTGCTCACAATGCGTCATACCAGACCTGCAGGTTGTGAGATTAACAGCACGTGGACCTCATGCATTAACTAGCATACCTGACCTGAACCGTCTATTGTTCCACCACCGTTAATAAGGATGTTCTTCCCACCTACGATCCAAAAGGCGATTTGGTCCTGGAACTCAAATGGAAAGCCATTCTAAGGCGAGGGATCAGTAGACGGCACATTGTGACTTCCAACACATACGTTGATCCAATATGACATATTGGTTGTGAATTTTACAGTTCCTAATAGTTCCTCCAACCCGCTATGAGATTGTCAGTACAACATAATAGAACAATCACATACAATGTTCTTGTTCTTCAAGCCGGTCATATTCATCCTTGTTGCTATCGAAAGAGTAGTTTCACGAGGGATTGTTACTGAGTCACAACGTTGAACAGCATCCACGAATGCCGGTCCATCATCTCCGCCACTTGCTGTGACGGTACATGATACGCCGCCCGTGTTTGGGACAGCTCGCCCTACCAAGAAGAGCCCTCCCACTAATGCTATCAAGAACGGGATATGCATTGTGCTGAAGGTAACTTGGAAGGACGTGGCTTTTATATTAGCTGCATAACGGCAAGGTCGGACAAACGGGTGTGTCTCTGCGGCCCGGCCGGCACGAAGAAGTATATGTTGAATGTTTCCTTCATTTGATGGGTGACAACGCGGTTGTATGGACTCCAAGGAATGTCACGATCGGGAAAATTGCGTATAGTTACACTCCAGTCTTTGAGTGTGTAATTCAGGGGTACCGTTTACCACTGGCGTGCGAATGCGAGTTCAACGTTCTGCTGCGTTCTGCTTAGCGAAATTTAAGTCCGCCTCGCCGCGGTCAGAATGTAGTGACACTGTGATATTCAACTCCTCAAGCTTGGTAACCGAGTCGGGACATACAACGATGGGAATCTTGAGTGATGGAAATTGCAATGTGACTAGGCCTCGTGAGGTAAAATACCGAGGCTGACGGCGCGTCAGCGAGGCGGAGGTCAGCAGACTTTAGAGTGTCCGATTTTCGTCCATTATGTGAAATTCTGAATGCAAGATGAAGGGCAGTGCTCGTAGTAAGTGCATGACGAGACATGCAAGCAAGGACTCGGAGTTGCCACTCGCTGGCCCACAAGTTACAATTGTTTGGTGGGTTCCCAATCTGGCGCAACATATATATATATATGTCTTAATTATTGTGAGAAAAGTCGAGTCCATCTTGACCCGCATCTTCTTGCAGATCATGACAGCTTTCTTGGAGTCGTGGCTAGTTGGTCCACAACACACGCAATTCTATACTCGCACGTACCGCCCAGCTTCCACCGCAAAAGCTGTTGTAGTTTTTGTGCACGGTTTCATCGAGCACATTGCTCGGTACGAGCATGTATTTCCTACTTGGTCTGCACGCGGCATAGCCATCTTTGCATATGACCAGCGCGGCTTTGGCAGGACGGCTTTAGACACGGAAAAGAAGAGCAAGGATAGTTCGTATGCAAAGACGAGCTGGAAGGAACAATTTCAAGACATCGAGTGGGCTATAAACCATGCAAAGAACGAGTTCGGTTCCATTCCCGTGTTTCTGTATGGGCATTCAATGGTATGAATTAAATATCATGAATGTCAAACAGGATAACACGTACACCCTAGGGTGGAGCATTGGTACTTGCATTTTGTACCAGGGCAAGTAGTCCCCCTGCAAAGGAAACAGTCACAAACCTGGCGGGCGTGATTTCCACTAGTCCCCTCATCCTTCAAACGAAGCCGGCCGCTAAAGCAGCAAGATGGATAGGTGGCAAGGCTAGCCTATTAGCTCCTTCGCTCACTATTCCATCGGACGTCAAGGGTCAGGTACTCCCAACTTTTTCTCCTTGCTGATATGGATGACTAACTGCATCGTCGTAGAATTTGTCGCATGACAAGACTATCGGCGAGGAATATGCGAAAGATCCTTTGGTTAAGCAAATTGGATCGCTTCGCGGAGTAAGCGACATGTTAGACGGGGTAATTAATTAATCTGTCTTTCTGTTTGACGTTTCACCTCTAGTCCTTAGGGCGAGCACCTCTTGCACACCGATTACGCTCGTTGGCCCACAGACCTCCCTGTAAGTTGTTTCAGTCGAGTCCCCCTTTTTGTACCATCCACGAATGCCGTCAGGTCCTCTTCATACATGGTTCGGATGACAAGGTTCGCGTCCTTTAGAACACCTTATCCTAGGACGCTCTGACGTGTCGCAGGTAACCTCTCCCAAAGCTTCTGAGCTATTTCATCAACGGGTACCAGCAAAAGATAAGAAAATATCTATTTACCAAGTAAGCAGTCGTGGTGCCACTACCGCGAACTGCATGCTTATGTTTCAACAGGGTGGCTATCATGAACTTCACAACGAACCAGACGGTGTGAAGGAGAAACTCATCGAGGAGTGTATTACCTGGGTGGAGGCGCACCTCTATTCTAATATTTCACCCAGGCTCTGAGGATATTACACAACTTATACTGTTTACTATTTCGTCTGCTTCTCAGGAGGAAAGAAAAGTCCAGAAAATTAAAACAAGAGGTATATACATGTAAAACACGTAATGTTTAATAACCAGCTGCGCCAGGAGCAGCAGTTCCCTCGCGCTTCAAGCGCAACAGCACTTCCTTGAATCGCGAAAGGTCAGTGGTACCAGGGCCAGCCCTTGCGATTGTTTTGCTCTGGGAATTTTGTACCTCCACAACCTCGCAAATACGTTCCCAAGTCGTCCCTTTGGTAAGAGATGAAGATAGTGACTCTAGGAAATCTTCTTCTTCGTGCCTTTGAAAAATTCGTCAGTGGATCGCGTTCAGTTGGTCAAAGTTCGACTGACTTGTTTTCACGAATAGTTCGCTCCTTCTTCGCTGCATATTCTTCATAGAATTGGTCAATGGCATGTTCGGCCTTCCCGATAGTTTGTTGGCGTTTAGCCTTACTGGCTTCATCACGAGCCTGAATTTCTTCTAGCTGGCTCTCGCGCCACTTCCTTTGGTAGACAAACTGTCAGCGATGAACTTCGTATATAACAATTTTGCCATCTACCTGATAACTTCAGGCTCATCTTCTTCGAGTTGCTGGTTGAGGATAGGCGTAGATGAAAATGCTGATGGCTGAGGGCGAGGAGCAAACGGAGGAGGAGCTCCAAATGTTGGTAGGGTGTGTGCGGGAGAAGATACAGACTACGCGGCAAACAGGCACCTTAATACAGTGCAGTTACCCATGAATGCTACTTACCTGCCCAATATTCAGCTCTGGAAACTGGTCCTCAAATTTCTCAATTTCATCATCGCCTGTGACCTTCACTTCGGTCTGCCCCAGTGGACTCCCGAAATCATCAAATGAGAAGCCACTATTGGCCGCGGGGGCTGGTGGCAAGGGTACGTCACCCTGCCCGTCAAGGTCAAGATCAGGAAAGGCGGAGGCTGCGCGGTCGAAATCGAAGTCATCGTCCATGTTTCTTGGTACGCTGCTGGAGTTGACAAATAATAGTGCTACTAGAGGTGGACTTGTGCAAGGTCAATCCACGGTGTTTGCCGGGTGTCAGGAAATGTTGCATAGCTTTTACGTAATTGATATTGTAGGTTAAGCGAGACTTAGTAGAACTGTCTTTTCACCTTTTCTATCAATGCCCTTGAACATCCCAGGCATTCTTATTCCGTTTCACTTGCTCAAGAATCCTCGACTTGTCATTCCCCATGTGACAGTAAAAGGTTGCTCTAGTTTTCTGCATTCACAGCTACAACTAACGCTAAACCACAGACAGATATTCGCCAAATTGATTTTTTGGCGCTTCGAAATGCAGGCTATAAAGGAGCAGTCTTTGATAAAGACAATTGTTTGGTTAGTCACGAGATTCTTGGTGTCTCTATTTTCCTGAACACATAGCAGACAATTCCGTATAAAGATACCCTCGTGCCACAGCTCGAGGTGAGTTTAATGGGTTATAAATTGAAGTCAAAATGTTGAGAACCTATTTTTCAGGACGCTTGGAGAGAATGTCGTGAGGCATTCGGGGAAGGAAACGTAATCATCGTCAGCAATTCCGCTGGCACCAAGTTCGACGCTGGAGGAATTCAGGTATGGCCAGCATTCGTCAAATATAGTCAGAAGTTGAGTATATACAGGCAGAATCGGTGTCATATCACCTCTCTGTCCCGGTTCTCCGACACGGCACTCTTAAACCTGGTTATTCCTGCATTGCTTCGATACGCGCCTACTTTTCGTCTCTTCGCGTTCCAATCTTTGATGATGAACTGGTTGTAGTCGGAGACCGTATATTTACGGACGTGGTCATGGCAAGCAGAATGCGCTCTGACTTTGCCTTATCTTCGAGTGACGCACCCGCTCGTGCGAGGATTGGCGGCCCCCTTGCTATCTGGACGGATGGTGTTTGGCAAAAAGAAAGCATGATAATGCGATGGGCGGAAAAGCGCTTGTTGAATGTGGTTCGAAAGTGGGCGAGACACGAGGAAACGTCTTCCGTGGGTACTGACGTATTCGTGAGGAAACTCCCTTCTCCGGAACCCCGCAAGACTGGAACTGCACTTACTAGATTATTGGACATGATAAGATAGCATATGTGGTCGACGACTTTTCTGCGTATAACGCAAACCACGATTTGAACTTCCTTCCACTACAGTTCAAGTTTGCGAGGATTTGTCGGCTGAAAGTTGATTAGAATCGCCATCGTACTTATTTTTGTTGGAACTGGTTCACGAGTCATACCTATGCGTCATTAATTCATTTGTGGCTCGTTACATTCTTTTCCACTAATAATGAGATGTTTGCAATTCACAAATGAATGAGCCATTTATTGAAATCCATCCAGAGGTAGTTTGCAGGAAGGATTGCGGTGCTCGGCGCATGGAGAGTCGGGACCAGTGAAAGTCTTCACTTAAAAGATGTAATCACCATGTTAATTCAACAGGCTAAATGATCTACTTCAGGCACGTAGCAACGTACGAGACATTGAAGCCAAGGAAGCAGCAAATTTAAACGTCACCAAGTTTGACCCAACATGTTGAACATATTATCTTCAGGGTACTTCCATTTAAATTGCAATTACAGGGTTTCGCGTGCAGCATTGGACAGAGCAAAAAATAAAATACTGTTAGTATGTAGGGCATGCCAATACATTTACAGTCGAAGAGCGGCAACCTAGGGTATACGGAAGATTTTACGAAAGACAACAAACGAGTGGCGTGTAGTTTATGTAGTCTATTTTAGTAGCGACTGTGGTATCGGTGGTGTATTAACAATCTATAGCATCCCTGATAGAATCTAGGAGCATATCATTGTAATCACCGCCAGCCTCCCACATCGTGAAACCGCGCAGCCCAGTCTCCTGAATAAACTTGCCCTTGGCAGCAAAAGACTGGGTATTGTCGAAGGAGATCATAACTTGCGAGGTCTCATTATATACATACGGCTGTAAAGAAATCAGCAATGCTGCTATAATATGTAATCAAAGATGGAAATCTTACAGTCTGACTGCATTCGTCATATCTGTAGTAAATACCATCAGCAGGCATGCCTTCTTTGGTAAGGAAGCCATCGTCTATGAGGCCCCATAATCTGAAAGTGCCACCTGGGCCATGGCTGACGCCACAAACATCAACGCTACTCGTGTCGTCCCACACGTCACCCGGTGGCTGCTTCGAGGCGTTGAAAGCGGGGTATGCAGCTAGTGTCTTCGTGCCAGACTCAAAGGCGGCAGAGGGAGATACGCTGAACGAGTGGCCGTAGGAAGCAACTCCAAGCACGATCTTATTGACCGGAATGCCTGCGGCAGTCCAAGCCTTGATTGCAGAAACAGCTGAACCTTGTTGGTTCACGGACGAGGCGCAGGTATCGTTCAACGGTGTGTTTGGCCCCACTTTCGTAGACCAAGAGCCCCAAACGTCGTAGTCCATCAAGGTGATGTAATCGAGGACCTGCGCAAAACCGGAGACGTCAGCAGAAGGATTTCCGCTAGCGTCTGTGAAGGGTGCAAGGGATACCGCGGCTGACAGTGTCAGATTTGCACCCAATGGGTTTTGGCGAAGCTCCTGGAGGAATTTGAGGAAATTAGACGTGTCATTGACGCTAATGGTATTGCAACCAGCACCCTGCCTGCCGGGATACTCCCAGCTGTCGGAAATCAAGGACGGCTGGGGTTAGCGCATGAGTTTGAAGTCACAAGCATCCACCTACTCGATCTGGATGCCATCAACGTTATACTTATGAGCAAAATTTGCCATGGTCTCGACAAATGCGGTCCGGTTTTCAGAGGTGGCAATGCTAGAAGAGAACCAAACACTTCCGAGCCAACCTCCAACAGCAATATGGGCTGCGACACCCTGCACATGCCTTAGACATCAATTTTACAGGCGATGAACTTTCCTTCGCTCACATGTGAATGGGCATCGGAAACGAACTGAGGAAGTAAGTTGCCATTAGAGTCATCCAGGCTCAGACCGTGGACGCTTGAAGTGGGGGTTCTAAGAGGCATTATCACGTTATTCTCCTCACTCAAGTGATAAACATTTAAGCTAGCATAGAAACTCACGCAAATGAGTAGTACAACGTATTGTATTTCCCCCAGCTGACTGAAGACAGAGGGAACTCTTCGTTAGCGCGCCAACCAGCATACCAAGCTCCTATGACGGGGGATGTAGAGGGGGTGGTGGACGTGCTCGCGCCTACTGCAAACAGAGCAAGCAGAGGTACAGCGAAGATGGTTAGCATGGCTAGCGAACTCGAGAAGCTGATGGAGATTACAATTGTAGTGACAGCTTCTTATAGCTCTCCCAGTGTTGTCCTGCGCGAAATCGAAATCGATATGGGGTTAAATCCTTTACAGCTCAAATTCAAAGACTTGTACCAATAACCTTCCATGCCATGCACCGGTCACCGCCGTTTGGTTTCCCTGTGGAGCCCTGTGGTTGCCCGAGAGTATGAAAAAAATGGCTAATCGGGTGATCTATCACGCACGGAAATTACAGCAAGAAAGTGCACCAGCTTTTGAATGACCCGTCATTGCATGATCAGGATCCCAGTCCCAATGAACCCCTGAAGACCGTTAACGTGGCAGATAGAGCTCGGTAGTAAGGGTAATTCACGCGTGTGTAACCTAGCCAGCTGGCGTCACGGTGATGAGCAAAATTTACAGCCGTGCTAAGAAAGGAAATACTCTGTCCAGCGGTCTGGAGATGAGTCACTGGCCATGGTCTAGTCCGTTGAAATTTTTGAAAGAGCTAAGCCGAACCTCGTCACATTCTTGAACACAGCCGGTTAGATCTGATTCTGGAGGCTCGGTGAGTACGGCTAGCATATGTAAATCCTTCTACCTTGTTACATTAAACACACCAAGTACTTGTGGCGTCATCGGTGTCTGCTACGTGAGATAGTTGACGCCAGTAGCGCGAAAATTATTAGTATTATGTGGTTGAAAATCCAAATAATTGCTAGTGGTCGAAATTGGGTCACCCACACCCACCTATAACCTCGGGCGAAGTAGGCGCCAGAGAGCATAGCACACAAGCCCAAGTGCTACCTGCAGGTTGTGCCCGGAGATATGGGAATTAAAGCTCGATATATGTGGAAATTGCCCGGGTACCCACCGATGCAAGTTTCCACGCTCACTGACGATGGTACCGTAGCGGATGTAGATCCCCGAGTTCCTGAACGCGAGATACCGAAACGGTCGTGCGTGCGGTGCACATCATGTTTACTACATAGCGGCTCGTCACCACGACTCTGGACAGCAAGTGACATATATCGGAGTCGCCATTCACCACCGATTCGTACTAGCAGGAATTCAATAGTGAAATTAGTATATGCGGAACAGGTTAAGTACTTATAGAAGGAATGGATGACTAATACACTGCCTAGCAGGGAGAGGTGGGTAATAGTTCTGGAGCAAAATGTTGCCGATGATCAAAAGAGAATGGTGAACAAGGTCACTGTGTTTTGCCCTATCAGGTCAACTTTTGTGAGCCGCATTGTGATGACAACGTAGAGTCATCTGAATCATGCCAGTCACATCCAAGGAGGTAAAGGTCTGACCGTAGAGGAAATTGACGGCGGTTAGCCACCTGTCCGTCGCAAAGTTAATCGGATGGAACTGCTGCCACTGGCAGCCCTACAGGTAAGTAAGTAGACAGAGCTGAACCGAGTTTATATATCAGCAGAAAGAACCACGTTGAATCACAAATTATTTACCGTCTGCTTGCACAAATACATTTAGTGACATATCATCACTTAGTATCATTTTGATTTATTTGTTCCAGAGTCCGTTGCAACCCACCCCAGGAGCCTAGTACATCAGGCTACTCGTCTCTCAAAAGCAAGCTACGACTGAGCAGAGTCATCTAAAACATACTGGGCTGGATCTATATTGATAACCCACTCGGGCTTAAATCTTGCATGTCTGCCCATGCCATGATTCTCTGAAGTTAACAACCGCACTCGAATCATTCGACAGTGAATTCCCATTACATCGCGTACGGTCTCGAAGGTGCTTGACTATGCCCTTTGTGTAACTGCAGTTTAGCGAAGCGGAGGCCGTGTCGAGTGTTCGATGGATTCCTACTTGTATATCATAGAAGTGTTTTCAGCTAAAGCTTGAGATAGAATAGAATACAACGACATCACATGACGTGTGACATTGTTGTGACAATTTGTGATGTCGCCCACTGACTCGCACAAGGGCTCCTACATATGTACTTGGTAACGAACAATCGACTGGAACAGATTTTCCTCAAAGTATCTCAGCAAGAATCCTTAGTTGTTCTAACAACAAATGTCTTGTGATTTACAAGTATTTACACGACCAGTGAAGTAGTGTTGAACCAAACAAGGCACAAATAGTGCACAAGTCACACTGGGCAAGCCCGAGACTTACATCAATCACATTCTTCGGCTGGACAGAAAACGGTGGAGCGTTGAAATACGCGGCTTTGATGCTCAATTTGTGATAGAATATGCTACTGGGCATCTACGTGTCCAATTTCCGAGTTCGAGTCCCAAGTGTCACTGGCAGGGTGCTGGCGTCTTGCCATAGTAATGTCCGGCCCTTAGCGCTTTCGTCACAGACTCAACACACACTCTCAAGGAGGCGGACATATCCCTTTCCTATTCAGACCTCGCGCTTCTATGTGACCGAGACGCCTGTCAAGAAGATCTCTGGGCTTACGAGGTTCCTGTCATCCGCTCTGCAGCCTGCACCTGGAAGTAGCTCCTCGTTCCGGAAAATCATTGCACTGGCTAAGCAGGAGAAAAAGCCTCTGCTGCTTGCAGTGGGCTTGCTACTGGTGTCCTCTTCAGTTGCGATGAGCGTTCCGTTTACGATCGGAAAATTAATAGATTTTTTCTCTTCTGCAAACCCTGTGAGTGAACTGACAGTGAGGGAGTAACGTGTTTGACTCATTACATGCGCAGGAAATACCATTCGGTTTGTCAATTGGGCAAGCCTCGGCGGCTCTTCTGATTTTATTTACAACGGGAGCAACGTGCAATGCAGCGAGGTCGTTCCTCATGCGAATGTCAGGCCAACGAATTGTTGCACGGTTGAGGGAGCGGGCGTATGCTGCAGCACTGAAACAAGAAGTCGAATTTGTGGAGAGGGGAGAGGGTGATGTTTTGAGCAGACTGACTGCGGATTCAAGCATTGTTGGGGAGAGGTAGGGTTTTGCAGTGCCGTATTCAAGAAAGATCTATTGAAATGGTTACACGCAGTGTCACACAGAATCTTTCAGATGGACTGCGAGCTATCGTGATGTCATCTGTTGGCCGTAAGTGTCGTATATACGGACGTACTATTGTTACTCATATCCTCCTCAGTTGGTGCCATGTTCTACTTGTCCCCCACGCTAACTGTGATGATGTTGGGAATTGTTCCACCAGTCTCTCTCGGTGCTGTGAGCAGAACTTCATTTGATTGCAGCGGAATCTGAGCGCTTGCAGGTGTTCTATGGTCGCTACCTGAAAAAGCTTTCCAACCAGACGCAAGAAGCGATGGGTGAAATGACCAAGGTCGGCTTTGGCTCCTCTTTCCCTTGTTTCGCACATGTCTTCTATTATACTCCAGGTTGCACAAGAGTCGCTCTCGGCTCTACGGACAATTCAAGCATTTAATGCACGCGACCAGGAGGAGGGAAAGTTCCACGACCGGGTGACACGCGTCCTTGCGCTCGCTCGGAAGGAGGCGGTCGCATCAGGAATCTTCTTTGGAAGCACTGGTTGGAGCGGAAATGTGACTATCCTTGGGCTACTTGGATACGGTGCGTGGCCTGTTCACGGCTTCCTTATATCTTGGTGAAAATCTCTAAGTACATCTGTGTAGGGGGAACACTAGTTTCGCAGGGTGCAATTACTGTCGGAGACCTGACAAGTCTCCTGCTATATACCGTATATGTTGGCTCGGGTCTTCAAATGTTGACGTGAGTCCTCTTCACTTATGATATGTCCACTGCAACACTGCCCTGCACAGTTCATTTTTCGTAGGTTTTCGATACTCTGATAGTCTCTATTAAACTGAACGAGATTAGTCGTCCATTATGCGTGGGATTGGTGCGGGCACACGCATATTTGAGCTGCTCGACCGCACGCCCGCGATACCGCCCCATGGAGGCATTGAGGTTGATGCTTCGCGTTATGGCACGGTGAGATTCCAGAACATCGGGTTTGAGTATCCCAGTCGGAAAGGTGTGCAAATCCTCGATGATTTCAATCTCGAGATCGGCGTCGGAGAGAGCGTGGCAATCGTGTAAGCTGTACGGGCTAGCAGATGTTGGTGCCGCTGACCCTTGGTATACAGGGGGAGGAGCGGTGGTGGCAAGTCGTCTGTACAATCCTTGCTTCTGCGGTACTATGATCCTGTGCGCGGGAAAGTGACCTTTGATGGTCAAGGTGGGTAGTCCCTATCTCACCTCTTATGGAGCGTTAACGTGGCCGGGTAGATATCCGTGAATTCAATCCCTCGTCATGGCGCAGCATAATCGGCATTGTTCCACAGGCAAGTACTCATCTCTGCACTTACATTTGCTCTTGTGAAAACAGCCGTCCAGGACCCCGTCCTTTTCACAGGGACCATTGCATCGAACATTGCCTTCGGAAACAAGGATGCTACGCGTGAGGAGATCGAAGCTGCTGCACGTGAGGCAAACTGCGAGTTTATATTTGGGATGCCAAAGGGGTTCGACACCGAAAGTTTGTGTCACTTTCGTCCTGCTTAGTGTGAATTGTTTGACGATTATTTTGTTCAGTTGGCCGTCTGAGCTTGAGTGGTGGACAAAGACAGCGCCTGGCGATTGCCCGTGCACTGCTGAAAAAGCCCAAGATTTTGGCGCTTGACGAAGCGACCAGCTCGCTTGATGCCGCATCGGAACATAGAGTAAGATACTTTAGTCCCTGTTTTAGTAACCTTGTTCTGACAGGACCTCATCAGGTCAATGACGCTATTGACAAGATCCTGCGAGCACGACACACGACATGTCTGATCGTTGCGCATCGCTTATCAACTATTGCCCGCGCAGAGCGGATTGTCGTGCTTGAAGGTGATGCGTTCTGCCTCTTTTTTATCTGAGATTGAAACTAACGGGGTGGTCATGCACCCAGACGGCCGGATAACAGAGTCGGGGACGTATAGGCAGCTTGTGAACTCGAAAGACTCAAGATTCCGGACGCTGATGGCCGCGCAACTGAACGCGGCTGCTGGAGATGTACCACTACCAATGACACCATCCACGAATCTGGATTCTGTGCCGTCTGCATCCTTGGGATCTGCATTACCCCCTCCTTAGACCAAAACCTTTGCGCATATAGGTATTTATTTAGATCATACATGAATCACAGCCAGTTCACTTGGAAAACATACACTTGGGGCGTGGCAGAGGATAAGAGCTTTTCAATCGAACTTCATCTGTGGGTAGAACGATTAGTAAAGCTCACATGTTTAAATGGGATTAGTGGTAAAGGAAAACCTTACGCATGTGCGTCAGCCGCCCAGGCAATGTTTTGTCTCTTACCAGTGCCTCGGATTTTTTTTCCTGTCATACGTCAAGGGACTTTACAGCTTAAGCACTGCTGCTGCACGAGTAGCTTGGTTTACCAAGGGCTGAAAGGTCCCTCTGATTTATCAGTTAATGAACTCGGTTTTCTACGCGGAGAAACATGAGAAATGTCGGTGCTTACTCAGGCTGTACATTTTGAGTGATTGAAGCGGACGACTAGTCTGGAATTTGCATTATCATTCGGAACTTGCGAGTCACATGGGAAGATACGGTGTTTAAACTTCAAGCTCCAGTCAACGAGGGAAGACACGTTTGCCCGACGACTTGGCAAGTCCTCACGGGCAAGCTCGAAAAACATATTAGTTGTCTTCTTATGATCCAGGCGGCTATGTGAGTCATGTAGGCATAAACATGGGTTTGAAACTTTCAGGAGTAGGAGCGATGCCTAACTATCTATGCCAGCCCATACCTAGAAAATCGAGTTTATACAGACCGTCATATGCATCGATTCATCAACAAAGGGAATCCCTCATATGATGGCGTGAGTATTGAATATTGAATTATGATCTATCTCGTTCCAGGCGTTTGTGCGGGGGAAGTTTTCCTGATTTTGATCATACACTCCACTGCTACTCCACTGCCAAGGCATTTCAAGCTTTCGCTGCATACGAAAAATTGCGCTTGTTGATCAGTATTCTCCGATACACGGTGGCCAAGCCAAGGTGCCCAAGCGCTGAGCGCTCCGATTGAAGAGGATCTTATCGTTGTTCACACGAAACAATCAACCACTGCACCAATGAGTGGAAGCCAAGTAGAGCCAAGCAAGCCAAGTGTGTGACATGCGTGACAGTGAGTCACATTGTCTCTTGGAACTTGTTCATGATGCCGCCTTCACGGCAAGAATGGCTTGCCATCTTCTTCACCCTCATCTTTCAGCTCAGTTCCGCTATGGCCCAGAACGAAAGCAGTGGTTATGACAGTGACCCTATTCTACAGTTCAGACCCGCATTTGTCGAGTCTTTACCAGTTCAGATCCTCCTGACAGGCGTGGTCCTCACGCTTGTTGTCGTTCTGCTTCTTCACCTGCTTTTTACCGCTCAGTATCACTGGCCCCTAGCTCGTGTTAATTATATGCTGCAGCTCACAGGGGTGGTGACTGTACTCGCTTCTATCACCGCTACTCTCTATGTCGTATTCTCCTCAAATATAGAGGAGAGCCAGCATTGGCCATACATGTTGAGCTATCTGGCTGTGGGCATGCCAAATATTGGCAGCAATATAACGGGAAGTACCACTGATCCTACTGTGGTATATGCACACCGATGGTCACTTGCCGAGGGTGCTACGTGGACCGTAATGAATGCGACCACATCTGTGGTTATACAGGTCAGTGCAAGTGAACGTAGCCCCTCTGATCGTACCGATGTTGTTATCTAGATTACCCACATTCATTTTCTGACCTTGCTGTTTCCCTCAAACCTGGAGGCAAGACTCATTTTTGGCCTGCTTGGTGAGTGCACGTGTAAAGCGCCCGCATTTATATTCCAAATGTATCCTGTGACTTGAATAATAAAGATATCATGTTCCGTGATCTCGGATATTATATCATTCCTCGGTATTACAAGTTCTTCCTATGTGGACATGAGTCATGGGCGCTTTATCTTCTGTATTCCGCACGATCCCCGCAATACTGATCTCAACATTATGTTTGCTTCCTGCTTGTGATTAGGTCCATTGGCCATCATATCTGCTGTAATGCAACTACTCCCAATGTTCTACGGGATGAACCCGGTACCACTCGCGGAGGACACTCGGAACGTGTGCAATGCGGCTTTGTCATTGCTGTTCACTTCCGCACTAATAATCTGGGGCTTTTTTGTTAACCGGGAGGCGGCATGGCGCACCGATGGCGGGACAGCAGCCTTCGGTGCTGGCGCAATCACTCTGGCTCTCATGTCGACTACGCTCAATTTCATCTACATACCGAGTCAAGACCAATATGGGTGGATGCCAAAACTTATGTGGAGCGTGGTCATGTGGCAAAGTTTCCTTGGATGGTGGTGGTGGGTTGGTTCTGGGATGGGCGTCGGGGAGGTAGAAGAGCTACTGATGAAGGAGGAGAAACGTGAAAGAAAGAGGAAACTGAAAGCACAGAAGAGGAAGGAGCAACGGGAGAAGGCTAAGAACATGTGGAAGGGTGTCACTGGTGCATTCACAACGAAGCGTGACCACCTTGATAGCCGGGATTCCAACGAGGGGCACGAAGGACTTGACAATCCTGAATTGCTGAATGCTCTCGCTTCTAGCAATGTCCTATCGACTGCAGGTTCGATAACAAATAGGTCATCAGGGGGCATGCTCCCTCTACAATTTGTCAACAGATGGTACGCACGCTTGCGCCATGCACATCTTACCGCGGCAAGAATACAAGCTGTCGAGCGCGTAGAGCGCATACACCAAGTGTTCGGCCGCGAAGAGCACCGAAATTCAACGCGGGAACCTGGTTCCCAGGTGGTCGGATGGGGACTGGGTAGCTATGGACTACGGGGCGTAGAGCGCGATCGAAGGGAAGGACAGGAGCTACAAATTAGGATTGGAGTGGATGATAACAGAAATAATCCAGAGAAAATCGCAGAACCAGAATTACTGTCGCAGGACCAGTCCTTTCGGCGGCGTGGCTTCCAACCTGAACTTCGGCCCTCACAACATGCTCCACCGCCGCCAGAGACGGACCTCGAATTTGGATGGACATCATTCTGGTGGTGGGGACCCCTTCGGCGGTGGCGTTTACGGGACTCGACGGCCTACAGGTGAGGGGAGTAGTTTGGTGCGAGAGGATGTTAGAGATGCTGTATGATCTGATGCAACGTGCTTCTGATGGACACTGATGTTTCTTGGACCCCTACAGCTATTCCACTACGCTAGCCACATTTTAGGCAATCGTAAAAATTTACCCCCAGCACAAGTTCCATTCGTGTCGTGGGCTACTATATCGTTCCTTATTATTGTTCTGACATGCTTCATCAATACCTCGTGTACAATATCGGCTCTCTGTAGAATACTTCGGTTCATATTGTTCGTTTTAAACCCCCATCTTGTTGTATCGATGATTGATCGAAGCTACCAGATCATTGGAATATCTCTGATGAAATTTGGGGCAAGCGGTTGGTGACCAGTACCTATTGGCATTAGTACTAACCTTCCGAGAAGCAACAAATGAGTCGTCTGCACTTCGAGTTCGACGCCATGGTTCAACACGCTCCTACCACGTTTTCCCCAGAGACAAACAAAACATGTGGTACGCAATTCTCTTCTGAAAGACACTCACACTCGTCAAAGGACATACATTCCAGCGAGAGCACGCATTGTGCAATCGTGATACGTCGTGTCGCGTCGGAAGACTTCGAAAGTCATAGTACATAGCATGTCGTTCGCTTCTTGAAGCAGCACTCACTACCTGGGACGATATGCATACTGGAGATGACGGCCGCGGAGATCGGTGTCCAAGGTGTGTTTTTCATGTCGAGTCGGAAGTAAAAGACGCGTCATACAGTTCTGGACACGAGCATGAACCGCTGTACATCATGTCAGCCACGACTCATGATCACGAGCCTTGACGATGTGTCTGATAATCAGTTGACGACGACGACTACGACAACTCCTCGGGGAGAAAACCCTGCTATTTGATTTGATTTGGCCTCCTCAAATGATATATTCTATAACTGATCAACGCAGATAAGGAGGATACACATGCCTATAAATTGCTAGGTAAATAGTAACTTCAGACCGACCCACTACTAGTTCTTATCATGGTTTGTCCCACTACTCGTGGTTCCAGAGAGCGTGGGTTCTATCTACTATGCCACTTACCGGACTACAATTAATGTGTTGGCAGCCTTCCCACAACTTCAAGGACCAGTATTCATGAGGCGGCCTTCGCAGGTCTCCATAGAGCACCTGTCCAACCCTCGGCTTCCTGCACGCTATCTCCAAGCAGGGTTGAAAATGAACGCCCAAACATGCTGCAAGACACGAGTAAGCATACATTATAACCTGAAGCTATATCTGATTGTTCCTCAAAGAGAATAATTAGAGACTTAGCTCTTCGTCATATCGACTTTTCGATACCGTATCTGGAGCAGTCTGAATCACAATTAGATTTTTTCAAGAGAGAGGTAATAGATATTTTGGCAGAGTGAAACTACTTAGTGTGTCTGAGGCTGAAGCATATCTTGTAGGTCCTGCTCGATGTGGAGCTGTCGCACCTGATGTGGTACCAAGACGCGTGGGTAGTTGAAGTGTTCCTTCGCATAATGTATCAACGCCCGAAATTTATGAGAGGCTTTCAGGTAATTCAAAACTACGTGGTTCAATTACCAGACTGTTCTGATTTGCAACCAGCAACTGGACTCCGAGCTTCAAATTACACTGGTTCTAACTTCTTCTACTCAATTATGCTTCAAGTCAATTTGACACATCTCTCAGCATGATCGTCCATGTCGGAGACAATCGAATACTCGCTCTATCAACCTGGCTACTCAGCTTGAAGATATACAGGTCTTCTATTCCACTGATAATCATACTCCAAGTCCGTCTAACACACACAATATAGCATGACCGTCCGCGTCAAATGTCACTCTCCGCTTGCTCTGACAACCAGGTTACTCAGCCTAAACATGCACAGGTTCTTCGTTATTCCACTGACAAATATACTTCGAATCTACCTGACACGTATGATATAGCATTATCGTCCGGATCAAATGACATTAACCGTTTACTCTAATAATCAGGCTAATCACTGGCAGCCCGAGGATGCGCAGGTTCTTCCCAATTCCACTGACAATTATGCTCCGAGCCCGCCTAACATACATGTTGTAGCATGGCCTTGTTTGCTCTGAAAACCAGGGTACTCAGCCTAAGGACAATCGAGTGAGCACGATTCAAGGCGGTGGTGCCTCGGGCACCGCGTCATGTCTGGCTCTGTTATCAACCCTCTTGGCCTCAACGCCAGATTTTCACCGCTTCCATGCGGTAATCACGGAGGCTGACCTGTCCACTGATGAACATCTGCGACATTTCTTCCGAATGACATCTACGGGGAGAGAGAAATTTATCACACAAGCACTCACGAAGACCTCTACCTGTTTGAACGAGTTGTAATCATGGATATTTTGGAAGAATTAAGAAAGACATTCTAGTTGACACCTTACGAACAGTGGTGATTACCAGGTTCATTGAATATTCAAAAGCACCTAAGCAAGCCTTTCCAACTCTGTGACTGTGCTGTAATCATCGCTTAAATGCCTCTTGACATCTCAACGCTGTACATTAGAAACTAGATACAATTGATCTGCGGGTTGGAAAGCAATTTCAGGCTGCGACGAAGTGCGAGACGACACTCCGACTTTGAAGTACCGTCTGAGGAATTGCATAAAGCTCGACAGGTGTCAGGATTACCAATTGTCTGACGCCAGAAGTTGCCACACTATCAGCGCACCGCCGTCATCAACAAGCACGGACCTCGTCTCTATTTCATTTCAATCCCTTGTCGCTAGCGACTCATTCGACCCTCAGTTCCCTGCTCTTGTCACTGCCACCTTATTCCCAGTTCGCCGTCCCGAATCTGTCAAAACCACTATGTGACTCTTGTCATTCCGTCAATATCATACCCATTCATGCCGCCACTCACTCAGCTTTTCGTACCCTTTTCTCTCCATTCTACCCTGTCAAAGTGCAACGTCACTCCCTCCAGCGCTTCTCTGTTCTCGCATAATCGATTCGGCCTAGTTATAATCAAGGACCCTTACCGTTCCGCAGTATAAGTAGTCCATGTACAGTTCGTACTGACAAGTAATAGAAGAACCCATATCATATCAGAGCTCCATTTGCCACTTCATATTGAGCATTTATCGTCGCCACGAACTCCTCACATTCCTTATCATAACGCGTTCATTTTCGGTTATCTACCTCTAGAGTTAGCTCACCTACATTCTACGAGCAGTCTCCACATCCCTTTCGCATTCGCAACTTGCTGTCCCATACCTTTGCTCTCACAAGCAAATGATAATTAATATTGTGTGAAATTGAATACAAGAGAGAATTTCTATATTATATACCGCGCAGTGCTCTTCAAATACAAGTATCAAACTACTTGAGAAAGCGGACGAGGGGGCCATCTGGCAAGCGAGGGTACCAGGTGGCCGAAGAGTCGAGCACGGGGCGGGACGCGGATAAAAAATTCTCAGAGGGAACGGTCAAGCATCAGTCTAGAGCGATCGATAATGTAACTTTGTTGAGTTGCCGAAGTCGGAAGCTTCTTGAGTGGTGCGAGCGTTCCGCAGACAACTATGTAGGATGATGTCTGGCCACCTGTTGCCGAGCGAGGTTTAAATAAACCGTCAATTTTCCAGTCCGAATTGGCTGCACCATGCGGCCCCATGCGTGGGATTCGTACGTGCCGGAACTCCGTGAGACTTTTGGGCGCTTGCTTCGGAGTCGCGCCTTGTTCAGCTCGGCTCGGCTTTGCAGTAGTCCTAGTGTCGGACACCACGGTAACCGTTCTGGCAACGCCCTCGGCTTATAAACACATCTTGACGCCACCTCTTTGGACTGCAAACCTCACCCAAAAGATTGACAATTTTCACGCGAATCCATTAGATCCTCAAGACGACTACTTTGTTGCGCAGTCACATGCCTGCTGCTGATCGGTACAGTTGCAGCTGTCACCTGTACCTTTGTAGTCGCACTAATGTGATGAGAGCCATGGCGAATCAGAAGCACGATTAACTACATACTTGCGAAGAGTCTTGCCTGCTGATACAGTTGTCGCAGTTGACGCAGTCACAAGTATTCTTAGGACAAGCACAACCAGTGCCCAGCGAGGGGCCACATGTGCTATGGATGTGTTTCTATGATGGAACGTTTGGCGAGCAAGCACTCTTATATGTCGCTTGTCAAGATTATGGCGTCGAGTTTGACACTGCCTGACATCCCTGATGGTGCGGTGCCTTGACTTCAGGCACTTGAATTGCCAGCTATTTCACATCAAGGATTTTCCCAATGGCAGAAAAAGTTGATCCGTAGCAGTCCCATGGCGCTCACACGTATGTGCGAATAACTGGTGGTCACCACACGCTGGGTTCAACCCAGCACAGGTGTAATCTTCCATTCGTCACCGAAGATGGTTCTCCTGTATTTTCAGGGCGCTGGGCTTTGAAACTGGACTCTCACGAACTCCCGCAGTACGCGAGACCTTGCGAGTATGATATAGCAAAGTTGTCTATATTTCCAGGCTGTCTCACCCCAGTCGCCGTTAACACCAAGCATGGGGGGCGTCCTACAGTTGCTGCGTGGCCATCTAGCTAAGCTTCAAAAGCTTCTAAGGCTACTACAAGAGCACACTGTCCATCTGGCCTGCTTCACATTTTTTGTCGCTGCATTGCTCTTTCTCTTGGTCGGTCTATCTCTGCCAATCATCAAGTCAATCATAATTATCAATGTATCGGCCGTAAATTCTGTTGATCCCATCTCGAATGCAATCACAGAACTGCAATTTGGAGTATTGGGTGTCTGTGCATTGAGGTAGCTTTGACCAAAATTTGCGGATGTTTCCTCATCCGTCACGTTTCAGCATCCTTAACAGCGTCAAAGCACAAGAAGCATGCTTCGGCCCACAGTTGGGATACACAGTTCCTACAAGCATCTTGTCTCTCGTCGGGCTCTCCTCTAAGTTCGCAAATGTTGCAGAGACGACCCTCCTGACTATGCTTGTGCTGCACCCCGTCAGTGCAGCACTCTCGACCGTCGCCTCTGTGTTGTTTCTCTTAGTTCGCTCGCACCTAATCGCAACAATCGCACTCATAGTTGCCATAATCACAGCAATTGTTTCGACTGTTGTTTTTGCTGTGAACGTTGCGCTGGTTGTCAGCATTAAAGACAACATCGACTCCCTTTTCCCTGGAGTCGACTTCGCTGTGAGTTTTGGCAATGGCTTGTGGATGGTACTAGCGGCGGTGATTTTGGCTTGGATAGCGGTTGTCATGTTGTCAGCACAGCGATGTCGTCGTTGTGGTGTGAGTCGACAGTGAGTTTGCATCGATTTCTGTGTGACGCCATGATTCTGATTTGTCGGTTAGCCCCACACCCAAGGTGCCCAGATTAGGGATATCTGAAAAGGACAGCACGGAGAAGGTCTTGGTCTAACATGGTCAATTCTGCCATGTGTTTCCATGTCTGACAAGTTACGAATACAATGTCGACAATTGCAATGACAGTTCCGCCAATTATCTATATACGTCGACAAATATTGATTGCAGTAGCATTTGTAAATAACATCTGTATAAACATGTTACATATCCCCTATCAAGACACGCAGCGTCGGTGAAAGTTGAGCTTGGTGTCCGACAGGTAACAACTTGTGTGTAAGTGTACTAAGACTACGAATTCTCGTCATGACCAACACACTTTTCCAAAACTAAGAGAATCTTCCGATTAGAAAAATCGAGCAACCCACAAATACAAATAGAACTCGATCTGAACGAAAGAATATCGTACAAGTAAAAAATTCGAGATCAAAAGATCTTGACTTTGAGATGGCTGTTGATGTAACCCCTAATTCATCTCCCCGAGCTTGATGTTGAGCGCCTGTATTTGGAAGGCACTCATTCTCCCCATCAGTTCTCTCTCGAAAAAATCTTTTCTTACTGCAGGAGCCCAGGACCTCACAACAACGAGATCCGCCTCGCTGCTGATTCCTAGTTCCTCAAACGCAGGGAACAGGTGGCTAAGGTCAGGGTTGACGGTCTTTAGAAAGTTCTCGACAGTGAGATCATCGCCACCTGCCGCATCGGGTTGTGTGAAGTCGTGGTCTTCGTAGGGTGGGGGTGGACCACCGGGAGTGGGTGGCAAGCTCACACCACGCTATCGCACAAAACGGTGAGCGGCACTATGCATTAGCAGCACGAGTACAGGTACTTTACCTCTGAGGCAGAACTCTTAACACGAGCGGCTTTGGGGGCGGGCCTTAACTTCGTCATCTTGGCTCTGAAGGCGTGACGCTTGGCATATGTTTTCTTAGACAGGTAATGTTCTATATAAAGTTCCACCGGCCAGGCGTCGCTATACCTGGAAAGAAAGGATGCCAGTTCCTCGCGAGCCTGGGCGAGAATGTTAGATTATACGTACAGCTTGCTTGTCACATCAAATACTTACCCAGTCCAGATAGATTGCCCAAATATCGGGCATCTGCTCGTGTAAGAACCGTTCACAATCTAACATCATAACGGCTTGATCCCGAAGAATTTTCTGTTATCAAAGATCAGCGATGCACGATAATGAGAAATTAAAATTTTACCTTAAATTCTTCGAATGCTGGTGGACTTACATCCATCGCGCGGATGATATTTTCTTGGGAGCCAGAGACTAGCCTACGAAATTCTGCTGGCGTCGGTCGTGGTATGGTGCGGTGGCCATCATCGGCAGCTGATTCGTTACCCTGACGTTGCATGGATGCATTGCCAGTGGGAGCGGGTTTCATTCCAGTGGAGACCACTTAGTACGAAGACCAGATCAGCAGAGGAGGGGAGCAAGAAAGAGAATCACTCACTCACTATCGATGACGAGTTCAAAGAAGGGATAGAAAGATTTATAATACAAAGGTGCCCGTGGACACTGGTCCTACTGGATCTTTCCAGCAACCCTACCTTTTTCCGGGCGAAATAGACCGAGAGAACGGGTGATACGCATGCAAGCGGTCACAGATTGTGACTTGGGCGCTGTGCCCTCGTCCCGATCATGGAAACACTTTGAAATACGAACTGCACTGTATATCAGCAAGACTACGCACCTTTTGGTTCCAGTAAATGTCGTTATTTTTATACCTATTCGTCTCGCTATCATAGCACAAGGTGTGTTGGATAACAAAGGGGATCATCACCAAATTCGAGCGGTCCCCATCTTCCATGTATTCGAACCGGGTATGGACTTTTGATTCCTACCGACCACGTCATCCTGTCAGCCTGTTGTCCGCCCCTGCCACCCGTTCATTATGAGGATGCCACCGTTGAAGTCGGTCACAACAACTGTTTTGCCTGCGACATCTATCAGTAGTCCATAAATCGGCGCATTGGTCATGTCGAACACTGGTTCTAGCTGTTGCGAAACAGTCAATCACGATGAAAAGAAGATGCAAGACGACGCGTGCTGTCAATACGCGTCAACTGGTAACGTTTGCTTAGATACCAGTCACTTGAATCTAATCAAGGCAACAAATGTGTTCCTTCAATATAATGTGCTAGGGAATGCTCAGTGAGTCCTTGTTATACGCCATAGCAATGAATTCAATTGCAAGCTCACGTTAAGATAACATTAATGTACATAGCGCACTCACGCCCCAAAGCCCTCTTACTATTGGGAGTTTATTTTACCCTGCACCTCCAGCTCAAGCTCCAGAACGTACTATACCTTCGTGCATATCCGTCGAACACCATCTCTGCGGCTTCTTGTCTTCCTTGATCTCCTCGATACGGACCTCGCCAGTGAAGCCACCTTTGACAGCCTCAAGAATGTCCCTTGCTATTTCAGAGGCAGCATTTTTGGAGGAATGGAACCCATGGTGTCAACTCGTGGTGAGCTGGTTGAGCACGAGCTCGGTGACGGTAAATTCAAACATGACTGGCACAGCACAAGACATGGGATGCGTTGTGGGTTTCGTAACGGCAGACTTTGGAGGCGCAGGATGCTCATGGTCGGGCTCGGGCTCGAAGTGGAGCATAAACAATGACATTAACAGTATTTTTGTTGAACACAATTGCAGGGCCAATGTCATCACGTGGCAGGATAGCATCTGGAGAAAATACTGGTTGAGCGAGGGCGGTTGTGGATCAGAGTCGATGGGCCGCCTCTGCTCGGGGGATCAGGTCGTACAATAACGTTTAACTCGGCAGCGGCGAACTTCTTTCGCGGCTGCTTCCGGGGCCTTATCTTCTTCAACTTTCTTTACAATGGACTTGAAGATGCTGCGGCAGTGTCATCGTGCTCCTCAGACTACTTGAGTAGTGTCTTGAGTACTGTCTTTCGGCCCGGTCCACAATACCTGCAACGATAGCCTCAACGACATTCTCTTGTGCGCCTCGCCATACTTGAAGAGCTCTTTTCCCAGGGGAACGTGAAGTGCTAGGCACGACTGCCAATGGTTCTTGAGGGTAACGATCCAAAATGCGCTATCAACGTGGAATATGCCATCGTTGCTACAACATAAAAATAGTGTTCCGCCTCGAAACAATACTTTCGGCATGCTTCGAGCCAAACTCGGAGGAGGGACCAGAGGCGGTGGTACTACGTGGAGTTAATTGGGTACCCTGGTCCTGGTGAGTGAGTGTCACTGCAATTTGATAGATTCAATCGTGTGAATTTGTTTGTTTGCCCGTGCATGATGATGCATCGATGGTGGGCCACGGCCCCCACTACCTGCCATCAGTGTATGTACTTGTAACACTTCATCCCTAATGTCAAACGCACGGCCATTGGTAACGTCCAAATAGTTAATATCGCTCATGCGATGCTGGTGGTTGGTGCTGTTGCAGTTTGTTCCTTGGAGACCTTGACACATGTGTCATGTTCAACGATGTTAGTGCCCAAAACTTATCACAGAGCTCTAAAAATTTCTTCGCCGACCATATATAATCGCATATATCTCTGATTGGATTATAGATGGAGAATGCTGTAGACAACGTGTGCTGTTAACACCTTCCGTGTAGGAAGATGGAATTACTGCCGCTTTTCTGCACGGTGATACGATGAAGATCTGGCAGTGAGTGCTTCGCTTTTCTACTTTGTAATATGTATGGACCAGGGCAAGTCGACCTGGACCTCCTGCTCAGACACAGGCATGTTCAAGTCGAATCTTCTCATGATGTCTCGTCTATATTTCGAGCTAAAACGTTATATATTCACGAACCACGAGACACATACGGATCATCAATCAATCTATCTAGCTGTGCGAATCGATACCGCACCGGTAATGGCTCAACTACATGATGGAATTAAATGTTTTGCATCGGTTTTTGCACCAGAGTTGCACAATTCTTATCACATATTTTGTATTGATGTTATTATAACCCAAAGATCGAGGCTGGGGCGAGGAAGTGCCAGTGCACGAGGCGACAGGTATTGAGGACATGAGTGCATTGGAGGGAGGTAACCATGAGGGGGTTGGAGGTGGTCAGCAGCAGTGAGGCTGCAATTGTACCTTATTTTGATTTCTGACATTTCTGATATCCACCTGCCCACAGAACGTGACCTCGTTAAGAGAACGTGGACGAGCTGTTACGCTTCCCAGGCCTGAGCCAACAAGAGAGGGAGCTGATCATCAATCAGGTCTCATCGAGAGTCATTGAAACGTGGTCACGTTGCCCCTAGGTCTGTGTTGGACCGGTGGTTACATGATTTTACTGATTGATTTTTCGAACTGATACAATGCCATCTTGAGAGTGCACTGGAAAATCTTTCCCGAAATCATGAACAGCAGCGTTCAAAATTTCACGCGCATGACGCCACTTTGTGAATCTGCAACCAGCATCACTCAGAATCTGATTTTTGTTCGATCGACTCCGAGGGCCTTGGAGTGGCTTCCCCTTCTACTTTGTTTCACACCGCATACTAACTTATATCAATCAATGCACAGGCGAACGTTCATCTCCATGGTACCTTTTTCAGCAATAAAAGCGCTAGGATGGTGGTATATCTAGCTCGAACTCCACTATACGTCCTTCAATCTTTTCACTCACCCACACCATCTCTCGAACATGACCAAAGTCTTCAATTCTCCCTATTGGTGGCCGGTGATCAATTTCGATCGCAACTTCAGCTACTTTATAGGTTCGTGAGAAGTCAGACTGTCAGTGACGCCTCGATCTAATCTTAATGCAGTTGCCTCTTCTGCTGCAGTGATATACGACTGGGGTGAGCGAGATCGTATTTAAGAATGACTGTTATCCTTATAATGTTTCTAGCAGTGACATTTGGGCAAGAGGTACGCTGATGTTATTACCAGAGTAGCCATCTCACTAAGAATGGCATTACGGATAGCTTGAACTGGTCTGGGTGAGCACCGTACCATATAAGTAGACCTCAACAGGATGGTATACTCAATTCTGGGCAGTATCATCGCTGGTCTCTCATGGCATTTCTATATATTAGCGTGCGTAGCTTATGTTATAAGCGAATATGACAAGTTGCGCTGAATTCAAAATATTACAGCTGCGCTACATGGGAATGCTATACATTATGTATGTCTTCAAGGTTGACAATGTGCATTATGCTACTACTGAGTTATTTCCTACAATCAGCATCAACATGCTGCGTATGTCCCTTCGCTAATACTGCGCGTGTTTCTGCTGATTGACGGCATACAGAAGCTCTTCCGACACTCTCGATTACAGGACTAGTGAGTATTCTACATTGATACCTGTCATTGTCGCTCAATTGACCCTATGCAGGGGTGAGTGAAGTTTTCGACCAGCCTATTAATCCAATATGAAATAACTGCAATAGATGTGAGATTGTTTGGAGTATCTGATCAGACACTCACCGCCAACTTGGATTTCCAGGCGATGCTATGTACTTCACACTAAATTGGATGGGTGTGGTCGTAAATGCCATGTTAGGTGGTAAGCTGCAATACCTCAGCGATATTGGCTCGGCTGATGCATTATGCAAGCGATCATGATTACTCGATTATATGCCATGTATCGGCGATCCAGAAACATGCTTGTCTTTCTCATTGCAACCTTCATGGCTGTTACGATTGCATGTGGAGTGATGACCGCAATAGTAAACTAAGCATACTAAAGCAAGTAAGTTTTAAATTATGGTCGATGGACTAGAGCATATTATGCTGATCGATGAATATCAGAAGAGTTCATCCTCTCCGGCACATATCAGTGCACTTACTTTAACAAGGAGGCAGACGCCCTGATTTTGCTTTCCATGACCTGGATACTCTCCACTGTATGGGAAGTCCTTGCTCTGTTTCTTGCAACCTGTATTACCATAAAACACTTCCGTGAACTGCAACGACCATCGAGGGGATGGACAATTGGGGACTGCTTTACAGCGTTAATACAGACTCACGTTGTCTACTTTGCAAGGTAAACTCTTAATTTAATATAGTCTAACTTCCCCCACTAAAGTTCCGTACGTGTTAGCTTTGCCGCTGTTTCTTGCTTCGATCTCGGTTTTTTGTCTCCACAGCTCTCGGGGGTACGCCCATGTATCATTAATATTCTGCATGCGACCATGACTTATTCACCACTTCTATAGACTCATTCTCTGTGGGAACTCAGGCTTATTATGGTGTTCGTCAAATTCTCTCGGTCATGCAGATGTTTGTGCTGGGACCACGCCTCATCCTTAGTGTTCAACAATATCACGCTAATCTCACAGACAACTCTGATGCAGGAACGGATATGATTTCAATGGCTTTCCGGGAGCGTACAGATATGTCAACTGAACTTGAACACTCTTCCACGCTTTCTCTCCGTTATCTGTCTGGATAGACATTCTTTGATTCCTCTTCCCTCCCCACTGATTTTACTTATTCCTTCGATCGAAGACTGATACTGAACACTTTATACTTGCTAGTCTACCATGCAGTCCCTTTCTCTTACCATCTGTCATTCAATCGTAGACTGAAAACAATTTTGCTCGTGCATAGGTTTTGCCGTAGTATTGATTCAATGTGCCGAATTAGATTTGAAACCCTATATCTCGCATATGGTTCTCGTGCCGATCATGATAAGTAGCATCAATGGAACCCCCATAATATCTATTGTCCGTGCCATTACACACTAGCATTAGCAGCACTGATGCTTACTGCTGTACTGAGTCCAAAGTGTCAAAGTCCGACCTGGAAGCTGCTTCGTAACGATATACTCTCATGATCCTACCAAAACGCCACCAGCCAGTAGTATAGCTCCAAGCACGAATGAATCTGGGCTCGATGCGGACGTCAAGGCAAAATTCGTATTCTGTCAGGTACCCAAATAAGAAGACGCATGCATCATGTTCAAGAGTGAACATTACCAAATTTTGGGTGCTCTTGGCGTCCTCACAGCTCTTACCAGCAATTCAGATTCAGATTGCTCGTGATGACCGACGCAACCCCGGGATCTATTGGTGCGGGTGATGCTGCAACTATGGGCAAAGTCAAGCTCTGTCAGATACCAAGCTGGGGAGGGTGTGCTTACCTATTGATATTGATAAGAGGATGACCCAGAGAGATAGAATGCGGAGGGTCACTGAGGACATATTGGTGGGTATAAGATGGATTGAGGTATATGCGACGGGATTGATAGTTGCGTTTAAAGAGCAGCAAGAAATAATACTTAAATGAGTGAACGAGGTCTAGATTCGGAGGCCTAGTCAATAAGCCGAGAGATACGAGGGACCGAGAAGGAATGGTAAAATCACGACTCGGCCAGGCGCTTCTTATACAAAAATTCGCTCACTAAGAGAAGATGTTACCTTCATCCGAAAATAGCAGGCACGCGCTCGATACACGCGTAAGAGTCACGTGCGTTGAGGTTTCTTGTATTTTCTTTGTATTACAGGAGACAATGTCGTACAATGTTGCGAAGAAGCCGACCTAAAGAACTATTGGGTTACTATATAGAAGTACAACACTGTGCGGCGCTGATACAGAACTGTTTGGTCACATAAAAAAGGGGCTGAATCCTTGGCAATATCTTCTGAAGAATCCATCAGACTACTTCGTTGCGCAGTTGCATGCCTGCTGTTGACAATTGGTACAGTCACATCTTTCATCTATACCTTTGCAGTCGCACTGATGTGATGAGGGTCATGGCGAGTCAGAAGTGCGATTTACTGCGTACTTGGGAAGTAGGTTGCTTGTTGACACAGTTATCGCAGTCGCAAGTATTCTTGGGGCAGATACAGTCAGTGCCCGAGGGGCCACATGCACTATAGACGTGTTTGAAACTATGATAAAAGGTTTGACGAGTGAGCACTCACCCGCAGTCACTGACACAAGTACAGTCTTTAGCCATCCTAGTGGATTCTAAGGCAGTTGGTCAAATATGTGCGTTTTAGTTTTGTTGGTGGTTGAATTGAAGTTTGGTAAACGATAAAGATGAACCAGCACTCTTCTTATACTCGTCGCATTTCATATGGCGTTGAGCTCGGTGACGCTGCCTGACGTCACTGGTGGTACAGTACCTTGACCCCAGAGTTACTATTTCACATCCCAGTGACAGAAAAAGGTTGGGCCGTAGGCCAGGCTGGCCAGCTGATCATGAGAGGCATCGGCGTACAACATATACTTAGAGAAGGTATTAAGTCCGCTGAAGAAACTCGATAGTTCCCACGACTACTATTAATTATAGGTCTTGCTTCGCGGACGTGGTATACTTTTAAGGCATTCGAGTGACTCTACTGTGGGCAGTTTGATGATATTTGATTGTTTTCTAGTTTTCTTGTCTTCGAAACTGTGAACCTACTATCCCAGTATCGGTTCAGTGAAGTTCATCAGGCAGGAATTGCCAGGATGAATTCCTACCCAGCTGAGCTCTTGGTCCAGCTCGCTCCAGTAATGTTCGTCGCAGGCCTTGACCAATCACCTGCATCATCAACCTCCGCTTCAAATGCTCCACAATCTCCAGGTCAAAGCCAATCCCCTCCCCCTGCACCTCTCAAAAGCCAGGATTCTTTCGCAAGCCTCATTACGCGCCTTCGAGGTGCCCTCCAATCGCAGCGCAAAGTCGCGATATGGGCACCAGAACGCACAAGGGCATTTCAAATGATCCTCGTGGGGAAAGACGTCCGATTCCCTCCTCGCAAGCTCGTTCCGCCGGAGGACCTTGCATATGCATCCGCCCATTCACCACTTTCGCCCTTGACACCCTCATCACCATTGTATCCCGACGGCCTAATTGCGCCCATATGGATACGGAAACACACCGAGCTGGTGCCGAGCGTCTTTGTTCTATTCCTCAGACTGTTTGAGGCACCTGCGATACATACTCGATCTCCGTTGGACCCACCAGACCCAGAACATGAACGCGATAAAACAGAGGAGGAACGAAGAAGGGATACCGATCTCAGTGCTGAGATTGCTGCCCGAAAGAAGACCACCAATGAACGTGGTATCAAATTAACTGTCGTGCTACTTGCAACTAGGAGGATGCTTGGTATATCGTCTATTCGTTATAATTAACATGGCTCTTTAACTGTGTAATAGATGACCCATCACTGGATAGTCGTCTCACCTTCATCAGAAGACAGAGCGGGCTTGACTCCCGTGCAGCCCTATTTGTCCTCAGTCCAGTTAGTACATCTGAATTGAATGATTTTGCACGCAGGTAAGAGCACCATAATATTCCCTACGCCTGAGCTATATTTTTTCCTAGTTTACAAGACGCCCTGTACGAACCTGCACTCGAATACTATACCTCACACTCCAAGCGTGTCAGGCGTAAGCGCAATCGACACTCTCAATCTGTTTCATCGTACAATCCTCCACCTCTTGTTTCCATGGGCGTTCCCAGCACCCGTCCACTGCGTCCCGAAGGGTGGACCGTGCGGTATGAATACAAAATGGCATGTTTTGCAGAGTTCAGGGGTGAAGACGAGGTTGCGCTCAAGTCTGTCATGTTTTCGCTTCCAAAGATATTTAAAAACTAAGTTTCTCAGACACTATCAGGATGCGTACGCAACGCTCATGATTATGTTCGGATCGACTGCCATTCTTCCCCCTCGAACCAAGCGCTGGGCAGAGGCCAAAGTCCTTGCGGACGCCATAAATGTTAAGGTGCGAATGTATGCGTCTTGTATGATCACTCTTACCACTGGACCGACAGATAACCAAACTATACCTGTACAATCACGAGCACTCGCTTGCACTTTCACATCACAACTCCCACATGCGCCGGTTTGCAGATTTTTCACGGGGATGGGGCATAGGCGAGGAGACATTCGAGTACTGGAGTTGGATGGCGAGACAGTACGGCCCTCATATCCAAACGCATTCAACGAATTTCTCATTATGTCTTCCAGACACCGCGTCCTCGCGGAGCTTCTAGAACAAGGATCAAACTCTTCGCTGACGTTCCCCACAAATTCACCTCCTTCGCTCACGGCTAGTGTGACATCGTCAGGCACTCCCGTGGAGTTAGACGCCGTTCGAGCGTTCGGGTTGAATCCTAGCCATGCCTTGCAACATCCAGGGCATTACTACTACATGGCCGCCAGATGCACGGAAGCACGCAGGGAGAGGTTCTTGACCAGCGAGGTATGTCTGGTGTCTCGATCCGTCGATCCCACAATCATATCTCACCATAAGAAGGGTATCTCGCAAGGGACAAGTGCAGCCCCAGGATACACAAACGAGAAGAAGATTGACCATCTAACGTTGATTCTCGAGGTCTGATTTGTTTGACTTGTGATGCACTTAAATATGATGTCGATTTTTTTCGGCTTAGCTCTACACCAAATCCTATGAGGTGTTCAAGAAGTATAACTCCGCCACCAGTCAAGGACGCTTGACGCTCTGGATAGCTTACCGCATTGCGCATACATACTACGAGTCTGAGAAGTTTGACGTCGCGATACGGTATGCATCTTCATCTTTATCGAACGAGAAACAAACTAGATGGTGGTATGTAGGTTCTTTGAGCGGATAGCAAAGACGTACCGAAGGGAGAAATGGAAACACATGCTCAGACCGCTTTTGTCAACGTGGTACTCCTGTGCGCAGAAGCTCGGTGACGTGGAACTTATGGCGACGCTCCTCGTGGAGATGATTGGGTATGGTAAGTATCGTATAATATTTCGAAGGTGGTCGCAAGGTGTGATGATGTTGTTCAGCACAAGATGTTGACGAGTCGAGAACTCTACAGGAGGACCTATTGGCGATACTCAAGGTGAGGCACTCTGCCTTGTATTCGAGGTGATTAAAATTGAACCGATTCATGTAGAGTTCGGTCCCTGTATCAGCAGGGAAGCCACTCGTTGTCGACCTCAAAGAATCTGACCCGTTATGTAAGCCAATGGAGGCATGTTCTTTCATATCATATTTACTGATTGGCATGGAGTGGATACCATGCTGGTCTTTTGGACCCCCGAAGTACGGGTTGGTGAAGAGGCCGGATTTCAGCTGTCCCTTGCTACACCAACGAACATGGATCTTTCCGCTCTTCCGATAGACTCTGTGACTATTACATTCTCCGATGGTTATTACCCTGTGGTACTTCGACAATCGTCTCCCACAGACGGCCAAGTGGCCGATAGGGTTGTTCGGCTGGTAAAAATTGGAAAGGTAGTACCAGAAGATGAAGATGAAGAACCGGAGAAAATTTTCGCTGATCTTCGGTGGGGGCCAGGCGAACGACTTGTGGTCTCTGGAAGTATATCTTCTGAAACCCCTAAACTGCTTACCGTGGGTGTTATATTAGCAAGGTATGATATAAGTTTATACGTCTGTCTACAGGTCGCGAGCATCAATGTGGTACTTGCACAAAACGGCTGGACGATCGAAATGCCACATGAGCCATGTATCTCCCATGAGATATCTACACTCGTGCCGCGCTGGTTGACTTCACTCCAGCCCAGCCGGTTTCTTCAGCTTGGGAGGAGCGACTATTCTAGTGTTGTGTAAGTTGCTCCCGATGAGTACAGTGGATATCGTGAACAACTTTTTTTATCCAGTGTTCGACATCGTCCTCACGAGCTTGCTGTCTCATTATCTCATCAAGCACCAGCGTTACTCGATGAGGAATATCCTATCGTCATCGATATCACAAATGTTGATGAGCGGCATCTGGATATTGTTGTTGACGTCTTGTTGCAGCCAACCGAAGAGGATCAAGCAGGTTTGATAGATTATTTTATTACTGACCTGCAATTCTCATGTCTCTTAAAAGCTCAGTACATTGTCTTCGACAACCAACGTTCGTCCGGATTGATCAAAGGCGTTCGACTCGGTACCATTGCTCCGGGCGTGACGGCCACCAAAACTCTTTGCCTTGTGGGAAGCGGTGCTCCTGGTGATCGCATGTTAGACATATCCATCCAATCCACTTCAGTTCAGCCCGGCTCCACGAGTAAAGGCGAGGACGACGACGTAGAATCCCGCAGCTCGAGCTCCTTGAGTGACCACGCAGTTATTGATTCCTGCGAGAAGTTGCAAACTATCGTTATTCCGACATCCAGAGCTCTGACGGCTACGTATGATGTGGCGTACAGGAGAAGCAAGAACGCTATGCCTGCTTTGGCGGATTTGTCTACAGTTGAAGACGATTTTTGGGATGACTCCTGCGGCGGGGTAGCTGTGGTCACGACAAAAATAGAGTGTTCGGCTCCTTGTGGCTTGGTGGTTGAGAGCCTGAAGCTGCATCGCCAGGTGGGTGGAATGAATTTACCAACACTACTGTGGCAATTAATCCCTTAAACAAGGATAATCCGCGTGCAAAGGTACTCGACTGCTCGTCGGATGAAAGCAGTGATGATATGTTTCCAGACGGTGAGCCTCTCTCTTTGCCATGTGATTTGGCTAGATGAATGTGTCAGAATACCTCCCTGGCGACCAGTTCTGCAATGTGAGTAGGATATCACTTAGTCCACGGGAGGGGCAGGTTTGGGGCGAAGACAAAATCACTGGTCCTGGCGACTATGAAGTTGTCTGGCGAAGGTACTTTGTATAATTGCGAAATATCGACGATGACTGCTTAAATTTATACAACAGCATACTTCCTGACGGAGGTCGTGGAAGACGATCGATCACGCGGTTTGCACTTCCGACGCTCATGATTCCGCAGGACGAGTTGATTGCCCTTCTCGACGTGCCTAGCTTTGCAAGGCTTCATGTGGCGACACCCATATACTTAACAGTCCGCAATCAGCATTCCTCCCGCTCCGCCAACATCACTGTTACGCTTGACCTTGATGCCTCTGACGCGTTTGTCGTGGCTGGCTTGCGTAACGGTCGTCTTCCGATCCTCTTACCGGGTTCCGAGGAGAAGCTCTCGTGGAATTTGATCCCGATTGAATGTGGTCATGTCAAGATTCCACGTATTAAGGTTATGGATATACGACGTGCTTCTCTGCCTTCACAAGGTGTTGGCGTGCCGAACACAGAAGTTGATGTGGAAGGAGATGCGATAAAGGTGGTTGATGTGCGTGCTGACCGGAACTACGAGGGTACAGAACGCGAGGTGATAGTGCGGTTGAAATTCCTCAGCAAGATGGTGCGAGTACAATACTGGTACTACCATGATCATGATCGCCTACTAGTTTGACATTTTGCGCTTCCCAAAACGGCCAAATATAAGAGTCTATCGTGAGAAAACTCGTCAGCTGACATCATAGCTTACAGATATACCCCCTGACTCAGACGAGTCGGAGGAGCAGTTTCCCTCACTCAGTGACACTAACATGGCTATCCCAGACGAGAACATTCATCCCACCGCAACAGGAAACGCTGCTAAAACAGTAGCAGAACATCAAGCGAAACAGGATCTGGTGTTCTACTCTGGATGGGTGAGTTTCTCCACTCCATCGTTCCCGTCGAACACCCTCATGCAAATGTGCGTCTCGTCCAGTTCTGTCCTTTCAACCAGCGTGTCTGGATTTCCTTAGAGGAAAAGGGCATTCCATACCAATACAAGGAAGTCAACCCATACAAAAAGGAGAAGCATTTCCTTGGTACGTTATCGACATCTATGCCTGACATCACGCGCTCATCACACGAGCGCAGATATCAATCCCAAAGGCCTCGTCCCCGCAATCGAGTACCAGGGCAGGGCTCTATACGAGTCACTCGTCCTATGCGAGTTCCTTGAGAGGCTTACCCCAACCATAAGCCTCATCTCCTCCCCGCTGATCCATTCGAGCGCGCACGTGTGCGCTTGTGGATCGACCACACGTCGAAGACGATCATTCCATCTTGGCATCGTCTTCTCCAGGCACAGAGCACAGAACAGCAAGACGCTGCGCGCCAGGAACTCTACGATGCGCAGAGAAAGCTCGCGCAGCAGGTCAAGGGCCCGTACTTTACTGGAAATGAGTTTAGTTTGGTCGATATCGCTAATGCGCCATGGGTAGCTCGGGAGTATATTCTTGCTGAACACCGGGGGTATGATAGGGCGCAGGTAGGTGATGGTTGGAGCGAGTATGCGGAACGCTTGGCTACGCGCGAGAGTACCATCAAAACCACAAATGTAAGTGTTTTGAGCTCGAAGTTGTTGCTCTTGCTCAAGTCTTGGTTCTTTATGTATTAGGATGCAGACAAGCTTCAGGTTATCTATAATAGGTATCTTCGCGACGAAGCTCAAAGCGAGCTTGCAAAGGCTCTCAGAGCTGGCAGGCCTATCCCTTAGTACGAGATAAGTCGTGTAGAGTGTAATGATAGAGACTGCAAGAAGCATTATGTATGACGGTCCCGAAATGTCAAGCCTGCAACGCTTACATCGTTGCAGATCATGATCGATAGGTGAGAGGTCTGCGTACATTTGAAAATGTGACACACGATGCATGTATGGATCCTGGCGTTGATGCACTACAACAATATGCAAAAAGACACGGTCTTATTATCAGTAATTTGAAGCCGAAGGGCAAGCACTTTCAAGGTAAATACATACTTGAGTTGAACGAGCCCGACTCGGAATCGGGTGTCTGAACTTTGAATTTAGAAAGGCCCTTTGAGAGTCGAGATCGTAACCTCAGAGAAAACTTGCAAGCAAAGTAATTCAATATTCGATTATAACATACAACAGCCAAACCACCTTCAATAATCGAATAATATCATACTGTCTCATAATTAGCATACTTATAATGTAAAGTTGGATGTCTTAATGTTGCATAATGAATCAGCTTGTTGGCAGTGTGCGACTGCCAGGGATATTAAACTCCACCCTTGCCGGAGCCATTGGCGAGTCGTCCTTTCCAGAATCTGGGCAATGGCAGCAGCGACTCAATTTCTTCGAAGCTCTGCTTGCGCGATCCAATAGATCCAAGAGCGCAGATGAACAGGAACGGTTACTAGATGATAACGCTATAGGGGCGCTTGATAAGAGAGTTCGTTGACTCTAACATGCACATGAGCGAGGAGGGCCCAGCAGAGACAAGCAGGACTCACGAGTTGGTTTGTGATCCACTCCAGGTAAGCTTTGAGCTGTCGCAGGTTGACAAGGACAGTCTCCAAACCTGCAACAAAGGCTTCTAGGCTTTCTTCTTCAACAGCTCTGGAATCTAGTCTTTTACTGGCAAAAATACCCCATATCGAGCGTCTTGAAGCCGCTGCTTGGCGGCTTTGCATGTTGGCCAGAACTTCTGGAAGATTGGGTGATAGCTGGTGATGGAGAGCTCCCACGTCGAGTATAATGCTCTCCATTTTTGACAAAATGGACGAGTATTCGAGAAGCAGATTAGAAGACGCCAGTAGGTACATGCTATCTAGACGTGATCCCCGGGCGGCACTTCTTCTTAAAAGAAAGGCCGTCTGACTGCGCTTAGAGTGATATGTCACCTCGTCTAAGGCATGGGAGATCTAATACCAATGAGTGCCATGATATTAGGAAAAGTAATTCGGCTCACCGTTCTCCCAATGAAACCGTGTGGGGACAAGGTTTGGATGAGAGTGGAATCAAGACCCCTGAAGTCGACAGTTAGATCGACTTCTGTTTTACTCCCCCCAGATGGAAGGCCGCCACTGGACCTGGTCAGAAAACGTTGGACACTGGCCATGGTTGAGCTTCAACATCTCAAGGTAGTAGGATTGCTACGTACTTGGCACGATGATACGCAAAAAACGCATCGTTACCTAGTCCCTCGACCAACGTCAATACACTATGTGCCTGGTCTATTTGCTCGGATAAAAAGTTCAGAGCCACAGCCTCGCTAGCACGGGGATGTGGTGCGGGAGTAGTCTCCACGTGACTAGTCGTAGTCGCTGTTGTGAGCTGCTCGACTATTGGGCCTATGAAGCCACCCCCATGATTACCCCGCACGGACTGACGGATATCGTCAAAAGTAATCTACCAGAATTTGGAAGTAGACTCACAAGTGAACTCATCATCATAACTTCAATCACAAAAGCAACGACAGCAAACCATTGAAGGGTAGCAATCGTTGCATAAAAGGTCGATGTTGCAACCGCCAGGATCACCTGGTACACATGCATCATGCACCGTGAGACACGCTTCAGGAAGCGCATGATCTCGTCAATGTCGTCCTGTTCAACACTCCGGCATTGTGTCGGTCGCTGAAGCGGCAGCGTGCGGTGGTGTGCGAGAGGCGTGCGGTGCATGAGTGCGGGGACGCCCCGAAAATGGATAGCCAGAGGTGAGTCGGGTGAGTCGGGTGAGTCGGGACTGGAGAGGCATTGGGGGACCGAGTATATTGACACGGTTGGCGACGAGTGGTGATGCTTCAATGGGACTTGTGGTTTCAGTGTGAAAGGGTCCAATGGTGCGAGGGGTGGGCGATTAGTGCGAGTGCAGGTACTAGTCATATCGTCTTGAGGAGTCGTCCAAATAGGCAGCAGCTGCTCCAGTCAGCTGTGGAATTGTAAAGCAAGACATTGATCAGATTGCCCTCTGCCTCATATTTATTCAGAGAAGTTGGTGCTGGGAATATCTCGAGGCAGACAAAAGGGCTCAATCACATCATTCAAAAAAGTCAAGCTTCCTGTACTGGACTCTGACGACCAGATGCAGTTGGCCGAAGTCAGTTTTGAGCTGCAGCTATTGTTACGGTCTTTGTTTGCTATGGTGATACATAGACGTGATGCAAAGAGCAACTTCCCCGGACTGGTCGTGACTCGTGACAATAAGTTAATGATCTAAATATGGCAGTGACGTTATGCATTTTTGCTTCCAGCAAGCTAGTACTTACATACGAGTCTCAACTTTGTTGCTATGATCGTCGTCTATTGCAAGACAATTAGCTCGCCAACTACAGGTAGGCTCGATATCATTCAAATATTCTTCAAGTCCGACCTGTCAGTTCAATTGCCACACCAGCTAGCTCATCTCATGTGTAAAACAAAGGTAATACTAGGCTGCACAATGTGACATGCTTTCGAAGCATACTCTTATACTGCGTTTACAAATCCATCTCATTAGCACCACTGAATAATTGCGATGCAGTGCGAAAATCCTATGCATATACATACAAACTGAGCGGGGAGGGCGTTGTCAGATAATAAAAAAGCAGATGTGCCCCAACCACTACATAAACTATGCAGCGGTCGAATACAAATCAGAATCATGTAAGTACTAAAGTATGTCTGAGCGGTACTTTTCTCATAATCTAGAAAAATGAGTGCAAGCGTGAGTGCGGTGGATGAATGTGTTGCGACGAAACAGCAATGCGATGGGGTGAACCAAGAAGCAGCAAAGATGATGGGAGCTGCGGAAGGGACGAGAGCGAAGGTGGAAAGATGAACAAAGGCGCTTAATCCTTCTTCTCCTCCTTAGTCTCCGAGTTGCTCTCTGAGGCGGCGTTCTCAGCATTCCGCTTCTCGTACACCTTTTGGAAGAGGCCGAGCGAAGCTTGTTGAGTCTCGTTGATCTTCTCCCGGATTTGCTCAGCAGTAACAGCGCCGTCGCCAGCCTGGCCCTTGGCAGCAAGCTCGCGGAGCTCAGTAACAAGCTTGGTCACTTTCTCCTTTTCAGCGGCGTCGAGCTGGTCCTTGAACTCATTCATGGCTATAGGCGTGCATGTTAGCACGATGCGGGGATAAGTAAATGAATCGTACCTTTCTCGGTATCAGAGCAGACGGATTCGCCCTTATTGCTTTCCTCAATGAGATCACGACGAGCCTTGTCGGATTCGGCGAACTGTTCAGCATCTGCAACCATGCGCTCAATATCCTTGTCACTGAGACCGGAGGACGAGGCGATCGTCATGGACTGGTCCTTGTTGGTGGCCTTGTCCTTAGCAGATACGTTAACGATACCGTCAGCGTCGATATCGAAGGTGATCTCGATCTGAGGAACACCCTTGGGAGCAGGGGGAATGCCAACGAGGTTGAAGTTGCCAAGGAGCTTGTTGTCCCGGACAAGCTCACGCTCACCCTGGTAGATCTTGACCTCAATGGCGGTCTGGCCATCAGCAGCAGTAGAGAAAACTTGCGATTTCTTGGTCGGGATGGTAGTGTTACGACTGATGAGCTTGGTCATGATACCACCGAGGGTCTCGATACCGAGCGATAGGGGCGTAACATCAAGGAGCAGAATATCCGTAACGTTGCCTGCAAGCACACCACCCTGGATGGAGGCACCAATGGCAACAGCCTCGTCAGGGTTGACACCCTTGCTGGGCTCACGACCGAAGATGCTTTTAACCGTGTCGGAGACCTTGGGCATACGAGTCATACCACCAACGAGGATGACCTCGTCAATTTCACTGGCCTTCACAGCGGCATCAGAAAGAGCCTTCTTGCACGGCTCAATGGTACGCTTAATAAGAGATTCCACGAGATTCTCCAGCTGCACTCGTCCGAGCTTCATGTTGATGTGCTTGGGACCAGATGCATCCGCAGTAATATAGGGGAGGTTGATCTCCGTCTGCGTTGTTGACGAAAGCTCGATCTTGGCCTTCTCAGCAGTTTCACGGATGCGCTGAATGGCTATCCGGTCCTGGCTGAGGTCGATGCCAGACTCCTTCTTAAACTCCGCCAAGATGTGGTTGAGCAGAATAATGTCGAAGTCCTCACCACCAAGATGGGTATCACCATTGGTTGACTTTACTTCAAAGACACCCTTCTGCATCTCCAAGATTGAGATATCAAAGGTACCGCCTCCAAGGTCATAGACGGCAATGACTGACGAATCAGAACGATCCAAACCATAGGCAAGGGCAGCAGCCGTAGGTTCATTGATCACCCGCAGCACTTCGAGACCTGCGATTTGACCAGCATCCTTCGTTGCTTGTCGTTGTGCGTCGTTGAAGTAAGCAGGAACAGTAATGACAGCGTGGCTAGAGGCAATCAGTTGATATTCGTGCTACATGCATGGATGGCTCACTTGACTTTCTTGTTGAAAAACTGCTCGCAAGTCTCACGCATCTTTACAAGAACCATGGACGACAGCTCCTCGGGAGACTGGAAGAGATAATAATTTAAGGACACGACCATGAATCCAAGTGAGGAAGAGACGTACATATTGCTGCTTCTTTGAACCGACTTCAACCTCTATCGCTGGCCGACCGTCAGGCTTTTCCACGGTATGGAAAGGCCTGCATATCATGAGCAACCCTACATATTTAGTCAAACATTAGACTCACCAATGCTTGACGTCTTCTTGTACCTCCTTGTCTTTGTATCGCCGACCAATCAACCGCTTGAATGCAAAGACCGTGTTGGCAGGGTTGACAACGGCCTGACGCTTTGCGGGTAGGCCGACCAGACGTTCACCATGTTTCGTGAATGCAACAACAGAGGGTGTTGTCCGGGCACCCTCGGAATTTTCAATCACACGCGCTGTCTTCCCCTCCATGACGGAAACACATGAGTTCGTTGTACCCAAGTCAATACCCACGACAGGTCCTATAGTGCAAATGAGCAACCTGAGCCTGGCTGTAGAAATATGAAGCTCACCGGAAACTTTGGTATTCATGTTCCTCGCGATCGAAGACCGCGGAAGAGCCTATTAGATATGGATTGTCAATGCATCGGACAGTAAGATAATTTGACTACGCACGGCATAGTTGCCAGTGCGGGCAACAGCGCTGCGGAAGGAACGAGCTGCTACAGTGAACATAGAGGAAGAGGTCGAAGATGTGACTAGCAAATTGGACACGGTGATGCAAAATTTTAGGGTGTCCGCGTAACGCTTACATCAGCAAAAAAAGAGTCCGAGAAACGTGGAACGTTCGGGACTCTGGCAAGCAAAGTACGTACTAATTAGTAACCTGATTCTGTCACAATCCATGGAGCTTTCTTCAACATCCCTTGCAGCGTTCATGATATCGATATTAGTGTGATTTTGTAAGTGATTTCGGTGAGTTGGGAATTAGAAAATTTGCTATGACGCAGTTAGTGTGAAAGTTCTCGGCACCTGATTCCGGCCTTCTACGTATCGTGGGGCGGTAAACAACGCCGCACTCCCTTGAGTTCAACTTTAACCTCGAAACCTTCAATATCATGTCTGATAGCGCGCCAAAAAAGATCGGAGGCGAGTATGGTGCCATGCGCGCTAACGTTGACATCCAGAAACTCAATACGTACCTGAAATTACATGTACCGGTTGTCGCTGCTCCCGTAGAGGTGCAGCAGTTCAAGGTATGGTCACATTCTATCGAGGAGAGATTGCAGGTTGATTGGCAGGATAGTTTGGACAGGTACGCTCATGATCCAATGTTCACAGGCTTTGCCTGACATCGGACTATCCAGTCCAATCCCACATACTTCCTGACCGACGTAAGGTACAAGCGCTTGTCCCTCACAAGGCACTAGGTTCCATTTAAATCATATATCTTCAGGCAGAGGCGATTTGTGTTGCGCAAAAAGCCAGCGGGCCAGTTGCTATCCTCTACTGCTCACCAAATTGAGCGTGAATACCGCATACTGAGTGCATTGCATCAACACAACATCAGCCCAACCACAAAGCCAGAGCGGATAGTCCCCGTCCCGCAACCCTTTGTCTTGTGCGAGGACAATACCATCATTGGTACTCCTTTCTACATCATGGAGTACCTCGAAGGGCGAATATTCGCAGACACCAGGCTTCTGGAACTGCCGCAGCAGGATCGAAGAGAATGGTACTCTTTGTCATCCATTTTTTGTATTGATATGCTAAACCTAATTACCCCAAGCTGGCTCTCAGCTATCCGCTCGTTGGCAGTATTGGCCTCCCTCGATCCATTCCAATTAGGCCTCGAAAACTTTGGCCCCACGACTGATTACTTCCCTCGTCAAATCAAATCCCTTACACGTATATCGGCCGCTCAGTCTCAGGCTATAGATATCGAGACAAAAAAAGCGACAGGAAATGTTCCGTATTTTGAAGAAATGATCAGTTGGTACCAGAAGCACCTCCCGGACGAGAGAAAAACTGGGCTGCGGATTGTACATGGGGATTACAAGCTCGACAACATGATATTTCATCCAACAGAAAATCGAGTAATTGGTATACTGGACTGGGAGTTATGTACTCTAGGTAGTCCAGTACGTCCACCGATCGCCGCCTTCTGCATCTTGATCTGAGTCCACTGCGTAGCTCGCTGACCTCGCGAACATTACCCAACCATGGGCAGTCGACGCTCGCCATATACCTAAGGATTCTATGATCACTGAATTTACAATCATTAGGCCGTTCAAGAATGCTACGAAGGATGTTCCTATACCCCTGGAAGACCTTGAACGCGAGTACTGTAGGCTGGCCAACCAGCCATATCCCATTAAAGAGATGGTCTTTGCCCGTAGTTGGATGGTCTTCCGGGTACGTACTATACCCTGGTATGGCTCAGCATATTCTGACCTGGTTGTTCCTAAGCTTGCTATAATCTCGCAAGGTATCGCTGCCAGATATGCGCGGCGGCAGGCAAGCTCAGAAAAAGCTTTCATTCACCCACACATATTTCCTTTGATTGGTCAGTTAGCAAAGTCGATCCTAGAAGACGACGGGTTCGCTATCGACAATGTGGTAAAACCGAAACTATAGTATTATTCGTCGAGTCCGTGTTGTATGTAACCTATGTAGTAAAGGACATTTTGTATCTACAGATGTGACAGCTTCGCATTATCTGAATTACTGAGCTGGATAATGCTTATCTATGTACCTTATCAATTCGGATACAGCCGGTCGCATCCCCTCATCTGCCCAGCAGGCCATCAGCATTGACCATGTCCCACTTTGTACTCGAGAGTAAAGATGCCTGCTGGGTAACCCCCTTCGTTGACAGATACAATGGATTAGCTCGGAATCCCCATTCTTATCGTCGTACGGCCTAACACCAGATAAAATCTAGAAACACACTCAGTATATGCAATTTTGGGTTACAATGGTTCTCTAACACACCTCTAGACCCGTCATGCCTGCCGACCAGATGTCTGATTGTACGGTGGGTAGTGGTGCTGTTGTTGAATAGTACATGGGAGTCATCAACTCGCGCGCCATGTAACGAAACGTGCCAGCGGCTTTTACGTTCGTCGTCGTGAAACCAGCAGCTTCGAGGACACGTGAAAGGCCGAAATCCGTCAAAACTGCATTATAAGAGTAGTCAAGGAGAACGTTCGTCTACAATGAATATAAGTTGTTGTTCCCGCAAACAGAAATTTTGTGCTGACAGGTTTGAGATCTCCGTGGATGACATTTTTGCGGTGCAAATATTCTAATCCAGAGAAAAATTGGCGAAGCTGTTCATACACCATTAAATATGCGCGACTCTGGATGAAATAGATACATACAAGTCTCACTCTCTGCTGGTCGTTCTGGATATCCCAGATTGTCTTTCAGTGTTCCTCTTTCATAGAACATTGATACCAGGCGGGCAATATACTCTCCCCTTTCTTGTTCATAACACACACCGATAAATCGAGCCACGTTGGGATGATTCAGTGTGCTCCAAACTTTTGCCTCTCGCAAAATTTTCTGGTAAAGGCAGACTGAGTAACAACGATAACATACATGTGAACGGTCTACATACCCGTGCGGTTTTTGTCGCAAGACGCCTGTCTAGCAACAGCGTTGGTCTCAAGATCTTCACCGCTACCTACATCAAAGAGTGAATATGAGTGAGTTATACGTCCCCAGTTGGCAGTGACCGAGAAGTACGTACGGTAACTTTATAACAACCTGGCTGAGTGTAATTTGCCATCCACACGTCTGCGAAGTTTCCACTGCCGACTGCGCGATTGCCAACGATCTGAACCATTCCCGTCAGGTTAGGTACATGGATATTTGCGAGATTAAAAGTCATTGGAAAATAGTATTGATGACTATCAAAATGAGCACTGGTGGATGGATTTCAAGTTGGGGTAGATAACAGGTAGGAAGTAGGTGATGATTGCCATACTGCCTGGGTAAGTCCAACTTAAATATGTTTCCTGGACAAGGTGAGAGTCATCGTGCCCTGAGGTGGGTCCCACTAACGCTGATTGTTGACCATGGCGACGAAGTATCATGCAAGTTATTGTACATTCCGCACAAGAACATTCATGTACGTCAAAGCCACTCATCCTCGAGTTGCCAAGGTAGTTACAATTAGGTTTCCAGAAATAAGTCAAGATTCAAACGAATTTTGAGGTACTGTGGGGCCAGTTGATGACTGATGTCGATGATCAGCTACTTGTGTTGATGGAGACGTTGTTATAAGTACAATGTCAACCGCTAGCGCGTCCGAATTTTTTATTATATTATGTCAGCTACCGCACTAGTACTGATGTAATGCGCCATCGTATGCGGTATCTTGAAACCTCATGCACATGGTTACAACGCCAAACAAGGTCGCTGGCTTTACACTTGATTACAGCCTCGTTCCAACTTTCAACTTCCTTCTGATTAGAAGACCACTAAGCTGCACGTGATCCGTCATTTGGCAAGGGCCACCGGTGCCAAGTGGAAGGCACTGAGGCGTTTACTAATTACACCATTCCACGCACCATTCCACTTGGTGAGCCACTTTGACGATGTCAAACTCTCTGACGCGCAATGCGGGACTGCGACTGGGACCACTAGTACTGGAAACGTTGGTCAAACATTACTTCGATCGTATCAAGAAGGAGAATGCACAACAGTCCAAATTTGCAACACAGCTGCACCAGGATGAACTTCTTTATCATGAAGCGTTCAACATTGTGAAGGTATGTTTCGGGGTCAATCATCCGAGTACACCCGAGCTTAGGGCGGAATGCAGAGTTTCCTCCAGGCATCGACATAGTGCGTGCACAAACCCGACCGCGAATACGCGTGTCTGACAGTAAACCAGTCATACCGTGGAGGAAGTACAAGCATTTTCAAATAATCGGACGCCGTCTCTTCCCTCATCCCATGTTGTGCGTTTACTAGTTCCATTATCCTGCTGCGACGAGGCTGCCAGCTATGTCATCCAAGCGCTTGGTGGAGAAGAGCTTGCCAAGCGCTTAGTGGGTGGCACAAAGTGGTGGCAAGTGCGTGGAGTCAAAGGGTATTTATATCTGCACCTGTGAATCAGGAATAATTTACTCAGTTCAATTTATCTAGTATCGATGCAGAGTGGATCACGGCTCGCAAGGACTATCGAAAGGCGAAGAAGCGGAGCAAAGCGAAACATAATGAAAGCTCAAATACGGACATGCCCGCCAGTGAAAGTGATACTCCGACCCCAAGTGGACTGCTAGCCTCCGGCTCAAATGAAAGTAATATTTATGAGGAAGAAATGGATGAAATGCGCTGTATACTATATGCTCATGGAGGTGTGTTGTATCTTTACTTAAATTTATAGCATACGACAACAGTTATCAGGGGGTTACTATTTCGGGAGTGTTGATCAAGAAAGGTTGATTTCTTCTTTTCCTGATTAACATCATCGGTAAACTCACGGAGTCATTTAGATACAGTCTCCAGCGGCATGCAAGGAAGATCAATGGCCGTGTTTTTGGTCAGTCATTTCCACTTAATACCACTTATTGACTGTGACTGAACAGAAGCTAGCTATCAACTACCGCCTGGCTCCGCAGTATCCTTTTCCCTGCGCCTTACAAGACCTTCTTGCTGCATGTCAGTACCGTCGTTTCAGAAACTCTGAGCACAAAATTCTAAAAGACCCTTCCCTTGTAGATCTTTACTTGATCAAACCTCCTCCTGATGCGTCCCACCAGCCAGTACAGCCAGCACATATTGTTATTGCTGGAGATTCCGCAGGGGGCGGTCTAACCCTCGCATTATTACAAATTTTGCGCGACACTGGACTCCCATTACCTGCAGGAGGGATCTTGATTTCTCCTTGGTGCGACTTAACACACTCTTTCCCAAGTATCCACACCAACACCGCCACGGTAGGCTATCGGTGGGATTTTGCAACAGTATGCTGATCCCATAATACGCAGGACGTCATTCCTGTATATGGACTTTCATTCCAGAAACCTAGTCCATTGTGGCCTCCGCCGCCAGATGAAATGACCAGCACCGTCCATACTGGGCTGCGCAAGCGGATACGTCAGATGGTCCGGCTTGAATCGAAACATCATAGACACGACATTGAAACTTCCTCAAATGTCAGCATACATCAGGACTCGGGGGGTGTATCATTGATCAACCTAACCGGGGAGGACGAAAGATCGGTTTGCAGTGAAATGCCTGTTAATGTGGGTGCCACGGCTGCACTACCGTCAGTCGACAAGAAAGAGGATCAGGCCATACGCCTTCTAACCAATTCAGGTGAATTATTGGTGATAGAAGAGCAGGTGCACATGTATGTCCAAAATAGCTTGCTCGGACACCCACTTGTTAGTCCGGCCCTCTCGTACTTGGGCGGCTTGCCACCTTTGCTCTTCATTGCTAGTGACAAGGAGGTTTTGAGAGACGAAGCCATTTATTCGTTAGTCGTTGACATTCTGGTCCGTTCACCATTTGAAATTCCCATAAAGGGCTCACAAAGCTGCACATCCTTCCCGTTATCCACTCAAGGAGGAAGTACGCTCTCTTTACCCACCACTCAAAGGGATAGAAGGCCGTTTCAGTCCAACTGCAGTTCATCTGCAGGTCTACGATGGTGAGCAATGTCATTTACATTACGGCCTAAAATGAAACCTCGCCCTAGATACTGCTCACGTTTTGCCGGTCCTGTTCTCTTTTACTACGCCGGGAAAATTTTGCTACCGCGCAATTGCATCTTTCACAAAGCACGTTACAGGCATGAACGCACTGTCCAGATCTTCGTCCAGTCCGATGGTCTCTCCTACTACTAGCGCCTCACCCTCTCCCACCGCCGTCGGGAGTTTTTCTCTGCTCTCCCGTGCGTTATCCACGCCTGAATTCCTAAGTCGCATCCAAGGCAAACCAGATAGTTTGTCGTTGTCCAATACTCCTGATTCCACTGGTCTTTCGCCGTATTCATCCAAATCTCTTCTCCCTCCGTTGCCTCGACTTGGCGTGCTCAAGTCTGCATCTGACAACACTCTTTTCGAATCCTCATTGCGGGCTCGATCTTCGGATCACGAAAACGTGGGAGGCAAGGAGATCAAGGGTAGTGGGTCTGACTCCAATGATAACGCACAGCGATTTGCAGGAGAGAGTAGGGTATATTGCGATGACCAAGTATGTTTTACAAAAGTGTGTTATTAGAACCCAGCTGATTTCCCTGATTTTTTTGCAGGGTGTCCCCTCCTGGAAGGATGGTATGATTCGCGAAAGGGTGTCAACTTCCGGCGTACTTCGACCGCTGGAACCAGAGGCAGACTTGGACGCATTTCATACTCCCTCAGAAATCATAGGAGTTCTCTCGGAGCTCGCTGTGCGACGCTATATGGAAGGGAAGGGTAAATTTGACAAAAAGTTCGCGAAAGAGCGACATGCCATCCAGAAACAACGTCATCGCAACATCGAGCTTTCGAGAAAAGACATTCTGAAGAACATCGCGCAACTTCAAGACTCACACGGTTCGCAGACCAAAAATGGCAGGGGGAAGGCACGCGATACTGTGAGAGGTATCAAAGAAGGTCTAGAAGCTGCTTCTGCCAGCTGGAGTTGGGCTTGGGCTTTGGATGTGGACGAACGTCCTCCACCGAGTAGTATTGTGTCGCGGCGAGATACAGATGAAGCTCGACGGCTCGCGCGGATTGCTGATCAAGCTGTCCTACAAGAGTACAATCAGATGAGCGCCAATAGCTTGTGGGCTGTTATCGTCGACTTCTTAACCATCACCCACGAACACGACCACAAACATACCAACTCCAACGTCGGCGATAGTAGCAACACACCAGCATCCCCATTTCATAAACGCAAGTCGTTGTTTCCCTCCCTGCGACCTCGAACACGAGAGATGAACCAGTCTGAACCAAGTAAATGATGTAGATATAGTGAGTTCCTACTCTTATCTAAATTCTTAAATCAAACAATTTGTTTCAATTTTCTAGTTCTGTAACACAGGAATTGACAATACTACCTACGTAATAATAGACATAGCCAGGAAGTTCTCTTTTTTTAAGCATGCAATTATAAAATAGCGTACGACTTATGTGTATCTTCACCCTCAGGCTACACTGCGAGAGGATCTCGCAACTATATTGCTGCGGTATTGTGTATTGATGAGTCTCGTGGTGCTCGGACGTTGGGCGTTAAATCAGACATAAGTAACTTAAACCTGTTGTAGTGAATAAGACAGAATTTGAGCCTTACCCCGGGGCAGTGTTGATGAGAGCCATGGGAGAGAAGGAAATGAGTAGCATAACTGAGATGTCATGTTAGACAGATGCAATACAAAATACCGTGACTCCCCAGAGGTTATAAGTGATAAGTATGGTGATTTGATAGTACAAGTGATGATGAGTGGGCTAAGGCTGGACGATCACGATATGTAATCATCGCTCTAAAGGTTGGAAACGACTGTAGTACTGCTTTGTTTGAGATTCAACCATCTCTTGCGTTGATTCCGGTAAATCTTCGACAAAGCGACCTACGATAATGCAGTCAGCACCATTATCCTGAGACACAAGCCAACATTAAAAACCACTAGCCTGGCGAGCCAGCAAATAGTGCCAGAGCTGGAATAACGGTGTTAGGAGGAATGACGGTGTTGTCTGCGACCTGTGCGCAATCTTTGATGATTGTAAACTTTCCCTGCAGGCAATGTTCAGTGAACTTTGAAGACAACATATTGATGGTTAGGAAGACTTACAATTACACAATTCTTCCCAATGACAACATGATTTCCAATCGTCGCGGCTTCGACGACAGTATTGGCACCAATATGAACATAGTCCCCAATTTTCATTGGGTAGTAATTGAAATTTCCGCGATATGTCTTGTATGGTGGTCTGGAGTGTTGTAGAACCTCCAAGTTAGACGCATAAGCTACCTCTAAGTAAGACGCACCTCATCACGCAACCCTCGCCAACGAGGCAGTACCTTCCAAGGGAAATGACGACGGCATGACCGGGACCTGTTCTACGAAGATCTCCCCGGATGATTGCGCCGCTGGAAATAATAGTCTTTCCTCCGAGAATGATGTTTTGAGGTCCAGCTATGGTGGCTCTTCGGGAGACTTTGTTTCCTGTGTCCTAGATCAGTGTCAACAATTGATTGGCTCCGCTGGATTCGTCGCTTACAGTTTCAATGAATTCAGCCTTGGAATAATATACTGGCGCGTCCATCGTGGGCCGAGGCTAACGCAAAACGCCGACCCGCAACTCGGAACTTGGATACCAGTCAAATACCAGTGAACATACGCAAATACATGATAACGGAACCTCCATTGTCATGTTCCAGTTCACTACTTCCAGGTTGGCCAGCTATCGAGCCCATCGGCTTGCTTCGTTCAATAGCTCCGTGGTCTGTTACAGACCTGCACGAGCTTCAAAGTTTTGGACCACATCCTGTGATCTGCAGGAGCAGCGGCCACAACTCACTCTCACTGCTCGAAGTCGACACCTTTCGACATCCCCTCTAACAGCAGACAATGTTGCGTTGTCGACAAAAGCACCCTCTTCTGGAGACAGCCAAGCTGAGCCAGTTGCTTACCATGGTCCACTTACACAGACATTCCGTCGTCTCAAAATTTTCTCCCTGTCATCCCTGGGTTTGTCATGTATTATGACCCCATTCATCTTCATTGTCGAATCATCGCTCCCTTTACCTGCCCGAATGGTTTTGGCAGCAACCGCACTTTCCACAAGTTCTATCTCGACCGCCCTGGTTGGGTGGTCGGGCGCATCCTATGTCGTTGACCTGCGAAGGCTTTCGCCAGCCGAAAATGGCAACATCGAAGGCATTGAAATGACCACGCTTACGCTTACGCTAAAAAAGCTCGTCACACGTGTGTACGATGCTGACTTCCTAGTAGAGACGAAACGACCATTTGCAAAATGGGAGCTCGTGCAGAATGTCCTACTGCCACCATCAAAGGAGGACGCACTCATGGCAGTGAAAGGTGGTGCACCGGGCGAGGAAGAAACAATCGCAGAAACCTTCGATGCTACGGGTAAGATTGTGGGACGGTGGATTGTGAAATGGGAAAATGATGGTGCAGGAACATGTCGCGGGATAGGAAAGGTCGTGCGGTACGCAGTTCTCATCAGTTGCATATACAGAAAACTAACATTACATGTCCAGATATTTCAACGTGCACGAGGAGCTGCTGTGACATTTGTACATCTAAATCATTGCTTCGAGTAAGCAGGATTTTTGCCATTACTCTAGAGTCTAGCCCACCGTCATTTTACGGAGTAATCATGCACATGCTCAGATCTGGCACGGAATTTGCTCAGGCAACACCCCCTCTGTGCGAATTGCGCACCATACCGTGTAACAGCTAGCGGCATTATTATCACAGGTCATCGGCGCAGCACTTGGCGGCATTTTATGTCCAACTCAAGATTAGTGGCGTCTGTGATTCTTGGCGCCAGTATTCATCCATGATGTGCCATGATGACCTCGGGTGCCTTCGCTCAATGATGATTAAAGTCTTGGATCGTGGTATAATACCAAAGACAAACAGAAATAAATGGGGGGACAACATTCATCATGAAGTGGCAGTCGTGCACATCAACAGCATGGGCGACATGACTTGCTGAACAGCAGATCGCATGGTGACCCCCTGAAGCAAGCCTGCAACTTATCCATGCGCCACGCCGATTCCAGATGCCAGCTCGCCGGTTTATTGAAAGGACAATCTTACTGCCTGACAGATGACACGGCCGTTGTACAATCATATCAATCGCGAACATGTAATCACTGCTCAGCAGTAGTCTTGCCACTTAACCACAGAAATCGTTTAGCATTTGTGCCCAATATGGAGTACTAATGTGCACCGATGATGGGCCGTGAATAGTGTGTAGCGGAGGAAAGTATATTGACCTCGCAGGCCGAAAAGATATTAGCATTCTTTCTTAATGAGATTGGTTTGATGTTGTGTCGTCACCAATCCGTCTCACTAAATAGATTTTTGCATCGCAAAGGGTAGAGCCCAGACACGGAAATAAGCACACAGCGCGCAGACAGCTGAATGCTAAGCGCACACTAACACTAACATGAAAGTCGGATGAATTGCTTCCGCTGAGGAGGAGCCTGACGCGTGACGTGACACTGTCACAAATACTAGAATTCATTTTGAACGACTTAAGAAACCTTTGTCATGGCGTTTTTATGTGCTCAAGATCGATTGATCCTCTGTCATGTTCAAACATCATGGCCTTGTGTCGCTGAAGATGAATTCCGAACACTTTGAATCCTCCTCAGTGATCAGAGTCAACATATGAATGTCCATCTGCATACAGGTCCTGCCAGTGGAGTACTGCTCGGGAATGTATCAATTTGTGAGCGATGTGCATCTTGTATTGCCTCTGAAGTGATCTAACATTGTCAAGCCTCACTCAGGCTGGGTCAAGTACCACTCGTATCACGACAAGTTCTCCCAAACATCTGCGCAGACTCCGTTCCAATGTCAGCCTCCACCGTAGCACTTACTACCTATATCGTTTCAAGGTCCACCTGCATGCCATGTCAAGCAAATTGTGCCGCGTCAAACCCACCCTGAGCTACGGACAAAGCGGCACTCCGAGGAATATTTTCTCTACTAACTTCTTTTATTTTGTTTTCTGTAGCCTATAGAAGAACCGGTATGGTACTTTTGTAAATCCATACATACTATAGCTTTTGTGAGTGCTCTGAGACGCGGAGTGCACTCGTTTTAATCATGCTCCAGGAAATTAATCAACCCCATATTCAATATTTTCTATCCAAACAAAATCATCCATATCAACCGCTGGACCCCATCCCTTTTATGACCGTTCAGGTGCGTCGTTCGACTGACGTCCTTTGAGAATTCGAAATTGACAAGTAGAGCTGGGAATATTTTCTGGCTTCTGCGCAGACCACTCGGTGGCCGCGTTACGCCCCTTCCACAGGATTGAACGCTCCGTCCTTACATACTTAACGTTAGACAACCAATTGAATTCGACACTTTACAATGCCTCTATTCACGTTATATTTTATGGTGGAACGATAGAAGGTTGGCATGCCCGAGTACAGTTATCCTAGGCTTGGCTTTCGAGCTCTTATCATGCGGGCTCTACTAAACCAACACCGCAATGACTGACTCGGAACGCCCAGCATCTTGCGCTGAATCATGACACAGATCATCATCTACGAGTGTAATGTAAGATCCACCTTGTTTCAGAAGGCGATGATGTGCGTGTAACTTGACGTCGGCACTAATCTTGTATATGACTGACTCGGAACGCCCAGCATCTTATGCCGTTTCATCTTAATCGACGAATCATCATCTACGAGTATAATATATCACCGTGGTTCAGAAGGCGATCCTGTGCATGTAACTTGAAGTCGGCGCTCATCTTGTATATGACTGACTCGGAACGCCCAGCATCTTGTGCCTTTTCATCCAAATCAATCGTCTCAAGAATCATCATCTACAAGTATAATGTATCACCGTGGTTCAGAAGGAGATCCTGTGCGTGTAACTTGACGTCGGCACCAATCTTGTATATGACTGACTCGGAACGCCCAACATCTTGTGCCTTTTCATCTTGATCAATCATCTCGATAATCATTATCGAGTATGATGTATCACCGTGGTTTAGAATGCGATCCTGTGCGTGTAACTTGACGTCGGCACTGAACTTGTATATGACTGACTCGGAACGCTCAGTATCTTGTGCTGTTTTACCCTAATCAATCATATGAAGAATCATTATCTACGAGTACAATGTATCACCGTGGTTCAGAAGGCGGTCCCGCGCGTGTAACTTGACGTCAGCACAAAATCTTGTGAATCGTGGACTAAAACTTCGGTTCATCAAGATCGGCGTCTTTCGTATTCTCATATTGTGTGTTCATCAATTTCGGTCCGTGAACCAAAATTTGAAGACTCGGCGATGCGACCGTATGGAGTGGCAAGTAAATAAATCCCGCGAACGCAGGTACAAGACACGATGGTGACCCTCTCAGGGGCAAGCAATTGAGTTCAGACCGCCCATGGCTTCTATGGGTAAAGACGCACTGAAGATGACAGCTCGCTGGTTTATTAAAGGGACAATCTTACGGCCTAACAGATGACACGGTCGTTCTACAGTCATATCAATCGCGAATGTGTAATCACTACTCAGTAGTAGTCTTGCCACTGAAACGTTTAACATTTGGGCTCAACATGGACTTCTAACATGCACTGATAATGGGTCGTGAATAGTCTGTAGCGGAGGAAAGTATATTGACCTCACAGGCTGAAAAGATATTAGCATTCTTCCGCAATGAGACTGGTTTGATGTTGTGTCGTCACCAATCCGTCTCACTAAGTAGATTTTTGCATTGCAAAGGGTAGAGCCCAGACACAGAAATAAGCACACAGCGCGCAGACAGCTGAATTCTAAGCGTACACTAACACTGACAGGGAACAATGGCTCAGGTGGAGCGTGCACACAGTGAAAGTCGGATGAATTGCTTCCGCTGAGGAGCCTGCCAGTCATGACGCGTGACGTGACACTGTCACAAATCCTAGAAATTCATTTTGAACGACATAAGGTACCTTTGTCATGGCGTCTGGATGTGCTATGATGATGATCGATTGATCCTCTATCATGTCCAAACACCATGGCCTTGTGTCGCTGAAGATGAATTCCAAACACTTTGAATCCTCCTCAGTGATCAGAGTCAACATATGAATGTCCATCTGCATACAGGGCCTGCCAGTGGAGTACTGCTCGGGAATGTATCAATTTGTGAGCGATGTGCATCTTGTATTACCTCTGAAGTGATCTAACATTGTCAAGCCTCATTCAGGCTGGGTCAAGTACCACTCGTACCACGACAAGTTCTTCCAAACATCTGCGCAGCCTCCGTTCTAATATCAACCTCCACCGTAGCACTTACTACATATGCCGCTTCAAGGTCCACCTGCATGCCATGTCAAGAAACTGTGCCGCGTCAAAACCACCCTGCGTGTTATCACTTCAACTGTTAGTCTGCCCTAGGTGTATTTTCAATCTGTCATAATAATTGATTTTCTAATTTGTTTCTAACGGTGTCATCTTCGTCCCAGCAAACTTACTAGACGTCATACACTATGTGTAGTCATCCATCGGCAGTAACAACATCATTTACCAAGCATTCTGAGCTATGGATAAAGCGGCACTCCAAGGAATATTTTCTCTACTAACTCCTTTTATTTTGTTTTCTGTAGCCTATAGAAGAACCGGTGTGGCGCTTTTGTAAATCCATACATACTATGGCTTCTGTGAGTGCTCTGAGATACGGAGTGCACTCGTTTTAACCATGCTCTAAGGAATTAATCAAACCCATATTCAACATTTTCTATCCAAACAAAATCATCCATATCAACCGCTGAACCCCATCCCTTTTATGACCGTTCAGGTGCGTCGTTCGACTGACGTCCTTTGAGAACTCGAAGCCGACAAGTAAGGCTGGGAAGAAAATTCCGGCTTCTGCGCAGACCATTCAGTGGCCGTGTTACGCCCCCTCCACAGGATTGAACGTTTCGTTCTTACATACTTAACGTTAGACAACCAATTGAATTCGACACTTACAATACCTCTATTCCGTTATGTTTTATGGTGGAACGATAGAAGGTTGGCATGCCCCAGGTACAGTTATCTTAGGCTTGGCTTATGAGCTCTTATCATGTGGGCTCTGCTAAACTGGTACAGCAATGTCTGACTCGGAACGCCCAGCATCTTGCGCCGTTTTATCCTCGCCAATCATATCAAGAATCATCATCTACAAGTGTAATGTAAGATCCACCTTGTTTCAGAAGGCGATGAGGTGCTTGTAACTCGGGCATCGGCACTAATACTGTATATGACAGACTCGGAACGCCCAGCACCTTGTGCCGTTTCAACTTAATCAATCATATCGAGAACCGTCATCTACGAGTATAATGTATCACCATGGTTCAAAAGGCGATGATGTGCGTTGTAACTTGGCATCGGCACTAATCTTTTATATGACTGATTCAGAGCGCCCAGCATCTTGTGCCGTTTCATCCTAATCAATCATATCAGGAATCACTATCTACCAGTATAATGTATCACCGTGGTTCAGAAGATAATCCTGTGCGTGTAACTTGACGTCGGCAATAATCTTGTATGTATCCCGGATCTCAGATTTTTTTTCTCAAATCGTGTTTTATTGTCATACTTCGGCATTATTGTTTAAACTATTTAGTCATGCCTCGATCAAGCCAGCATGATAGCATCAACTGCATGAGCGAGGTTAAAATTGCACCTGACTACCGAATAGTTCTCCTTTCGATGGCAAGAATCCAATATGTACGGGATATGGAGGTACATTATAGGGTGAGGGCATCATTGATATCATGTGAGGTATAGCCGAATAATGCAACCAAATAGGAATCAAGAACAAAGTTGAACGCTATGCACAAAACTCAGACGCGGGACCCCAATGTCGTGAGTCTCACAGCTTGTTTTTGAACTGGGCAAGTGTCAGGGGTTGATCTTCGAAACATAGGGTCAAAAGGGACATCACGCAATCAAATGATATGGACTCACATGTAGTGTTGTACAGGTTATCTGCTGGTGTGAGACCAACGTGCGAGTGCAGGGCGTTTGCATCGACCATGTCAGGTGTTAGGTCACCTATGGTACGGGCACCAAGGAGGCGCATATTCATTTCCAGTTCATCCTATATTTGGAAGTAACCTTTTCGGATGTGCATACTATCATCCGCCGATCGACTTACCCGGAAGATTTGAAAGGCCTTTTCCACGCCGTCCTGTCCATAGGCACAGAAGGAATACATAAATGCCCGACCGACACCAACGGCAGATGCTCCGAGGGCGATAGCCTTGAGGACGTCGGAACCTCTTCGAACGCCACCATCAACGAAGACTTCGAACTTAGGATTGGGCCAAGGACCACGGGTCTTGAGAGCGGCAACAACCTCAATCAGGTTCTCGATACCGGATCGAGCCGTGTCGAGTTGACGGCCACCGTGATTAGATAGTACAATTCCAGCAAGACCATAGTCGTAGGCCATTAGTGCGTCTTCGGGTGTAGCAACACCCTTGAGGACAATGGGCACTGAGATGAAAACATGAGATGCAGTTTATGACAAGTCGGCCCAGAGGTACTGACTGTTTGTTATGCTCTTGAACCAGGGAATGTCCTTCCACGATAAGGAAGGATCGATGAAGGACTAACCGATGCACAAACTTTCAATGTCATTCGTCACATAAGATTTGCTTGGACCTACGGAGATGGCGCGGGCTACGCCCTCATCCTTTTTGACTCCCGACTGATTTTCTTGGACTTTCGCAACCCCAGACTCGTCAACGAATTTCATGCGCATATCCTTCTCGCGGCGGCCGAGTTGAGGGGCATCGACGGTTATGAAGAGACCTTTCACACCACGCTTCTCAGCATGTTGAACATACTTCCTTGTGATCTCCCTGTCACGATTAACGTAGAGCTGCAGGAATTGGACCTGACCGGGGACCGCGGCGTCAACGATCTCATCGAATGCGCAAGATGCGAGCGTTGGGATCTTTGCATCACTGATCAACAATAGCCATGTCAATTTGATAAGATCTGTCCGTTACCATCTGGATTACGCCATGCTTGCCGGCTGCTCTGGTCAAGTTGAGTTCTCCATCTGGATGGCCAAGCTTTCCAAGTGCTGTAGCAGACTGGCAGATCCGGATGAGGCCACATCTAATTACAAGTTATGGGAATGCCAAGCACTTACAATATACACTGGAAGCGAGGACCTCTGACCGAGGATAGTTGTCGACCAATCAACAACCGTGACGTCACGAAGAACACGAGGACGGAACCAAATTCTAGAAAATGTCATAACTCAATTATCAATTGTAGATAATACTGGGCAAACCTTTGATATGCGGCACGATTCTCCCGGATGGTGATTTCATCATCAGATGCTGATGAGTAGTAGGCCCATGCTTTAGGAGGGAGGATGCATTTTGCGACTGCCTTTCATACACTGGTTAACAATTCGACAGGATGTTGCTGGCGCCAAGTAGTACCAACCTCGAAATCATGCAGATTAACGATTTCGTCCAAAGAGGGCCGAGCCACCATCAATTGTTGGCGAGTCTTCTCTTCCGCAGTGACTTCTTTGACAACTTTGACTACAGTGTTCGGATCGATAACGCCAAGGCTGAACAAATCACACGACTCGGCCATGGATATATGTCCGAAAGACCAAGTGGTACTCACTGCTTATCCTTGGGTATGTGGGTCGTAATGGTATTCGGAGGATGAATAGGGTCATATGCTTCACTGATAGCCGTTAAGTTACTGATTAGTATATATGCGATGATCCTTACGTTGCATCAAGACCGGCATACTTTAGGATAATCTTGCTACCACCAGGGTGTTCTGGAAAAACCAGCGGAATGCGATGAGAACGTGGCATCATTCAATTTATAGCATAGTCCAATGACGTACCAGGCAAAAAGTCTGTAACATCGTACACTTTGCCTTATGAAACATATTGATGATAAGTACTTGGTGATAGATGTTGCGCGAACCACACACCGTGTACGATGATCCAACAGCTTGAGGCAGTGGCGTGATCGGCGACCGTCTGAGTGGAAATAAGAGACATCAGCGGCAATGTTCGATTTTAATGGGGGTAGTAAAATCTTCGAGTTTCATTTCATTCACTTTTTGAGCGCGGCCAAGCGGAATGTGCGGAGGTCGTATACACGATTTTGGTTGTATTGTATACCATTAGGAGCAGACTGCCTTCCGCTATGAATGGGGATCATGAAAGTAGGAGTGGATCGAATTGAACACCGCAGTCGGGGATAGACCGGACAATGGAAGGAAATGCATACGGACTTCGGGCAAGCTTGATAGAAACGGCCCGATCGCAGTTCGATGATCGTCTCGATTCAAAGGGATGAGTCTAACGCCGACATACCCAGATTCGATCTGAGCGGAGTCTAAAACCGGTAACTTACTTTATGTATTAAACAAACCTTGGCGATTAATCATGTGATCAATTGATTACCATGCGTTGACGCAGTACCGTGTGACTTGTCACGCTCTAATCCTCACGGGAGAAGAAAGTTACTAAAATAGCTGACGACCGCGTGTCCGAAGACTTCAACCAACCAATAGGACCCTTGGGCGACTCGCAATAAGTGATCAAGACGATAAGATTTGTTCGAACCTAAACCATAGAGAGAAGAATCAATATAGACCCTATCAGTGAAGCAGAAGCTACACTCGAATTGGGAACTCACAAGACTTGAAACGCATCAGAGATCGGCACCGTGGCCGTTGTGGTTAGGGTTTCAGTCAAATTACGTCACACATAGCAAATAAATACAAACACGTTGTGGGTCCAAATTAGGGACACTCATTGTTTTCCTCTCAAAATTTAGATTTCCCATTTTGTAATACGTGAGTGCTAGTCTTGGACTAGTACTATCATGATTGTTGCGCTCAACGTTAATAGCGTCACAGCGATTTCAAGTTCCCAGCTCTGGTAAGGTAAATATTCGGGTCCTGAATCCGCCCTCAAGAACTCGGAAGTATTGTCACTTCACTTAACCACTTTAGGAATTCTTTTTTTATCATTGACTTCATGATGCAATGCTCATGCACATGCTGGTCAAGTCTGTTCTTCGGGACACCAACCAAGATCAATAACTCCGCTTAATTACCGACTGACCTCCCAGTAACCGGTTCAAAGCTTTGTTCCAAATGTTGCTCCGGCTGGACCTTTTCCCCGCTGGTTTACAGCTGTGAGTGCTGTCGCATGCATCAGTGTCCTCGGCCAATTAACTTCAAGTCAACCCTGAGTTACCACCACCCACAGAAATTTCGCTTCAAGCTTCTATTAGCTGCCGTATCTCGGAGCCAAGACTATTATATTCTTCCCGTTTTCTCTTTGCTCCGCATCTATCTGAATCATAACCTGTGTGTCCCGTGGTTTCCCCTTTAATCATCTTCTCGTACCACTTGTCTCCGCAACAAGTCTTCATTTGTCCATGTCCAAATCGAATACCCCTCACCGAACGAATGATAATGCTGCCGCAGCCGCTTGTATAAGCTATATCCTTGACGCCGTATACGTTACCCTTTTTTCAGCCGGTTTACGGTTTTTGGTGCCGCGGAAAGAACATTCGATTTATCACTACCCGAGGGTTATAAGGCCGTACACATTGTTCACAATCGACATCATTCCTCCCTTCCTTGTCACATTGCCTTTCATTCCTCTACCCTATTGAACCCCAACCTTCTCTCTAAAGCTTTTCAAGCTGTTGCTCACTCGCACTCTTCGTTTTTATTTATCCAAGTTTTTCTTCTCAATGGCACCTGGTCTCGATTTCTTCAAAAGCTCCGAGTCTAGCGAAGTTCCAGTCGTCCAAATCTGCCCCGATGCAGAGCCCGAAGATAATAGTACCTCCGTGCTCCCCCAGGTGATGCCTAAACCTGGTGTATACTACAACTCCCGCCTCGATCCGAAAAATTTCCTGGAAGGGGAACTCTCTTTCGACGCTGCCACTCGTCTTCGTCAAATGCTTGCCAGGCCCGGTATCGTTGTAAGTGAAATTTCATCTCTGTGGGTTATGTGTCCTCAGTCGTGCTACTAGATTGCCCCTGGTATTTGTGATGGTATCAGTGCCCGTTGCGCACTCGAAGCTGGTTTTGATTGTTTGTACCAAAGTGGTGCAGCAACCACCGCTTCGCGTCTTGGCATGCCCGACCTTGCCATTGCTACACTGAATGACTTTGTCCAAAGTGCACAGATGGTTTGCGGCTTAAGCCCAAGCACTCCTGTCATTGCTGATGCTGATACTGGGTAAATACTTTTTATATATGTGCAGACATCTCAGTTAACGTCTTGGCACGATTCAGCTTCGGTGGTACTGCCATGGTTGCTCGTACAGTCTATCAATACATCCGCGCTGGTGTTGCTGGCATGCATATTGAGGACCAAGTGCAAACCAAACGTTGCGGTCACTTGATGGGCAAACAGGTTGTCTCCCGAGAGGAATTCGTCACCCGTATTCGCGCAGCTGTCATTGCTCGTGACTCTTTCCCCGGTCACTCGAACTTCGTAAGGGGCACTTTGCGATTCTTAATATCTGATCTAATACATCTTAATAGGTCATTATTGGACGTACTGACTCCGCTCAAGTCCTTGGCATGGAAGAAGCCGTCTTTCGGTTGAAGTTGGCGGCTGATGCCGGTGCTGATGTCTGCTTCATTGAAGGCGTCAAAACCGCCGAGCTTTTAACTTCTACGGTCGAAGCCTTGAAGCCTAAACCCGTCCTTGTAAATGTTATTTCTGGTGGCCTAACACCCTCCTTCACAACTAAAGAGGCCGAGGCTCTTGGTGCTAAAATCATCAGTAAGTTGATCACACTGCCTACATGAGAATAGATGTTTGAACCTGCTTTCAGTTTTCTCACTCGTGTCTTGTGTCGCTGCCGTGCATGGCATTCGTGCTGCTATGCAATCTCTCAAGAAGACTGGCACTGACTTTTCATCGGCCAGGGGCATGGATCCCAAGGCCTTCTTTGAAGTCATGGGTCTTCAAGACGTTGTCAACTTGGACGCAAAGGCGGGAGGCAGTTCGTTTGATGTTGTTTAGCAACAATTTGACTTTGACATCGTTTTTCATTATTACTCCACTCTAATTCGTTTTTTCGACTGTTTCAACTGTATCCGGGACGGGCATCGGCATCGGGATTAGGCACTATCATTACGCTGTTATCATTAGACTTTTCTTTACCTCTCTACAAGCAACAAATGATTGCAATACATCTGGATTTTCAATTGATATGGTGAAAACTCGGTGAATTTGCTCAAGAAGATCACAGGTTTCCGGAATGCATGGGTCGCCGACTCCAGAAATACTCCATCCGGCCTCCAGTCGGCCACGGCGCTCCGTCGGCTCTTATGACCTCAAAGTCTAGCTACCATATACACTTGTAAGTGACCTTTTTTTGAAGACCGTCGTGTTCAAGTTCTCTTACAACGCGACAACCACCATGGCAAGTTCAGGGAGGACGTACTCTGGTAAAGAGGTCGCTGTGCACAACAGCCGCGAAAGCTGCTGGATCATTGTACATGGTGAGTGTATACTAGCTCTCATATGATTCCAGCCTTCTACTGGTCTACCTTGGGATCAACTGAAACGAATGGCTGACTTGGATCTTTGTTTATAGGTAAGGTATATGATGTTACGGACTTCCTGGATGGTGAGTACATTGTAATGTAATTCACTTTGGACTGACTGAACCGGCGCAGACCACCCTGGTGAAACACAACTTTTCTTGTGCAGTAATTCATATCGACTGATTAAGAACCACAGGTGGAAGCAAGATAATCTTGAAGTATGCTGGAAAGGACGCGACGTACGACATTCTCCATACTCCATTTCTTCGTTTCTTATTCTATTCTGGCAGTGCAGCGTACGACCCAATTCATCCACCAGATGCCATTACGACCAACCTCAAACCTGAGAAACAGTCAGTATTCTCCATTGAGATAATTATTGGCTATAACTCACTCGCGTTTAGTTTGGGGAGCGTTGACCTCGCAACTGTGGAAAAGGTTGAGGTGAAGATTACTGATGAAGAACGTGCACGTCAAGGACGCATTGCTGCTCGCCCACCCCTTTCTGAGATTCTGAACCTTCATGACTTTGAGGTTTGTCTTCGCCATGTGGAGAAAGCACACACTTATGGCATCTTACAGGCTATTGCGAAATATACTATGCCAGAGAAAGCATGGGCGTATTACTCCTCAGCGGCTGATGACGAAATTACGAATAGGGAGAATCACGCTGCTTTTCATAGGTATATCTTATTGCCAACTACTGTATGAGTTCTGATCGAATTTCTGTACTCCAGGATATGGTTCCGTCCAAGAATTCTCAAAGATGTAACTAAAGTCAATTGGTCAACGACAATACTAGGGCAGAAGTCAAGCATGCCGTTGTATATCGTACGTTCTTTCTTTCTAATTTTGTGATTCTGTTCTAAATGTTCTATTCTGCAGACTGCGACAGCTCTGGGAAAGCTGGGTCATCCTGATGGCGAACTGAATTTAACACGGGCAGCCGCGAAGCATGGCATTATTCAGATGGTCTGCATTCTTGATACATTCGTATTGTTCAAGTGCCGTTACCGTGCTCGTTACAGATTCCAACCCTTGCGTCATGTTCCTTCGATGAAATCATGGATGCTGCAGCACCTGGCCAAGTCCAGTTCTTCCAGCTTTATGTCAACAAAGATCGCGAAATTACGAAACGCATAGTACGACATGCCGAGGAACGTGGCATTAAAGGCCTCTTCATTACCGTCGATGCACCACAACTCGGTCGCAGAGAGAAAGACATGCGGCAGAAATTTGAAGCTGAAGATCCGTCGGAGGTCAGTAAGGCGGACCAAGGGGGGATTGATCGCTCCCAGGGAGCCGCACGAGCTATTAGTGTGAGTGACATTCAAGGCTCCATGGAAGTGTGTAGCTCATATTGGCTGACAGTCTTTCATCGACCCTGGATTGAACTGGTCTGATATGGCATGGTTTAAAAGTATCACCAAGAGTATGGGTCATAAACACTCTTCCAAAAACTGTTAGGTCTCATAAATTCGTAGTGCCCCTTATCTTGAAAGGTGTTCAGTGTTGGGAGGTATTTCAAATATCCTTTCCTGGTATCGAGCCTTACATACATCTTTATGCTAGGATGCACTCGAAGCATACGACATCGGGCTGAGTGGCGTGGTCTTGTCAAATCACGGCGGACGTCAGCTCGACTTCGCACGGTCGGGTCTCGAAGTACTCGTTGAGGTCACCGCCAAACTCAAAGAGAAACGTGGACTGTCGTTTCCCAATGAGAAGTTCCAGCTATTCATTGATGGCGGTGTCCGCCGCGCGACCGACGTGCTGAAAGCCGTTGCATTGGGTGCTACAGCCGGTAAGTCAAGAGATCATCAATGAGATGGAAATAATGCTTCAGTCATTCTTTGTGCTGATCCTGAACAGTTGGTGTCGGTCGCCCATTCTTGTATGCATATTCGGCTTATGGGCCTGAAGGTATCGACCTAGCCCTTCAGATTTTGCATGTGTGTTCCTTCTCCCCTGGAATTTGCGTCTTCTCATTACGCTGATAGGACGAATTTGAAATGAACATGCGCTTGTTGGGGGCACGTAGCGTAAAGGAAGTTGTGCCAGAGATGGTTGACTCCTCAAATATCCACCTGCACATAGTTTCTGTGCCTAGTGATAACCTCTATGAGAGCAACTGTAAGTCCTGTGTCTTTTCTTCTGGTATTCTGATGCAAAACCCTTGTAGACGAGCGACTTCAAGGTGCCCGTCTCAGAGAGATCAAGAACAAACTGTAGATATTTCCGTGGCGTAGAGTTGGACTCTGGATCCCCATCATACCGCTGTAGATTACTTGCAAGATCTAGATGCTTGAATACTAGGTCGATTTCAGTTATTTTATGTAAATATTCTTTGATTGATGGTGAAGCTTGACTTGGAAGCATGATGAGTTACGCTCGTATAAGCAGTTAGTGTCAAAAAAAAAATTGAACGACTCTTCCTTCTCTTAGTCCGAATGAGGGCTGCTCGATTCCGAAAGTTCCAGGTCACCTGGGTCCTGCAAACCCCGAGCACCGTTAAATGTCGCCAGCGGCCAACCTAAACGGGACTCACACCTTACATCGCGCCGTACAGCGCCAACACTTTAAGTTGGTGTAGCATATTCTACAAACAGTCTTGAAGCACGTCCCAAACCTTGTGCCTCACGCTCCTAGCCCTCAGCAGGGCTAGGCCTTAATATTCTTGACCCTTTCCATCAAGTATATCATCATACGTACTAGTATGTTCGTGAATATCATAGCCTGATCATCTCTCACTTAAAAATGGAATCGATCACGACTTAACAAGGTTTAGATAAGAGTTGGATCCGCTGAACGTATGATGACGAGGTGTCTTGCTGAGGTTTAGGGATGTGCTTTAAGAGTCAAGACCGAGTGTTGGCACTGTGTGGCGCGCGCCGTAAGGTCTTAAATTTTTAAAGTTTAAGTTAACGTTTAGTCCCGTTTAGTATACTGTAAGGCTTACCGGTGTTCGAGCTCGGCGAACTGGAATTGAGTAGCCCTCATATGGAGAACGGGCAGACGCATTTGATGTTCCACTTGTACTATTACTCTCTAAGATTACATAGCTCAAGACTGCTAGTGAGTAGAACTTTTTCATCCGCATCTGCTAAAATGTTTGATACGAGGAACGCATGTCACGATATCGTTAAATCAGGGTGCAAGCACCACCGGCCCATCCCCGACTTGTGGAATTTCACTCCGTATGTTATCTGTGTGCACATAGTATGACTTACATATCGATAGGCCAATTTACAAAACTCATTACTTTTGGAAAAAAAAAAAACAATCACCCCCCCGCCTTATCATGATAGGTTGTCTAAAAGGGCCTACCGACTCGGTACGTGCCGCAGCGTCCCGTATGAATCACGATCAAGCTCGCCGGTCAACTGAGTATTGACGTAGTCTCGATTTCGTCAGATCCGGCCGAGAAGACCAAGAGAGACTAGAGCACACTGAAATTCGTCAGAAGACCACGAACATCAAACGGGTTCAAGACCAACCAAAGCATTCACGTCACCATGCATTCTGTACAATGATGGAATCCAAAATCGTGAACGACAATTGTTTAATATCATCAAGGACAACTTGAAAGATGACAATAAACTAACAACCAGCGTCAAGAGTGAATCTAAGATCCACTACGAAAGCGGAACATCTGATGCCGAACAAAGGGGCATACCCCAGCACGATAACGACTCAGAAACAACGGATCATGCATCATCAAAGCAAAGCCCTTCTTTGGAAAATCGGGGATTGCGCACTGCCTCTGCTAGTTGATGAATCAAAATGGATTCCAAGAACAAAAATCGGACCAGATGGATGCACCTCTTGTTAGTCAAGCTACATAATATCTGTGAGTTGTGGTTTAACCGGACGCAAGCCCCATTCATTCCACGAGGATATTGACGCAGCAGATGTCTTCACACCGGATGTAATTGCATAATGTTCAAGAACGAGATTGAGCTCTTCGACCTCATCAAGCATTTCAAGGCTAGATATTCTGTGTCAAATACAGTTCAACGAGATTCACTGAATCATATTATGCATGCATGGCATAAGAAGACTTACCTTTCTAGTTCTGACGGCTCTATGTAATTACTTCTGATGTTACGAAGGGTCAGCGCCTTCGCCGAAGTAAATCCGTGCCTTAAGAAACGGGAGGGGAGAGACTCTAATGAAGGATATGGCTTCGCCCCAGGAAGAGAAACATTTCTCGCCTTTGCACTAAGATCAGACAGCCAACGTCAAAGTTGATGACTTACTCGAAGATTGCTCATCATGACCTGCCCAAAGGGATCCTCCAGCCCGAACATTTCATATACCGTACATCCCAGGGCGCCTGGCGACGGAGTGTGGGGGCTTGGGCTGAAGAAGTCAACAAACCATTGAATCAACGTGGATGAGGCCTCCGGAGACATGTAAACCAACACGCATTCAAACAATAGAAGTGTTGGAAGAGCAGGTGACAAATACTCTTTGAAAAGGTTTGGAAAAATGTCTGCGGGGGGATTGCGAAGATCACATGGCAAAAGATGATATCTGGACGAGTGCAAAGCCTGCCCGCCAAGATCTACAAGGATCATTGCAGAAGTGGTTATTCGCGCATCGTTGGGCGACCTCACTGACCTAACTCCGAATGACCAAGAGTACTGCTGAGCCCACTTCTCGGATTGCGAATGGCCATCGCTTTCTTCAGGGTCACATCCGGAAAGTCCAGTTCGAAATACGCTCCAATATGCTCTTTCCAGGGTCCATCCTACTAGTCGTTTCACCGTCAGCTCGTCGTTTAGGGTAGGAAGCCATTAATCACCATTAAACGCCAAAACCGTGTATCGCTCCCTGCTCCGAGACTAATAATCTGACAAAGTTGTCCCTCCGACTTGGAAAGCTCAAGCCACTGTTCCACGAGTCTGTCGATGGCTTCGGATCGCACGTAGGTACCAGTATTGATCAATGGTGGCCGCAGGGGCTGTAGCTGCGCCCGAGGCACCAGGGAACTGATGAAGCGGTCGGTCAAATAGCCTTTTCTGACCGCAGATAATCGTGCCAACGCTGCATCTGAATCAGTCTGGCGAATAGCAGCATCGGCATCATGAACTCTTTCACTTCGATTGGCGAGTGCGGGCGGGTGCATGATCATACTATATGATCACACTATAGATCGATCTTGCAATATCATGTGCGGCGAAAGCATTGTTTGTTCAACTTTGTACCAAATGATTGGTCATCAGAGTGTCTACCAGATTCCTTCTGGCCCGTACTATATACAATTACCATGGATTGAGGTGTTACGAGTCTGGAGCGCGGCAGTCTCATGCTCATTCTTATTTCAGATTCAATGACTTATCACATACTCCCCCCTGGTCATACCCCGCTTATCGTTGAGTTGCCCTCGGCGCTGGACGACTCAAATTCCGGCTGCCAAGAAAGCGAGCACCGCACGAGCACCCTCACGTTATAACTTCTACACCGATAGCTGCTCGTTAACTACGTCTTCACACAATCAGCGCCCAGTCAGGTATAGAGACCGCTGAGAGATCAAGAAATAGGTCCAATGGCGAAAGTCGGTTGCCGAGTGGGAATGATATGCTCATCACGGAGATGCGGAAACCCGCAGAAAACCGATCTTTTGTGTGTTAATTTTCATCTTGGGCCGGGTACTGATGTCAAGCCTTCATTAAGCTTCATGGGGGCACGGCGCTGGCTGCAGTAACAGTGCGGTTTGTTGATACCGGTGCTTGGTGCCAAGCATGACAACCGAAGAAGAAGCGGATATGCACCTCACTTACCGCAAGGGCGGATGTTTCATGAAACATTTTTGTGAATGAATTGTCAGTTTTGTCCGTGGTTTATCTTCAAAAATGACTTAGCATGTACATCTTAATAGCGACGGTGACACGTCAGTGACGGTAACAAGCGGCTCTAATTTCATACTGGACAGTACTATGTATTGCATCATCCTATTATCTTGAAGGTTGAGGTTCATTTGTCATCTATTATGCGTTGTCCTTAGCATCACACGACGGCACATTGTCATTCGAATGTCATCGCGCTTGTTCTGGTCCTGCGGTCACACAGTGCTTTGCAAATGACTGATTCCTCCGATCCCCCCGCTTTTCCTCCAATCAACTTTTGGGGTACATCTATTGGTGGGTTGCTATCTAATGTAAGCTCCAAGTTTATCGTTCTATCGGGTCAGAGGTAACTTGTTTCGAGTTCATCGATCTCCCTTACTTGTGACACTGAATATTATATTTGGCGTTTTCGTTCGCAGGCCGTCACAACGAATCCCAGACAGCCCTGTTTTACTTTCATCGTTTCCTCACCACATATTGTGTTCTGTAATTCCCAACCAGTTGCCGTCGATGATAATCGGCTCAATAATTATTATATTTCGTCGCAGTAGAACCTGATGAGGAGTGCCGACAAGATTCAAATTCTTGTGAAAGTCGTTGAACATTCCAGCCTTGTTTGTTTATGCCAAAAATGATTAGAGATTTCTAGGCTACTTTTTATTGCAGGTGAGAGTACAAGTCGACCCGCATGAATTATCGAGCACCAAAGTGATGACATGTCGCCTGGTTCAGCTGCGTGCAAGTTTGGGCCTAGTTATGACGCAACATGATGTTGGGCTTTTTCATCTCCAAATCTACTTCAGAATACCAAATCAGTACCCTGATAAAACTCCAAACAGAATTTTCATGTTACCTGCAGAGTGCCTAACAATTGTAACCATGGGGAGTGATTCCCATACTACAAACGACCCTCAGTTGACACCACATGTACGTGCTCTTGAAAAGCAATTGTAGTCATGGCAGTTCCCTCATCGTAGGATGTTGTGAGTTTGGCGTGATATTCTCGAACACTAAGCATGAGACGCGGTCCCAGCACAAACATCTGCAGAAACGTTATAGTTTCAAGAATGCCAAGATAGATCTCAGCTCCAACAGATGATGAGCTCTATAGAAACGATGGAGCGTGGTCAGATCCAGATGGCAGTCGGCATCACAGAATGACGCACTGAGATTTTTGGAGACAGGTAGCCGAGGGTGAAGCAAGAAACAGCTGCATAACTAGCACGCAAAACTTCAGCCAGAAAAAACATAATCGTATTTAAATTGAAGACTCACGCTGCGAAATAAAGCACGTGAGTTTTGATCAACGCTGTAAACCAGTTTCCTATGCTCCGCCGCCCTCTCGATGGTCGTTGCAATTCACGGAAATGTTTTACAACGACCCAGAGCGCAAGACAAAGTGCGAGGAGCTCCCATATAGTAGCGAGTGTCCAGGCCATGGTCGTCAGCAGTCCGACCTGTCCCCTCTGAACACATTGATGAGTGCCAGTGAGCACGAATTCCTCTGGTGTTTATCCACATGTGAGCTTGATGTGATTCAATCTTTCGTCACAAATAAAAGCCTACCCCATGAAACGTAGCTGCTTCCTATTGCGAAGATCACTAAGCAAGCAATGGTGACAGCCAGGAAGGTTGCAACAACAAAGATGAGCATCTTTCTTGACCGCTGATACATAGCATATAACCGGGTGATCATGATGACTTGCATGATGTATTCATTAAGTCAATATCACAGAGGTACTGCGACCGAACAGCTCACCGCTCAACATGGCATTTACGACAAAAGACATCCACAATTGTATCATGTTGATAATGGTGCCTGAAAAACACGGTTACTGAGAATCGGAGAACTCGATGTCATTAATGAACTCACATCTAATCTAGTCAGTCATTGTACTGGACCGACAAGCTTACTCACTCCTATGTAGGATTGTGTTAGTCGGATGTCAATTGACGACAACAGAATACTGACTGTATCTGTCAACGAGACTGATTGGATACTTGCTACATGCCGAAGGTTGGAAGGGAGGAATGTAGTGTAAGTGAGAAAACATACATGTTATGTTCAGGCTGATTATGGGAGATTAATATTAGTTTAATTCCAACTTGGAAACCTGGTTGACATACGCAGAATATAGTATTCCAATGCAGCGCACCTAAAACAATTTGAAGCGACAATACATTAGTATTGTCAACTGCGCTGATAACACAAGCTATATGACGTACACAGAAATACAGGATAGTCATAAGGGACCAGCGTCGCCTCTGCAGAATCCACTGTCTTATCGCACATTATCCTTCTGGTAACGGAGCCTGCTCACCCACACCAGTTCAAACTATAAAACATTATCAACGAGATAGCTGCTCCAGTAACGATAACTACCTCTTGTCCGAATGTAAGCACTGGTGAATACCATTAGGACATTGATAATTCAATAAGTATTACCTCGCTCACCCCAGTCATATGCCACTGCAGTAACGGATGCAACTACATGACCCAACCATGGCAGTCCAAGATAAAGTGAGATTCTTATCACCATAATCGTCCACGAACACGAACCTATATAATAGCTGGATACATGATAGACATTGATCAGTGACCACAAAGTTGGGTCATTTGAGACTAAGGTCATTTTCGAGGGATGAACGTCGGGCTGTCAGCATATGTCAACAAAATTTGATTGCTTAAATAGGTAATATAAATTGGGGTGACAAGCTGGCAGCTTCCTGTGCGGCATCGGCCTTCAGTTCTGCAATATTAGTTGTACGGAACATTCACGCCTACATCGTGATCTCGGATCGTGGACTATTCACTTATTTGCGGTTCTCGAGTGGTCCCGTTTAGAGTCGAGCGCTAGTCGCTGTGGCATGATTGGCCCTGCGCCAATTTAGTCAGGTACACCGTAATTCGTACTCACCAATTACCAGGCGAAGTTGCAACGTGCATCTGGGAATTCCCATGTTGCAGTCACTGACCCCGACCAGCGCGGACAATACTCCTGCTAGTCGAGATAGGCGGGAGGTTAGTACAGAAACTTTGAGTTACCGAGACTCGGATAGCCCGCGATCATCTCACCCTTTTATGTAAGTTTCTTATTATAGGTGACATGGGCAACTCCATTGAATACGAGGTATCAGCTGAATCACACTGCAAGCAGCGCTCAAGGCTGGACTGGCAAGTTGACGCGCAATAATTAAATGCTCAGTACACGAGCCCGACGTGGAGAAAATTCATCGATGGAAGTTGTTTGCCTTGTGGAACTTGGCAAGCTTGACACGCCGCCTCGGCATCCCCGAGTTCCGGGGACGTTGACTCCCACCCCTGGCACACGAAACATATTCTCATGTGTCTGTGCTCCCGGCTTTTCTCCACCCCAAACTTGTTTCCTCAAGCACACACCTTTCCTTTCGACGCCGTCAGTATCATTTGTCGGGGTGCGCTGCCAGTGGTTGCAAACGCTTGTGCGACGTGTGTCTATGTGTGTGCTCGCTTGCGATTTACTTCCTATCTCTTCAGTTGTGTCACATGCCGGCTGACTGTAGACCATCAAACATGTAGCTAGGTGGTTATGTCGTTGTGCAATGTCCCTTAACTCCAACTCTGATTAATTTGGGCATACGTGTAAGCAAGGTGGGTCTTTTTCATTGGCAGGATTATGCTATTGGAGGAGTGATTCAAACCACACTTATTTAGAGTGATTCGGATGCTGTCAACTTCTTCTGCCTCATCATCAATCTCCGGAGCTTTTCCTAATCTGTGGAAAGACTACTCCATGTCTTGCACTTATTTGTAACCTCGTGCTGTTTGTTGTGACATTTGCACGAAGGCACTCATCGACGCGCTCGTCATCTCAATGTGTCGATTTGTCAAGACAACCACACAAATATGACAAGTATCCAGCTCCCTGTCCATTCCACCTTTCGTTCGAAGAAGGGCGGAGTCCTTAGGTATGCGTATCATTTCAAAGTGAGATCCTCGATTTAATGTCCGCTGCCGTTGCGTCTTACCAGAATCAACCAACGCTTTGTCCATGCCTTCTGGCATTCAACCAGAATTGTGTGTCTTAGTTGGCGCATTTATCCTATCGTCTGAGCTGCTTCTGAGCAGCAAACTTCGGGACGCTGACAAAACGAGAACAGCGTGTGTTATGCGTCCGCAGTCAACTCGTTACTGGTAGAGACTGCTACTCTGCCAGCTATCCTCTTTGACAGGCGGCGAGAATTTCGTCAACTGATTTTCCACGGACTTAAAGGCATTCGGGAGGACATCGCCATGATCGCTGACCACTTGAACTGGCAGATTGGGACTACTTGGAAGGCATAGTCTCCCTACCTTTCCCTGTGACGGAGGCAACGATTTGTGTTGCAACTTCTCGCCTGGTTTGTCCAATAGGTGAGGATCGTGTTGACGCCTTGATCACATGAATCATGACGAAACTATATCTGATTCTAGGACGAGGTTAGTATCCACGCACCTGCTTATCCTGTGCCGACATCTTTTCCGTCCATATGCCGGCATACTTCACTGTGTTTCAACGTTTCAACCCGGTCCTAATCAAGTGTTGCCTACCTTGGGATTCGGCCATCCCTGCAAATTAATGAACGCAAATCCTACTACTAATATCGTAATGGCGCCGGCGCCAGTCCCCGACTCGCTTATTCCTGGCGTGTTTTGTGAGTGTTGCAGATTCGACTGAACGATTTTCCCTCGTATTACATTCACTCTTGGACAGTTCTTCATCTCAACTTGGGAAGTGTCCTGGTCGCAGTGGCAGTGGTTACCACCACAACAGAATCAAAATCTGTTTCTCTTGGATTGTGCAGGTTCGAAACCTGTTGACGACGAAGTTTTTTCTATCGGCACACACCTTGACATTCACTCATGGATCGTTTCTTCGAAAGTTCATCATAACTGGTCTTAGCAAATTGGTTACGACAACAGGATCGAAATCTGTTTCCCGTCCAATGTGCAGGTTCGAAACCAGCATTGTGTCACGTTTTTTCTATTGGAACACACCTTCCTTGGCATTCACTCATGGATGATTTGGACAGTCTCAGCCAAGTGGTTACCACAACAGAACCACAATATGTTCACTTGGACCACGCAGCGAAATTTGTCATGTGACAGGTTTTTTTCTATCGGAACACACCCCGACAATGATTGACTCATGGATCATCGGCTGCCCCTGAGGTACATCTAATTGGTCTTACTAATTGTAAAGAGTCAATGTTTCTCTTGGAGTTGGTTCGAAACCTGCTGACAACATTTTGCCGGTGTATGATTCTTCTGGAGGTCTATCTTAGGTAGGCCCGGTCATTCCGTCCAAACCTCCTTTTTATGCGATAGTCTGTCCATGAAAATGAATCCACCTTCATGCCCCGCGAGGGGTGTCTCAGAAACATAAGATATATCCCTGAAGCATGTACCTGCAAACCTAGATTCTCGATAGACTGACCAAAAATGTTAGGATTCGCCACCAAATGAAAAATGTTAATAGGGAGGGAGCTGTGCTCGATAGAACAACGAATATAGCATTTGCGAGACTACTCCCTGCCCTCTGTCTAGCCCGCCAACACGAGCCTTTCTTACTTGCCGCTGACAGGCAACACCGGTCCGACAAACCATCGAGTTAAAGTTCTCCTCAAGAGATTTTTTGAAGAACACACTTATAAACGTCCTATAATATGTTTATGTGCCACGATACCATTTGTCTAGTGGATGATTGTGATTGGGGTAAAAAGCAAAGTTGACTCGTCACCATGGCACGAGCGCAACGGAGTATAAGATCATATTAGATGTCAGAGCACTTTCGGCCCCACGTTTTGTCTTCTGGGCTCAACAAGTGCATCATAGCTGCCATTCCGCTTCTCATCTTCCTTCAGTCGTCCCTTGAAGTAATTGGACCTTCATTGCTAGAAGCGAGACCGTCCCCTTTCGGAAGGGGGTCACGAAGCTCGCTGTGGGGGCTTGATTGCATGTCATCATGTGTGACAGGGACGGGCGGCTCATCATTCGTCTTTTTGAATTCGGAGGGGAACATGACAGCGCGGTCAATGGCTACTGGGAGACCACGATGTCGCCCGCGAAGCATGACGAGGCATAATATGAGCTTTGAAAGAGGCCTCAAGGCACCGGAAAACGAGTAATTTTCCTACCACAGCAAATAAGAATACTCTAATTGTAACAGGATCTCCATCACTTACGGTAGGTATCCCAAGACTGAGACCAACAGTGCCGTATGCTGAGACTAATTCAAAAACTTGCTAGGATTGAGCAGAGGCCGCAATTCGACAAGATGAAGACATACTGATCGTAAAGATATTGAACCAGCCCTGTATCTCCGTGTTGTCCAAGTTTCCGCGCTACAATTAGTCAACCGATCAGAACCATCGCGAATCCTCCGCCGTTACGCTGCCTACCTCTATGATACAAATCAACACCAGTGCCTACGTCATACAAATTCAGTCTGCTCCCCCACGGCGACTGGGCACAAGCTTACCAGACACAACCACCACATGTCTTGATAGCCGGGTGAGATAGGTCATTGGACGAAAACATCAGACATACCGAATGCCAGTTGTTGACGTGCATGCATGGCCAAGTACCGAGACCATACCGTCATCCTTGGGCCTGTGGTTGAAAAGGCATTTTCGTCCTCCGAATCATCATCGTCATATATACCCAAGGATTGCTCTTCGTAGACGTTTGTCGAGCGGACACTAGACAAATAAGCATCATAGTTACTTATCTGCAGGATTGTCAGTGGCAAACACACCTTAATGCAATGGGGTCTTGACCGGTAGTCAGTTTTATACGTGTCGCCAAGATAATCAAGGCACTCACATACGCTAACATACATCATAACAACATATAGGACTCTGTTCCCCGAAGTTAGCGCCTTTCCCAGATGACGATTGTTCAACCTAACTTGACAGCAGGAGCTATTCTGGCAAGCGGAACTATTCCAAACCCCCCGGCACGAACAGAAATAGCCTGATATAGTCCAGCGACAACTCTCGTTCCTAAAGGTATGGAATCGATGTCAGGGTTACCAATATCAAGGACCAAAAAGCAGATCCAGTCTGTAAGGCTATATTGTTAAGTTCAGAATGTGATCGTAGAAATAGTCATGAGGTGCGCGTACTTCATGATGGCCAGAATCGTAAGGAGAAACCAAGTTTGGTACGAAGGGAAAAGATAAACAAAGCATCGGCGAGGATGGTCCAGGAGGAAATGCAGTGTTTCATCCAGTCGAGAATTCCTCGGTACGATTTTCGTGATGATCCAGCTTCCTACGATAAACAACAAATTTATCACGGAGATAGCATACATACATAAGAAACCGAAGTCTTCAGAGTGTTTTTGAGTAAGAACTATCATGCATTCCTGATTGCAAACTCACAGTATTGGCTAACGACAATAAAAAATTATTATGTTGTTATAACGAGTCACTGATACTCACAAATGCAGTATTGCCGGCCAAAATACAAAACATCATGAAAAAGATCACTTAGCCAAGAAAACGTCAGCATCATCCAGTATATATGGAATATGATACTCACTTGGATAGGCTGTTTGGAAGGGCACCATGCTCTGGTCGACAAGAGAGCTTCCGGTATTTGTGTACGCCGATACAACTTGGAACAATGAGAACCTACATTCAGGTTCTGTTGATCAATGTCTTGTTGCTTAGCATTGTAAGACGCTGCTCACCAAGGGACCGTAATTGTTCTAAATTGGGCAGGAGGTTCGAAATCGCTCGCCCACTTTGGCAATGACATGTAAGGAGCGATCACCACGAAGGAAACCAGTTGTATGACCATGTGATACTACGAAGACATTCTAAGTTGATGAGGACAACTGAAAAAAAATCACTCACAGATGCGACTAACCATAGCAGCGCGTTCAGTGCCCGATATTCAACTCCACCCAACTCCTCAAGTTGTTCGTTGGTCGAAAAATGGAACGCAGAATTCCGCCCAACGACAGCGTCGAACGAAATATACGTCACAGGCTTCGTACCCTCCTTAGCACTAATGGTTCCGCCGTGTGTTGGCCTCCCAGTGATACTCGCAGCAGCACTCATAGTCCGTCCCAGCCCACCGCCTGTCAGTGTAGTAGCAACAGGAATTGTTACAGTTCTCTTCAGTCTATTCTTGGTATTAGGAAACAGCCAACCAAACAGCATCCCCAGCAGCTCATGCGGCATGGGAAAACCCCCGAACCCTCGTAGCATCTGCTCCTGCGGTTGGTCGAAATGATAAGAGCTCGATGCGCGCCTAGCATGGCTAGATCGATGTGTTTGAATTGTTGGGTGCTGTGCTAATGGTACGTGCGAATGTTGGGGGACCACGGAAGAACGGCGGCGACGGGGGCGCGGAGCAGAGAACCCTGAAACTGAATTACCTGATATGATTTCAGGGGAATCCGAGTGACCGGTCCGGCTACCGACTGGAAAGAGGGGAGGATATGAAGGAGAAACAGTGGGTGCAAACTCGATAGTTGCCGTCCGTGGCATTCCAATCGATGCAGCTGATGGTACAGCACCCTGACCCGCTTCAGACCCATAATTTGAGAGTTCCCCCAGACTTCCTGGATCGGAAAGACGACGTGCGCGCCGACTGATGCAAAACAGATGTCAGGTTCGCTGGTACCAAAAGTAGTGTTGTAGATATCCCTACGAAGTATTTTTTTCCAGATCTGCAGGCCCCGCGTTGACAGTTTCTATATGTAGGTTTTTGATCTCGACATCATTTTCGAACTCAAGCTGAGCCGGAGACTGTGTCATTTCATGGGCGAACGCAAGTTGACGAGGTGAGTGCCCTTGCCCTTGTTCTTCTGCTTGCATATCTAAGCTCGTTACATATTTCAACGACAAACACTAGGAACCGCACCGCTTTCCGTGATCCATCCGCTCGGGTTGACCGGTTTGGGCTGTCCATCCACGCGCCTGATCATATCAGGTCTCAGTCTCTTAGCACTGTCCTTCGGTGTCGTTCGAGCATTACCACTAGCAGAATCCTCCGGTACCGTACTAAGGCCGGTCTTCCTTCGGAAGAAGCGGCGGGACCATCCGTCTTTGTTGCCGACAGAATTCACTGCAGGCGCAGGCGCAGACGCAGTGACAAGCTGCTGCTCCACCTTGATGGCGGCCTGTCGGGCAGCCTCTACTCCAATTATATGATCGAATGTCTTAGCAAAGTAGCGCCTGTAAAATTAGAAATGAATATCATTGACGCGCGCGCTGTAAATAACAACCTCCTGGTGTACACCATCACCCACGACACGATGACCTTGAGCCAAGGTTAGAGATCTATCGTGTATACCTGAAGCCAAAGAACGCACTTGGCTTCCAACACACATCTGGATGAATAACAACACTTGCTGCCAAGCGGTAAGCTGGCTCAAGTTCACAGTCGCGAGACCACACATGGTTATCGCGCTGACTGAATTGTATAGCGCATCAATGTATGCAACTGGATACTTGCCATTGCTAGCGTAAAGGATTCCGGAGAATATCAGGGGCGTCAAAGTGCTAAACGAAATCGATGGGCCAACAGATAGCGGTGTTATGCGGCGAACTTACAAGAAAATAACATGTATGCGGAAAAAGTTGAGATGCGTCCTGGTGGTCTGCCATGGGCTGTGTTCTGAAGACGATGTTGAGACCTGGGGCGGCATTCTGGAGAAATCGCGCGATGGTAGGCGAACTTGCTAGGAACGAGGAGTGACCCTAAGTATATACACTTCAACTGGCAATTAAGTAGTATGATAATGTCATGGTTTGAGATTGACGCTCCTTACTTGGGAAGTCACAAACCCTGTGACATACTGATGTAAGCAGTAAGTATGACGCGGTTTTCAAAAATAGCCAATAAACTGTCAATTTAAATGTTATGCACCACTCAAAACGCGACTTGAACAATGAACATGCCTTAAATTGACAAATCGTATAACACCAACTCTATATGTACGACCCATTGCTGCAAAAGCAAAAAAGTAAAATGGCGTATGCCACATACTTTTTGTCTCTTGCGGCTGTCTTATACTACAAACCATACATATGTATCTTCTAGAGACCCCTTGGCAATGTGCCTTCCAGCAACAAGCTAGAGGGTGTCCAAATGATATCGAAGACAACTCGCGCATTATTAAAGAATACATGAACAGTGCTAGGTATATTCTAGGCGGTCGGTGTGTCTGTTTCTCCACTCTATCACAGTCGATGCTTGAAGGTTGGAATCGAACCCGCTTCTTTTTATGTTTATCGTTCAAGTGATCCAGGCTTTCAAAACAGCCCACCCGCTACAATGCATCACATTCCACACGAAGCAGTTTCATGTACGAACCTTCGCATCGCGAAGCTTCTTGATGGCGGCAAGATCGTGGCAAGATGTCTTTGCAAAATATCTTCCCTCACATACATGCTGGAACTTCAATTATTGATAGTCCCAAGAAAAAATAACACACCTCTGGCATCCCTCCTTTCATAGGATTGTGGTGTATTTTCATTGCATTTATGGAGTTGTACATTCTAACGCCAAGGTTCACAGGACTGATAAACTATTCAAGTCAGCTGCGTTAGCAAGTGTCTGACTTTCTTTGGTTAGCTCCTCCTCGAGCGCTGCTACAGCGCCTCTAGACTGTAATGAAACCCATGTATCCAACATGCTAGCGCAACACTGGCCAAATGTCTTGCTTTCTCACTTCAGGTCGTCCAAACACTGCTTCACGACATGATATTCTCCTGAAATTGTCACGGTGATGCATGTACTGAGTCTCGGGGAAGAGATCAGCGTGTCACGATGCCTGCGCCCTTCCCTGTACTACCTTTTGACCCTGCCTCCATCTTGCTGTCTCTCAAATGCGACGCAACGCGGAAATTGAGGCCTCCTATGCACTCCTTGCTTCGTGTACATCTACAGAGTCAACCCTTAGGATTCAACTATGGTTTCTATGGAGGCCTGTAGCTCGTACAGTATTGTTATCGTATACCTCGTATCCACCTTGCAATGTAACTAACATCTATGGTAGACTAAAGCCTTGTCTGTATGTGAATGAATCAACGATACTACAAAGACGATCAGTAATATACATATTTCAGTTTGTAAAACACCAAGAACGCGTACAATACGATCAGAAAACGAACGAAAACGAACATGCGATAAGAATGCAAGTGAAAAGATAAACGGATCGAATCATGCAACGAGAAAGACTAGCTTGTTGCTATCCTCGAGCTTCGAAGCAATCCTTTGAAGTCTCTCAGGCTCATTCTCGAATCCTGCGCCCTTGAGCATGATAGCCATGTAGTCAAACGCCTTGGGAGCATCGATGGCAATATCGTCCAAAAATTCCGCCATGGGCATGAACCCCTCCTCAATGACCTCAAACGTACACTGTCCGTTGCTCGTAGCCTGCGCAAAGAGATCACCGACCAACCTCGCATCCGTCTCCTTGCCCTCAAGTGCAGACGCAACCAGCTTGTCCACGAGCCGGAAGCGGTGCTCGTCAGGAAGATTGGTGAAGTAGACCTCCGCTTCTTGAAGATTGCGAACAGCAAAGAACTCTTTCACATCTTCATCGATCTTCTTCTTGGCGTCTGCTTCTGACATGGCGGTGGGTGCGCTTTCAGGTTCTTCTTCCGAAGGAGTCGTGGCGTTTTCTTCAGCCGCAAGAACAGACCGCGGAAGAAGCTGGAGCTTCCTGCGCTGTACAGCAGACTCAGGAACACCAGTATGACCGAGATCAACGCTCGGTTTCCGACTCGACGAGCGACTGGGTTTCGTGGACGCCTCAGTGGTGAGTTCAGGATTCTGACTGAGCATATGGAACATATTCGAACTTGAATTCGTCTGGGAAAGTGTATCCCGCTTTCTGTCCTTCTTGCCGGCCGCGAAGACGCCGCTTGGACGCATTGCCATTGCTATGGCTGGGCCCGGATTGTCCCAATTGTTGATATTACCGAATCGCAACAGATTACCAGCCTTGGGAGGCGCACGCGGAATCGAGCTGTCATTCGCAACAGTCCAGCCATCGGGGCTGTGTTCATGGTTCTGGTTGAAAAACTCTTTCTCTGCAGCTGCTTTCTTCTTGGCGGCCTGTAACACGAGTGTCGATATATTAATTTTCGACGACGCCAATCTAATAATTCTATCTTACCAGCACATTATCGGCTGCAGTCTTTATATGCGCAGCATCGCGGCTCATCCATGCATGGTCACGCAACTCGATGACGTCCTAAAATCACGATGATGAGCACAACCGACAGGAATACCAAAAAATGTCACACCTGAAGTATGAACTGCATGCGAGTGCTGACATTATCGCTCTTACCGAGCTCCTTCATGCGCGTGAAGTAAACGTCCATATGCGCGCGGGCCTTCGGCGTGTCAAGCAACTGGCCAACCGTCTTCAACAGCTGACACAAGCTCTCAATCTCCTCTTCCTCGGGGTTCTCGACGTTGCCCAACAACTTCTTCACATACTTGTGCATGATACGCTCTGTGAGGATCTGCAGCTTGAACAGTTCGCCGATGAATTTGACCAGACCAAGACCCTGGCGCCGCGCCTTCTCTGCGGCGTAGGACTCATCGAAACAGAACTCTACTTCCTTCGCTGCTAATTTTCTTGTGAGTACTAGTCTTAGTTGCGTGACCGTCGGAAGCCTTCGCCCCAGCGACCGCAGGGGGTAGCTCCCTTGGCGAACCACCCGCGCTCAAAGTCTTCTTGACAGTGGTTGAGGAGATGCTTCCGGAACAGCTGTCCGCCAGCAATAGGTTTACCCTTCATATTCTTGATCCCCTCATCCTGCACCTCAGGACTGATCTGCTCCATCATCTTCCGACATAGCAGCGCATAGGCACATCCCACTCCAAGCCTCATCAGTCGCCTTCGAGTTCTCGAACACCAGCCGGATGACTTGGATGAGCGTCCGCCCATCCTTCTCATTCACGCTTTTGTTAGCCCAGTAGATGATCTGGTCTGAAATCGTCTCGAATTTCACCATTGTGAGCTTGTTGAGCAATGCCTTGACCTTACGGTCCACCAGCGCAGGTGAATCAACATCAAGTTGAGCCTTGCGGGTCATACTCATAGGGACCCAACGGTTGGTAGACAATTCCAGAGGTATAACGGACTCGAAACCAGCACCCAGGATAGGTGCAGCGCCAAAGCCAAAACCATGTTCTTCCTGAGACATCGGTGCCTTGTTGGTACCACCACGCCTTTTACTGCGTACACGCTTGGCGCCATGCATGGGAGGCCCACCCGTGCTGGGCGTGCACGCTACCGTGGAACGGAATTGGGAAGGAGCATTGCTTGTTGAAGCAGAACGGGTGTTCGACATAGCAAACCGCTCGGCGCTGGTAAGTTTGCTTCCTGGCGACTGGAAATTGCCCATCTGGAAACCGCTTGAAATGGAGTGTTTTTGAAAGCCACCGATGACCAGACTTGCAGAAGCCTGGCAGTCGGCAGGAACGGGTATCGCACTAGAGGCGTTACGATGACGTCCAGAGCCACCAAGGGCCATGGGAAACGAAGATCGATCGATGGGTTCAATGCCAAGGACATCGAGAGCAGGAAGAGTAGGTGGCTTCTCCTTGCAAATGTGCATGAACTGCATAAGGAAGTCACGGTCATATCTACACGAAGCAATGAATGAGACATTCGAAGTAAAAAAAGTAAGACACACCTGAATCGGCCATCCTTGACGTTCACATTGAGCTCAGCCCTCGGGCTCTTGATGCCTTCGGGGTACGCAACCTTGCTGAGATTTTCGATGACACGTGCGGTGAGGGGTACAGAAGGGTGAGGGGCAGAAACATCTCTCTTCGCCGAAGCAAGGTCGAGAGAGCTAAGACCTCTTTGTGGAATCTAAGTGGGAGGGGGCATCAGGGCGTTCAATTCAGCAGTGGTACAAGTATTTGAGGCAGAACGGACGTTGAATGGCATGGCAAAACGCTCTTCACTGGTAAGTTTGCTTCCTGGGACTTGAAGTTGCATATCTGGATATCGTTTGATATGGAGGGTGTCTGATAATCGACGTGAGGTTGACCACTTGTGGGGACTCGAACGTTGGAAGCCATGTCAAGAAGCTGGATGTTAGCGCCCAGTCTGCCAGACGATGCAAGGATAAAACCCTATCCATCTCGCTGCACTGGGATTGTCCGACAAGTCGCACATGGCTGGATCGATACAGCTCCTTGCAATGAGGCTTGCTTTCATTAATACTACTTGCTAGACAAGAAGAAGCGTGCATGGTGATGTAAGCATTGGTGGTGATGTAGTGCCAGGCTGCCAGCCGTAGCGACAGGAAGAAAGAGGATCAACTTAAGTGCAAAAGTACCGTGATGTACATATTTCAGTTTGCAGAACACCAAGAAAGTGCAAAATACGATCAAAAAGCGAACGAAAACAAATGAGGCAAAAAAACCGGAATGACAGTCGGAGTGAGGCAGGTTAATTTGAAGCTACGAGAGAGCTAGCTTGGCGCTATCCTTGAGCTTCGAAGCGATCCGGTGCAGCCTCTCAGGCTCATTGTGCATCCCAGCACCCTGGAGCATGATAGCCATGTAGTCAAACGCCCTGGGGGTATCGATGGCAATATCATCCAAAAATTCTGCCATAGGCATGAATCCCTTCTCAAATATTTCGAGCGCACAGTGTCCGTTGCTTATAGCCTGCGCGAAGAAATCGCCCACCAATTTTGCATCTGTCTCTTTGCTCTCGAGCGCAGACGCAACCAGCTTGTCCACGAGCCGAAAGCGGTGCTCGCAAGGAATATCGGGGAAATAGTCATCCGCCTCTTGGAGATTGCGAACCATGAAAAACTCCTTCACGTCTTCATCAATCTTCTTGAGGGTTGTTTTTGATACGGAGTGAGATGCGTTTTCAGATTCTTCTTCCGAAGGAGTCATGGCGTTCTCTTCGGTAGCAAGAATGGACCGCGGAAGAAGCTGGATCTTCTTGCGCTGTACAATGGTCTCAGGAACACCAGCAGTGACCAAGATCAACGTCCAGCTTAAGTCTCAACGAATGACTGGGTTTCGTGGACATCTCAGGAGGGAGTTCATGGTTTTGGCACATATTCGAGCTCGAATTCGGCTTGTGAAGGTGCCTCCAGCTTGCTGTCCATCTTTGTGCTTGTGAACGCGCTACTTGGACTCACGACCATGGGCGCGCCCATGCTGATCTTGCCAAACTGTGACAGATCATCAGCCTTGGGAGGCGCCCATGGAATAGAGCCACATGGAGCAGCCCAGGCATCAGGACCGTGCTCTTGCTTGCTGCCGCCTCGAGGACCACCGCAAGACATTGGTATCTGTCGGTTGTCCACGAAACGAAAGCAAAGCTCACGTGGATGCTTGGTGACGTAAACGTCCTGCTTCCTCGAGATTGCGAACCGCGAAGAACGCGCTCACATATTTGTTGATTTCCTTCTTGATGTCTGCTTCTGACATGGAGATGAACGCGCTCTCGCGTTCGTCCTCCAAAGGAGCCATGCTCTCGTCAACAAGCTGGAGCTCCCTGTGCTGTACAGCGAGCTCAGGAGCACCATCATGACCAAGATCAATGCTTGGACTCATCGCCAATGTCATGGGTGGACCATTGGTGATGTTGCCGAACGGTGACAGATCACCAGCCTTGGGAGGCGCCCGCGGAACAAAGTCACCTGCAGCAGCCCAACCATCAGGGCCATCCTCTTCGTTGCGGTCGTCGCCTCGTTGAGATCCACCGCAAGACATGCTCATCTGGCAGTTGAGACGCTCCTCTGCAGCTGCTATCTCCTTGGCGGCCTGTAACATGGGTGTCAATATTTGAATGATTTTTAACGACACGTCTATCTTACCAGCACATGAACGGCAGCAATCGTCAGAGGCGCGACATCACGGTTCATCCATACACGCTCACGCAACTCGATGACATCCTAAAATCACGACGATGAGCACAGCCAGAAAAGATCCCCTAAATGTCACATACCTGAAGCATGAACTGCATACGAGTGCTGACATTAGGGCTCTTGCTACAACTCCTTCATGCGCGTGAAGTAAACATCCATATGCCGCGGGCTTTCGGCGTGTCAAGCAACTGGCCAACCGTCTTCAACAGTTGACACAAGCTCTCGATCTTCTCTTCCTCGGGGTTCTCGATGTTGCCCAACAGCTTCATCACACACCCGTGCATGATACGCTCTGTGAGCATCCGCACCTTGAACAGCTCGCCAATAAATGTTATGAGATTAAGACCCTGGCGTTTCGCCTTCTGTGCAGCGTGATACTCGTCAAAGTTAAACCCAGCATCAAATGCACCCTTCTTCTCGCGAACAGTCTCGTTCGGTTGATTGACAGGTGCCTTCGCCGCCGTGGTGGATACAGCAGTAGCATCCTTGGCGAACCACCCACGTTCGAAGTCTTCCTGACACCGGTTGAGGAGATATTTCCGGAAGAGATGGCCACCTCTGACAGGCCTTCCCTCCATATTCTTGATCCCATCATCCTGCACCTCAGGACTGATCTGCTCCATCATCTTCCGACATAGACGCGCATACATCTCACTCCAAACAGATTCATCAATCGCCTTCTCGAACACCAGCCGAATGACTTGAATGAGCGTCCGCCCATCCTTCTCATTGACGCTCTTGTTAGCCCAGTGAATAATCTGGTCTGAAATCGTCTCGAATTTCTCCATTGTGAGCTTGTTGAGCAATGCCTTGACCTTACGGTCCACCAGCTCAGCTAGATCAACACCAGGTTGAACCTTGCGGGTCGTACTCGCAGGAACCCAACGATTGGCAGATAATTTGAGAGGTACAACGGGTTCGGGGCCAGCGTGTCCTTGATGGGACATTGATGCCTTGTTGGTATCACCACGCCTCTCACCGCGTTTAGTGCGTATGCGCTTGGTGCCATGCATGGGATTCCCAGACCCACCTGTGCTGGGCGTGCGCGCCATCGGGGCGGGCAATTCAGTAGCACGGCGAGTCAAGGCAGGACGAACGCTGGATGTCATGGTTAAACGCTCTTCGCTGTTAAGCTTCCTGGGGAGCGGAAGATGCTGTCTGGAAACTGTTCGGAATGGAGGGTTTCTGGTGGTCAGTGTGAGGTTTGGGTGAGGTTGATGCTTGAGCCGGGTCGTACTGGTGGGGACCAGAAGGGCAGACGTGTCGAGGAGCTAGAGATTGGCGCCCAATCTGCAAGGGTAGAACCCTATTATGCCATATGGTTATCCGACGGGCCGAACATGACTGGGTCAACACAGCTTCCTGCAATGAGGCTTGCATTAATAAAACTCACCAGATCAGACGGATGTACTGATGAGTCATAACGACCTGTCGGAATCTGAAAGTGCATTGCTTGTACCTGATGTACTGCTAGCTGTATCCTATGCCGCTGTATGTAGTGAACGATAACAAAAAAAAGAGGACAAACGCAAAAGTGCCGTGCGATGTACATATATTAGTTTGCTGAACACCAAGAACGCATGCAATACGATCAGAAAACGAACGAAAACGAAAATGCAATAAAAGTGTAGGGTAAAAAGAAAAATGGATCGAAAATGTCAAATCATGCAACGAGAGAGACTAGCTTGTTGCTATCCTCGAGCTTCGAAGCAATCCGTTGAAGTCTCTCAGGCTCATTCTCGAATCCTGCGCCCTTGAGCATGATAGCCATGTAGTCAAACGCCTTGGGAGCATCGATGGCAATATCGTCCAAAAATTCCTGCCATAGGCATGAACCCCTCCTCAATGACCTCAAGCGTACACTGTCCGTTGCTCGTAGCCTGCGAGAAGAAATCACCGACCAACCTCGCATCCGTCTCCTTGCCCTCAAGTGCAGACGCAACTAGCTTGTCTACGAGCCGGAAGCGATGCTCGTCAGGAAGATTAGTGAAGTAGACCTCCGCTTCTTGAAGATTGCGAACAGCAAAGAACTCTTTCACATCTTCATCGATCTTCTTCTTGGCGTCTGCTTCTGACATGGCGGTGGGTGCGCTTTCAGGTTCTTCTTCCGAAGGAGTCGTGGCGTTTTCTTCAGCCGCAAGAACAGACCGCGGAAGAAGCTGGAGCTTCCTGCGCTGTACAGCAGGCTCAGGAACACCAGTATGACCGAGATCAACGCTCGGTTTCCGACTCGACGAGCGACTGGGTTTCGTGGACGCCTCAGTGGCGAGTTCAGGATTCTGACTGAGCATATGGAACATATTCGAACTTGAATTCGTCCGGGAAAGCGTCTCCCGCTTGCTGTCCTTCTTGCCGGCCGCGAAGACGCCGCTTGGACCCATAACCATTGCCATGGCTGGGCCCTTGCTGATTTTGCCGAACTGCGATAAATCACCAGCCTTGGGAGGCGCCCGCGGAGCAGAGCTGCCACCTGCAACAGCCCAGCCATCGGGGCCGTGTTCTTGGTTCCGGTTGTCGCCGCGTCGAGATCCACCGCGAGACATGCTTATCTGACGGTTGATAAACTCCTTCTCTGCAGCTACTTTCTCCTTAGCAGCCTGTAACACGAGCTTAGTACAAATTTTTTCGGCAATGTTAGACTATCTTACCAGCTCATGAACAGCAGCGATCGTGGTAGGTGCGGCAACAGCATTCCTGCTAACCCATTTGCGGTCGCGCAACTCGATGACATCCTGATATCACAATGATGAGCACAATTGACAAAGAGAAAACATAACCACACACCTGAAGCATGAATTGCATACGAGAGCTGACATTAAGACTCTTGCCAAGCTCCTTCATGCGCGTGAAGTAAACATCCATATGCGCGCGGGCTTTCGGCGTGTCAAGCAACTGGCCAACCGTCTTCAACAGCTGACACAAGCTCTCAATCTCCTCTTCCTCGGGGTTCTCGACGTTGCCCAATAGCTTCTTCACACACTCGTGCATAATACGCTCTGTAAGCATCTGCAGCTTGAACAGCTCGCCAATGAACTTGATCAGACCAAGACCCTGGCGCTTCGCCTTCTGCGCAGCATAGTACTCTTCCGAATAGAGCTCAGCTTCCTCCGTGCTCTTCTTGTCGTTAGCAGCCTTGGTTGCGTGATCGTCGGAAGCCTTGGCCGCAGCGGCTGCAGCAGTAGCTTCCTTGGCGAACCATCCACGCTCGAAGTCTTCTTGACACCGGTTAAGGAGATACTTCCGGAACAGCTGTCCGCCAGCAATGGGCTTGCCCTCTGCGTTCTTGATCCCATCATCCTGCACCTCAGGACTGATTTGCTCCATCATCTTCCGACACAACCGTGCGTACATTTCGCTCCAAGCAGCCTCATCAGTCGCCTTCTCGAACACCAGCCGAATGACTTGGATGAGCGTCCGCCCATCCTTCTCATTCACGCTCTTGTTGGCCCAGTGAATAATCTGGTCTGAAATCGTCTCGAATTTCTCCATTGTGAGCTTGTTGAGCAATGCCTTGACCTTACGGTCCACCAGCTCAGGTGAATCAACATCAGGTTGAGCCTTGCGAGTCGTACTTGTGGGCACCCAACGGTTGGCAGACAGTTCCAGAGGTGCAACGGGCTCGAAGCCAGCGCCCAGAATAGGTGCAGCGCCAAAGCCAGTACCATATTCTTCCTGGGACATCGGTGTCTTGTTAGTATCCCCACGCCTCTCACCGCGTTTACTGCGTACGCGGTTGGGATGCCCAGGCCCACCTGTGCTGGGCGTGCGCGTCATCGGAGATCGGAAATGCGAAGTAGTACTACTTGTTGAAGCAGAACGGGAGTTCGACATGGCAAACCGCTCGTCGCTGGTAAGTTTGCTTCCTGGGGACTGGAAATTACCCATCTGGAAACCACTTGGAATGGAGGGTTTCTGGAAGCCACCGATACCCAGACCTACAGAAGCCTGGCGATTGGCAGAAACAGGCATTGCACCAGAGGCATTACGATGACGTCCAGAGCCACCGCGGGCCATGGGAAATGAAACCTGATCGACGGGTTCAATACCAAGGACATCGAGAGCAGGAAGAGTAGGTGGCTTCTCCTTGCAAATGTGCATGAACTGCATAAGGAAGTCACGGTCATATCTACACGAAGCAATCAATGAGACATTCAAAATGAAAGAATAAAACACACCTGAAACGGCCATCCCTAACGTTCGCATTGAGCTCAACCCTCGGACTCTTGATACCTTCAGGGTACGCAACCTCGCTGAGATTTTCGATAACACGCGCGGTGAGGAGTGCAGAAGGGGGAGGGGCAGAAACATCTCTCTTCGCTGAAGCAAGGTCGAGAGGGCCAGGACGTCTTCGTGGAATCTCAGTGGGAGGGGGCATCGCAGACGTATCTATCCGAAGTGACTCCTTCAACTTCTTCCCGCTATCCCCGTTGAGCTGAGGCACAGGAGCGTCGTCGTGTTCGGAGACTTCGCCGTCCTCTGGCTCTTGAGACTCGCTGGCAGGTGAAGGAGTCTCAACGATGTCATCAGCTTCTTCGGCTTCAAGCTGAGCTTCCTCTGCCTCAAGAGCATTTTGCTGCTTGCGTTCCTCCTCTTCCAGTGCGATGCGTGCCTGCTCTGCTTTCTGCCGCTCTGCCTCAAGACGGTCTTCCTCCTCCTGACGTAGGCGCTCTTTCTCCTCTTCCTCTGCTTGTCGTATCCGCTCCTTTTCTTCTTCCTCCATGCGTATCTGCTCCTCTTCAGCCTTCCTCTTGCGTGCAGCCTCTTCCTCCTCTATCCGCTTAACCTCTTCCTCTGCTTCGCGCTTCTTCTTTTCTATGGCATCTTTCTTAGCACGCTCCTCCTCATCCTTCTTCTCCTGCTCTTTCCGTGCATTTTCCTCTCTCGCGCGCTTCGATTCCTCGCTCTCAATGCGTACCGAAACTGACGGATGTCGTCGGTTGGTCGCAACAGGCGATATGGGTGGGATGGGAACGGTCGGTGGTTGGGGACTGTGCTTCTTAAGAGCATCAAGTGTCACTTCCATGCCATCCTGGCTCTTGATGGTGACCTTGGATGTAGAGCGTCCGCCAGGAACAAAGTCCCGGGCGTTCGTGTTAAGGCGGGGTGCATTGGCGGCGGAAGGTGTGGGCGGTGGGGAAGACATAGAGGGAGGCGGTTGAGGTGTGTGAGGGGGATGCGGGATAGCGTGTGCCATGGTGGGTGTGCCAGGTAGTTGGGGAGCTGCGGGGCGAGGTGACATAGGAAGAGGTCCAGATTGATGTGGAGGAGGGACATGAGGGACATGTTGCGGGTGAGGCTGTTGGTGCATATGTTGGGAGGGCATAGCATAATACCCCCAAGGAGGTTGTGGTTGATATGGATCCATATACTTGGATCACGTTGAGAACGGTTGATAATGATTTTTAGAAAAATAGAGGACTGACATAGTATCCACCCCATGACATGGGCTGCATGGGTACCTGCGGTGCTATACCTCCAGGTGCTTGATGTGGGTGCGGAGCCATTCGGGGACTTGCAGGGATAGGTGGGCCACCGGGACCCCCTGGACCAGCTCCCTGGCGAGACTGGCCTGGCACGTTTGGCACAGCACGAGAGAATGCAGGGGAACGTGGGGTGCCAGAAGGCTGCTGCGGTGGGCGCATGCCATTTGGCACGAACTGCGAATATGAATGTGTACCGAGCTGCGAGGGTTGCTGTGGTTGTTGAGACGAAGATGAAGATGGCTGGTGATGTGGAGGTAGATTGGAGGGCCGAGTGGAAGGAGAGGATGTGTCAGAAGACGGTTGGGAAGATGATGACGAGGGATTCTGGAAGAGCTTTGCAATGTCTGCTCTGGACGGTTTAGAAGTGGATGCGGTTGATGCTGCGGCTGTAGAAGATAGCGCACTGGAATTGGAGGACGTTGATGACAGGGAAGGTCGTGGAGGCTGCTTCGACGACCCTGTGGCCGATGCAGAAGCTGAGGTTTTGCCATTAACATGGTTGGAAGACGTAGCGGGTACGGATCCGAAAGACTTTACGACTTCGGTTTTTACGGCGGGAATGGCAGCCGGTGATGAAGATAACGGGGCCGTGGCATCATCTATTGATCCAAACACAACGGATGCTAAGAGTGCCAGTTAGAATTGGAAAAGATTTTGAAGTGATAATAAAATCAAACCTGGTCGTACTACTGATCCTACATTATTTCGAGGGACTGAGACGCCATCTTTTACGGACACGCCCTGGCCTAACGCACTTGGACGTCTCGAGTGAGAAATAGCTATTGGAGATGCAACATGGGTAGGAGCGGGAGACTGCGATCGCGGCGAAGGAGCTGCGGATGAATTGCTCTGCGGCGGGCCCTTTGCCCAAGCTGACTGCGAAGGGAGCGGCGTCGGAGTCTTTCCAGATGTAGTGGAAACTTTGCTCATTCTATAAACACAAAAAGATATACAGAAGACGCGCAGAAGGTAGTTTTGGTTGAGTCGTTAGCAACAACAAGTACACAATGAATTGAACTCACGAATTTTCGAAGTAACAGATATTTTAGCAAACAGTCGATGATTTGTCGCGCGTGGTGGTCGTCAAGTATGACCTGCCAGCAGGCGAAAACAAAAGATCAGTTGTATGAACCTTGGTTCTGTCTATGAAAACGAAAGCCCGTCGCTGTCAGTTGCGATCTCGGCAGGTTAAAAGGATGTCTTCCTGCTATAGCCTGAGGCTGTAGGGAAACGACGGAGTACAACAAGTGCGTGGGACTCGAGCCAAAAAAATCACCCCCTACGATTGGACCCCAGAAACCTCACTTGGTCCCCGTTCACTCAGTCGGCAATCCAACTTTTTATTGTTATGACTATGAAGAACCGACGACGGAACCGCGAAACACGTTCTCTTAACACGAGTCAGCTTAGCTGTTTTTAACGTGACTCACACGGCGTCAAGACACACATGCAATCCATGCCAGAGACACGCAGCTCGCTCAGCGAGTCGGCGATAAGAATTAGCCCTAACCGGCCAACAAACTTGTATCGGTACACTCACAGGTACTAGTTGAACTCACTTGGACCCCTTCTGGACCATCATACTATTGTGAGCGACTCTAGGTGAGTCTAATATCGACTGCTTCAGACTAATAAACCTGCTTGACGGTCCCTGATGGTTCTTGCCGCTCAGACATATACTCGTCATCGCCAGCACAAGACATTTGTATTTCATCCGCGTGTACAGTATCACCGTAACACCATTTATTTTTTATCAGGTTGGGTTTACCCCGGGCAAATGTTTATCGCGCTGAGCTCACAGGCATTTTAACGTTGATTTGTATTTCACCTCATCTAGCTCATCAAGGGAGATACCAACCGTCTTTATACCAGGCTACTCGCTCAGACTGTTTCTGACTGATTCAGCCGATTGTTCCAGATGTCGAGATTCTTGATAGCCTGCGCTCACTAGCCTCACGACGAACCCTTCAATAACCAGCTAACAAGCATTCCGCAAGGCCTTTCTCTCTAGAGCAGAGGATAAGCAGGTGTTTGTCACAGTTTGCTGCACCGCTTCACACTATGTGGATGTGACAAGTTAAGTTCTTCATTACATAGCGTGAGTGAAACCTATATGCCACTCCCTTCTTGTGGTCAAGGTGCACGTATATTTGCGTGTTTTGTTGTAGTTGGTTACGACTCCCTCATTCGTGACAACTGCCAGTGGTGAAAGCTTTTCCCGTTGCAAGTACAATCCGACTTCTACCCACGCAATGTGTTTCTCAGACCGAGAATACCTCGAAGCACATCGCTGTGTAATATTAGCTTGCCAAGGTCAAGTACATTAAGCACTGGGCTGGGCTTCAACAGGAGCACGCCGAGGTAAGTTAGTACTGTAGTGGAACTTTGGTGATATCAGTATCCTTGGTACCTGAATGTATCTACCGTATTTTTTTGGAAAACAACTCCTCCCCCGCGTTAAAGATGCTTATCTCAAGCGTCTCTGTCATGCCCTTGAACGCAAATGAAACTAGATCGATTAGACCTAGTTGAATTCAAACCTGAAATCTGCATGGAATATCCGAACAGATTCCCCGGCTTTCACCAAATATACACGCCAAGAATTATACGAATATTATTATACACAAGGACATCTGCCATGCATGTCATGCATTGGATAAATGACGTCCCAAGTCTCCTCGAAATATTTATTGCTTGAACGGCATAGGGCTATCGATGGAGTAATCGGTGATGGGCCCAATAGCAAACTGCAACGTGCCCATCCCGAACAGCCGATATGACAACTCACTTATCGTTTTTTTAAATGGGTCATGACCCGCATGCCAGGGACAGCAGGAAAACTGACGTCTATCATATGTAAGGACAGTTCCGCGAGAGTGAATCGTGACGTGCGTACATAATCATCAGTGAACCGATGAACCGATGAGAATGGTATTTAAAGTAATATATTGTTGAGCATCGAGACAGTATAATTAGACCTAGACAAGCGATAATACACGTAACTAGGTATCAAAGCAGAGCCGAGCAGAGATTGAGATCAAGGAAACGACGAAACAGCATCTGGCATAATAGCATTATTATGAGGTAGCAGGCGGAATAGTGGAAGGATGGCATCAGATACACCAGAGTGCAAGGCAAAAATTGCCCCAACAACCAGTCTTCTTCTCGCGCAGGTTGTTGCGTCACTGTTTGTACCTGGGGTTGAGGCTGTAGCTATCACTGGCGTAGGGTTTGGCTGCACAACAGGCTGAGCTGACTACTGACCAGTCTCAGCTTTACGTTACACAGGAAATGCGCAACGTAGACCTTCTGGAGAATCGTTCATGTATAAATATAGCAGAACGAGCGATGACGAGAGGTGACGAGTTAAGGATGAGTTAGGACGCTGGGAACGATGAGAGGAGCAGGATTGTGCCGAATCAACCATATTGTTCTCTTTGACGAAAATGCAAGACTTACTTGAAAAAGTTGCATAATCGTCACTATCCAATCGCGGAAAAGAACCTGTAGCGCTGGGATGCGAAAGTTGTGAGCACGAAGTAAGGCAGTCTGATGCAAGAGTATTGACATCAAAGCAAGGCGGTGACTGGGTCAAGTTTCCTTCTGTATTACCTTGAACCGTGGTTATGAAATCACGTACCGGAAGCTCAAGAGCTATGTCTTTAACCATCTACAAGGCAATATTCCTGCCAAATCTGTCATATGCAAGGTATCTCCAACCTTGAGAGAATGAGACATAATCAATGCTTTGCGATTTTCCTGGATGAATGGTTGGCTGATAGGACTCTGGTGCAAAAATACGAAAATCAGAAAACTGTCTCTTATGGCCTTCAAATCGCCACTTTTGTATTGGCCTTTTGGGTTGTGCTAGTGAAGCTTCCTCGATGATCGACGTCGCAGGAAGTTCAGAATCAGAAGATATAGCTCGTTACAGTTAGCCGTCTGTATGCAGAAGAATTGGCCAGTACTCACTAGCACCGCTTGTTCCGGTATGTAGCCTGTAGCAAACCAGCGACGATGGCAGGCTTTATCAACATCGCCGCAGGTACGGTGTGTCATAACAACTCCCCTACATATGTTCATGATCTTTAGGATGATCCACATGAATCCAATCATGCTAGCGACGAGCGCGCTATACACATCAATATATGGTGTAATTTTTAGCTGTTAATATAAGGTTCGGAACGGCGCATTCAAAGTTCAGGCCATCAGTGCTCTTCATTGCAAACTGACTGACCGTGTCCTCGAACTTTGCCTAGCGCCTTCGCTAGTGCTGTCATTGGAGGCAAATAAAGGCAAACAATTTATATTTTCAGCGAATTAATTCCCGCTACGGTAGTAGTGGGTTTTGCCGGTGTCATGGGCAAAAAAACAAAACCGACCAATTTTTTTGGTGAAAAACGCATGAAGTCCGGCCCTAAATATATTTGTCATGTGACTTATGGGTTTCTGAGTGCTTGTTTCTAATACTAATGAGTGCTTATGTCTCGTTATAAGGTCTTTGGATCTTTCGCCGATATTCCAGCTGTTATTCGTGTTGATGATGCGAAATGTGATTCGACCGTGTCGTTGTCGTTTTTGCATAGTTGCAAAGTGCCGCGAACCGTCGCCAATTCTCACGGAGTGGTTGTAGAGTCCACTCTTGGGCCCGTGCGCGTTCCTACTGTCGACGGTTGGTACAATTCGCGACAGACTTTTCGACCCGTCTATCTGAGCGGATGCGATGTTGAGCTCGGACGAGATTGGCTCGTCTCTGTGAGTCCGAAGCTTGACGTTGATGGGTCCCGGTTCCAAAAACCGTCAGAAACGGAGGTTGGTCGACTTTCTGGCGGTCATAGTTGGACTTCTGTGCCTGAAGGTATGTTTATTAGATCACAATAATATGATACATGTTTGAATGATTGTTTATAGATGATTCGTCATTGTCTACTGTTACAGAGGGAAAAAATGATTCAGGTTCCCAACCGGGTTCGTGCTTAGCTACCCAAGCGGGATCATGTTTAGCTACCCAAGCGGGTTTATCTATGTCATCCTCACCATGCTTGTTTAATGCACATGTTGTGCAAAATTTATTTGACGGGTATGAAAAATTATCTAGATCTGTTTTAAGTGAATTGGCAGTCACTCACGGCCTTCCGGTACACTCGAACTCATCTGTAGAAGATTTGCGACAAGCTATATCGCAGCACCTCGGTACAGGATTCTGTGCTTCTGTTTTATCGCGAATGTTCGAGGGGTGTGAATCCGTGCGTGAAGAACTTAATATGTCTTGTGGTGATGACGATGCCGTGCTTTCTGGGAGGATAGCGTTTTTGACAGCTGTATTGAAAACAACGAAGCGACGACCTTTGGAACGATTATTAAAGGCAAATGATATCAGTTTCGAAGTCGGGTCGAAGAGCGGACAGCTTCGTCGCACGTTGAGGAAGTATATCAAATCGCTGCAAAAAGCAAAGTCAAAATCTTCCAATCAAACTCGCACCCAAGCTCAATTTAATGATCGTGAAAATCGTCGTCGTCAGCTTGCTCGTGAATGGCCTCAGATTCCGTCGTCCAAACTGAAGCATTCTTTGGTGCAAATGTTCAAAGACGAGACTTCGTCAGAAAAGTTGGCTATGTTTACCTGTGCGTCGTGTGCTGAAAGTGTTTTATGTTCTGACCGTATAGTCATATCTCATAATGATATTGATTTGTCTCTTTTACGCAGACCTGACCAACAAGATGATAGGCATATGTCAGACGATTATTTCGATGGAGACTGTCCTCTTCCTCAACTTCCATTTGCAGATTCGACTAATTTACTACATGATTTGATGCTCGATCCGTCTGGAGTCAAACAATGTGGTAATGACGAGTTTGAACTGTCCTTGTGCAACGTCTGTCATAAAAAAAATCGTGAAAGGGAAACGACCGGCACTCAGTCTTGCGAATCGCACTTTTTTGGGAGATGTTTTCTGACGAATTGAAGGATCTGACGGTTGTGGAGGAGGCCATGATTGCTCGTTGCCGCGCAAAGTGCTGGATTGTTCAGCTCAAGGAAGAAAATCAAAACCTCGAACTTTCAACTAATCAGAGAGGAATCAAAGGTCACATAATTATCTACCCTCAACGTCCAGAAGGCATTGCTGCTATCTTGCCTCCGACTGTCGAAGAAATCATCACTCCGATTTGTGTCATTTTTGTAGGTTCAAATCCGCCTTCTCCAGCATGGCTTCAGGAAAAGGCCAGGCCTTTGATCGCACGAAGAGAAAAAGTGCGCGCTGCATTAATTTGGTTAAAAACACATAATCGTTTGTATAAGGATATTACTATTAATCATAGCACCTTGGATTCCATGGGGGAGGAGACATTAATGCCCTTCCACGTCGATCATATTCTTCCTAATGATGCGCGCGATTCCTTAACATCGAGATATGATGCTGATGAAGTGGTCCAATTAGAAGATTCGCTTGATGGAACTATTGAATCACATTCTAGTGAAGCTCAATCCAATTTTGAAAGCGTCGTGGTTACCGATGTCGATGGTCATGCATCAGCGAACGAATTGCGAGCTGCGGCAGTTCGTCATATTAAAAACAAGAGTGGTGGATATGTCCAGATTCCTCATGACCCTGAACCTGTTAATGAATTTTTTCAGCCTGAGCTGTTTCCGATGATCTATCCCACCTTGTTTCCATATGGTTTAGGAGGGTTTGAAGACCATCTACGTTCAGAGCCTTTGTCCATTAAGAGACACGTCAAACACTTGTTTAACTTGGCTGACCGTCGTTTTCAGGAACACTACTCATTTCTGTTCAGCGCATTTAACATTTTACAGCGACGCAAAATACTCATACATACTTCCTTGAAGGTGAAGCGAGACACTTTTCCTAGTGTAGCTGCTAATCTTGCTGCTGTATCACCATGGGCTGTACATTGTGTCACAGAACGTGTAGCCCGAGGGGACACTTTATCTGCAAATAATGATGAGGAGAGAAGCGTTTTGCGTCTGATGAAGGAGGTGCAAGTGATAACTTCGAATGTGCCGGGCTCTGCACACGCAAGAGCAAATATGCGCAATGAAATTCGTGGTTTAATGTGCGATCGAGGCTTACCAAGTTTCTATATCACGATCAATCCAGCAGATGTATACAACCCTGTTGTAAAGTTTCTTGCTGGAGCTGAAATAGATGTTGACGATCTCCTCCCAGAACAAGTGCCGAATTTCCATGATCAATCCATACTTATTGCGCGAAATCCCGCTGTCGCAGCGAAATTTTTCAATATCTATATGAAAGCTTTCATTAGATGTCTTCTACGATTCGAAGGAAAAGGTCTAGACTTACATGAGGGAGTGTTGGGCGTCGTTAGTGCATATTACGGATGTGTCGAAGCTCAAGGTCGAGGGACACTGCATTGCCACATGATGGTATGGTTAGAAGGAGGCCTGAATCCTAACGAAATTAAAGACCGTGTATTGCAAAATGACGAGTATGATTTTAAGGAGCGACTCCTTCGATATCTGGAAGACACCATCTCTACTTGTATCCCGGAATATCCACAGGAAGAGCCAGTACTTCCACAAGAAGGAGCTCATCCTTGCTCAACTCGAGGAGTCAATTTCCGCAAGGTGAGAGACGATTTGCTGCAGACGATGCATGAAAAAGACATACATTCCCTTGCTAAGAAATGTCAGACTCACCGACATTCGAAGACATGTTGGAAGTACTGGAGAGGTCCGCCAGAACCGAAGGAATGTCGGTTTGATCTGGATGAAAAAAATGTTCATCCGATTAGCTTTACTGATCCAGAGACGGGCGAGATCACTTTAAAATGTCTAGATGGTCTCGTCAACCACTTTAATACAACCATATTAGAAGCCGTAAGATGCAACATGGATATAAAATTTATCGGATCAGGACCAGCAGCGAAAGCAATACTGTATTATATTACTGACTACATAACCAAATCTCAGTTAAAGACTCACGTTGCATTGGCTGCCATGGAAACAGCGATACATAAGCTGGAGGTGTATAATCCAAATGACGATGAATGCACAGTTCGAGGCAAGAGACTACTGCAAAAATGTGCTCATTCAATGATATCTCATCAAGAACTATCAGCTCAACAAGTCTGTTCATACCTTCTGGATTTCGAGGATCATTTTACTAGCCATGAATACCGCAAGTTATATTGGACAAATTTCGAGTCATTTGTAGAACAATGTAATCCAAGTCCTGAATGCAACCGGTCGTCATCAGAGATTGATACCATGAAAACCAATGACAATCCTGAAAATGATAGAAATGACATACTAGAGACAGCTGATGAGGATTTGGACCTGCCCGAAAAAACCGGTTGAGACAGTCCTGGACGATCAAGAGATATATGTTGAACAACTTCAGAATGATGAAATTAGAATCGACAGTGATAACTTTGGTAATCTCGTACCGAAAGCCGCTCAAGTAATGGACTACCTCCACCGAGATGAGAAATTTAACAATATATGTGTATGGGATTTTGTAGCTCAGGTTGACAAGGTGAAGAAGAAGAAGAAAAAGAATAAATCGAAGCCTGACAATGTTGACAGTGATGATGAAGAGGATGATGATGATATTGACCACTCACTCTGGTGCAAAGATGAACTTGACGAAACTATAGTTGATAATGAATCTAACGAGAACGTGAATACCGAAAGACCACCAGAAACACGAAAAGATGCACCTCAACTAGAGGAGCTCCTCCAATTCTCCTCAAAAGAACGACCCTTCGGAGAATTACAAGCTGGACACTATGAATCACGCACTCATTTTTTGCAAGTAAGACGACATAGGAATCGACTCATACCTGTACCCATGGGACCTCGCATGCCTCGTCGAGATCAGCAGGCCGTATATCCTAAGTATTGTCGCCTGATGCTCATTCTGTTCAAACCCTGGAGATCTGTTTCCGACCTTAAGAAAGGGACACAGTCATGGACTGAAGTGTTTGATGAGTTCCGCCATACCTGTTCACCTGCCATTACTTATATATTGAATAACATGCAGATATTGCACGAGTGTAAGGACAGTCGAGATGATCATTTTGCAAACCGTCGACTTCGACATAAATTAGCCGGGATATCTACAGAAATAATTAGTCAGAGTCATTGTCCTCATGAGGATGACATTTTCACGGACGATACAGATAATGACATACTTACACACTTAGAATCCATGGATTCCTGTCGTTCTATACATCAATCCACAACCAATGACGACTTGATTTGTTGCTTACATCACATGGATTCATGTCGCTTTTTCGATGCTCTCTCACATGCTCCATATGTAGACGATCCTGCTGATAATGGAGAAGACAATTCAGAAGTCAACGTTCAAGACATATCACAAGAGAACAATTGGCGGGACTGCTATGAAAAAAGACGCACAAAATGGAAGAAAAAGCAAGTTGTCGAGGATCCTATAGAGCCAGCTTCACCTGGCAATAAGAACAAGCCATTAACGACTATCGAGATGTTCGGGGCGAAACCATTCGATACTCACGGAACCCTTCTTCCTGATATTCAATGCCACACTCACGCCATAGACCCATATTGTGATATAAACAGTGCCAGGGTTGCTGAGGACTGGACCTTGAATGATGAGCAATCTCGAGCGTTCAAAATTATAGCTGAACACAGCCGTTTGAACAATCCTGAACCTTTAAGGATGTTCATCGGAGGACCTGCAGGTACAGGAAAGTCTAGAGTGATCAACGCCCTAAAAGACTTTTTTATTAGACGGAATCAAAGAAGACGCTTCAGACTCGCCTCATACATGGGAGTAGCCGCTCGAAATATCTCAGGAATGACGTTGCATGCATCTCTCCTGTTAAATCAAAGACGTTCGTCAGGTGCAAACACTCAGATGAAACGAGACCTCACCGCAATGTGGGAAGGGATCGACTACTTATTTATAGACGAAGTATCCATGATAAGCTGCGATTTTCTAACTAAGATTCATAATGCGTTAGTAGATGCAAAAGGGAACACTGCACCTTTCGGAGGGATCAACATCATATTTGCTGGAGATTTTGCTCAGCTTTCGCCTGTAAGTGGTAAACAGTTGTATGCTCACATCGACACTAGACGTTGTGGAACTACACAAGGTCAGAAAAATATATTCGGAAGGCTGCTCTGGCTGTCTGTAAAGACTGTTGTCCTATTGAGAACAATAATGCGTCAGTCAGGTACTGAAAATGAACGATTTGTCGATTTCCTTTCGCGCCTTCGTCAAGGAAAATGTACGCAGGATGATTACCGACTTTTGCAGTCTAGAGTGATCACCAATGGTATTAGACATGAAGGCGACTGTGACTGGAAAGATGCTCCTATCATTGTATGTGATAATGAAAGTAAAGATGAACTGAATATCAGAATGACGATGGCATTTGCACAAAGAACCGGACGTACCCTTCACTGGTACCACTGCACAGACAAACATCAGGGAAAGATACTGCGTGACGAAGCTCTCGTAAAAAAATTGCAGCATTTAAATTCTGGAAAAACGAATATGCGCCTTGGCAAAATCCCACTAGTAATTGGCATGCCAATCCTTGTCTCCCAGAACTTTGATGTCGAAGGTGGTATTGTCAATGGTAGTACAGGAAAGCTCAGGAAAGTCAGGTACTCATTCAATAATGAAGGACAACGGGTCTTAAGATCCTGTATTGTGGAAATTAGTCATTCATCAGATGAAGCGCTCCCAAACTTATCCCCGCACCAGATTCCAATAATCGAAGACTCCGTGGAGCTCAGATTCACCCATCCCAATTCCAAGAAAACGTGTCGAATCACTCGAACACAAGTGCCTGTACTTCCAGGATTTGTGATCACGGCACATAAGTCACAAGGACAGACACTTGAGAAAATAATTGTCGATCTCGGTTCTAAGTGGTGTCAAGGCACTGAAAAGCCTTATGTGATGGTATCGCGTGTGACGTCTCTGCAAAATCTATTTGTTCTTCGCCCATTAATTATAGTGTTATCTGCTCTCACCCTTCACAGGATGTTCGACAAGAAATGCTTCGATTAGATATGTTAAACCTAAATACGATCATACACACACCATATGCCACTGAAGATCAACAACAACAAGCACAGAACCAATTACCCTCGCTATCCATGCCAATCACAGAGGACGAACCATGTAGTCAAGAACACCAAGCCAACAAGTTAGACAACTTACAACAAGGTATAGACTTAATCCAAAGCACGGCAGGTACCCAATCGGGACAACACAACCACCTTCTCGTCGAAAAAAGAGAAAGCACGCGGATCAGGCACCCACTTCTTGTTCAACAGGTGATAATCCCTTGCCTCAACCTGCACAGGTTTGTCCACGGCGTACCAAACGTCGCAGGACATCCTGACTGCTGACGAGATCAAATTTTGTCAGCGGTGAAATGACGTATTATACTGTGCGTCATACCCTTGTAATCCTTACCCCTTTTTATTTAAGGAGGATGTTGAACATAGTACTGGTCGGCGACGCTTTCACTCCAACCACCACGATGTCTTCACCGGATATTGAAGTCAAATGCTTCTCGCAACGTGTCGCCAACGGCGTATACGACCGTGTTGCTGATGCTATCACTAGCCTTGGGAAAGATGGCTTGGGCGAGGCCGATTTCGGCATCGATTGGACAACCACTGTGCAGGACAATTACAGTGGGACTAATTGGTCCTATGTTAACACTAAGGACGGACGTCCTTTCAGGACCAATATCGTCGGCCAAATTGCCACTTCGACATGCGGCACAAAGCATTCCGCAAAAGGCACTCACTTCACGAAAAAAGTATGTCTATCTGCTATAGATTCATATACATAAGAATTATCTGATGTTTAAAATAAGAACGTACCGCTAAGCGATTCAGACACAGTGAAATGGAAATGGGCACTATCGAAACCCACACTATGCTCCCCGAATCTGATGGACATCTGGGAGAATCAGTTGACATCGATTGAGGATTGGGTTACTGAAGAAAGCAAAAGAGCGCCGACGGTCAGTTCAAAACAGAATCCTATACAACAACTAACAGACTCAATAGGGTTCCAAAATCAACACGTGCATCACTAAAAGTGCCAGCGATCTCCAATACGCAGACCTTATCATTCTGACATCGCAACGCATCTACGAGGTAAGAAACAAACCAAAGTTCCACTATTACCGTCACTTACCATCTCTCACAGAAAGCAGAAGGTGTCCACCACAACCAAGATGCTACTCCTCGACGAACAAAACGAAAGAACGCGGAGGACAGTATGATAGGACAACAAAGCTCGGCAGCATCGACGAGCTCGGCCACGACCTCCACCACGACCACAAATGTTGTCATACCTGCTCCAGATAAAGGTAATCCTAAGCCTTATATTCATTCACAAAATTGACTCACTTTGACAAAGTCGCTCCAGGAACACTTTATGACCCAAGGATCCTCCCTGACTACCGCGGATCGTATTTTCAGCTGCGACAGAACAAGCTGAAGCAGCTGAATATCTATGAGTCCACAGACAACGGTCTGAAACTCATCCCTATGCACGAGACCTACTCAAAATTAAGGCCTGGAACACTCATTCTTGCCGTCTGTGACGCACATGTATACAACATGGTGCAGAATGGCCAACTGACCAGCGTGTGTACCAAAGATCGTCACTAGAAGATGTGACTAACGCACTCTTGCAGACTTTCCAGCTCGGTGTACAAGCCATGAAAGTCCTAGATCCTTCAGACGAACCTGTCGAAGAACGTTTAATTCCCATCCTCTCCACAACCTCCGTTGACATGTCAAAAGACGACTCTGCTATAGCCGCATTCTCAACATTCGACATCACCGTCAGCCCCGCTAAAAAGAAGTCCAAAGGGGGGAAAGGAAAGAAAAAGAGAAAATGGACTGACCATATTGCCTGCGTCTCTCGACTCGATTTGCCCCTGTGAATATTTCAGACATTCACCAAATTTCTCTTGTATTTATAGCAGTCACTTACGTCTCGCTACTATTCTACCTTTGTCACCGTTCTCGCTGTATCTTTATTATTTTCCAAAGATCTCGTATACTCCGAAGAACTATAGAACAAGTGAGGAAAACATGGAAGTGATAGCTTAGAGAATTCGCCACCCAGCACACAAACAACCGTAATCATGTGACTGACCAGCTGCGGCCGACGCCGTAGCGGGCTCTGCCGCGTGCGGCCCTTACGCGTTATTAACTAGCGGATTATTAGCCGCTTTTTAGTCAGTCACGTGCATTGTTTTTAGCAGGTAACAAGATAACTAATGACCCAAGCTAATCAGCCAGCGGCTCATTCCCATACTTCCGGCCACTCGTTATCGACGTTGTCATTCCCCTCGATCTCCTCAGCCTTGGCTTTTCCCTTCCCTTTGTGTGTGCCACCAGGACTTGCCTCTGCCAATACCGCCAACAAACCCTCTGCGCTCATGTCTATCTCGGATTCGACATCGAAGTCAGCATCATTGCGTGTGGTGGAACTCTCTTCTGCATTGTCCAACCAAGAACTGGACTCGTCATCTTCGATTTCTTCATCTCCCCCAGCACTTTCAGTCGACAGCAAGCTGTTCCTTGTATCGTGGTGCCGTTTGCCCACTTTCGCTCCAGACCCAAACAGTTGGGCGTCGAGGTCATAAAAGTTGATGGTTGGACGCTCTGGATGTTTGGACTAAGCTTGTGTGAGTATGAGCCAAATAACTTGGGGGTTTACTTACAGCAGAATCGTACATGTACCACTGCCGGATCTGTGTCATGTTCACAAGTGTACTAACATTTTGACGATTTCGCAGCGCAGAATTCATCCGCGTGAATACCGACATGGTACGCTCTTCTGGCATCGAGCTTGGTCGGACGGAAAACACCTTGACAGCGAGGGTCTTTACCGGAGTGAGTGAACCAGATTGTGTATACAACAAATAGACTGACCGCAAGGATATTTCCCTCAGGAACTCCCGCTAAGTGCGTCCACCATGACAGTGTTGATTGACCATCTCTCCAAGGGGGGTATCAAATGGATACTGACACGTGCGTAACGTTCAAATTGCCGAAGGAATGATTGCTGAGCCTCACGACCAGTTAGTTTTTTGAGAATCACGTTCTTTTGACTTCCACTCCCCCTCAAGAAGAACCTTCAAGAACACGAGTACGCGACTGAAGACTGCGTAGTTTTGGATGGGAGGACCGGATGATTCAGAAGACATAGTCTTCGCACTTTGTGCAGGAAGCACGAATGTGAGGGCGAGAGGGTTCAAGTTCTTTTGAAATAGTTTGCTATTGACATAACCTGTAATACTTATTAACATCGCAACCGAGACAGTATTGTTTTGCTTACGAGGGTGCAAATAGAGAGCAGAGATGGGAGCATCAGTTGGACCCTCAGACAAGGCTTCACGGAATCGAGAGTTGAAGATTGCACGAATCTGACCAGACTCTTCTGACGAGAATGGATTGTTGTCACTGTCGAAGATTTGTTTTAGTGTAGCTCCTATTGCAAAGTAGTACAAGCCAATGTCCGACAAATCTGTCTGTGATGACTCGAGACAAGCAATTGCCTTGAACGCGCGGGCCAAGGGCTTGCACCAATTAGAAAATTAGAAATAATTATATAGTAACTAGTTCATTGTATGTCATTAGAATTTAGCCTCCCAACACGATATATCACACACAGGTAGCCATCAGGAATTCTTAGCATTATTAGCATAGTGATTTCTAGGATCGAATTATTAGCGTGTTATTAGCAGGCTAATAACTCGCTAATTAGCACCCGGTTAATAAACAACGAGTTTTCTCCCGAACCCTAGTGTAAACTCAAGGTCGCTTGCATTCGTCGGCGGTAAATCCCTCCCCTCGTTGTATCTATTTATCTATCGTTTTGACTTATGTAAAGGCAGTTTACGATGTTGTCTGAAGGATAGTAGACTTTCATAAATGTACTAGTAGTAATACGCTCTTTTCAAAATTATGTTTTCCACAAGCCATAAACGTATGTGCCCCTATTTCCGGGGTCCTTCCGTGTCACTCAATGACTTGCTTTCCTACTTTTCTTCCGCAACTAATGGGGCATGAACGCGCCGTGCACCGGGGAGTATAGTTGGCAAAAGGATCATGGATGGGCTGGGAGTTTGTGAGATATCTGTTTTAACTTTTGTTATCTGCTGACGTTGTGTCAGGGTTTTTTAGTGGCGAGCGCGCTGAGGTGGCGAATGTGAAGCTAGATTGAAGAACTCATCAAATGTTGGCTATATTGTGGCACTGTTAGTTAGCGTCCGGTAGTTTTTCTCCTTTCGACTCTGCCTTCTCTCATCAGTGAACTGGTGAGGAAATTAGAAGGACACGTATAACAATATATAGTACATAATCACAAGCATCAACATACTTCTGCTATCGATCATCACATTCTAATATTTGACCTTGTGAGAGAAAGTTTCAACAGTTCCTGATGTTCACATCCCAATGCGAGGTTTAGAAAAGGCTCACACATTTGGCAGTGCGAAACCGTCGACTTTGTTGCTGATTTATCTTTGCCCACGGAGCCACGCCATCCACTGCCATAAAGAAAAGTTTCTTTGGCTTTATCTTACCAAATAACAGGTCCACGTATGCAAATATTGCGGTGAATATTTGCTCTTCGGACATCCTGGAGTGCGCATCTTCGTCATTTGGATGCGAGCTAAAATGAAAGTTGAACACGCCAGTCTGCCCTGCATCTCAAAGGATTAATCACAGTTGTGAATTATTCCATTGAAGTCGAGATATAGGTTATCTATTTGAAGACTTCAGTACGAGAACATACAGTCGGTGTGATGACTCACCAAATTCTGGAACCTTGCCCCCCAATCAACTGAGAGGTAGGTGGGTACCGTTCGCTAAAAATAAAACAGCTTCTATAGTCAAATGATAGACTTCTGGCTCACGAAATACAACGGAAAAACTACGGCACGACGTTTAGCTCCTTGCATATACATCTCACAAATAAAGGAAGCGCGAACCTTGGGGATTCCTAGAAATCGGAAAAGTGTGAGCGTGCTGATAGAAATCTTAGGGAATAGACATACCCATGACAAAGAAAGGAAAAGTACGTTGGATACTGAGAATGAGTATGAGGAATCTTTGAGGATCGAGGTTGAGATGTGGAAGCTTGTTACATAAGCACCGCTAGTACTCTCGTTGAACCTTATCAAACTTGAACTGTCGTGGCCTCCACTGATCCCATTCTGCGGTTTGCAGCGCGCGAATGAATTTCGCACCAGCAGCCTTGGGCCCTTGTTAACTGGTATTACCGCACTGGAAATGCGAGATCGTGGTACTTTAAAGCGAGCTTGTGAGTTTCTTTCCTCGACATCGACCAATCCTAATTGTAAATTAGGAATGATACAATTATGCCGAGACATATTTCATGTGATAAATTTATGATTAATCATCATAACACATGCACGAACTGATATGACCACGGTCAGCTTTCACTGGGAGATCTGACTACGCGGCCTGATGAAGGGCCTTACTAGACTCTAGTGAATACAATCGGCGCAGCGGATTTAGAGTATGTCTCGTGGATCTTGCACAAGGACGGGTGGTTGTCAATGAAGGAATGATTAAGTGTTTCGTGAGCATATATGCAATGGTGTCGCTAATATTTGCGGGACCAACCGTCTTCTGTAGTGAATATACTCCACGTCGTCTGAGGTGGCGTGAAAGACGTCGGGAATCCTGACTCCAGTGCAGTGTCCTTAGACCTGGCACATATTCAAGGTATGGTACTCACCTCTCAAAACTTCACCCGCAAGCAATGAGGGACATGGAGCACAGTCATGGATGGATTCCAGGTCATCTGTGATGCGAATTCAAAGGAGAGCGGCTGACATGAACTTCCATGTCCCCTCTCCACAATTAGCAATTTATTCAAGCGCAACCATTACGATACTTATAGTGCAATTAGGTCGTCTCTCGATCGTCTTGTTTCTATCCTTGCTGAGATCCCAGTTGATTAGCAGGCCATCGCTGCTCACACTCTTGGCTGTCTGATCGTACTATCGTCCTCCTTCCCTCGAAACGGACACCTACAGTCCTTGCGGTTGTCCTCGCATGTGTAGATGTAAGGCTCGTTCTCTTAGCCAGTGCGCACTGCCGCCTGCCTTCGCCGACGTGACTGGCTTCAAGCTTATGAAGTCGAGACGTGCTATTCACGTGCACCGCGAGCACCAACATCATGTTCGTACTCGAGCACTGACGGTTTGCCACTAGTCTCTAACCACGACTCTGCTGCTAACCGGCGCTTAATCACGATTGAAATTGGACTAATATAAAGATACAGTTCGGTTTGATGGCTGGTCAAAGAACTATAATCGACAAATGACTTCCCTGTAAATGTATGTATAACTAAGGCCAGCCCATAATTTGCTTTATTCTCACGCCAATCCTCCGCGTCAGAGCAGCATTAGCTCCTTGGCGAGTTGCCATCTCGCCTGCGAGCCACTTGACCTGGCCATCGACTATGCCGCTCTGCAGATTGAAGCCGAGGTAACGCGCGATTTGGATGTTGTTTCGGTATGTGTTGAAGGGAATTCTTTTCTTTGCCTGATTAAGGTCACGTGCAATGCGGAAAATATTTCGCACATCATTGACGAAGGTAGCCTGAGTCAACGTTGCGAATATAATTCGATAAGTATTGACACAGCAATCCAGCTTTGTGGCACTTACAAGATCGATGTATTGTGTCCGATTGGTGTCTGCATCCAGTTACCATCCTCCATGATGAGGGTAACGATGTGCTGGACCTCGAAGAAGTGGTCCCGTTCGATAGGCAGGTTCTGCACCGGTTGCACAATATTTTGGCCCACGTGGGGTCGATCTGCCGCTCGTAAGATGCTGTTGAGCCAAGTCTTGAAAAAGTCGTCATTATTGACTATCCAATCAATGCTGCCTGATCATGAGTGCCTAAAGGTCATAGAAGTCTCGACTAGCACTAACCCTCATCAGAAGAGACGGACTCGGAGTTCACTGGAGAGGCAGACTGGTCAGAATCATAACTTCTTCAAGAAGGCTCGATTACTTACGGTTATCAGAGCTCATAGCTGATATAACTGATGTACTAGTGGACGTTTAGAGGTGCTTTGGGTACTCACAAAGACACTCCTTTTATATACTTGGAGCCACAGCATCACCTGTCAGGTCTCAGGTCTGCAGACCTCAGCACTTGGCACTGACCTATCCGCTGACATTCCGTCATTGGGGCCAGCTCAAGTCGGGCCTGATTGCGCCTGGCCTGGCCCAGGCCCAGGACACGGCCTGACAGCTCGTGGCAGTTACGGTATACCTTGGATATAGTTTGACTTCCTATACGAGCATCGTCAGATGAGCGAACAAGTGATTGCTCACTAATCGATTTCTCTAGCTTAGTCTTCGAATCTTGATATCAGGATTGCCTGCGTGACTGGCTCTATGTAAACCTTGGAAAATGTGAGTTGAGCAACTTATTCTGGCCTCCAGAATCCTCTTTTCAAAGGCCAAGTAGTATGGTGCGGGATTTGGTTTTGTGATGTCAACCAGCTGGCACCGCTATCTAGGGTATTTTGTCAATTCACTCTTGACAAAATAATTTCAGGCACTCATCATAGCCTAGTGATGTGCGGGCTGGGCTTGGGCCTGAAGCCCAGGGCCGGGCTAGGGCTTGAGAGGGCTCGGGCTCGTCAATATGCTGGGCCCAGCCCTGACAATGGGCTTGGGCTGGGCTGGGCTAAAGCCTGGGCTTGAAGTTCATGTAAATAGTTAGATATCGAGTGAAAAAAAAATGCTTTCACTATACTACCCGCCAAGTCATACTACTGTGACTACATCTGCATCCCCTCGAGTAGCTCATCATCCTCCTCGGCAGGTTCTTCAGTCAATGATGAAGGTCCTGGCTCACGAAACACCAAGTGATGGAGAAGACATTTCATGACTTGCAATGCCTCGACAACATCTTCCTTGAGGCGGTTTCGGCGCTTGGTGATTGTTAATGCTGCGGATGAAAATGCTTGCTCACTTGATACGGATGATGCCATGATAGCTAAGAAATCCCGCGCAATAGCTGTCCACACTGGGCCAAATCGAGTAGCGTTTAACTTTGAATAAAATTAGTATTCTTGTTGTGTGAATAAATAAGGAATACATACCCCCCACCACTGGACAATTGATTGATTTTCGGCCAGCTGGTCGAATGTGTTGACATAGTAATTAAAGTTGCGAAGCACCCCCAGCCGCTTCGCACCAGGGATGCCCATCATACGGTGCTATCCCGGCCGGTACCATCCACTTTAGCAGGCCTCCTCATCCCAGTGAACGCGTTTCAAGTGTCTACCATGGCTTCATTTCTGAAATTGACTTTCGCTTGTATTATCGTACTGAGTACATAGCTCTATAATGGCAATCTTCCCCTTCTCGAGACATTCAACTCTCGCAGCTAGCAGTTTCTCATTCTGGATCCTTCTCCGAGTCGACCCGTGCCCCACTCAACGCGAGAAGAAGATGCTGTGAGATGGAGCGCAATTAATCAGCCGCACTTCTGGAAGCACTGCTGACTCGATGATGAATGGCCAGATAATCCGTAAACGGTTCCTCGACATCTTTGGGACATCATGATCAGAAATATATAATTGTGAATGGGCATATGTCGAAATCAAGATTTATCGTAAGTCAGTGATACCTATACCTGGGGAAACTGCTACTTTATCAACAGGGCTGGTCTCGTACGTTCTCGTACGTTCCAGCATCAGAGAGAGTCTTGGTGCTCCCCATTACATACGAATGTTCAATCAATACTCATCGCTCTATCTTTACGATGGCCACTGCTTTGTCGGATACCGGTTTGATGTCGACTTCGAATGGATATGGAAAACTTGATCAGAAAACACGTGAGCGCTCCTCCTGTACTATTCGTTGGGACGCACCTGACCAGACCTGCAGATATATACTGAGGTTATTAATGGTTTTTCCACGCCATGAATGTCCTTGGTTTCGAAATGTGCACCGTTGCCACTATACTGGTTATAAGCATGAACACAGAGTTATCCGCTAAAAAGCGCCCTGGGCACATTCTGGGCGCGGGTGTCAACAAGTTTTATTAGGTGCTGCAACGCACACTCACCTCCTGCCAAAGCCAAATGCATAACTATAAGGATCAACCGCCGTTTCTTTACGTGGGTATCAAGAAACCGTTCTGGAGAAAATACATCTGGATCAATGCCACTGTCCTGTCGGCTGAATAACCTATATATATTACTGGATAAGTACATTCTGTGGGTACAATTTTCCTACTCACCAGACATTGGGCATAATAATGGTGCCTTTCGGTATGTAATACCCTGCTCAAGAGGTCAAGAAGTGTTTCCGCCGCTCATGATTGAAAAAACCTCTATAGATATCCTCATCTTGTAATTTCCTTGGTGCCCCCATAGGGGTGTTGGGGTGCCAGCGGTACACCTCCTTGATTGCCGCATTAATATATGGCAGCCGTTCCCGGTCAACAAAAGATGGCAGGCGGTCAGTCCCCACGACTCTATGTATCTCCTCACGCATGCGGGTCTGGACCTCTGGGAAACACGCCATAGCGTGCATGAAGACCAGCATGGTTCCACTTGTCTTTGGCACGGTCAGATAGATTCATATCACGGAGTTGTGGAATATTCACTGTGTCATTTCCAGCTTGCAGTTGGATAACGATGTCATCCCTCTTGTCCGTCAACGGGGTAAAATCATACCTTCATATATTGACCATGCTACCCAAGGCAGCTGTTGTCTTATTGCTTCATCACTTCCACCTTCCCTTAATAATCCGAAACAAACGAAGCCAGAGATGCTCCTTGTTTAATGTCCTGTTCTACTTGCTCTATCGGACGTGCACGATGTCAGACACCCGCTGTCGCCCCTCTCAGCTGTTCGCCGTATGCTGTTAAATGGGACCCAGGATGGCAGATACCATACTATATCACCTTCAACTTAGTTGTCTGCCAGGATGAAAACCACCTTACATTGAGGGAATCATATCAACCAGGTCGGCCCCGGAACCACGCTTTTCAGTACGATTCGCTCCGTTTCGGCAA